>BTPG01000002.1:260371300-260971300 GCA_036245525.1 Semisulcospira habei | reverse complement strand
GAGGGGCACCAAAGAAGAGATACAAAGACTGTCTCAAGAAGTCACTTAGTGCCTGCCAAATCGACCACCACCAGTGGTCTTCGCTTGATGCGGACCGTGACACCTGGCGCTCCAACATTTACAAGGCAGCTGTCTCCTTTGAGGACTCTCACAGATCTAGCCTTAAGGACAAGCGGCTCAGGAGAAAAAACAGAGATGCCGCAGCTCAGAACCCTGGCCATACCTTCCCCTGCAGCCACTGCGGTCGAACCTGCCTGTCTCGGATTGGCCTCCGCAGCCACGAACAAGCCTGCAGACGTCGTGGGCAACTCCTATAAAATCTTCGTTCGCGAAGTCAAGCCAAGAGACTATATATATATATATATATATATATATATATATATATATATATATATATATATATATATATATATATATATATATATATATATATATATATATATATATATATATATATATATATATATATATTACACATACTTACACTGCGACGCTATTCAGAATACGCACCAATGTACTGAGCAGTTGAATATTATGTACCTTTCTTTTTTCTTGATAGCATTGCATCCAAATCAGCGGCAGGGCTGAGATTTCGCAACACAAAAAAACGTCCTTATAACACTCTCAGTTTGAGGTACACAAGAGGCATAAATTCACATAAGCCCCTGCAACAGCGGCAGGGGCTCGTGTGACATCATGCCTCGTGCAGATGTAAGAGTTGGAGGATGAATCTGTACTAAGAAATTCGCATATTATCAACTCTGGAAATAGAGTTCTTATTCAGCACACACAAACTCGAACGAGAAGAGTAGTGGTAAACACGAATCTGTAATTACGCCCTGGTCTGTGAGTCTTAACCCACTGTCTGCTGGCCGCAAGGTCTGGAAACACAGACAAGCAGCAATATGCTTAGGGGGCTGGGGAAATCATGGAAACACTTGGTGGCCATCATGTCAGTGCCTGCTTCAATGCCCGCTGATTGCGTACAGTGAACAGAAACTGCGCATCCATTAAATTGCACGCCCTGAGGTCGAAATTCTCAAATGTATCCTCAGAAGAATTTCAGTGCTTTCAGGACCAAAATATGGATCGACCGTGATATTTTCAGGGTGGTGCCGGAATAGCCTGTAGGCGCCAAGCTATTTTGGCACCACCCTTAAAACTGATATATGCTCGACTGACAAGAAGCCATTTTTACATGAAAACATGTGTCAATAAACCATATCCTATCCTATCCTATCCTATCTTATCCTATCCTATCCTATCCTATCCTGTCCTGTCCTGTCTTGTCCTTTCATGTCCTGTCCTGTCCTGTCGTATCCTATCATGTCCTGTCCTGCACTTATCTATCATATCCTCTCCTCTCCTGTCCTGTCCTGTCTTTTCATGTCCTGTCCTGTCTTGTCGTATCCTATCTTATTCTGTCCTGTCCTGCCTTATCCTATGCTATCCTATCCTGTCCTATTGTTTTGCAGTGCGTCGGAGTTGACTGTGAAGTACATGGTGGACCCATCACTGGATGGTCTTGTCCGTTTCGAGAAACGTAGATGAACATGTAGTAGTAATGGTAAGAATACTATAGTTATAAGGCTCTCTGTCTTTCGCTGATGAAAAGGATCGGTGTAATGGTGTACTGATGGAAACACTTTGAAAGAAGGGTCTGTGGGAATCTGTAGGAGCATAGAATTAATTAAAGCCATAATTTTGCTGTGTCCGTCATGTGGTAGGCTCTTAGAGATACAATCTCGCCAATGTCAGGTTCACGTATTGCATCGTCCGTTGTTTAAATGGTCCCCACATAGTGAAACACGAAGGTGACGTTCGAACAGACGCGGTTTTGTGTCCAAATGACATCGAAAACATTGTGACTGTGTTAACCCATTCAGCCCTGAGGCATTACAGCAGGAGTTGGGTCGACCATGATAATCAAGGGTAGTGGCGCCAAGCTAATCTGGCACTGCCCTTGAATTATCGTGGTCGATCCATCTCCTGCAACTGGTGCATGGTCATGAGATGACGCCTCCAAAATTTGGTAAATACGGCCGTCGGGCTGAATGAGTTAAAGAATGTATATGGGTTTAAAAATAAATCCACGATTTAATGAAGAAGCTTACACGGATTATTTTCAGCACTTCTCAAATGTAATATTTATATAGTTCTAAGATAATATCAATAAATTCACACAAACAAACAAAAAAAAAAAAAACCTTAAAACTAGCGAACGTTATTTATAGTCCTCAGCTGAGAAGAGTGTGAAAACTTGCTTTTTGTCAATAAATATGCAAACTGAATCGTTTGTCCAAACATAAAATCAACCTCGCAATATAACCCGTTCAGTGCCGAGAAAAATTGAACACACCGAACAGCAAAAGGTATAGATCCTCATGATCCCCCGCAGTTACGGGAGCACATGAGGATCTATTCCTATTGCTGACACCACTTTTAATCCATGTTCCTAGGACAGCTAGGGCTTGTTGATGTTGAATTGACGAAAACTGCGGATATACAGTTTCCGTCAACGAGCAATGAACTTTTTTTTTAAAGCCCAGATATGCTCCTTTAAACAAGCTAACTCCATCGTGATCGAGTTCGGAAATCTCCAGCGCAAAGGCGTTGAGCACAGATTGTGCATCCGCAAATCATACACGGAGCAATTTATGCAAACATTAAACAAGCGGGATCCAAGAGAGAGTCTGGGAATGGTCTCAGCTGGTCATGCGCCAGGAACACTTAGACTACCGTTATTTTCCTCTGAAAACTAGCTAGCCAGTCTCAAGCCGCACAGATCCTCATGAGCCCTTGCGTCCTATATGACGCAAGGGCTTTTGAGGATGTGTGCGTCTTGCTGACAGGGTCGTTTCTGTTTGCATCATATACATCTAACTTTCACACACGGGGAAATCACGATTTTAACGTCCTCTGAACCTAGCCCGTTTCTAATCGCAAGATGACAGATTCTCATGGGCAAAGCTGAGCAGAGGCTCATGAGGTTCAATGCATCTTGCTGACTGGATCGATCCTATTTACATCACGCGCATCAAGGTTTCCTCAGACAAGGTAGGCTAAGCAGATTTCAGCACTGGACTGCACTTGAAGTTGATATATTTCCCCTTGTGGTGAACGCGGCTACTTCGCACACTCTCCCCGCCTCTCCTGTAACTGAATGTGTAGTAATAGAGACCTGGCCGCCGTGGACAATAAACTGCCCCTCTCTCCTCCTCCCCCCCCCCCCCCCCCCGGAGGGGGCAGTTTATTGTCCAGAGTTTTGTTTGTTTTGGACTCTGAGAGTCTGGATTGAAAGCTGAATATTTTTTTTATATCCAAAACATTCAGTGCCCGGACCCTCAGAGTTTAAAAGAACTAGGTGAGGGCGGAGAATAGCCCAACGAAGATAGAAACGAGTTTATAAAGACAGCTACAACGCAAATGAGTTGTAACTGTACTTTCTAAGCGTGTTTCCTTCTTCATTGGGTTATTCTCTTTTGCGTTTCATACGCTCGGCTGTCACCGTTTTGAAAGGATATGACATGAGTGAGGACGGGAAAGGGGAGAGGGATTGGGGGAGGTGAGGGGGAGAGGGGGGCGCAGATTTTGTGTATGGTGCAACATAGCTCTATACTGAGCATCTTTAGAGATGCATGTACACGAGAAAAAAAAACTAAGAAAAGAGGCATTGGACTATCGTGGTCGATGCATATACTTCTGTAATGTGTAGTCAAAGCTGAACTAGTTAGCAGTCGATTGTGATGCTGAAATCTTAATTAATTTTACGCCAATTTAGAGCCCGATCCGCCCAAAGGAAAACTGATACAAACTGTCTCAGCAAGAGGCATAGATCGTCATGATCCACCGAAACTGCGGGGGCACATGACGATCTATACTCTTGCAGTTGTGTGATGTTCACATGTTCTCGGTAGTAAAGGGTTAATCTTACTTTGACTATGTTGCCGTCGGCGTGTCCTAAGCATGCCGCCAGACAGACCACTGCGCAAAGACATCTCATTCTGAAGCACGTCCACAGACACCGCCGCCCGTCGGTAACACGTCGCACTGACCTGTAGTTACATAGCTCTGGGTCAGGGTCACTGGCACACGGGCGGTCCATACTCTGAAAAATTAGAAGAAAATGTTCCTGTTATGAAAACGATCAAGCAGGTGGGGTGGATATGGGTAAAACTGCCCATCTCAACCACGGTAAACAACTGTTGGCCCGCTTCAACAGCTGCTGTGCGCGAACCAGCTAAAACTAACGTCGACCCGAAGGCTTTTTACTCATTGACTATGATACCACAGTGAAGAAACACGTCTCAGTACAGCATTCCGCTTTTCTGTTCCACTATCATAATACTTACTGATGAACAAAAGAAATATGACTTCGTTGAAATCATCTGAAACACTAAAGTGTTTCAGATGATTCCAACGATGTCGTATTTCTTTTGTTCTTCAGTATAGTATGGTGATGGTGGAACCTAAGAGATCCACACTGGAAATTTGTAAGCTCGTGAAAAACACGTGTCTCAACCGAGACCTGTGCAATCATGCAAAGCAGAAGAAGTGGCGGAAATTAAAAGTAAAACAAAAAAACCTACGACTCCAAGACATCGGATAAGACACAAGAACGAGTTTATGCCGAGGCCTGGGGATCCGTTTACTATGGAGTTGAGGATGCCTTTACAGGATATTAAACAATCCTCGTTTTTTATTTTACAGGAGAAAGTTTTGTATCAAGTCTGGTCAACGACTTGCGAAACCGATAAACTGACCATTGTGGCTAAATTCACATTGAGAAACAGACAGATGTGTTTAAAGTTAACCGTCATAATCTGAATGTCCAAATATCTTCTTCGCCAGAGCAACACGGAATCATTTGGGGGCCATCATTTAAGGCCATGAAATAGGGCCATTAAACCCTTGACTGCCGAAATACGAACAGCAGACTGAACCCAAATCAGCAAAAGGCATAGATCATTATGAGCCCCCGCAGTTGAGGGGGCTCATTAGGAACTATGCCGTTTCCTGAAAACCATATTGTATCCACGTTCCTTGGACGGATGGGGGGTCAAGTTAACAACGATTTCAGAAACACAACCTGCGTCCGATGGCAGGGAAGAGGTTAAAAAAAATCATGTGTGCTGGTCTGTGATTTTCGACCTTACCTTTCAGCCGTAAGGTCCAAAATCACAGACCTGGGCAAAAGAACTAGTATGCTATAAGTGTCAGTCATTTCATAAGTATACAAGTCATAATGGTCTCGTGACGGGATTAGCGTGAACAGATTATACGTGCATGCACGCCGCGCAAGCTTCTGCCATGGGAATTTATAGCATGTCTAAATGAATGCAGATGGTGACAAATCAAGTCATGAATCATGTATACAATGACCAGACAAATGCACTTTGCCCTACCAAGAACGGCATGGCAATGGCCGAGGGAATAAATATAAATGATTCACGTCAATGTCCAGCAAACAGAAAAACCACGATGAGCGGGAAATATAAAAACGTATCGTTATTGAGTTTGAAATAAACCGCACAAAAAAGTGAGTAGCACATAACACTTTATGTCATTGTATATGTCCTCTGATCTGCACAATTGGACCCAAAAAATGGTTTTTCCGGGAACATTTTGTTTTACCCCTGCGCTGCCATTGGACGCAGATTGTGTTGTTATCATCATTGTCATTCAGCGTCAAAGATCCCTTGCTGTTTAAGGAACATGGAGACAGGTACCTGTTTTCAGCAAGAGGCATTGATCATCATGGGCCCCCACCTCTTGCAGGTGGCAGTTCAAATTTTCTCATCAGTGAAGGCGTTAAAATGATGCTGTCAGTGATTTGCAATATTAACCCATTTAACCCCACGGCCGCATTTCCCAGCATTTGGAGGGGTCACATAACGTCTATGTATTAGATACAGAAGATGGATGACCATGATTAGTCAAGGGTAGTGCCAGATTAGCTTGGCGCCATCAGGCGCCAAGTTAATCCGGCACTACCCTTGAATTAAAATATTCGACTCATCTCCTGCTGTAGTGCTCCGGTGCTAAATTGCTTAAAAGAGGAAAAAGAAAGAGTTTATCGACGTAAACATCCGAGGTACTGAGAATAGCATCTTTTGCCGGTGACACGAGAGGGATATATAAAAATTAACGCAATTTAATACGGAGCTTACAGCTGTTATTCTGCCACGATTCCAAATTTGCAACAATCTTCTTACGGCATGACAGCCTCAGTAATACAACACCTCTTCCCACACGTTTCCCACGCAAACCCCACGCTTCAAACTGCTGATCTTAACCCCTTCACTGCAAGTGGACGCAGTCTTTTTTCCTGAAGTTTTGTTAATTCAACGCCAAAGAGCCCCAGACGTCACTGAAAGGAACATGCATACAGAGTAGTGTCAGCAACACAGTACACATACCAAGGAATTACTCATCGTTGGACATACACACTGATGCATTCTTTTTAGGGATGTATATGATAGTCTTGTTCTTTACCTGCTTATTTTTCTGTGGGCTGGCGATTGGGTGCCTGATATGAGGGTGCAGGGATATAACTGTGTGTATGTCCAGCCAGAAGACCAAACTGATGACAAATAACACAAGTAGCATTTCCACTGACGTCATGATTGGAAGCAAAAAACTGGAAACTTTTAATAAATTCGAATACTTAGGAGCCATTGTGACAGATGAAGGATCAAAACCAGAAATTAATACTGTCCAGGACTGCGCAGACAACAACAGCACTGACAAGATTGAAGACCACATGGAAGGACAGAAACATCACACTCTGCTCCAAGATCAGACTGATGCGCTCCTTAGTCATTTCAGTGCTCTTGTATGCCTGCGAGTCATGGACCATCACAGCAGACATTGAAAGGAGGATACAAGCCACTGAAATGAGATGTTTTCGAAGGCTGCTTGGCATTTCATACAGAGATCACATCACGAACGAGGAAGTGGGAAGTAGAATCAGGCAAGCCATCGCGCCCTATGAAGACCTATTAGCCATTGTGAAAAAACGCAAACTGAAGTGGTATGGGCATGTCACGCGTTCAACAGGGCTTGCCAAAACAATCCTGCAGGGCACTGTGCAAGGACTGAGGACGAAGGAGAGGAAGACAGAGGAAAAGATGGGAGGACAATATCTCAGAGTGGACAGGACTGAGGCTGGGGATACGCTAAGAATGTCAGAGAACAGAGTGGAATGGAGGGAGCTGGTTGCCAAGTCATCAGTGGTGCCCCCAACGGTCGGCAAGACTACGGGATATAGATAGATAGATAGATAGATGTCCAGCCTAAGTAATTCCGCTTGGTAGCCTCACCTATCTGGCTTGTGAGTGTCAGGCGGCAAGAGGCATAGATCCTCCTGAGCCCCCGCGACTGCGGGGGCTCAGAAGGATGTATGTCTCTTGCAGTTTGATTGGGTTCACCACTTATCGGCAGCAAAGATGTTGAACAAAACGTGTTTCATATATAAGAATTCAGGCTTTATTATCAACACTCGCCGGTTCAAATGCCATGCATTCTCGATTACAAAAATGGTCCCTTCTGTTACTCTGTGTCCACTGTTTTTGTGATGATAAAATGGCGACAGAGGAACGTTCAAATTCACACAAAAAATGCAAAAATGACCTCTGTCTGCTATTCTGTAGACATTTTTTAAACTACAAAATGGCGAGTGAATAGCACAAAGCGGCTAAATTAGCACGACCCGTTCTGTAGTTTGTTTCTCCTTCGTCTTTGATGTGACGTCTTTGACGAAAAACTTCCACTCCTAAATCTTTTTGAACGCATGCAAGTGCAGCAGAACAGAGTATTAGTCTGGCGCGCCGACAGCAAGGGAAAAACAACTCTGGAATATCAAAGCCAGACGAGAGGAGATTAAGAAACAAAGGCTAAGACATTGACAAATATCAAAGTCGATTCCTGACAACCTAGGCTGACTGCAAGTATTCCTGGCTACATGTGCAAACTGCTAATATGCTGGTTAAGACGACTATAAACAGAAAAAAATTCGCACGGTAACGATTTTATGTCAATTTAAGATTTTTGTTCCAGTGGTTGGGCAGAACTGAAGTGATAAGGGAAAAAACAGCGCTTGTTGAAACTGAGCATAAGTGCCAACACTGAGTCCCGCTTTTACATGTTTTTAATTTTCAAAATCATAACATGGGTGAAGTCTTAAAAAAGCCAAGCCATTCCGGTACACAAAAGGCTATCGGGTGGCGGTGGACCTTGCCTATTGGATATACTCACCCGGTTTCGATTGTACTGTAGGCTACATAATTGTTTCAAGTCATGTTGACAGAACACATGCGCCGGGAACTTACATGAGAAACACGTGGTGTCTGCGTGCGCTTTCGCTATGGACAAACACGTCGTGTTTGCCTCACTATGCATGTATGGAATTTTTTATTTGCAAAGTACAATGGCGACAAAAAGAAATGCATTAAACTATTAAACAGGTTAGAGTTTCCGATGGCTCCAGTGATGTCGCATTTCTTTTGCTCGTGGCAGTAAAAATTACCGGAACATCAGGAAAAGTTAACGTCGGTGCCGCATATACATAAAAAAGACCAATAATTGTAATCAGATGTACATTGTAACTTGAATGACACGAGGAAGTAGATAGTAAGATAAAAACTTTGCAAGCATTACGAGGTCACAGAGGAAACATTGAAAGCAATGAAACTTGCCCGTAAATCGCCTTTGAACGGTCATACCTTGCACCCTGAATACTACCCAAGTGGTCATATCTCGTGCCTTCTGCATGGAGATTACCGACAATGCATAGCCTCCCGCGCGACTCTCGCACACCGCTTACAGATGTCAGGGAACATTGTAACCTCAGCACACTAGACGCGTGTGCTGTTTTTAATTCGTTGGCAGACTATTTCAGACATCGTCATTCATTGCCTGTTTAATGCGCAACAGGTGGGTTTACTTTCTCTCACATATACAAGTTTGTTTTTTTTTTGTCTCCCCTAGAAATCGGTGAACCCCATTGTTGATTAAGTTTGAAAACGCGTATAGTCGTGCAGGGTGAGACACGAACAAGGTCCAGCATTGAGGAAGTGAATGATGCGCATTGTAACCTCGAGCCAGCAAGAGGCACAAATTCTCATGATCCCTACAGCCGTACGGCTGCATGGATCATGAAAATCTATGCCTCTTTCATGCGGAAGGTACTGTGATTGACCACTACTGATTATTATACCCTACATATGAGGATACGAATGAAATCTACTGTTTTCTGCCAGCGAGAGGCATAGATTCATAGGGAACATGATGATCTATGCCTGTCAGATGGATTGTACTGTGTTAGATTAAATTATTACCTCTGAATATCACACCCCTACATCTGAGGATGTACAACGTAAATGATTCCTACTGTTCACTGCCAACAAGAGGCATAGATCAGCATGATCCCTACAGCCGTACGGCAGTAGGGAACATAAGTGTCTAGTACGCATCTTGTTGATGAAGGGGGTTTCAGTGGTAGCACCAAACGAGTCGCGGTTAGGACCAATTCAATAAGGAAATCTTGTCTTTTCATTATTTTCCCAACTGCAGATCAGCATGAGCAAAGATCATCTAAAGAAAAATATGTGTTTTATACAAAATAGCAATTAACCCAAATCAGGCGTCCCTGAATCTGAAAGGCGGCTGCTGGCATGAATTGGCCAACTATTCGCGATTTTCTGGAATATTCATGAGGTGAAGGTCACAAGATGTCTCTGAAAGTCCATTAACAACACAAATATAGCGTCACTTTGACAGAGGACATTATCACAGATTACATCTTTAACCGCTACACTGCCGACAAAAGAGAACACCAAACAGCTGCAAGAGGCATGGATTTTCATGCGGGGGCTCATGAGGATCTATATCTCTTGTTGAACTCACCGTGTCTCCTAATTCCTAAAACAAGGTTTTTTTTTTATTCGACTGTTAGACAGATCTGTGAAACACAACTTGCAACCGTTGGCAATGAAAGTATTAACTGTACAGACAGTGACCAGACCTAAACTGAATGATTTACGGCGGTGTGCAGACGACTATAATCACGTCAATGACGTCTCTGCCATTCATTTTCATTGTTTCCGGTGTCGTGATTTTCATTTAAGCCATAAACGCGATTTGTCTGCACATAAACCCTGACCAAGAGTGTCTCAATCCATGAATTTATGTCTGCCATTTGTCGCCGATCTAACTTGACAAATAAGTGGTTGCCGGATTTCATATCCTTTAGGGTTTTTTTCTTTTTCTTTCCCCCCCCCCCCCCACACACACACAGCAATGTGCATGCCTATTCCGACGAGGAACTGGGGCCTGCATAGCTCATGTATCAGAGCTTTAATGTCCCCCGCTGATGTTCAATTGTTTTCTCATCAGAAAAGGAGTTAAACCAATGCTTTTAGCCTGAAGTGTCTAGGGGCCGTTGTGGTGGTCTGTCCTCAGACTTAATGGTGGTCTTCATCTCTGTGAAGCTGACTCCATTTTCGTCGTTGTTCTTTCTCTGCACCCACTTTTGCCATTCTGCCAGCTGTCCAGACAAGAGCAGGTGACCATCTTCCGTCTGAAGACCGGGCACAACCGACTCAATTTCCACCTGCACAGACGCTTTCCCCTCGTGCCATCTCCCCTGTGCCCTTGTGGAGAAGCATAGCAGACCACAGTGCACATCCTCCAGGACTGTGGGAACCACCAGCTGCTGAGGGAGGAGATATGGCAGAAGCCCGCCACTCTACAAGAGAAACTGTACGGGCCTGTGGAGGTGCTACAGAAGACCACAGATTTTATTTTGAGAGCCAAACTCCAAGTGTGACGGCGTTCGAGAAGAAGAAGAAGAAGCCTGAAGTGTCAATGATTGTGCAATATTAACCCATCAGCCTCTTTGCCCAAATTTTGGAGGTGTCACCTAACGACTATGTACCACTTGCAGAAGATGGATCGATCGTGATAATTCAAGGGTAGTGCCAGGTGCCGAGCTAATCTTGCATTAACCTTGAATTATCATTGTCGATCCGTCTCCAGCTGGAGTGCGTTGTGAGGTAAATGACTACATTTTTGTAATACATCATTTCCAAGTAAGCAAAGGACATCGGGCCGACGTCGGCTCGATGACCTTTTGCATGCTGGGTAAAAGTGGGCCAGATGACCTCTAGAGTACTGGGTTCCACCGGCTGGGGTTAATTCATTCTGCCCGCGACACACCACAGCAAGATATGGCTCGACCATGATAGTTCAAGGGTGGTGGTAGAATAGCTTGGCGCCCAAAGGCGCCAAGCTATTCTGTCACCACCCTTGAACTATCATGGTTGATCTGTCTCCTGAAATGTAATGCAATCCTCAGAGGATAACTCCAAAAATAATGTGGTATTTCGTACCTCGGGCACAATGAGTTAAGTGGAGGTATTTAATACAGGAAGAAGAAAGGAAAAAACACAGGGGAGGTGGGGTTAAAATATGTTTAGACCGTTATTCGTGCTCCTCCTTTGAAATAATCTTTGTTGTGGCAGAGGTCGATGAGACCAAAGCGTTAAACGTCACTTTTGCCCAATGTAGAATGATGTGAAAATGAAGAGAAAACCAACCGGATTTTACTGCTAACCACCACGTGAGGAACAAATCCTGTAAACAAAGTTCTTCGGGCCGACTTCGGCCGCAGCTGGCCCGAGGACCTTTGCTTGCTGGGATTGAAGTGACTGCACGGAGTCATACCGCAAGAGCCAAACATTTCCCGAGACTATGCACACGCGAAACATTGATCGCCATTAGGATCTAGGGCACGTGCAGTTGTTTTCGCCTAAAAAGGAGTCACACTGGTTGTCTCGAGGGAGACAACCTGTGTGAGAAGAAGAAATAACCAACTTACAAGCGTTCCAGACATTTCCTGTTGTCGCTTCCTGAATATCTGTCAATTTTCCTCTTCTTTTTTTTTTTTTTTTTTTCTTTTTCTTTTCTGAAGTTTAATGGATGCTCGTTTTTGGATAGCCAACTGAAGTAGCCGACATTTAGGTCTCCTATATACTACAGCCAAATGAACAATTTTTTTTCGTAGGGGATACTGCGCTTTATTATGTGATTTTGATCATGACATATAATAATGTGCCATCCCCTTCGCAAATTTCTGGACGACAAATTTCTGGACGATGCCGTTATACTTCTGTATTGTCCGGAGCGGCTTTGCAGATCCTTGGTCATTCTGATGGCGAGCAGTCCCCAAGACGGCTGTTGTCATCTGCAAGAGGCATAGACTGTCATGAGCTACTGCGACATGTTCATGAGATTGCAGTGCCTATGCCTTTCGCTTCATCGACATCGGGAACGATCAGGTCTGGGAGTAAAGTTGTCTGTCTCCTAGTCTGCTACTCCGTCTGCAAGAGGCATAGATTCTCATGAGCCCTGTGATGCAGGGGCTCGTGAGAATCTATGACTCTTGCTCTGTGCATGTGCCTCTTCATCCTCAGTCGTAGGATGACATCCAGAACTTAGTCCATGTCTGTGGGCGCCAAAACAGATTTCTCGTTGTCGTAAAGGTTATTTGTTACCGCTATAATGGATACGTGTAAATAACAGTTACTATTGGAGTCTGGCGCACAGAAAGAGACGGAAATTGGTCATCCGCAAACGATGGGACGATTACTTCTGCCCGGTTATCCTGTCTAATCCTGTTTATGGACTCGGTGTTCGATTCGTCATCGGCGCAATTAGACGGCTAAACAATCTGAACCCCCCCTTGGGGGACCTAGATCTAAATTTCCATGCACAAAGGGACTGGAAATCTAGTCAATATCCGATACGCCCCCCTTCGGGGGGGGGGGGGGGCTTCCATATTCACTTTTTTCAGTCACTTACTTAGCGCACCCTTCTTTCCTATCTTTTTTTTTTTTTTTGGTGTTTCGATCAAACTTGATCTATGATCTTTGGTCGATACTACACAATTTTCAGTGCTTTTACCTTCTTTACTTTGTAATCGTCTCCCCTTTTCTTTTCATTTATTAGCGTATGATTATATACCCCTTGCCAGGATATTGAGGCTGGAGCTGTTTGTCCTTTTAATGTAATCCGTGCTTCTTTTTTACTTCATCGCTGAAAAACTGCAATAGGAGGCAAACCACCCATGACAGCTCAAGGGCAGTGCTTAATACGCCTAATGTTTGGCAATTAACTAAACTTGATGTTTTAACAAATCTGAAGTTACTGTCACGGTGGGTACCTAGCGCTCAAAGGCCATCCGCATTTTAACACAATTGAAACGTACCGCATTTCGATGCGCGCTTTTTTTCCCCAGTACCGTGATGCGGCACGTCTCGATTGTGTTGATGAACAACTAGCAGGAAGTCACCCTTGTCCCCAATACACGCTGTAGCAGGACATGAATAGGCCATGAAAGTTCAAAGGCAGTGCTAAAGTGATGGCCATGGTGGATGAAATGCATTAACTCATTCTACCCCAGACACACCACAGCAAGATAAGGATCGACCATGATAGTTCAAGGGTGATGCCAGAATAGCTTGGCGCCTATGGGCGCCAAGCTATTCTGGCATCACCCTTGAACTATCATGGTCGATCTGTGTCCTGCACTGCAATGCAGTCTTCAGAGGACAACGGCAACATTTGGGGATTTCGGTGATGGGGTAGAATGAGTTAATCTGTTCATTGCCGCTGACGCAGACTGTGTTTTTGCAATCTTCCTTAATTCAAGGTCCAAACAAAAAAACTAGATGTCTAAGGTACATGAATTCTAAGTTGTATCAGCAAGAGGTATAGATTATCATGAGCCCCCACAATTGCGGGGGCTCATTAGGATCTATACCTCTTCCAGTTGGGTGGTAGTCATTTTTTTTCTCGAAACTGAACCGGTTAATATGTGTGTACAGAAAACCACCCGGAAGGAACCTTGGTACACTCAGTCTTTCTAACTTCATGTAAACATCGGTGCAAACTTATCTGACCTGGCAAGAGCCAATCTGAAAGTACAAAAGTCTTGTGGGCGTGATGCGCGCTATTATATTTATAACCAAAAGGGACACACACGGCTTTTAACAAAAATTATATTTGCAGCATGAGAATAGAAACAAAAATGTCCCTGATCCAATGAGAAATGAAACGTGGGTCATCTATGCCTATTGAATATATAGGGGTTTGCCTCAGAAGCAAAGCATGGGAGTCAAAGACTACAATTTTGTTATCCACCCCCACCCCCACCCCCAACCCACCACCACAACCCCCCACCCAACCCCTATTGGCGTGAAGACTATAAACACAATTTGATTGTTCCGTACGGCCAAGAGGCATGGCTCCTCCTGAGTCCCTACATTTTGAAAGGGTCTATGAGGATCTATGCCTCTTGCAGGTGTATGCGTTTTCTGCTGAAGTAAATAAACTTGCGCGGACGAATGTACTCGTAAAAACATCGTCAGATGACAAAAATACGGCCTGTAGGGTAATAGCGGCGGTAGGCCTATTTAGCGACAGAATGAGGAAGCGCATATGGTATGCAAAGATTCATGATAGAAATGCAGATGTTATTCACAACTGAGCTTTAAGGCGTAAACTCTGTGTGTGTGTGTGTGTGTGTGTGTGTGTGTGTGTGTGTGTGTGTGTGTGTGTGTGTGTGTGTGTGTGTGGGTGTGTGTGTGCTAGTCTGTAATATTGGACCTTACAACCCAAGGTCGTAAGGTCCAAAATCACAGATCAGCACACATACGCGGTCACTCTGCCCGCAAAAGAACATCTTTCCTCGACATCTGTGTGGAGTGGACTCGGTGCTTTTTTATCGTGCGCAAAAGGCTATCGGGCCGAACTCGGCCTTCAGTGGGCCCGCCCACAAAAGTGCGCGGGGGCCCACTGCGGCCGACTTTGGCCCGCTGGCATTTGCGTACTGACTACTTACTAGATATTTATTCCAGTTTACTGTTCTTGCAACAACAACAAAAGATGTCACATGCTGTGGAAATATTTGATCAGTAAAATTGGTTCAAGCAGTCTTTATTTCACATGAAGTTCCTTTCTAGATTTGCGGACATAAACGTGTCATAGAAATCCTCCATCAGCCCAAGTCCAAGTTGGGCAAACATGGAACACTCGGTGTATAAGAAAAACGTGTCCGCAAATGGGAACAGTTGTCCTACGGAAGACAGGGTCCGGGATACAGGAAGCTCGGTGGACGTGCTACAGGTTACATTCCTATATAGTTTTTCCAGCAAAAGGTCCTCTGGCCGAACTCGGCCGCAGCTGGTCCGCGCACGTCCGTGCGCGGGAGACCTGCGGCCGAGTTTGGCCAGAGGACCTTTCGCGTGTTCGGTTAGTATCAACGGGCAACGATTCCTAGAAACCAGTGCCCATGGACGCAAAAAAAAAAAAAAAAAAAAAAAAAAAAAAAAAAAAAAAAAAAAAAGGAACATGACATTCCTGCCACACCTCAAATCAGGTTTAAAGAACGTCGTCAAACGTTTGGACATCAAAGGTCGTAGGCAAGCACATCGCTGTGTTAAAACTGTACTTGTCGCGGTAAATCGTTGCACATTAATACCATGACGCGAAGCATTTTAGCACATTCTTTAAACCTTTTAATGACAAAAGGAAAAATCAAAGCAAAATGACGTCCTGCTCGTTATGCGCTGGAAAATTAACTCCTTAACAACAGCATTTGACCTCAAAGACCCCAAAGACATTTCCTTCGCTCAAAACCTGGAGACAAAATGACATGCCCCGTGATTACATGTGCGTGGTGCAGTAAAAGGAGTAGGGACAAAAATACCCTCAACTTTCGATTTTGGTAGACCCATTTTAATCACGCCTTGCATAGCTTGATTGAGTCATTTTCCCACCGTCTTTAATATGCAGAATGCGCTCGATATATCGACCATGATTGCTCGAGGGTTGTGCCTGGACAGGTGCCAAGCTGATCAAGCTCTACCATCAACACCTTCACTGCCAGTGTTCGCAGTTTGTGCTTTTGACATTATTGGGAATTCAGAGTGAAAGTTGCCCAGCCGCTAAAGGAACATGGATACACGTTGGTTTCAGCAAAAGGCATAGATTCTCATGAGCCCCCGCAACTGCGGGGGCTCATGAGTATCTATACCTCTTGCGGTTGGGTGGTGTTCAGTTTTTTTCCCGACAGCGAAGAGTTTAAATTACTAGAGTCGATTCTTTCTCACGTTTTTGGCGTAAGGCTGAAAGGGACCACAATTCATCCTTGACGCTGAAATCGTGGTGACATTATTCATACTGGTCTATGGCCTTCATGCCGTTATCAAAATTTAGTGCCAAGAGAAATTGTTATCGGGAACAGTTGGTCAGAAATAACTAGGGCCACGTTGCGACAGAATTACACGGGCTTTTGGTGTCAATTCATAAAAATCGAACATATTCACCGAAATATTTTGAAGCTGTTTGTCCTTCATTAGATTTTTGACGGGCAAATACACAGCACGGGTGTTTACTTAACAAAGTAATTACGTTCTTTTTAATTCAGAAGTGCAGACAAACTAACCTTTGGTAAAAATCAGGTTTAACTTTAATTTCATCCAAGTATTGCCGATGGAACAGGCTACGGAAGTTCAGAAGGCAAATACAAATAAATAGCAATTTTCAATATTGGGAAGTAACTCAGTTGCCATCACGACACCAAGAACATATTAATATTGCGTTGCGAAATATTTTTTTTCTGTTTCCGTCCTCTTGCAAGTAGTAAAGATTCTAATGAGCACCTCCAGGCCAAAGGGTTCATGAGAATCTAGCATCTTGTTAACTGTTGTTAACTCATTTACCCCCAGAGCACTACAACAGGAGACGGATCGACCATTATAATCCAGATGGCGCCAAGCTAATCTGGCTCTACCCTTGAATTATCATGGTCGATCCATCTCCAACAACTCGTTAGGTGACACCTCCAAAATTTGTGAAAGAAGGCTGTGGGATCAATTGGATTACTAAGGTCTTGATTCATTCGTTTACATCCCTGGAGTAGTCAACTGATGCCCTCGACGGAAAATATGTACTCAAACACTAGATCGTTATCAGTAAATTCCTGGTGGGCGAAGGTCACTGGGCCCGAAATCCATGGCAGCTGGCCCGCGCGCAGATGTGCGCGGGCCAACGCTGCGGCCTGATGGTTGGTTAGTCCGGGTTTAACGTCCACGGCACCGAAGTGATAATGGACGGCCCTGACGGGCGGGTTATGGGGGACAGGGAAATCTATTACCTATGGAGTACGACCTGAACACTGATCAACTCAGGCGCACTCCAACTGTGCCACTTTGATTTACCAGTACCTTTCAACGGACATGCTATTGAACAAGCCCGTTTTCCCCCTGGATTGCGAGTCCAGCTACCGGGGCCGGGACGGGGATTCGAACCCACGACCCGGCGATTCCCTTCGCTCTCCTGCTCCGACGCTTAACCCCCTGAGCTACTTTGGACTCTCTAGCAACTTCGGCCTACGGCAGCCCCGATGTTTATGGGTGGCCTTGAGTTGACTCGGAGTCTCAATTAAGCTCGATTGTCGCCCTTTAGTGCTCTACCCGTCAACGAAGTGGCGAGTCAATGGCATAATGGCGACTTCCGTGGGATACGGAAATTCGGCCAATCAGAAATTGCCTTTCTTAGCGATTTCATCCTTGGAATGGTTTCGAGGTTATTGCGGCGTTAAGTCCGCAGACTATTCTTGCAGCACTTTCATCTGCAAGAGGCAAAATATCCTCACGAAATCTGGTAGCGCCTCTTTTTTGTAATTAATTTTGCAAATGGCATATTCACCCAGTTAACCGCACGGCCGCATTTCCCAACTTTGAAGGCGTTACCTAAGTTGGAGGAGATGGATTGACCATGATAATTCACAACCAAGGGTAGTACCAGATTAGTTTGGCGCCTAAAGGCGTCAAGCTAATCTGGCACTACCCTTAAGTATCATGGTCAATCCATCTGCTGTAGAGCCTCGCAAATGGGTTAAACACTAACGCAAGCATACACACAAAGTAAAATGAAACGAATAGTTGATTGCTGGTCGTGATTTTAGACACTACGTCTTAGCCGCAGTTAAGGTCCGCCAAAATCAGGACACATAATATTATGAGTATTATGAAACGAATAGTTGATTGCTGGTCGTGATTTTAGACACTACGTCTTAGCCGAAGTTAAGGTCCGCCAAAATCAGGACACATAATATTATGAGTATTATTTGCGTACGTGTCCCTCTGACGGAGAGAGTTATAGGCTGTTCAGCATGCGATTGTCCCCCAAATAGGGGGTCACAGAATTATGAACTTCCGGCGCCGGCTGATTAAAAACTCTGACACAGGTGTAGTAATTTATTGAGTAATTGTGTGCTGGTCTATGATTTTCAACCTTTAGGCTCGGAGCCGTAAGGTGCTATATAAAAGAACAGCACAACAGCATGCTTGATTTAACAGTGTGTGCATGCTTGATTTAGTGCTTAATAATAGGTCACTTATTGAGCTAATTACGCAAAGTCAAGACGCTGGGAAAAAAATTCGCCTCAAGCAGAGAGAGACAGAGAAAGAGAGAGCATAGGAGGGAGGGAGGGAGGGAGGGAGAGACGGACAGACAGACAGAGAGACAGGGCGAGATAAAGAGAGTAGGGAGAGAACAGACAGACCGAGGGAGGGAGGGAGGGAGACAGAGCGACAGAGATAAAGACAAAGACAGAGACAGAGGCAGAGGTAGAGACAGAGACAGAGACAGAGACAGACAGACAGACAGACAGACAGACAGACATACACAGACATACATATAGACAGACGAAGACAGAGTTATGTTGTTTGTTGCAATGTGATCGCGGTGCTCTCTGGCACCTAACACCCCAGTACAAAAAGGTCATTGGGCCAAAGTTGACCGCAGTGGGCCCGCGCACGACTTTCCCATATAGCCTTTTGGTGGTCTTAACGTGCATACCCACATCACGCGCACACATAAATACGCACACACGCCTAGAGAAAAAAATTATGCGCACATTTTTAACCACACAAACGAAAACCTTAAACGAACTTTCCTTCACATTTTTCAGGTTACATGCATGCTGACTAAAAGCTTTTGTCAGTGATACAAAAAGAGGTAACCCAAGGGAACTGCTAGTTGTTTTTTTTTACCATTAAGTGTTCGTGTGATGCGAAAAATGTGTTTGTGTCACCTACATGTTTCAAAGATAACTACACAAAAGAAAATCTCACACAAATTGGCACAACATTCTCTGTTGTAGACAGAAACTTCAGCAGCGTTAACTCCTTCGAGACCTGCCGCATTCGGATACGCGGCTTGAAGCCGCGTATCCGAATGCAGCAGGTCTCGAATGGGTTAAACCCGTAAAGAAAAGTACTGCCACTCTAATTTAGAAACAAAACAAAAAATATTCGACGACCACTTCAGTATTAGTAAAAATCTGACAAGCCACGTTCATTTTTTTTTTTAATCTGACAAATTGCGCTTGAGCATGGGACACATTCCAAATGATGCGGACATATTCCACAACCCCAAGCACACCTGACGTATCCCCGATCCACGATGCAATTTTCCACGGACCATGGTATCCTCGAAGGTAGTGCATAATTAGCTTGGCGCATAACTTGTTAACCCCTTATCAACCAGGGCAAGGCGAACTCTACCCATCTGCAAAAGACATAAACCCTCCTGAGGATTTATGTCTTTTGTTTAGTCCTATTTTCTTTACGCCAGCTTTTGTCGCGTTTCCATCTGTGTTCCTAAACGCGATTGTCCGTCAGTGTGCAGTGGATTCAAACGCGCGATTCGTGATCACTAGCAGCGAAGGGTTCACATACGATACTTCTGTTGCCAGAAGCAGTTAATAACGCACTGCCCTTGAGATATCATACAGACGTAGGCGTCAAGCCAGCTGAGCGCTGTCCTTGACATATAACACGGCCGATCCACCTGCCTTGACGTCCCAGGAAACGAAAGTGTTACCTGGCAACGGGAGAGGCTCTAATGACTTGGCACGTTCTGAGTCGAAATTAATTTTTTCATCGGCCCAAATACGAACTCAGCTGCCTTCATTAGTTTTCATTCGCTTTGGCTGAACCACAGGTCTAGGAATTCTGCACGAGTTCAATCCCCGGACAGCGGCTCATCTGCGGGGAATAGATACCAACTAGTAACTATTTCCCGCAGAACAGCCACTGTCCGGGGACTGAACTCGTGCGGGATTCCAGGACCTTTGGACGTACTCACATTGTTGGCAATGTAGTGCATGAAAGACACGTTGGATAACGAAGGTTTAAGCGCACGATGATTTTTACATCTATCGATTACATAAGTCAAAACGACATTTTGTGCAGCTAATTTGCACGCTGTGACCAAAACTTCTCAAGGAGTGTGCGAGTCTGCGATTTTGCACGTTTCGAATTCAGGGGCCATTTGCAAGAGCGATCATAGTCCTGGCGCAAGACTAAGCTCATACATGCAACTGGCCCCAGGGACCAGAAGGTCCAAAACCGTATTCAGATTCATATTCAGACACGATCTCCAAGACGCCTAAATAATAACTTCATTAAACATAATTAGAACACCGCCACAGAAAAGCGCCCGCTCTGCAGCAGTTCGTCACCATATATGGATTCAATTGTGGTGACCTTATACTCTGTGAAACACTACAATCACGTGGATCCTGTCGATAACACCAATTTGATATTGAAAACCCCGTCATTTCTACATATTGCAGATAGACGATGAACAGTTACAGCGTAGCATAAGTAAAAGCTACCAACTGCCACCAGCAAGCCAATGTTGAGCACTATACGGAAGAAAAAGAAGAAAGAAGCCACTAACAATACCGGTCAGATTATGATCCATGCTGCACTATATAAACTTCACGAGTATTGATCTCATTCGAGACGTGCCGCATTTGGATACGCGGCTTTACGCCGCGTCACTGAATGCAGCACGTCTCGAACGAATTAAGCCGAATCAGAGTGGCAGTTATCCATATATTAACTCATTCAAGACGCCCCGCATCAATAGTTGTCTTATGGCGTTTTCGCTGGCAATACTACATGAAACTTTCGCAGTTATTGATGCTTGGAGCCTTACATGAGTTAATTCTGCCATACATAAAAGGAACGCAAGAGTTCCGAGCGAACAAAAAGACTGAACAAATAATTTATTTGTTAGATGAAACATACTCGGTCAGAAAATGTAATACGAAGGAAAAGCCCAGGTCGCTTACACCCCACTAATCGAACAGTCCCGAAAATTACAGTTACCTTACCTGTTATCCCATTCATCGGTTACCCAAGAATATGATCGAAGCCATCCTTTTCTTTCCCCATGAACAGATATGTGACGGCGGGCGATCAAACTAACGCACAATGCTATTGGGAATACCGATAAATGTAAAATATGTTGCACACACCGGTATTCCGCGGAATCAGATGTAATGCGGATAGGTCTCTGGCTCCAGTGTAGACGTCCAGTGAGCAAAAGGTCCTTGGGCTGACTTCAGCCTTAGCAACTAAGGCGGACGCTGGCAGAAGGAACTTCTGTGTTCATGTTTATTTGTTTTGTTTGGTTGCTTGCTTGGGTTTTTTGTTGTTGTTGTTGTTGATTGTTGTTTTTGTATGTTTTGTTTGTTTGTTTGTATTTTGTGGTTTCTTTGTTTGTTTCTTGGTTTTGTTTTGTTGTTTGTTTGTTTGTTTTTGTTTCGTTAGTTTTTTGTTTTGTTTTGGTGGGTTTGTTTTTGGTTTTGGTGGTTTTTGTGTGTTTGTTTTGTTTGCTTGGTTGTTATTGTTGTTATTGTTGTTTTTTGTTTATTTATTATTTATTTTTAATCGTTTGTTTTGTGTTTTTTGTTCGTTCGTTTGTTTGTTTGTTTGTTGTTTGTTTGTTTGTTTGTTTGTTTGTTTGTTTGTTTGTTTGTTTGTTTGTTTATTCATTATTTTGTTTGTTTGTAGTTGTTTGTTTTGTTTGTAGTTGTTTGCTGTGGTTGTCGTTGTGGGGTTTTTAGGCGGGTATGTCTTTTTTTTTTTTTACAAGGCTCTGTAAATTCATCATAACAGTAACACGAAATAACGTGCGGGACTTACTTTATGGGTGTCGGGTGCCTCGTTACACTGAGACCGATCTGTGTTTTATTACCGCAGGGTCACATCTTGCATTTCGTTTTTTTTTTTTTTTAAAGCGATTGAACTCTAGGGCCCAGCATGATAAACATCTTCTTGATACTGTGCACTGGAGAACACTTTACAAGTAGCACGGACATGTTTATCAGCTAGCCTGATATGATGGATAATCTCATGTTTGTGAGACATGTCTACACTGTTTATCAGTCAGAATCAAACACGATAGTTTGTTGACGGCATTTTCAGGCAAGGGACAAAATAAAGTTACTGGTACGCTTCCAGATCCCGCGAGACATGCAAATGATGCAGCGCAGTAAAGAAAATGTCCTCGGCGACGTACGCTTCCAGATCCCGCGAGACATTGCAAATGATGCAGCGCAGTAAAGAAAATGTCCTCGGCGACGTACGCTTCCAGATCCCGCGAGACATGCAAATGATGCAGCGCAGTAAAGAAAATGTCCTCGGGCCGATGTTGCTTTTGCTTTGAGTTCAGTTAAAACAGTTTCTACGGCAGTGGTGTAGGATCACAGCCGGCCAGGTTAACATATTCAGTGCCAAGAAAATCTGAATACACCCAATTGAAGAGGTACAGATCCTCATGAGCCCCGCAGTTGCGGAGGCTCATGAGGATCTATGCCTCTTGCTGACATTACATAGAATCCATGCTGAATTCCATGGGAAAGCTAGGACATTTTAGTATTGAACTATTAACAGAAAATTAAAAAAAAAAAACATTCTGCGTCAGCTGGCACTGAACGGGTTAAGGCTATGCCATTCGCTATTCTTTGGAATATTCATGAGGTGAAGGTCACATGAGGCTTAGCTTTCGATTTGTGAATCACAGGCCAAAAGCGAGGCTTAGATGATATAGCTGACGTTATTTCGTGTTTCATGTCACTGCAGGCCACGAATCCAAGAAAGATGTCGCATATTGAACAATAACAAAAAAATAAACCAAAAAAAAAATAACCTGCAAAGAATGACGTTGCAAGAATGTTGTAGGTCGCCGCGGCAAAAGCAAACCGCGCTTTCGCTGGTTTATTAAGAATAGTCAAACCTCATGTGAACAAAATATGCCATAGCATTAATTATTTATTGACTGTTTCAGACAGTTGGCCATATAATGTCTCCTCTAAACCTCTCCCTACGCCAATGTATCCAACATCACATCTGCGTTAATCCACACATTTTTTGGACACTGGCGTATAGAGATTTGTTTAGCAAGTATGCGCAGTTTCTTTCACTTTTTCATCAGATCAGGCAATCTG
Organism: Semisulcospira habei; assembly: GCA_036245525.1. Classification (NCBI taxonomy): domain Eukaryota; kingdom Metazoa; phylum Mollusca; class Gastropoda; family Semisulcospiridae; genus Semisulcospira; species Semisulcospira habei. The sequence goes on along the minus strand of BTPG01000002.1, from coordinate 260,947,929 downwards.
ACATACTTCCTTTATTCAATATCCATTGTATCCACCATCACATCTTCGGGATGCCACTTTTCTGGACATTGGCGTAGGGAGATTTGCATAGAGGGTGAATGCCTTTTTCTTTTTTTTTACTTATTCATCGGATCAGGCAGTTTGTCATACTTCCTCTAACAAAACAAAAAAAAATTAAAAAATCAGTGTATCCAAAATCATATCTGCGGTTTACCTCACTTTTGGGACACTGCCGTAGATGAATTTGTTTGTTGGAGGTATGACCAAATAAGCTTCCTCTGAAAATGGCTAGATTGTTTTACTTTCTTTGTTGAAGAGTTTGATTTTCAGACTCTTGGCCATCCTCAAAATTTAGAGCGAAACGTCTTCGAGCCCACAACAGGCCGCAGTGGGCCCGCGCACAGTCTGCGCGGGCCCACTGCGGCCGCCGTGGGCCTGAGGACATTCCTTACTGCAAAGTCTTCCTACGCCACTAGGACCGACATCATGTCCACGGACGGTTTACCACACCGATATACCTTTACGCAGGAAAGATGTTCTCAACATGGGGATAGGATGTCTCGCTAAGGTCGCGGGTTCGTTCATTTTCCAGTAAGCGCAAGGTACTCGGGCCGACTTCGGTCGTCGTGCGCGCGCAAACGACGGCTGAAGGCGGCCCGAGGACCACGCGCTGAATAGCTACTGTCCGAAGCGAGCTTCGCGACAGTTCATCATCACTATCGTAAGGTATCCCCCGCTTGTCCATTGGGAATGCAGGCGATGATTTACGTGTACTGTGAAACCCATATTCAAGCTGCATTTTCTTTTTGGGGGAGGGTGGTTTGTGATGAGGAGAAAGGGTCATTGTGCGGTGTGAGGGCTAGTATGGGGGCTGGAGTGTGATTCGTGTTGAGGGAAGGAAAGGGTCATTGTGTGCTGTGAGGGGAAAGAGTACTTGTGTGTGCTTGAGTGGGTGCGTGTGTGTGCCGGGCGTGCGTGCGTGTGCGCGTGCGTGCGTATGTGTGTGTGTGTGTGTATGCGCGCGCGTGTGTGTGTGTGTGTGTGCGTGTGCGTGTGTGTGTGTGTGTGTGTGTGTGTGTGTGTGTGTGTGTGTGTGTGTGTGTGTTATCGTTATCCACTCAGTTGCTTCTTCCCCATCCCTACGAAATGATAATTTGCAAACTGTGTACTTGTTCGTCTGTCTATTTGAAAAGGTGTTTTCATCCGAAATATCAATAGTGTTGTAACTGTCGTTTCTTTTTCCCGTTGGGTTCTTCTCTGTTATCACCATGTTTGTGACCAAAAAAAAAAGTAGAAGTGGAAGTTGTAGCTTATCATTTGTATAATTATTTTGGAGACTGGGTTGAACACGATTGCTTGTAGAGCTTGATTAGCGCCTGAACAAGGAGCCACGAAGAAAATTAATCTTACACAGATGTATTACAATAGAAGAGATTACAGACAACGCTTCGCAAGACAGAATTTAGGCAGACGACGTGGTATTATTGGTGTCAAACACTCGTTGACACCAACAATTACGCACCTAAGTATTATAGTCAGCCTACACATTGACCACGTATCATCTGGCGCAAACAATACCCATCTGCAAGAAGCATAGATCCTCATGAGCCCCCGCAGTTTGCGGGGGCTCATGAGGATCTATGCCTCTAGCTAGTTTAATTTTCCACTGTCTTCCTGTGGAGGAGGATGAGGTGTCAACAGATTCTAAGTCGTCGATGGACACTATCTATTGTCCAGCCCGAACAATTATGTGATTGTTCTAAACATTCAGGTTCATAGATACTCAATATACAGTCTGGAACATCTGTCAACTGTAAATACAGGAGGTAAATGGCTCAGTGCATGATAAACGGTACCATGAAATGGTCTTTTTTTTCCAATAGCAAAGTTTCGAAATACGTTGTAAGGGTCAATAAGGGTACGTTGTGCAAATAAGGAAAAGAACTTTTCATATTTTGATGTAGTTTTGTTACTTTGACCGTAGCTGACTCTATTTCAGTTGCGATTTAAATACTAAATTATTTGTAATGCCCCCCCCCCCCCTCCCACAACTTCTCTATTTACGCGTGTGTGTTTCAAACATACAACGGTGGTTGCCGCTTGGGACTTTGTCCAGACGGCGAGGTCCCTGGATACCTCAGTGTGGGCGACGTATATCTACCACCCTGATTTGCATCAGCACGATCCTGACGATCTTACTAAAGAGAGTCCAGTATCATACAAGCACGGCTTTTGTACTGCCAGACCTTTTTATTGACATTGTAGAGCCCCTCCTCCAGTAGTCAGTGACGACAACATACAGGCCACGTTCGAGAAGTGCCGCATTCGGATACGCGGCTTTATGCTGCGTATCCGAATCCAGCACGCCTCGAAAGAGGTCAATATTCCAGCAGCACGACGTGATCGCATTCAGCCATGATTATCTCCAACACAAAACCCGTCCTCTTCTGAGGTTACTAGCGTGGGTGGGTGATCTTTTCTCCTCTGTGACAGTAAGAGGCGTAGATTCTTTTCTTTTTTTTTTCTTTCTTTTTTTTTTTTTTTTTTTTTTTTTTCTTTCTTTCTTTTTCTTTTTCTTTTTTTTTTTTGGGGGGGGGCTACTCCAGTGAGCAAAAGATCCTCGGGTCGACATTGGCCCCAGTGAGCCCGTGTACGTCTGTGCGCGGGCCCACTGCGGCCATCGTCGGCCTGAGGGTCTGTTGCTTACTGGGACTGCAGTCGGCGCAGTGGCTGAAAATAATATATAAGACTCTTGCAGAGGAGGAACCTTATACTGTCGAAAACGAAGACTTCATCTGAGGACTGATACCAATGAGGGCCGATCTCCTGCCAGCAAGAGGAATAGATTCTCATGAGCTTCTGCGGCCGCAGGGGCTCATGAGCATTTATTCCTCTTGCAGAGGCGGTCCGTGGCGCAGTGGTTAAGGCGCCTGCCACCAATGCCAAAGGTGCGAGGTTCGAAAACGGGTTCCGGCGTCGGACTTTTCTCCTCTGGTGTCACCGTTAATTCGGGCGGACCGTCGGGGGTTCTTTCTCCGGGTACTCCGGTTCTTCCACCCCCCCCCCTCCCCACACCCACCCACCCACCCCCTCACTCCCCACACTTTGGTACCGGTTTCAGGCCACTTTACGAATTTCAAATACAAGCGATCAAAAATCTCTCTTACTTCAGTAGCTGAACTGGCCCTTCGTCTGTCTTGTACTGTGTTTGTCTTAAATGGCGTAAATCCGTGTCTGTTACGTGAGTGTGCGTGTTGGGTTTCAGTTCGCGGCGCTTTGAGTCGATTTGCCCCAAAATTGAGAAAAAGCGCCTATATAATAAAAGTATTATTTTATTATTATTATTTAGAAAAAAGCCGGTCTGAATTAATGGACTCCATCGGTACATAACAGATGTGAAAAACATTGAAGGATGTCAGAAAATCCCATGAACCTTTCTACCATTGACAGCTTTGGCGACAGGAAAGGAAGTGACGATGTTTCGCGCATGCGTAATTGATGGCGCCTAGGGGAGGTAAGCCGAGTGCGTAGTGTTTTTTCACGGAAACAACCGGATGGAGCAAATCATTAGAACGGTGTAATGATGATCACTGTGTCTAAAAACAACCACTAATACACATAGCCCTTTCAATTCCACTGTTCCAGGCGCAAGGCTAAGAGTCGACGATGATATTTCGTTGTTGTTGGGGTTTCCTCCATAATTAGAAAAGAAAAATCGAATGGTATCACATGTGACGAGACCACCATACAAATATTCAGAATAGTCAGGAACATTGTCATAGCACTACTATTGAACTATCATTGTCTCTCCATCTCCATCTGCTTTTGCGTATTGCTATGAATGTTACAGTAAACTGATGAAATGCAGGCACTTCATGCAATCTGTGAACATTTTAGTAAATTCACAAACTATAGGCTTCACTCGTGGAATTCATGAAACTCATACATTTGCTAAGAAAATCACGAGAGCCCCAATTAGTCAGATTCGACAATTATGTATGAATGACATCTAAATTTCAGGAATTTCATAAAATCTCTATAAAATGTAGGGATTTCATGAACAGTCATTTCATGTATTAACTTCAGGAATTTCTTGAATTTTCTGGTTTCATCAGTTTACTGTAACTTACATAATAATACGCAAAAGGAGATATAGGAGATATAGATGCCGAGACAGCGTTAGTTCAACAGTAGTGCTATGACAATGTTCCTGTACAATGTTTCTGCTTTTTTTCATGGTAGCCTCGCGGAATGAAGCGTTGGCGCCATTTGATTCGCCTGTTATTATTAACCCTTTCCCTGCCAGTGATCACGGATTTCGCGTCTAAAACCACTGCACACTGACCGACGACATTCGCGTGAAGAGCACAAATGAAATGGGACCAAAAATGGGCATGCAAAACATAGGACTCACAAGGGCTCACAAGGGACATAAATCCTTATGAGCCCCCGCGACTGTGGGGGTTCATGAGGGTTTATGTCTCTTGCAGCTAAGGGGTATATCTCGGCAGTTAAGGGGTATATAAAGAACAAACAAACACATATTGTGGTTTTTTTTTCATGAGTCCGAAATAGCTCAGGCGGTTAAGCGTCCGAGCAGGAGAGCGAAGGGAATCGCAGGGTCGTGGGTTCGAATCCCCGTCCCCGCCCCGGTAGCTGGACTCGCAATCCAGGGGGAAAAGCGGATTCGTTCAATAGCATGTCCGTTGAAAAGTCCTGGTAAATCAAAGTGGCACAGTTGGAGCGCGCTTGAATTGATCAGTGTTCAGGTCGTACTCCATAGGCAATAGATTTCCCTGTCCCCCCTAACCCGCACGTCCATTATCACTTCGGTGCCGTGGACGTTAAACCCGGAACTAATCATCATCATATTGTGTTTTTCTAATGAGAGAAAGCTACATTCTTGTTTCTTTTTTGACGTTCTTCGTAATTTGGCCTTATTTTCTTGCAGTGTCAATCGTTTCTTCCTCGTCCTGGTTCCTTTGTGTACACAGCCTTCCGTTCATTAGTGAGGTTGCGTTTGAAACGAACGACTCCCAACAACGAACGAGAGCTAAGTCACGGCGGATAACCAGATTATGCCATAAGCTCCAAACATCCAAACATCTCCAAGAGGCATAGATCGGAGGGCTCATGAGGATCTATGCCTCTTGGAGATGTTTGGACTGTTGTCTATGCTTATGGTACACGCTGGTTACCCGTTCTCGTTCGTTTTTGGGAGTGGTATGTTGCAAAAGAAACCTCACTATTAAATCCTTCGAGACGTGTCGGATACGACTGTGCGGTTTTTTGCGCGTATCCGGATTCAGCACGTCTTGAATACACGTATTAATGCGAGGGACCTGCGCTGATTGTTGTGCGAATTAGGGTCAGCGTTCACAGGACAAAGTGTAATTTACTTCCTTTGCGTGACTGTATTCCGAGCAAACGAACCTGTGCCAGTATTACTTTGTCCAGCTCCATGTGCTTTGAAACCAAGACAAGGTGACCAATGCGTGGCTCGTTTTCCCGTAAATGCTTTCCAGTCCCTCATTCAACCGCCTCTGACTGCAAGAGACACAGATTCTCATGAGCCCCTGCAGTCGCAGTGGCTCATGAGAATCTACGCCTCTTGCTGATCATAATTTGGTTCCAGCTGCCCCTCAAAATGAGGGCCAGTTGAAAGGAGTGATTAAACTAGCTAGTGCTCAATCACGAGCAATGTGTGTCTGTCGTGTTAACAAATTCCTGTTTGCGTGACACCTGTAAGAAACTTGGTGGACTTTTTTTTTTTTGTAAAGTAAAATAAGTAAATAATTAACACGCACCTAACGGTATCAGCTAATGGAATTTTATTTTTCATGACTTCACGCAACCCAAAACGTCATCTTTGTTTTGCACTTAAAAGTATTTTTCTGCTAATTGCTCTGCCCTCTTTCGCGTGAGTACAGATTTGTACGCTGTGGCCTAAACTTCTGAAGAAAAGCGCTGCTCTATGATATTGCATTTCAGGAGCCAGTTGCTTGAGCCTGCTTTGTCCTGCGCCAGCCACTAAGCAAGGTGCTCCGCTATAGCGGAGCACCTTGCTTAGTCCTGGCGCAGGACTAAGTTCCTAAATGCAACTGGACCCGAGCCCGGAAGATCCAAACCCATACTCCGACTCGTATTCAGACACGATTTCCAAGATGCTTGAATATATCGTCTGGGTTGTGGTGGTCGTCTTTACAGCTCTGGGCCGTAAGGACCAAATTCATGGAGCATTCCACGATATCCCAGTTTATAAGGACAGATCCAATCGAACCTCAAAGGCCGACTGTTTGCCGAAGGAATCATAACCTGGATTTCCTAATAACGAAATGAGCGGCGGAAATGAGCGTGTCTGAAATGCCAGAGCTCTTGAGCAGCGGGGAAAACATCGACATGTCTTATCAAGCGTTGTAGAAATTGCGCTAATAATGCACACACCGGTTGTCTTCCTCGATTCACTACCGCTGAGGGAGGCAGCCGGTGTGAATAATATCATGTGATTTTGATCGTATCACGACTGAGTCCCGGAGCTAAATGTTTCGTTGTGAACGTGCGCAGTTCTACAGATACGAAGTTTCTTTGTGGATGTGCGGTTCTGAGTACCTACAGGACCAGGGAACCTACAGATCCTACGCAATGCACGTGGACGCGGATTGTGTTTGGAGATCATTGTAAATTCAGCGTCAAAGATCCACAGCCGTCAAATTAACATGGATACTAAGTGTTTTCACCAAGAGGCATAGATACTCATGCGCCCCCGCAACTGCGGGGGCTTATGATGATCTATTCCTCTTGCAGTTTGGTTGTGTTCACATGTTTGCTCGGCAGGGAAGGGATAAATAATACACCGTCACTTTCCTTGAAGTGTGCGAGATGGTCCATGTTACCTTGGACATGTTATTTGTAAAATTTCGACGAACTGTTCGATGCACCTTGGACTTCGGAGTAACTGCTGAAGGCTTACTGAGAACTGTCTTAACGCGGTACATACTGCAGACACAAAGAGTCGCGGTCAAGGGGCGTAATCCATTTAAGTTTCCTACTCGGGTAGCGCACCCTGGTACTCTGGAGTCTAAAGTAAGAACAAGATGTACCCTAGAGCATTCCATTATGCCGAGCAAAGTTCTTGAGTGGACTGCAATTCTGAGAATATGGGTCACCTGATTCGACCGACAGCGTTAACGACCTATATGGCACGTGACAAGAAGATGAACAGATATCAAAAGCCTTCAAGCCCTTTTCACAGACTGCGCGAGTAGACTGCAATTTCTGAGAGAGAGAGAAAAAGGTGTAAGACCTACGATTAGTAGTTCTACCGCAAACGGATTTTGTGCAGATAATCCCGAGACAGTAACCCAAGAGCCCAGAGGCAAAGAACCTCACAACCCATCTCGAAGACGAAAATGGTCCACCTGCAAGAGGAGCAGATCCACATGATCGCGGGGGCTCATGAGGCTCTATGCCTCTTGATGTCATAATCTATATGTAGATGTATTTTTTTGCTGGAGGACTTGGGAGTCCAGTTCCTGGGGAGCTCCGGTAAAAAGGGAGTCGAGAGTCACGATAATTGTGTCTGTCTCAGACTGGTCCTGCTAGCAAGTACCCCAGACACAGTCGCGAGGCTGGTACTTAGAGCCAAATGACTTGCTACTTCTGGAGTGGTAGAGATGTGAGAAAGTGGGGCCGATCGATTGATCCTATACAGCAGGAGGCATAGATGCACAAAAGCCTCAAAAACCTCGAGGTCTACCCATCTGCAAGAAGCATAGATTCTAATGAGCCCCTGCAGGTGCACGGGCTCATGAGAATCTACACCTCTTGTGCTGATTAAACCATGAGAATGTTCCCAAACACAAATGGAATAAAGGGCAGCTGACTGAAGGATCGGACGACCTTAACCCGCAACTGCGTGGGCTCATGAGGATCTATACCTCTTGCAGTTGGGTCGGGTGGGGAATTGGGCGGTGTTCAACCTTTCGCTGACACAGAACGGGTTAAAAGAATCTAAAGAAGTTCTCTTGAAAAAGAACGCCACGTCGTCAACAACAATTCGACACTCCCATGTCTTTTCCCAGTGACACAGTTTTGCCTGGGTCCCTGCAGGCTGCACGGATGTGATAAGGACAACTTCGTCTGCAACTGTATTTCTTAGAGAAAGAAGGTTGTTGCATTTTCAGCCTGCCAGCTCCCACCCTCGCATTTACTGCACGAAGATTGTTGTGCCCGGGTCTGCAAACGGGACGGTTCCGAGGCGACGAGGCCAAGCCAATCTTATTTTTCTCTTTTTGTCAGTTTTGGGTTCCGCAAAGTTTTGCTGATAAGATTGCTGCCAAACTGAGAGTGTCCAACATTCCCCCTCCTTGACTTCCATTTCAAGAGCAGAACCTGCCAAAGCCCAGCGAACAGCACCGAGGTGCAGGAGGCATAGATATTCATGAGCCCCCGCTTTGCGGGCTGGGGCTCATGATGGTCTATGCCTCTTGAGGGATTCATTAGGCATTTCCTCAGACAGACAGGCTTAAACCGCGGTGAATTTCCGACGCCTCCACAGACATCATTTTCAGTCTAGCGTCTGACAGTAGTTACGACCTCTGGTTTTATCTCTTCCAAGGGGCTGGGCCCACGTTACCAAAATTTGCGACTGGCAATGATTTGCCACCTGCCACATCGGCTTCGTGGCACACGTTTCAATGTGCACGCAATGTGTTTGTACTGACTGACCTGCCATTACCATATATGGAACAGCTCTCACGCGCGCGGTTGAAATATTCGGATTGATTGATTGATTGTACATTGCTTAACGTCCCGACAGCAACAAGACTTTCTCAGGACGTGCCTGCACTGCTTGTGAAAAAAAAAATAAACAGAACATTGAATATATGTCGCCAGCCGGTCCAATACGTTAAATAAACCTAACACATGGGGCCTACATAAAGCTAAGACCATTTAGCAACACACATCCAATATCAAGAGCTACAGGCGGTGCAGACAGTAGGGAGAGTTTTTAAAAAGGCAAATACAGGTGAATGGACAAAGGGTAGACAGAAACACATGCCCCAGAATAGAGAGAAAAACCCACCCTGTGGGGCTGACCAGGGTGACCTTGGGAACTAAAAAATACCTAACCCCACCCAAGTCCCCCAGGGCAGACCCGGATGGGGTTTGAAATATTCGGAGCTGCGGGAGTCCCATATGCATGGGAACTCTCTGACAAGGTTGATCAATTAATTCAATGGAGACGTGCCGCATACGGATACGCAGCTATTCGCAGCGTTTCCGCATGCGGCGCGTCTCCAATGAGATAACAGTCTCAAAGCCGTCGTAAAGCTTCTCCGCCATTTTTTTCCGGCTCGGAAGATGAAGAAACGGGCCGCGGGAAGTGACGCAAGGACACCGCTGATTGGGGCTAAGGGGCAGGGCCCACGCTACCAGAATTTGCGACTGGCAATGTTTTTGCCACCTGCCACATCGGCTTCGTGGCACACATTTCAATGTTCACGCAATGTGTTTCTACTGAATGACCTGCCATTACCATATATGGAACAGCTCTCACGCGCGCGGTTGAAATATTCGGAGCTGCGGGAATCCCACATGCATGGGAACTCTCGGACAAGGTTGATCAATTAACTCACTGGAGACGTGCCGCATACGGATACGCGGCTATTCGCAGCGTTTCCGCATGCGGCGCGTCTCCAATGAGTTAACAGTCTCAAAGCCGTCGTTCAGCTTCTCCGCCATTTTTTTCGACTCGGAAGAGTGAAGAAATGGGAAGTGGGCGCAAGGACACCGCTGATTGGCTGAGAGGCGGCAACATTGCTTCAGCCTTGCGGGCTACCACAAATAAATAGACTCGGATTGTATCGGGTGGCAATTTGTGGCGGCAATATTGTAGGCGACCCGCAATGTGGCAGCAACATTGCCGCCACAAAATTGCGCCCGGCAATAGGTGTTTGTGGTAGAGTGTCCCTGCCTCTAAAGCACGGACCGTCTGCAAACCTGACAGCATTTCGGACAATGTACATGATCAGGACCTCTTTACATCAAGAGCCAATCGGCTGACAGTGACGAATCGTCTGCTTGGCACGGTGCGCAGTTCATGGGAGAAGATTCGACTGTGATTGATCAGAAGCAGTGCTAGACAAGCTTTATATCTTGCTTTTCTGACAATACAGACATGACGGAACTTGTATCATATAGTTTGTCTGACAGGCTATCAAGTTTGCCGCATCGACAGACATTGGTTTATTAAGTAGCTCAGTCGCGGCCAGCCGCATCTGGATACGCGGCATAAAGCCGCGTATCCGGATGCGGCTGGTCGTGAATGAGTTAAAATCTGATTTTTAAAAAAATATTGATTCCGTATAATGTGCAAACGACAATTATCATGCACTCACACGTGTGTTTGGTGAACACAAACAGACGCCAAGCAACTCATGCCCTGCCATTGAACCGTTGTAAATCCATGCCCTGATGTTGATATTGGAAAGGAAAGGACTTTATCCTGTGATCTATCGCTGGTTGGCGTCGGCAGGCTGAGATGAGACCTTTTCTAACACACGCTAATTTGGACAGTTCTGTGATGCTAAGCACGCCGGCACCAGATAAAAGTTGGCCTCGGCGTAGGCGGACCAATCAAAAGGTCAGCTACATGCCATGTGACACTCAGGTCTTTTCAAACCATCGATAGATTGGCCGGTGACTTCGTGGTCAAGGGAAAAAAAAACGGATGCTACATGGACGCAAATTTACTCTGATAGTCGTTCAACTCTGTTTTAGCGTATGTTGCTGTTGCAAAGTTATATCTAAGATTGACAGAAACGGAATAAACTGTTACCTCACCGAAAATCGTTTCGCAGATTCAAGTTCAGTCTGTCCATCTTTTCAATCGTGCCGAAAGTGATGTGGTCTCCAAAAAACAGTACAGTGTTGAAACATTTTCAGGGAGAAAGAATCAAGGGATCACTAAATAAGTTGTAGTCTTCTTATATAATTATTTGTAATACTTTTTATAACGTTAGTATGTGTGGATAAATTAGATAACACCTGAACGTATAATGAAAAATAAATTGAAAATTATATGTTCATGCGTTATCCAGTATAAAACAAACTTTATAAGGCAACAATCTGCGCACAAAAATTTGTAGTTGAATTTGCGTGGGTTTTTTTTTTTATTATTTTCTCCAGAGTTCCACGATTTTTATCTAAACCGATCTATTCGCTCTTGTAAACGACAAAGTCATCCCAGCGCAATAAATGTATACTCTGGGAAACGGGACCCGTGAAAGGTTGGCTCAGTGTTATCTCAACAGAATTCAGTTTGATTTATTGTTTTTACAAAAAAGTTTGATTTATTGTTCGAACGTGTTTCAACGCAATCAAGGCGTCCCGCATCAATAGATGCGGAAGTGTCGTATAGCGTTCCCGGAAGGCAACGCAGAACGACACTTCCGCAGCTATTGGTGCGGGGCGTCTTGAATGAGTCCACTCACTGAGCTCAAAGGTAGAGATGCTAATTTTTTTAAGTCTACACTTCCACGTTGACAGTTTAAGGATGGTGCCAAATAGCTTGACGCCTGCTAGCGCAAGCTTTTTGGCACCATCCTTGAACTATCAAATTTGGTAACGGCTGTTGTAGCGTGTCTGGGCTGAGTGGATGAAAGCTCCTGACATCCCAGTTTATTTTGCAAACAAACGAACGTTTGTGTAAACGACAGATTAACCAACCTTACATCATCCGTATGTTCGCTTGTCAAACAACGCGTGAGTCATGAGCGATATTGCACCTGGAGGCAAATACAAGCTGGAGAGTCCGTGAGTCAGGTGCCTCTGAAGTCTTAGCCTGGGCCCTGATAATCTTAAAGTTTTCAAGTGCAGACTTGCCACATGTAATAATTTACAGGTTTAAACTAATAAAAAGAACAGAAAAAACCTCCAATACCCAACACCCCCCACCCCACCCCCACCCCAAAAATCAAATAATCTAAATAAAAATAAAATACTGTCAATAAAAAATACCTTCAACAATAAAAACACACCTCCATTTGTTGAAAATTGTGCTCATACAGATTTCGTTTTTGGCTACTTTTCTTCTGCCGGTTTCCGAAGTTTAGTTCTGTTCAGTTATTTCAAAATGGTGAGCACAGTTATTGTTGGTTACGGAAAAGTCTACTTCACGCCACACAGCTGCAAGAGGCATAGATTCTCATGAGCCCCTGCGGGGGCTCATGAGGATCTATGCCTCTTGCTGACACCACTTTGTATCCATGTTCCTGGGAAAGCTAGGACATTTTGGTGCTGAAATGACAAAGAAAGCACGAACACAGTCTGCATCAGCTGGCACTGAACGGGTTAAACAGTGTTGTCTTCTACTGGGTTCCAGTGGACCCCAGCACCATGTACCTTCAAACCTGAAGGTAGATAGACCTGACATTAAGAGACAGACTGCATGGAACTTGTCATTACAAGGACTCTATGGCAACTTATGTCCTTGCCAGAGGAACTGAACCACACGTAAAACAAAACAAAACAAAATCAAACGAAAAAGTATACAAGCGTATTGCAAATAATATAGTGGTGTAATTTTATTTTCTAATCGTGTTTCTTTATTTGTTCGGATTTCTTTGCATTTTACACGATTTTGTAAAGTAGTCACTTTTGGGTATGAATTTCACACAAAAGTATTGAAGAGATATTGAATTGAAATAAACTGAATTAAATTAAATAACTCTATTTTACAAAGATAGAGATTTGAGCTTGAGAGCCTCTCTTTCAGTTTGTTCTTTGGAAATCAATTAACCCGATCAGTGCCGATAAAATTAAAAACACCACCTTCTGCATGAGGCATAGATATTCATGAGCCCCCGCAGTTGCGGGGGCTCATGAGGACCCATGCCTCTTGCTGACACCACTTTGAATCCACGTTCCTGGGACATCTCAGCGTTGTGTTTTGTCTTGTTTTTTGTTGTTGTTGTTGGGGTTTTTGTGGTTGTTGTTTTGTTTGTTTGTTTGTTTTTGTTTTGTTTTGTTTTTGTTTGTTTTTTCGGGTTTTTTAGGGGTTGTTGTTGTTATTGTTGTTGTTTTTGGTCTTGAATTAACGAAGATTGCAGAAGCAAAGTCTGCGTCATCTGGCACTGAACGGGTTAAAACAATAATAAACAGTCGAACAATAACAAATAATTGCGAAAGCGCAAAGCTAGCAAAGGTTCAATATATAGAAAGATTATAATTAGAATCCTTTAAAAAATTGATAATTTTATGTTTGAAAATTATCGGTGCAATTGATTTCATGGACTAAGGCAATGGAGAGAGAGAGAGAGAGAGAGAGAGAGAGAGAGAGAGAGAGAGAGAGAGAGAGAGAGAGAGAGAGAGAGAGAGAGAGAGAAGGGGGTGCAGGGGAGGGGGAGACAGACAGACACAGAGAGAAAACTCAGACTAGAGAGAGAGAGAAATGAAATGAAATGAAATGAAACTTTATTTTCCAAGGATAAAAGAATAGGTGCGCAGACCTGTTTTCATTCTTGTCCTTGCTACACACTACAAAACAAAATAACGTACACACACACACACGCGCGCCGGTGTGCAATTGCCGCGTGCACAGGCTTGTGCCAGATTAGCTTGTAGCCTACAGGCGCCAAGCCAAGCCTGCACAACCCTCCACACACACACACACACACACACACACACACACACACACACTGACACACACATACACACACATCAGTATATCATGTACACATACATTCTTTCGCTTAAAACTATACTACAGCAAATATAAAAAGTATAAAGGATTTTGTACATAAAACCGCTATTGTTCTCATCATAAAAACCAACACGGCGGCTCACTCCAACAAACATAAACAGGCATACACACACACACACACACACACACACACACACACACACACACACACACACACACACGCGCGCACACACACACTCGCACACACACACACACGCGCGCGCGCGCGCGCGCGCGTGCGCAAGCACGTAGGGATGCGCTCGTGTACACACATACACTTGCACACACTGACACAGATAAACACACACATGCGATAGCGGCCTCCCCGCGCCACTAAACCGCGCACAGCTAGATGCTAGTCTGCCATGGAATTAGACTAGACTTGTATAGCGATCCCGCAACCACCGCGCGCGCGGGTCGACGCGAAGAAACCACAGCACTGCCACGCCTCGCGAGCGCCCAATGCTGTGTCTATCGACGGCATCCCGTCTGGCCAGCCGAGTCCATGGGGTCATGGATATTACATAATGCGGCTTGCTGGAATGCCAGCGGTATATTACATGCGTTCATAAATTTTTAATGTTAGAAGAGAATGCAGACTATCCGGGAAATGCCGCATAAGGCATGGAGTGCTATATGTAAAAATAAAAATAAAAATACAAAATAAAAGAAAAATTAAGTTTTGTCTAGATGTTTGTGCAGCTTGGTCTTGTAAGTTTTAAGCGATGGCGCGGCTCTGACATCCGCAGGAATGGAGTTCCATAACTTTGCACCAGAATAGGACAACGACGACCTATAAATGTCTAGTCGAGGCATCGGTACAACAAGATTGTTCCCTGGTGTTCGACTGGACCTCGTATGAGCAAAGTGGAACAAACTATTGAGATAGGCTGGTGTTTCTGAGAGGGTGATTTTGCGCATGAGCACCAACTTATTATACTTAAACTGTTTTTCAAGTGGCAAAATGTCTAACAGAGAGAGAGAGAGAGAGAGAGAGAGAGAGAGAGAGAGAGAGAGAGAGAGAGAGAGAGAGAGAGAGAGAGAGAGAGAGAGAGAGAGAGAGAGAGAGATGAAATGAAATGAAATGAACCTTTATTTTCCAAGGATAAAAGAATACGTGCGCAAACCTTTTTTTCATTCTTGTCCTTGCAACAAGAGAGAGAGAGAGAGAGAGAGAGAGAGAGAGAGAGAGAGAGAGAGAGAGAGAGAGAGAGAGAGAGAGAGAGAGAGAGATGATGATGATGATGATGAATCTTTATTTATTCAGGATAAAGCTATTAGGCAACTCAATGCCTGTCTTACAAGCTGTCCTGTAAACAAACAACATAACAGGAAAATAAACAGAGCATGCAAATACTAATAATAATAATAATAATAATAAGAAGAAGAAGAAGAAGAAGAAAAAAAAAACTACGGGGAAAAAACACAATGGAGAATTTGTAACTGCCTCCGATGCAAAAAGCAAGAGAACGAAACGCGTGCACAGCATTAATATTATACTCATCTAAGACAGTGTCATAGAATCAGCAGCATCAATAGCGTATAGAGACACCGACAAGACAATAGATGATCAGGTAGCAAATTTAAGGAGAAAGAGAAAAATATTTGACGTTTACGTGTTATCAGCAGAATTATTTTTATATGGCAAACTGTGAAGTCACGCTGATTGGAAGTGAGTGTGCAATGCACGTTTAAAATGGGTTTTATCGCAAAATGATTTAATGTTTAATGGCAATGAGTTCCAGACAGAACTACCAGAAAATAGAAGGCTTGACTTGTAGAGATCTATCCGTGGGCGGGGTAAGTGAAGCAAGTCATTCCTCGTATGTTGTTGATGCCGAGGGCTGAAGTTAAATATCATGCGCAGATATTCCGGGGCTTGATAATGAAATATTTTGTGCATGAGGATGCATTTGTTAAATTTGAGTTGTTCCTTCAGTGTAAGCAGGCCAAGGGATTTTATTTTCTCAGCCGTGGAAATAGGGTTAGGAATAATTAACTTAACTGAACGACGATACAGCGAGTTTAGTTTTTTTTATGAAGTTCACTGCATTCGTCCCACAAAGAGGACGCATAGTCACAGTGGCTTCTAATGTGTGCGTGAAAGAACAATGTACAGCACTTTGTACTAAGAATATGTCTAAGTTTAGATAGCAGAAATACATTCCTGGACAAGGTTTTGCACAAACTGTCCATATGTGGCGACCAGTTCAGCTGGTCGTCAATTACAACTCCCAGTAGGCGGTGCCTGGATACTTGTTGGACAGGTTTATTGCCAAGTGACAGTTTCAGAGGGGCAGGATGTAGCTGACGCTTTTGGCGGGTCTTTTAGTTTTTAGAAGTACTGATTAGCATGCGATTTTCCGCACACCAATCTGACACTTCATCGAGACTTTGCTGGAGGATACAATTTAGCATCGTTTCACGTTTGTCTGATGTATGCAGAGTTGAATCGTCAGCAAAGAGTTCGCATTTAACCTCAGGATTTGAGATGGAAAGAGGTAGATCATTGATGAATAAAGAAAATAAAAGAGACCCTAGGATAGATCCTTGGGGGACTCTGTGCATCACTATACCTTCTTTCGAATACCACCCGTTTGAGTACACCTTCTATCGGCGGTTACTGAGGTAGGAGGAGAAAAAAGCTATAGAGTTCGAATCAAGCTTATATACTGAAAGTTTCTTTAAAAGAATGTTGTGATCGACTAAATCAAATGCTTTGGTTAGGTCCAGAAAAACTGCACCATTTAAGTTGGAATTGTTTATTGATGAGAGCCAAGAGTCAACAATGTGAACGAGGGCAGTATGACATGAGTGTTTAGGTCTAAAACCAGATTGAAGAGATACGAGGAGGCGGTGATTCTCCAAGAATTGGAGTAGGTGCTTATTAACGTGTCTTTCTAGTGGCTTCGATAATAGTGATAACACTGAAATAGGACGGAAATCGTTTGAACTTTTGGGATCTGTACATTTGGGAATGGGGACAACTTTAGCATCTTTCATGGCATCTGGAAAAATACCTTGCTTGTTAGAAAGGTTGAATATAAATGTCAAGGTGTCAGCTGTGTATGGAAGGGACAATTTCAGTACCATGTTGTTTATTCCATCCAGGCCACACGATTTACTTGTTAGAGTAGAAATATATTTACCTACCTCAAACACTGTCATAAGAGGTATGGAGAATGACGCACCTGTTGCAGACGCACAATGTGTGCGCAGTTTATCAGAACAACTGTAACTATCAGTGCCACTGGAAAAAGACTGTACAAGGGACTCAGTAATATTTAAAAAGTGGGAATTGAAGTCGTCTGGAGTTATGCCTGGAGAGGTAGCAGCATTCATGGAACTCCTCTTCTTTGTAAACAAATTGATTGCATTCCAGACACTTCGGGTATCTTTACCCTCTGCGATAACTTTTTCCGCAAGCGTTTTCTGTGCTTTTCTAACTAAGGATTTTACAAGATTACGTTGTTTCTTAAAATCCGCAAACTTTTTCTGCCGTTTTAAGTCATCTCTTATTTTCATTGCGTGAATGATGTCCTTTGACAACCAAGGCGGAAGGGTAGGGTGTTTAACGCGTTTAGTCCTGAGTGGGGCATGTTTATCGAGGACCCAAAGAAATAGCTTGTACCAAAGCGAGAGGGCTTCATTGGGATCATTAGTGTTATAAATAAGGTGAAAGGGCGTGATTGAGAGGTCATGAAGAAAGTCACCTTTGCTGAACTTTGTGTAAGACCTGTATGTGATGGTAGTGTGGTGTTTGTGCTGGGGTTTATCACGTTTAACTGAAAGATTAAAACAAGTAGGAAAGTGATCACTAATGGCTACATTCGGCACATGGACGTTTGTGACAGCAGGTGCATTTGTAGTATAGATGTGGTCAATCAATGTGGCGGATGACAAAGAAACTCTAGTGGGAGACCGAACCATCTGCTGCAGGCCAAATAATGAGGTGGTGCAATTCCACGCCGCATTACCAGTCTTTAGCAGGTCAATATTAAAATCGCCTAGAAGGTGTATATCTTTGTTGTGACGTTGTTGCACCTTATCCATCATGGTGACAAAATCATCATACTATGAGAATGTGGCTGAAGGGGTGCGATAAATAAATCCAATTAGTGTGGGGGAAGATTTGTCACATTTCAGTTCAAGAAATAAACTTTCAACGTGACAAGACTCTAAATCCATGCGACGGGTAACGTACTGGCGGATAGAGTTTTGAATGTACACAGCTATACCGGTATGACCGGGGGGTGATGCATCTCTACGGAATACAGCATAGTTATGAATGGAGATCGAAGCGTTACTAATATGTTCTCTGAGTCTAGACTCAGTAAATCCAAATATATGAAAGGGTTGGGGTTGTGAAAGTAAAACAGTGGCGTCGGGCACTTTGTTGTATAAATGATAAACGTTAAGGTGCCCTATCCGTAAATCACGCTTATTCAGCGAACACTGATGTACATGTGGGCTACAGGCAGGCATGATGAAGCAACACGTGGGGGGGAAATGTTTACAAAAGTCAATTAAGAACAAATGAAAACTTTTGAACTCTAACAAAGTTAAACAAAACCCAGGAGAAACTACAGTGCTGAAAATTCAGCTCAGTCCATGGCTTTCGCTGCAGACAACGTCACACCCCACGCAGGGGAAATAATAGGTCGTTACGTTCTGTAGGCGAATGAGTCACTGAACGTATACCGTATCTGCGATATATACAAATATCTAAACTGGCTCCTTAGCGTCACATCCCACGTAGGGGAAATAATGTTTTGGTTACGTTCTGAAAAGCGAAATAAATGAGTCACTGATCGGAGACCGTATAATATACGATACACACACTGGCTCCTTCGCTATATCAAGAAGAGTATATTTCCTCCGTTTTGAAAGAAAGGAAAATGCAGGAAGATAATAATCGTCACCATTCACAGAAAAAAAATTCATGTCACTAATTAAATCCAAAGTGCTATTTGATTAAAAAAAAAACTATATATTCAATGTCGGACACTAAACACACAGAGAGAGAGAGAGAGAGAGAGAGAGAGAGAGAGAGAGAGAGAGAGAGAGAGATGATGAATCTTTTTTTATTCAGGATGAAGCCATTAGGCAACTCAATGCCTGTCTTACAAGCTGTCCTGTAAACAAAAGAGAACACAACAGGAAAAGAAACATAGCATGCAAATAATAATAATAATAATAATAATAATAATAATAACAATAAGATGAGGAAGCAAAACTACGGGGGGAGAAACACAATAGGGGAATCATCGAAAGGAGGGAAAAAAATGACAATGGAGAATTTTTAACTACCTCCGATGCAAAAGCAAGAGAGCGAAACGCGTGCACAGCATTAATATTATACTCATCTAAGACAGTGTCATAGAATCAGCAGCATCAATAGCGTATAGAGACACCGACAAGACAGTAGATGATCAGTTAGCAAATGTAAGGAGAAAGAGAAAAATATTTGACGTTTACGTGTTATCAGCATTATTATTCTTATATGGCAAACTGTGAAGTCACGCTGATTGGAAGTGAGTGTGCAATGCACGTTTAAAATGGGTTTTATCGCAAAATGATTTAATGTTTAATGGCAATGAGTTCCAGACAGAACTACCAGAAAATAGAAGGCTTGACTTGTAGAGATCTATCCGTGGGCGGGGTAAGTGAAGCAAGTCATTCCTCGTATGTAGTTGATGCCGAGGGCTGAAGTTAAATATCATGCGCAGATATTCCGGGGCTTGATAATGAAATATTTTGTGCTTGAGGATGCATTTGTTAAATTTGAGTTGTTCCTTCAGTGTAAGCAGGCCGAAGGATTTTATTTTCTCGTCCGTGGAAGTAGGGTTAGGAATAATTAACTTAACTGAACGACGATACAGCGAGTTTAGTTTTTTAAAATGAGGTTCACTGCATTCGTCCCACAAAGAGGATGCATAGTCACAGTGGCTTTTAATGTGTGCGTGAAAGAACAATGTACAGCACTTTGTACTAAGAATATGTCTAAGTTTAGATAGCAGAAATACATTCCTGGACAAGGTTTTGCACAAACTGTCCATATGCGGCGACCAGTTCAGCTGGTCGTCAATTACGACTCCCAGTAGGCGGTGCCTGGATACTTGTTGGATAGGTTTATTGCCAAGTGACAGTTTCAGAGGGGTAGGATGTAGCTGACGCTTTTGGCGGGTTGTTATCAACATGCTTTTAGTTTTAGAAGTACTGATTAGCATGCGATTTTGCGTACACCAATCTGACACTTCATCGAGACTTTGCTGGAGGATACAATTTAGCGTCGTTTCACGTTTGTCAGATGTATGCAGCGTTGAATCGTCAGCAAAGAGTTCGCATTTAACCTCAGGATTTGAGATGGAAAGAGATAGGTCATTGATGAATAAAGAAAATAAAAGAGACCCTAGGATAGATCCTTGGGGGACTCCGTGCCTCACTATACCTTCTTTCGAATACCTTCCGTTTGAGTACACCTTCTGTCGGCGGTTACTGAGGTAGGAGGAGAAAAAAGCTATAGAGTTCGAATCAAGCGTATATACTGAAAGTTTCTTTAAAAGAATGTTGTGATCGACTAAATCAAATGCTTTGGTTAGGTCCAGAAAAACTGCACCATTTAATTTGGAATTGTTTATTGATGAGAGCCAAGAGTCAACAATGTGAACGAGGGCAGTATGACATGAGTGTTTAGGTCTAAAACCGGACTGAAGAGATACGAGGAGGCGGTGATTCTCCAAGAATTGGAGTAGGTGCTTATTAACGTGTCTTTGTAGTGGTTTCGATAATAGTGATAACACTGAAATAGGACGGAAATCGTTGAACTTTTGGGATCTGTACATTTGGGAATGGGGACAACTTTAGCATCTTTCATGGCATCTGGAAAAATACCTTGCTTGTTAGAAAGATTGAATATAAATGTCAAGGTGTCAGCTGTGTATGGAAGGGACAATTTCAGTACCATGTTGTTTATTCTATCCAGGCCACACGATTTACTTGTTAGAGTAGAAATATATTTACCTACTTCAAACACTGTCATAAGAGGTATGGAGAATGACGCACCTGTTGCAGACTCACAGTGTGTGCGCAGTTTATCAGAACAACTGTAACTATCAGTGCCACTGGAAAAAGACTGCACAAGGGACTCAGCAATATTTTAAAAGTGGGAATTGAAGTCGTCTGGAATTATTAGAGAGAGAGAGAGAGAGAGAGAGAGGGGGGGGGGAGGGAGGGAGACAGAGACAGAGACAGAGAAAAACAGAGAGAGAGAGAGAGAGAGAGAGAGAGAGAGAGAGAGAGAGAGAGAGAGAGAGAGAGAGAGAGAGAGAGAGAGAGAGAGAGAGAGAGAGAGAGAGAAATGAAATGAAATGAAACTTTATTTCTGAACGGAAGAAGCAGTTAGCACATGTGCCATTTTTCACGCTTGCCGTTTCTAAACTACAAAGGTACAAATCTGCTAAAGGTACAAAGCTACTAAGATACAAAAGTACAAAGCTACTAACATGAAAGTGCACATAATATAACAAGTCGTTCAAAAAGAGATGGATAAGGCAAAATGGAGGGCACCAATTTTGATTACTAACAATGTGAACGAAAAAAAAAAAAAAAAAAAAAAGATAGTCTATAAAATTCCTTTTTTTACTGAAATCAAACACGCGCGCACGCTCGCGCCGCATGCTCACACACACACACACACACACACACACACACACACACACACACACACACACACGCGCACGCACGCACGCACGCATGCACGCGCGCACACACACCCATATACACGCACGTGCGCGCGGAGGTTAATATCAAGGCTTTAGGCGATGGAGATACCCAAACCAGTGAATGAGCTGTTAGATAGCAGGTACTTGAAGAGGCTTTCCTTGAAAGAGGGGAGTGAACCAGTGTGTGTTATGTGCGCTGGCAGTTTATTCCAAAACGAGGCGCCCGAGAAAGCAAGGGTAGTTTTAAATAAATCTATCCTCGGGCGTGGTGTGACGAAGTTTCGCCTTGATGTTGAATAGCCTGAAGCTACCTTGGTGAAGAGATTACATAAGTATTCTGGGTGGATTTCATTCCAGATTTTATACATGACTACCCCTTTGTTAAAGAGATGGTGCTTGTCAAGAGGAAGCATTTTTAGTTTTTCAAATTTTTGGTCAGTAGAAAGAGCTGGATCAGGCAGGATCTGCTTCACTGCCCTGCGATGCAAGGAGTTAAGCCTCTTCATGTGTATGTCACCACTGCCGTCCCATGTCGTGGAGGCATAATCGATGTGCGATTTTACATGGGCATTGTAAAATAGTTTGCAAGTGTCGACATCAATAAGATATTTTAGCTTAGACAGCATAAACACATTTCTAGACACAGTTTTACAGACACCATTGATGTGAGATTGCCATTTCATCTGGTTATCAACAATAACTCCAAGTAGGCGATGTTCAGTTACTTGTGTAATGGTGTGGTCTTGGATTTCCAGGCTAAGCGAAAGTGGCTTGAGCTGATGCTTCTGACGGGTTGCTATCGTCATACATTCGGTTTTGGTGGGATTAAGGATCATTGCATTATTTTCACACCATTTGGAAATTTCACTCAGTCCCTGTTGCAAACGATCATTTAAAGACTCGAGACACTTATCGGGGGTGTGGATTGTTGCGTCATCGGCAAACAAGTCACATTCAATTCTGTCATTCGTAAAATGTAGTGGCAGGTCATTGATAAATATGCAAAAGAGAAGAGGTCCCAGGACAGAGCCCTGGGGCACTCCTCTTGTTACTAAACCACTTGAAGAGTAAGATCCATTGGCTATCACGCGCTGCTGTCTGTCTGTAAGATAGGAAGCGAAAAACGAGGTTGTTTTAAAGGAATGAATAGATGCCTGAGAACTGCCGTCTGATGTATGAAAACAGTTACTTGTTCTTCTTTCTTTTTATGTCCCGCTAGCACAAATGTGATCAGGGGAACAGTTACTTGAAAATGAACCATCCAGATATATGCTGAGCTTGGAAAGGAGAATTTCATGATCTACCATGTCGAAAGCTTTCCGAAGGTCTATGAAAACAGCACCTGTGAATTCGCCTTTGTTCATTGAACTTAGCCACGTGTCAGTAAGTCGCGATAAGGCTGTATGACAACTATGCTTCGGGCGAAAACCTGACTGGAGGGGGTGGATTAATTTGTGTTTTCCCAGGTATTCTAACCGATGCTTATGAATGTGTCGTTCAAGGGGTTTACTTAAGACAGACAAAAGTGAAATGGGGCGATAATTGTTAACATCGGACAGATCTTTTGTTTTAGGTAGGGGAATAACTTTAGCTTTTTTTAGTTCTTTTGGGAAAACATTTTTCTGTATGCATAAATTGTAGACATAAGTTATTGTTTCTACAACATAGGGAAGTGATAGTTTCAGTATTTTGGGGCTTATTTCATCTGGCCCGGAAGATTTTTTATTCTTCATGGAACTTATTGTCTTACCAACCTCGTGAACTGCCAGGGGTGGAATAGCAAAAGGATGAAATCTCGCAGTTCGCGTTCTACAGAAATCAATCAGGGTGTCAGGACAGGTATAAGGCCGAGAATTTGTTTTAGAGGGGACCAGGGACTCGGCAATGGAAAGGAAATGATCGTTAAAATTATCGGCAGTCAGAGTAGTCGGGATTACAGCGGATTTCCTACTCTTGACTCCAGTCACTACTGCCATAGCGCGCCAGAGCATGGACATATCTTTGTCTTGTTTAATCAAACGATCAATAAAAGATTTTTTAGCCTGCCGCACTAAACATTTGACACGATTGCGCTCACGTTTAAATTTAGCAAAGCGCTTCTGTTTTCTCATATCATCTCTCACCCTCATGGCCTGAATGATGTCTTGAGTCAGCCACGGCGGGAGTGAAGCGTGTTTGACTCGCCTCCGCCGCACAGGCGCGTGTTTATTTAAAATAGTAAGAAAAATGCTATACCAGACAGACAGAGCGCTGTCAGGGTCAGTTTCACTAAGCACTTCCTCAAAAGGTGCGTTATTAAGGTCAGATAAAAAGTCGCTCTCACTAATTTTTTTAAAAGAACGATAGGTGATATACGTATGACATCCTTTCTTTGCTTTTGGGAACTTAGTGGACCACGTACAGCTGATGGGAAAGTGATCACTGATGCCAAGGTTACCGACAGACACATTATGAACAGACTCGGGCTTTGTGGCATAGATATGGTCTATGAGTGTAGATGTTGTTGGTGTTATTCGTGTCGGCGAAGTGACTAACTGTTTAAGACCCAGCAACGTCATTGTAGAGTCCCATGCATGATGAGACCTTAACATGTCTATATTAAAATCTCCCATAAGTATGGTTTGAGTCATTCAGGTAAACGGAAATATCAGCAAGTTTTGCATATAGATGGTATACATTTAAATGCCCAATGCGGAGATTTCTTACTTTCACGTCTGCTTGATTCATCGTGACAGACGAGAAAGAAACGAAGGTGGCGAAAATGAGGGTAACAATAAGTACACTTAACGTAATACAGCTATTGATAATATAGTAATCAGTACACAAACACAGATAATAATAAAACCAAACAATGAAAGCGACAATGATATTGAATCAAAGCAAACAAGGATTAGGCTTAGAAGTACTGAAGAAGCACTATAATTTTAGGAAGAACAAAAATTATGATGTTGCAGTAGAAGAAGTAGAACCAGTATTCAGTCGGCGAAAACGTTTTCAAAATGAGAGTAAACACCTTTTATGCGCAGAAAGAGAATATTGCGTGTGGTTGCTGAGACTGTTCGTATAGTACTTTTATAGATTAGCCTGTACAAGTCCCTCCCACAGTCCACACGATCGCGGTCCACACAGCGTGCGGCTTAATTATGAAGCATCAATGTGAAAGTACAACTGTCCAGGTTTCACTAAAGTGCTGGTCAGAAAAACATTGCGCAACACACTCAGGCACAGCCGCTATCCGGCGTTAGATTGTCACTGAGATGATGCAGAAATCCACATAACTATAATAATAAGACACAAACTTCATAATAAGAAAGAGTACAGTCCGTTGTCTGCAAACAAAATAACGTAATGCACAAGCTTAAACTGGCTACATGTGTAGCAACTACCACATCAAGAATATTATCTCACCACAAAATCAGGAATAGAGAGAGAGAGAGAGAGAGAGAGAGAGAGAGAGAGAGAGAGAGAGAGAGAGAGAGAGAGAGAGAGAGAGAGAGAGAGAGAGAGAGAGAGAGAGAGAGAGAGAGAGAGAGAATCAATGAATCAATGAAACTTTATTTTACAACGGTTTAGGCATTGACATCGTCATCGACACAGCCATTTTACGAACCTGCCGCTGCTAACAACTACAAGACTAACTACAAATATACATACATATAAGTAAACATAATACTTGCAAACAATTAAAAACACTTTTCACATACACAGACATTCTCATAGACTCACAGACACCCCCTTCACACATAGACAGAGCTAAGTAATCCAAATGATAAAAGGATAACAGACTTAATTGGGAATAAATTGGACCCAGCGTAAAAGCGACAAATAATACAAGTGGTTCATGCATCCCTACGAGTGATCCACAAAATATTTGCAGAGACCCTTTTTAAAACAGGCTACCGAGGAGGTGGATTTACATGGTCGGGACGAACATTCCAGATAAGTGTCCCTGAGAAGGATAAGCTAGTTTTATATAGATCGATCTTTGGTTTTGGGACTATGAAAAGCTTTCATATGTACAAGCTTGGACTCAGACTTACAGAGCAAAGTGGAGATGTACTCAGGTGTTTTGCGTTTCCACACTTTGAACATAAAAATTGCTTTGTTATATTTAAAATGACCTTGAAGAGGCAGGAGACGTGCTTTTGAGTGCTTTTCTTCAGTGCTTAGGTGTGGATCAGGGCAGATTATTTTGGCCGCTCGTCTATATAGGGAATTGAGTCTCTTTAAATGGACTTCACTACATCCATTCCATACCGTTGACGCGTAATCGATATAAGAACGTATGTGAGCTTTATAAAATAGTTTACGGGTATCTGAATAAGTATAATATTTCAGTTTTGATAACATAAAGAGATTTTTGGCTACTATTTTACATAAGGCGTCTGTATGAGCTTGCCATTTTAGCTGACTGTCGATTGTAATCCCCAGTACTCGATGTTATTTACCTGTTCTACCTGACTACCTTTAAGTTAAAGGTTAAGTAATAGAGGCGTTATCTGCTGCTTTTGGCGCGTGGCGACTACCATCGATTTCGTTTTGGCTGGATGAACAACCATAGAATTCTTTATACACCAAGCTGATACTTCATGAAGACTATGTTGTAAGTTGTCGGAAATTACCTGTATATCTTTACTAGTAGCATGAACGGTGGTGTCGTCAGCAAAAAGGTCGCATTGTACATCTTGGCAAGTAATATGTAGAGGCAAATCATTGATAAATAAGCAAAACAGTAGGGGGCCCAGTACAGACCCTTGGGGCACACCGAAGCTTACATCTTTGAAAGAGGAGTATGAGCCATGAGCAAGAACCTTTTGTTTTGTTTTAGTAAGGTAAGATGTGAAAAAAGCAACTGCGTCTCCGTTTTTGAGGTATGTGTGAAGCTTAGCAATCAGAATAGTGTGGTTAATCAGATCAAAAGCATTCTTAAAATGCAGATAGACTCCTGTTAACTGTGACTTATTCATACCCTTGAGCCATGTGTCAACAAGGCGTGTAAGTGCTGTGTGGCATGAATGCTGCGGGCGAAATCCGGATTGGAAAGGGTGGAGGAGCTTACGGTTTTCTAGGTAAGCAAGCAGGTGTTTATGAACGTACCTTTCCAGTGGTTTGGACAAAACAGATAATAAAGAAGTAGGCCGATAGTTATTAGGGTCAGAGAGACAGAAAGGGAGAGAGAGAGATGATGATGAAACGTTTTTATTCAGGATAAAATTTTAGGCATGTGAATGCCTCTCTTACAAACTGTCCTGCTACTCTACACACATAAATATACATCGAGCAACACAGTATTTGTTTTAAAACAACAACAAACAAACAAAGTGTCAAGAACATTCAAGTGAACGAAAGGCATACAAGGCAAAAAAAAAACAAAGAAACATAATAACAGCAACATAAGCTGAAGGTCATCTTGTAATTAGAAGATTTCTCTGAGAGTACAGCATCAATAGAGGAGAATTGAATCGTGGTATTAGTTTAGAAGTAAAAAGCGATAAAGGTGACCCTTAAAAATACTAAATTTAGAAATAGACTTAAGATGCTGGGGTAAATTATTCCATGCTTTTGCACCTGAAAAGGCCAGGCTAGTTTTATATATATCTAGTCTTGTTCCTGGTAGGTGGAGCGACCTGTTTCTCATGTTCTGTCTATAATGAGAGAGAGAGAGAGAGAGAGAGAGAGAGAGAGAGAGAGAGAGAGAGAGAGAGAGAGAGAGAGAGAGAGAGAGACAGAGACAGAGACAGACAGACAGACAGACAGACAGACACAGACACAGACAGACAGACAGAGATACAGAGACAGACAGACAGACAGAGAGGCAGAGACCGAGACAGGGACAGAGACAGGGGCAGAGAGAGAGAGCGAGAGAGAGAGAGAGAGAGAGAGAGAGAGAGAGAGAGAGAGAGAGAGAGAGAGAGAGAGAGAGAGAGAGAGAGAGAGAGAGAGAGAATGACAATGACAATGACACTGACAATGATTCTTTATTTTACAACAGTGAAAGTTTTGGTGAAACCATTTTTCGAACTTGCCGGTGCTAATCTACTTTACATATAATGCACAAATCACAAAATACTATCTTTAAATTGGGAAAAACAAAATATAAAATGAACCAAAAATTGAAATATAAACTTTAAAAAAAGAAATCATTGAAGAAGTGGAAATAAACATAGAAAATCTCACACATACACACAGTTGTAAAGGTGTACATATCCATACATACATTCATAGACACAAGCACAAGCCACACACACACACACACACACACACACACACACACACACACACACACACACACACACACACACACACACACACACACAATACGTGCAGTATTAGCATCTTGTATTAACTGAAGATATGACTAAATTGAAGAGTTAGAAAGGGAAAAAATGTACACTGCAAGTGCAGGCTGCTGTGAAAATCTTACGATGATGAGATGATGTACACGAAGAGACCGGTTTTAAAACACGAAATCGTTGTTGATGTTGTAACATTTTTGGGCAATGTGTTCCACATCCTAGCACCCGAGAACGCTAAACTTGTCTTATAGAGATCGATTCTAGGTCGTGGCACAGTAATGGGCTGCCTTGATCTGGAGTATGTTGATGCCGGGAGGGAAAACATTTTTTTAATATACTCGGGGAGTCGGTTATTCAATACTTTGAACATGGTTATTCCCTTATTGTATAATACATGGTTTTTCAAGGGGAAATTTTCTAAGGTTTTCAGTTTATTATCTGTTGTTGAGTTAGGATCTGAAAGGATAAGCTTCGCAGCTCTACGATAAAGAGAGTTCAGCATCTTTAACTGGACCTCGCTTGTGCCATCCCACACCGTAGAAGCATAATCTATATGTGACCTGATGTGGGCGTTGAAGAACAGTTTTCGTGTTTCTACATTAGCTATATGTCTTAACTTGGATAAAATAAACAATTTCTTTGATATTGTCTTACATACGGGGTCGTAGGAGTGGAGCTCTTGTGAGACTTCGCCGTCGCAATTTACGCCCCCCGTTACCCGCCATGTTTCTTTCTAACGTTCGTTCTCTGCGAAATAAATCTGACGAACTATTGTGCCATCTACAGACTAAACGAGATTTCAAGGACTGCTCTTTATTTTGTTTTACTGAAACGTGGCTCGATTCGACGGTTCCCGACTCTGCTGTTCAGCCACCTGGCTTTTCCATCTTCCGTGGCGACCGCTCTCAAGACGCTACTGGTAAATCTCGTGGAGGGGGTGTGTGTTTTCTGGTCAACGATCGCTGGGCTACAGACGTGCAGGTTTTGTCAAAAACATGTAGTGTTGCCCTAGAAACACTGACTATTGCCTGCCGCCCATTCTACCTGCCGAGGGAGTTCTCACGTGTCATTTTGACTGCCGTGTACATCCCACCACAAGCGAACACGGAAGCCGCGATAGCGCAGCTGTGTGATGTTGTTACACAGGCGGAGAACTCAAACCCGGACTCTTTTGTTGTAGTCGCTGGCGATTTCAATAAAGCTAATCTTAGCAAAGAGATGCCTAAGTTTGCACAGCAAGTATCGTGCCCCACTAGAGACGGTAAAATTTTAGATCACTGTTACTCAACCATGAAAGGCGCTTACCGTTCCATCGCCCGTGCTCCACTCGGACAGTCAGACCATGCCATGATTTATCTTGTGCCAGCATACAAGCAACAACTCAAAAGTGCAAAAGCAAAAGTAAAATCAATCAAACAATGGTCACCTGAGGCAGCTGAAACACTCCGTGGCTGTCTAGAGTGCACTGACTGGGATGTGTTTAAGGAGGTAACATCAGACATTCACGAGTACACAGAGGCTGTCACTGACTACATTGCCTTCTGTGAGAGCCTCTGTATTCCCACCAAGACCTGCAAGAGTTTTCCTAATGACAAGCCATGGTTTACAGTAGACATTAAACACAAACTCCACGAAAAACATGACGCATACAAAGACAATGACAGAGAAAGGTACAAACAAGCCAGGTATGCAGTACTAAAAGCAATTAAGACTGCCAAGCGCAACTTCAGATACAGACTAGAACAGAAAATCGCAGCTAGTAACCCTAGAGATATTTGGCAAGGCCTCAAAGACATTACAAACTATAAACCAGCTTCCAAGACTGCTGATGTTACTGATGCGTCTCTTCCAGACACTCTGAATGACTTTTATAGTCGTTTTGACAAAAAGAATATGACCCCACCTCCTTCTGTGGAGAGAAGTCATACTGAGAACCCACCTTTCATTATTCTAGACGCCGATGTCAGGTGCATGTTTCAGCGTCTAGACAGAAGGAAAGCTGCCGGTCCAGATAACATTTCTCCACGCTTACTCAGAAACTGTGCGGACCAGCTCTCGGGCGTCTTTACTGACATTTTCAACATGTCTCTCTCTCAGTGCACTGTTCCTCAGTGTTTCAAAAGGTCCACCATCATTCCTGTTCCGAAAAAATCCAAAGTGTCCTCCCTAAATGACTACAGACCGGTCGCTCTGACCTCAGTTGTCATGAAGACGCTTGAGCGCCTCGTCCTCCGGTTTCTGAGAACATTTACCGACCCTCTGCTGGATTGTTTTCAATTCGCGTATCGCGAAAAACGTTCCGTGGAGGATGCGGTGTCACTTGGTTTGTTTTATGTTTTACAACACCTTGAAATCCCAAACACCTATGCCAGAATTTTATTTGTTGATTACAGTTCTGCTTTTAACACCATTATTCCATCTAAATTGTACCAGAAGATCCAGCAAATCGGAGTTCCAGAGACATTGTGCCTCTGGACCCTCGATTTCCTGTTGATGAGACCACAGGTCGTTAAAATTGGTGGAAATGTGTCATCCACCCTCACTTTATCCACGGGCACGCCTCAGGGGTGCGTGCTCTCCCCTATGCTCTACTCCCTGTTTACTTATGACTGTGCTTCATGCCATGCCAGTACTAAAGTTCTGAAATTTGCAGATGACACCACAGTGGAAGGGTGCATTACAAACTCAGACGAATCCGCTTACCGTAGTCAGGTTGAGACTCTAATTAGTTGGTGTAATAACAACAACCTTGAACTGAACTCTGGCAAAACAAAAGAAATGATTGTGGACTTTAGAAAGAAACAGTCCCCTCCCCCTCCCCCTCTTGTGATCAATAGTGAAATCATTGAAACAGTCCAGAACTTTAAGTTTCTTGGCACTACCCTGTCATGTGACCTGAAGTGGGAGGAAAACACTCGCCTTATCGTCCAAAAAGCACAGCAGCGCTTGTTCTTCCTGCGACGTCTGAAAAGTTTCGGTCTCGGTGCCCACATGTTGATGCAATTCTACCGAGCTGTGATTGAGAGCGTGCTCACCTTTTCGATCACGGTTTGGTATGGTTCCATCACGGCCAAAGAGAAAATCAGACTGAGTAGGGTGGTCAAGACCGCTTCAAAAATCATAGGCAGAGATCTTCCTAGCCTGGACTCACTGTACCAGCAGCGTCTCTTACGTAGAGCACGTCTTATCTCCAGTGATTCCACCCACCCCGGCAATGAGCTTTTTCAAATTTTACCATCAGGGCGCAGGTACAGGTCCATCAGTACCAAGACCAGCAGATTCCGCAACAGTTTTTTTCCCTCTTGCTGTTCACGCTCTCTCTGATCAACCGGACTAATTGGAGAGAGCGCGAGTGGCGAGTGAGAATGATTGTGTACAGTCAGTTTTTAACTGTATCAGATCTCTCTCTCTCTCTCTCTCTCTCTCTCTCTCTCTCTCTCTCTCTCTCTCTCTCTCTCTCTCTGTGTGTGTGTGTGTGTGTGTGTGTGTGTGTGTGTGTTTAGTCTTAGTAACTGACATCAAGACAAATTCCAATGTTTTTATTGTTTTGTACATGGAAACATATGGCAATAAACCATCTTATCTTATCTTATCTTATATATTACTAAGATGGCATTGCCATTTAAACTGGTTATCTACAGTAACACCGAGAAGACGATGTTCAGTTACCTGGCTGATAGACTTGCCTTGAAGGGACAAGCTGAGTGAGAGAGAGCCGAGCTGGTGCTTTTGGCGGGTACTTACAACGATACATTCAGTCTTTGCAGGGTTTAAGATCATGGAATTGTTACTGCACCAGCTGTTAATGTCCTGTAATGTGTTTTGTAGGCGCGTGTCAATTACTGACAAATCCTTATCGGGAGTTTGTAACGCAGCATCATCAGCGAACATATCGCATGCAACACTATCATCGCTAATTGTGAGTGGAAGGTCGTTAATGCACAAACAGAATAAAAGAGGGCCTAAAATAGAGCCCTGGGGCACGCCATGCTTGACTTTGCAGTGACTAGAGTATGTACCATTAAGGAGAACTTTTTGTCTTCTGTTTTCGTGTAGGATTTGAAAAACACGGCTGCGCTTTTAGTATATAAGGATATTTTCTTTATAAGTATGTCGCGGTTCACCATGTCAAAGGCTTTACGGAAGTCTAAGAACATTACACCTGTTAGTTTGGAATCATTAATAGATGATAACCAGGTATCTGCCATCCTTATCAAGGCAGTGTGACAGGAATGGTTCGGTCTGAAGCCTGACTGCAGTGAATGGATGAGATTTTGGTTTTCTAAGTATTCAGATAGATGCTTATGGATGTGCCGCTCTAAAGGCTTCGACAAAGTAGGTAATAGTGATATGGGGCGAACGTTGTTGATTTCACTCAGATCTTTTGATTTTGGTAGGGGTATCACTTTTGCGTCTTTAAATGCGTCCGGAAAAGGGTTTTGGTTTATACAGAGATTGTAAATATACGTAATACTTTCGACGATATATGGAAGAGATATATTGAGTATTTTTTAGCTGATCTCATCAGGCCCGGATGACTTTTTATTTTCCATCGAGGAAGAGAGAGAGAGAACAGAGAAAGAGAGGCACAGAGAGAGATAACTCAGTGGGGTGGGGGTGGGGGTGGGGGGGGTGAAACATTATTGTGAGGCCTCCGGCCACTACACAAAATAACAAAAACATATTTGACATAATTATTACACACTCCAACAATTTGTGGTATAAAAATAACAGATTTTGTTTCAGCATTCATGTACTTGAACACCTTGCGTTTATTTTTGTGTGGGGTGAGAATACATATCTATACAGAATTTATGTCACCTTACGAAGGCCAAGTACAGTTATCCCTAACAACCTGTATTTAGTCCGCAAGATGTCATTTAGACATAATAAGCCCCATCAACCAAAATAGGGCAGTCCGCTTATATTTTCACTTTTCCCGTTCAATGCCATTTGTAAATCACGTAACAACCGCGACAGCTCAAGATTAATGTCGTGTGAAAAAGATAATGAAGCACAAACCTTAAGCAGTTATGGTGCGTCTGTCTCCTGCAAAGCCAGTATGTAACGTTTAGCAGACGTGAATAACGTGTGACGTGTTGGCTCCATAAGTGAAAGGAATACAAGTTATCTTTTAAAAAGTGTGCAGTCCTGTGATTTTAGACCTTACGGCTAAAGCTAAAGCCGTAAGGTCTAAAATCACAGACCAGCACACATGCCTACTAGTTAGAAGCCGCTTGGGGTATTTGTGTCATAATTTTGATGAAAATAGGACAACCTCGCCCAACAACGTCGGTGATTAAATACGACATGCAGTTAGGGGCGAGAAAATGGTGCTATGAATATCACAGACTGGCCCGCAAGCCACAAGGACAACTATAATTGTGTGCTAGTCTGTGACTTTGGACCTAACAGCCTACAGCCGTAAGGTCGAACATCGACAAGTATCTCACACGTGTAACAACCAATAACAATAAAAAACCGAAAGTCGGGCAGACCAGTGTACGAGTACTGAATCTTCCTGTGTCCAGTTCTACCGCACACCACCCAAGTGCAAGAGGTACAGATCCTCATGAGCCCCCGCAGTTGCCGGGACTCATGAGAATCTATGCCTCTTGCTGAAATCTTTTTGTAATCTTTAATCTTGGATGGTTAGACCTCTTTGGCATTGAACTTGACATTCACTTTGTATCCATGTTCCTTGGCCCTTGACTGGAGCTTTGAAATGGAACTAGCAAAGGTTTGAAAATACTTTCAGGGTCCAGTGACTGGGAAGGGGTTAACCCCTTCGCTGCCGAGGAAAAAAATGATATCACCCGAATGCAAGAGGAATAGATCATCATTATCCACCGCGGTTGCAGAAATCGCTTTGTATCTTTGTTCCTTGGCCGATGACTGGAGCTTTTGGACGTGGAAATAACAAAGGCTTCGACACACTTTAAAGCGTCCAATGACTGAGGAGGGGTTAACCCCTTCGCTGCAGAGAAAAAAATTAATATCACCCAAATACAAGAGGCATAAATCCTCTTGAGCCCCCGCAGTTGCGGGGGCTCATGAGGATCTATGCTTCTTGCAACAATCTCTTTGTATTCTTGGCCTGTGCCTGG
Organism: Semisulcospira habei; assembly: GCA_036245525.1. NCBI lineage: Eukaryota > Metazoa > Mollusca > Gastropoda > Semisulcospiridae > Semisulcospira > Semisulcospira habei. The sequence continues at coordinate 260,914,058 of BTPG01000002.1, read as the reverse complement.
AGCTGTTTGGCGTGAAACTAACAAATGTTCAAAACTCTTTGTCAGTGCGCCCAATGGAAGGGAATGGGTTAAGGAAAGCAGAGCTCTATGACGACGAAGTCTGTGATATTTTAAAATAACCCCATGGTCGTTGCTGGAAGGATCAGGCGGTGTACACGCATTGGGAATCCAAGGTTGCACAGATTCTAGCTGGGTGAAATCTCGTCATAGTCGGAGTTCTACCTCTAGGCTTATTTAGACATTTAGCATGTGCTGGTCTGTGATCTTGGGCTTTACGGCTGAAAAGCCGTAAGGCCCAAATCACAGATCAGCACACAGATCTGTCCGCCAGAATCTGTGCCGGCGACTTGTTGTTTACTTCTCCCAATTTCGAACGGCCGGCATGCAAAGTTCAAATATTGTTAGGTTCACGCGTCATGAACGCTTTCGCCAGCGGCACAGGGGATACTCATGCAGAGAACAGACAGATCGATGTGCAAACGTGGCATAGTTCTTGTATGTGTGATGAAGAAAACCCAACATAAGTTAACGTAAATTATTGCACCAAGGAAATATCCCTATGAAATTTCAACGAGCGTTCTCTGGTTGACTCCAGAAGTGGTAAACTTTTATGGTTGCGCATCTCGGAGATAGCATAACAGAAACTTAACCCTTTGTGTGTCGGCAGCGGTTTTCGTCGCGATGATTCCGACAGGAATCATCGCGACAAAAACCGCTACCGACACGCAAAGGGTTAAAAAATAACTCAATATCAACAGCATCCCTTGTCAGTAAGCAGCTTTGGACAGTGAAATTTGAAAAGCGTTGAGGCCGAAGATAACGAGTGAGCGTGCAAGCACATTTATCAACGTTAACTCATTCAAGGCGCCTCGCATCGATAGCTGCGAAAGTGTCGAATAACGTTGCTAACGGCAACGCTATACGACACTTCCGCAGCTATTCATGCGGGGTGTGCCTTGAACCGAGAAGTTAACACAGTCGAGACGACCTGCATTTCGATACGAAGTTTTATGCTGCCTGTGTCTGTACGGAAAAGATCGCAAAATTCACTTACTTCGTCCACCTGCGGCACGCAGATGTGAACGCCGCCAGCAAGAAGGACAGATCCTCATGAGACCCCGCTACTGCGGGGGCTCATGAGGATCTATACCTCTTGCATTCGGATGTTGATCGCCGTCTTGCCGAATTTAAATTGTTACACAAAATAATAGTCTAATTTGTATACAAAATTTAAGTAGGAAAGGTACAGACAAACCCATTCCGTATCCGTGAGATTTCGCATTTCGCAGGAAATTGTAAAAATAAACATTAGAGCAGTCAAAAATATCGCTGAGATTTTATGAAACATCGGAAACTCATTTCTCCGATAGGGCAACATTCAAAAGCTTTCTAAATTTCACTGCTTACGTTGACTATTTTTCGATTTAAAAAATGTCCTTCGCAGCATGCGAAAACTCACGTGCGATTATGAGAAATAGGCCGAAGCAATTAGGAGAAACATCTTTTAATGCTAAAGTGCAAAACTCATATACAATTGCAAACACCTCGCAGCTGAGTGCAAGAGACAAAGAGCATCATGAGCACCCTCAAATTCGAGGGCTCGTGATGTTCTTTGCACCTTCTTGCTGTCCGCATTTATATCCAGCCGAGTTCCTTGAGCTGATGATGCTGAATTTGTCATGGCTTCAAAGGCAAAATTGGAATTCGCTGGCATAGGAAATGTAAAAAAGTTCAACAAGGAAAACAAATGCAAAGCCGGTGCAGGCCTGTCTCCACCCTGTCTCTGTAAATCGCCGTTAGTTTTCTGTGTTAGGAAGATAACAACAATTCACTATTAGTCTCTCCCGCCAAAGCGCCGCAGAATTGAAGTCGATAATGATAGCTCCAGGGCAGTAACCTCTTAGCTTGGCGCCCGAATGGGCGCCGCAAGCTAAGAAGGCACTGCCCTGAAGCTATCATGGTGGACCCATATCCCACGATTCTTGAGTAGTGCCTACTTTGCCGACACGAGTCAGCATGTGGCTCAGCGTGGAAGAAGCTGAATTATAGCGAAAAGGACTATCTCTCAGACTGACAACCGGAAAGACAAATGCAGGCATTTAGCATTTGCCTCCTTGTCTTGCAATGTACCAGCGAACACCACTTCGTCTGCCGCTTGAGCTATAGATCACCAAGAGCCGCCGAAGGCTTTGAGGGGCTTATACAAGTCAAAGAATTGACGGTGAATTCAAACGTACTCACCATGTGGTCCTTGGTGTTTCAGAATAGGGCTGTCTCAAAGCTAACACGTTTATGTGAATTCTTGAAAAGAGTCCAGAAGCCAGTTCTTTTTCAACCTGCACTACGGCAACGAAGCACAGATTCTCATGTGCCCTTGCAGCCGCAAGGACTCATGATATTATATGCCTCTGGCGGCAGTCACCTGGGGGGGGGGTGGCGGCTGGGGTGGGGGGGGGGGCGACCTTACACTTACCTCTACGTGGATGTAGGGTGTTGGGAAGGGATGGACTCGAGAGGGTTAAAGTAATGTATATATTGTGCGTGTGTCTGAGAGAGAGTGTGTGCTGTTGTGCATGCGCAGTGAGTCCAGTGTTTTCCTGGAGAACAGCGCCATACAAGATACAAGAAAATATTATTATTATTATTATTATTATTATTATTATTATTATTATTATTATTATTATTACGCTCCTAAATTAGAGGAGGAACTCGGCGTTGAAGTATGTGATTTATAAATGAGAGAGAAACCGCCTGAACATAATCCCTGTTTTCTGTTGATAAGTGCCAGGTAAAGTGGAACAGATCTGAACCCTTCAACGCCAAGGGTAAACTGAACGTCACTCAGCTGCAAGAGGTATAGATCCTCATGAGCCCCCGCAATTGAGGATCTATGCCTATTGTTGAAACCACATTGAAACCACGTTCCTTTGACTGGGGATTTTTTGCGCTGAATTTACAATGACTTCACTGAGACTGAAACACAACAAGCGTCAACACTGCCTCAATCTGAATGCGTTACAGAGTATTACTTTTACCCACAAGCGGCATAGATTTTCATGAGCCACTGCGGTCGCAGTGGCTGGTGAAAATCTATGCCACTTGGACATGGAAGGGTTGTCCGGAGGGACCATGCAAAAAATGAACGGTCTTTAATCCCGCCAGCGTTAGGGGCTGGACCAGTTGAGAGCATAAACAAACGAGCACAGCCTCTCATTTAAATAGACACTAGTGCTATTTAGTTTACAGTCTGCACAGTGTTTCAAAAAGACACTGTTGTAATTCATAACATTCCGTGCTTGTTTTTGGACGACGAAGATTTTTTTAAAAAACTGGAAACTGAAATACATATGTCATTAGGTGCCGTCGACAGGTCGGTGGATCCAGGTGTGCATTCAATTTTGGATTGCAGAGTAATTTTAGGACGCGTGCACGTGCGGTCTTTATCCTCTTTCCTGCCACTGTATGTACATTTTGTTCCTGATATCTTTGTTCACCGAACGACTAAACTAAAGCCACAACTGTCCGAAGGACATGGACACAAAGTGGTCTCAGGAAGAGGCATAGATCTTCATGAGCGCCCGCAGTCGCGGGGGCTCATGAGGATCTATTCTCTTGCAGTTGGATTGTGTTCGCTTTTCTCGCCATTGAAGGGTTTTTTTTTGTGGGACAAAGTTAATGTTTTTCTCGTGCATACCAAGTTTCTTTCAGTTAATTGTTTGTTTGTTAGTTTGTTTGTTTGTTTGTTTGTTTGTTTGTGGGGGTTTTGTTTGTATTTGTGTGTGTGTGTGTGTGTGTGTGTGTGTGTGTGTGTGTGTGTGTGTGTGTGTGTGTGTGTGTGTGTGTGTGTGTGTGTGTGGAGGGTGGGGGGAGCATCTTCATTGGAATTCGCTTCTTATAGATGTTTTCAAATATCTTAGTCTTGAATACAAATTAAATGGACGGAAAGGACCACAAAGCGGTGCCTTGTGATACGTATTTGCTAACATCTCTCCTTAAAAAAAAAAAAAAAAAAAAAAAAAAAAGACCTTCTCGAAAAGGGCCATAATTAAATATGGCATATTATGCCAGTCGCGCATTACAATTTGCCATTTCCAACACTGAAACCCAGTGAACAAACGCCTTCGAACCTTCCACGTCACTTTATGGTGGCTATGCACAGGAGCGCCAGGAACTTTGTAGCCTTTTTGGTTCTTCCTTTTCAATATTTCTGTCGTTTAGCGCCACGCCACGAGTCCTACGCAAAATTCACATTGAGGCTGGACCCCAAACGTTATACCTTGGCCAGCAAGCTAGAGCCACCTGCGACTGAAGTCGGCCCGAGGACCTTTCGCATACAGTGAAGTGGCCAAGACGACGTCCGCGAGCAAGTGCATCATGGTGGAGTTCAATCAAGGTAACTCATCTCACCAAGTCTGTCTGCTAAGGGCCAAGGGTTATGCTGCATGCGTGAGCTTAGTCAGTCCTGCACAAGCCACTAAGCAAGGTGCTCCGCTATCGCGGAGCACCTTGCTTAGTGGCTTGCGCAAGGCTAAGCACACTCATGTAGCTGAGCCCTGATTCTCATGAACCCCCGTCCAGCTGAACATGATCATCTACGCCTGTTGCGAAGACGGGCTGCGGATGCTATACAAATGGAGGACATTATGGTGAACGCCGACTGGAGGCAAAAATATTGCATTCCTCACGGGCGCTACACTGAAAATGTATACTATTTCTGCCTCTTGTTTGACATTAACCCCGGATCGCCCGTAAACTGAGGCCGTTTGTATTTAGCCATCTTGAGATCGCATTCGGCAGATCTAGCCATTCCGACACTTTTATAACTTTTTCTCGCCAAAGGCGTAATACATCGACATCTATTATGCAACAGTCACAAGCATAAGCCCTTGTTCCATACTTAGCTCAAAACGCACAGATATAAAGTGGCCAGTCGGTCCTGGCAAGAGGCCTAGACTGCTGCTCGTCAGCTCATGCGTGTCTATGTCCCTTGCAGTCCAAATGGGCTGGGTAATGAACTGAAAATTCTAAACGGCATCTGCAACCTAGCCTCGTCCATCGGATAAACACAGAGTACAGTTTGTAAGCAAGCTCTATCAACCCATTCGAGTCAGCTCTCGCACACAACCACAGAATCTGGATCGACCATGATAGTTCAAGGGTGGTGCCAGAATAGCTTGGCGCCTCCCGGCGCCAAGCTATTCTGGCACCACCCTTCAACAATCATTGTGGATCTCTCCCTGAAACTGTTATGCAGACGCGTCCCAAATATTGGGGACGTTTTGTTTTTCTGGCTAAACGAGTCAACTGAAAGGGGTACAGATCCTCATGAACCGGGCAACGAGGCAAACACTATGAGTAGGACAAACATTGTAGCTGACAAATGTGTATACACATCCACCTCTCGTAACAATGTCAATAGTTACGATTCTAGGGACACGCGTACCGTCGTCCTGCAATGTTGGTCCCTTGCTCTGCTGTAAGGATAGGTTGAAGATGACAGCTCGATCATGACAGTTTCAGGGGTAGTGTCTGGCGGCCAGATAAGTTGAACTGAATCTTATAAAGTCTATCTCGTGGATGTGATATCTCCTTGACTGAATACTTGGCCGACATACAGACAAATCGTGTGTTGATACGGCTCAGTATCGACTTAAAATTGCTCGACGCGCTCAATTCTTTCATTACCCAAGTCAAATGGTGAAAAAGATCCTGGTGTAGGCGTCAGCTTCAGCTGGCCCGCGAACAGTCAGTTGTGCTCGGACAAGGGTCAAAGTCAGTCCCAAAACAGGGGTATACACGAGGGGAAATGGAATAACAAAATAAAATTAACTACTGCCTGATGATTTTGGTCAAAGATGTTAGTTTGGTAAAAGATTACTGTTTTGGTCAAAGACACTGGTTTGGTGCTCAGACACAGGTTTGGTCAAAATAGTTATTTGGTCAAGATTACTGGTTTGTTCAAAACACAGGTTTGGTCAAAGATACTGATTTGATTTTTTTTTAAATACTGGTTTGGTCAAATATACTATTTTGGTCAAAGATACCTGTTTGGTCAAAAATGTTGGTTTGGCCAAACATACTGTCAAAGATAACTGATTTGGTCAAAGATACTGGTTTGGCCGTCAGATACTGGCTTGGTAAAAGATACTGGTTTGATGCCTCGAAAGACACTATACTCGAGCAATAATGTTTTTTCCGCACTGAATTTAATCACACGTATTGCTGACTCAATGTTTGGTCCTTGGAATAATACCAAAATATAATAGCTCAGGGGTCGTGCCTGATGGGCTTGGGATCTGTCAAGGCGCCAACCTCATCAGGCACTACCCTTGATCTATCACGGTAGACAGATTAAGCATTTGACACTGTGATAGTAAAGACGCAACATTCACAGCTTGCCTGGATATCTTGTTATGCTGCCGCGAAGACATATCAAAGCTGACGCGGACTGGGTGGAAGGGAAAGCATCTGTCGGTGTATATCAGCTTGTATCACACCGGGTAATATGAAAATGATGTTCAGAGTTAGGAGATACGACCATGTTTACCCATATTATACATTATGAAAAAAAAGTCGGTCGAGTGGGAGAGCTTTCCTTTCTCTTATCTACGAATATTTATAAACCTATGCAACCCAAAAATATCATTGCAAGTCTAGGTGTTGAGGTGTTTATTGAGTCGTGATTTTATTTTGTTGTTTCTTGTTTGTTTGTTTGTTTGTTTGTTTGTTTGTTTGTTTGTTTGTTTGTTTGTTTGTTTGTTTGTTTGTTTGTTTGTTGGGTTTTTGTTTTCTTTTGTTTTGCTTGAGGTGTTTTTGGGGAGAGGATTTTTCAGACCAGCACAGTTACAATTTACTTCTTGCATTACATTCTTCCGATCCCAAACTGAGTGTTACACTATGGACACGTAAAACAACTGAAGTCCAGTGATGGTTTTCTCTCGTGTTTATTTCAGTCTAAAGAGCATTGTCTGGGGTAGGGCAAGACCAACCACAGACTACAATTCCGTCGTTCTCTCACTATTTGCTCTCTCTTCTACTTTCGTCCATCTCTCTCACTCTCCTCTCACTCTCCTCTCGTTGTGTTCCCTCTCTCGTTGTGTGTCTGGTTGTCTCGTTGTGTCTCGTCTCCCTGGTTGTCTGTCCCCCAGTATGTATATACCCTTGCCCTTATCAATCATCTTCCCACTTAGGACCCGCCCCTCGTTTAGGGCCGGTGCCGTTACGTGAATTAGAGCGTCTCCACGTGCCGATGGTCCCGTTAATTAGATGCCATCCACTTCCCATATAGTAACAGTTCCGGAGGCCGGCCCGTTATCTTATGGGGCGGTCCGTGGCGCAGTGGTTAAGGCGCCTGCCACCAATGCTAAAGGTGCGAGGTTCGATTACGGGTTCCGGCGTCGGATTTTTCTCCTCTAGTAAGTGTCACCGTTAATTCGGGCGGACTGTCGGGGGTTCTTTCTCCGGGTACTCCGGCTCTTCCTCCCCCTCCACTTTGGTATCAGCTTCAGCCCACTTAATCAAATTTCAAATACAAACGATTTTGAATTTCCAAAAACTTCAGTAGCTCGCTTGAGCTTGCCCTTAGCACCACGTGAATGTTCTGTGTTTACGTACAGTGTGTGAGTGAATGCGCGTGATTCACGTGAGCGTGCTTGTTGGGTTCAGTTCGCGGCGGCGCTTTGAGCCGATTTTCAATTGGGATAAAGCGCCTATTTAATGCGCTTATTATTATCTTGATTAGGGCTGCCCGGCGAGTACGGTAGTTACATACAGACGCTGACCATATGTTATGTGACCGGAAACTACATCCAGATGCCGGATGTGGAGGCACGCGTCAGTAGTGCAACATGAGAGCTGAAAAATGCTGTTCCATCTGGGTATTGCAGTAACGTCCTGTCACCGACTTAATTTAAGACAAATTCCAGGAGGCATATCGAATACAAGCGCTACCGACAGTGTTAAAGCTTTTGTTTGTAAAAATTATATATATATATAAAAATTATATATTATATATAAAAATTATATATATATATATATATATATATATATATATATATATATATATATATATATATATATATATATATATATATATATATATATATATATATATATATATATATATATATATATATATTCTTTACTTTTAACAAAGGCGTCGCCCAAAGCCAAAAAATGCACTCAATCAGAGTAGCTCCAAGGGACATAATTTTCAATAAATTCTGAGAATGCTGTGCTAATGCCATGGAAATCCAGGCTGGTAAGCTTGCATTGTGTCATCAGGACATCAGCTGTCCTTTTGTGACTGCATCGCTTATTAGATCTTTTGAGCCTTCCACTGAACACCTACTACATAAAGTAATAGGGACTACCCCCAGGCGCCCCGCAACCCGCTGGAGAATATCCAGTCTTCCCCGCGAGAGGGGAGGCTAGTGCATGAATATTCCCAAACAGATCTTGGACCTGCTGGATAGATTTAAGACGCCTACGACCGGTTTCGACCCAAGCTGGGTCTCATCAGGTAGGCATACGGCGTAACCCGAAATTGCAAACACAACGCATGTACCAGATGCCGCCTCCAGAATTTGACTGGTACCAACCACTAGTCCAGCGTGGATTGCATCCCTAAAGCTTTATGGGGTGTTGCAGTGGAAGAAGACTGACTAATTTTGAAAAGGCAACACCTAGGCAATTTTGTGGTACAATTATTCTTTACTTTTAACAAAGGCGTCGCCCAAAGCCAAAAAATGCACTCAATCAGAGTAGCTCCAAGGGACATAATTTTCAATAAATTCTGAGAATGCTGTGCTAATGCCATGGAAATCCAGGCTGGTAAGCTTGCATTGTGTCATCAGGACATCAGCTGTCCTTTTGTGACTGCATCGCTTATTAGATCTTTTGAGCCTTCCACTGAACACCTACTACATAAAGTAATAAGGACTACCCCCAGGTGCCCCGCAACCCGCTGGAGAATATCCGGTCCTCCCCGCGAGAGGGGAGGCTAGTGCATGAATATTCCCAAACAGATCTTGGACCTGCTGGATAGATTTAAGATTTTGCCGCCTACGACCGGTTTCGACCCAAGGTGGGTCTCATCAGGTAGGCATACGGCGTAACCCGAAATTGCAAACACAACGCATGTACCAGATGCCGCCTCCAGAATTTGACTGGTAGCAACCACTAGTCCAGCGTGGATTGCATCCCTAAAGCTTTATGGGGTGTTGCAGTGGAAGAAGACTGACTAATTTTGAAAAGGCAACACCTAGGCAATTTTGTGGTACAATTATTCTTTACTTTTAACAAAGGCGTCGCCCAAAGCCAAAAAATGCACTCAATCAGAGTAGCTCCAAGGGACATAATTTTCAATAAATTCTGAGAATGCTGTGCTAATGCCATGGAAATCCAGGCTGGTAAGCTTGCATTGTGTCATCAGGACATCAGCTGTCCTTTTGTGACTGCATCGCTTATTAGATCTTTTGAGCCTTCCACTGAACACCTACTACATAAAGTAATAGGGACTACCTCCAGGCGCCCGGCAACCCGCTGGAGAATGTTCAGTAGGTGTTCAGTGGAAGGCTCAAAAGATCTAATAAGCGATGCAGTCACAAAAGGACAGCTGATGTCCTGACACAATGCAAGCTTACCAGCCTGGATTTCCATGGCATTAACACAGCATTCTCAGAATTTATTGAAAATTATATATATATATATATATATATATATATATATATATATATATATATATATATATATATATATATATATATATAGTTGGTTGCTGTTGTTCTTCTTGCCTCCTTATGTCACTGAGAACCCTCTGACCGAAAAACTGACACTGCCTGCCCGTACTCCAAGGACGAAGGTCAGTTGTTAAGTCTCTTGTATAGTTCCTTCAATAATTGTGAGCAGTTAGACGTATACAAATTTTCGGCGGACCGAAGGGCTTACGACATTAATTTGTAAACTGCTCTCTCTCTCTCTCTCTCTCTCTCTCTCTCTCTCTCTCTCTCTCTCTCTCTCTCTCTCTCTCTCTCTCTCTCTCTCCCCTCCCCTCCCCTCCCCTCTCTCTCTCTCTCTCTCTCTCTCTCTCTCTCTCTCTCTCTCTCTCTCTCTCTCTCTCTCTCTCTCTCTCAGAAAAGCACAGAAAACGCTTGCGGAAAAAGTTATCGCAGAGGGTAAAGATACCCGAAGTGTCTGGAATGCAATCAATTTGTTTACAAAGAAGAGGAGTTCCATCAATGCTGCTACCTCTCCAGGCATAACTCCAGACGACTTCAATTCCCACTTTTTAAATATTGCTGAGTCCCTTGTACAGTCTTTTCCCAGTGGCACTGATAGTTACAGTTGTTCTGATAAACTGCGCACACACTGTGAGTCTGCAACAGCTGCGTCATTCTCCATACCTCTTATGACAGTGTTTGATGTAGGTAAATATATTTCTACTCTAACAAGTAAATCGTGTGGCCTGGATGGAATAAACAACATGGTACTGAAATTGTCCCTTCCATACACAGCTGACACCTTGACATTTATATTCAACCTTTCTATCAAGCAAGGTATTTTTCCAGATGCCATGAAAGATGCTAAAGTTGTCCCCATTCCCAAATGTACAGATCCCAAAAGTTCAAACGATTTCCGTCCTATTTCAGTGTTATCACTATTATCGAAGCCACTAGAAAGACACGTTCATAAGCACCTACTCCAATTCTTGGAGAATCACCGCCTCCTCGTATCTCTTCAGTCCGGTTTTAGACCTAAACACTCATGTCATACTGCCCTCGTTCACATTGTTGACTCTTTGCTCTCATCAATAAACAATTCCAAATTAAATGGTGCAGTTTTTCTGGACCTAACCAAAGCATTTGATTTAGTCGATCACAACATTCTTTTAAAGAAACTTTCAGTATATAAGCTTGATTCGAACTCTATAGCTTTTTTCTCCTCCTCAGTACCTCAGTAACCGCCGACAGAAGGTGTACTCAAACGGAAGGTATTCGAAAGTAGGTATAGTGAGGCACGGAGTCCCCCAAGGATCTATCCTAGGGCCTCTTTTGTTTTCTTTATTCATCAATGGCCTACCTCTTTCCATCTCAAATCCTGAGGTTAAATGCGAACTCTTTGCTGACGATTCAACGCTGCATACATCAGACAAACGCGTAACGACGCTAAATTGTATTCTCCAGCAAAGTCTCGATAAAGTGTCAGATTGGTGTACGCAAAATCACATGCTAATCAGTACTTCTAAAACCAAAAGCATGTTGATAACAACCCGCCAAAAGCGTCAGCTACATCCTGCCCCTCTGAAACTGTCATTTGGCAATAAACCTATCCAACAAGTATCCAGGCACCGCCTACTGGGAGTTGTAATTGACGACCAGCTGAACTGGTCGCCGCATATCGACAGTTTGTGCAAAACCTTGTCCAGGAATGTATTTCTGCTATCTAAACTTAGACATATTCTTAGTACAAAGTGCTGTAAATTGTTCTTTCACGCACACATTAAAAGCCACTATGACTATGCGTCCTCTTTGTGGGACGAATGCAGTGAACTTCATTTTAAAATACTAAACTCGCTGTATCGTCGTTAATTATTCCTAGCCCTACTTCCACGGACGAGAAAATAAAATCCCTTTGCCTGCTTACACTGAAGGAACAACTCAAATTTAACAAATGCGTCCTCAAGCACAAAATATTTCATTATCAAGCCCCGGAATATCTGCGCATGATATTTAACTTCAGCCCTCGGCATCAACTACATACGAGGAATGACTTGCTTCACTTACCCCACCCACGGATAGATCTCTACAAGTCAAGCCTTCTATTTTCTGGTAGTTCTGTCTGGAACTCATTGCCATTAAACATTACATCATTTTCTGATAAAACCCATTTTAAACGTGCATTGCACACTCACTTTCAATCAGCGTGACTTCACAGTTTGCCATATAAAAATATTACTGCTGATAACACGTAAACGTCAAATATTTTTCTCTTTCTCCTTACATTTGCTACCTGATCATCTATTGTCTTGTCGGTGTCACTATACGCTATTGATGCTGCTGATTCTATGACACTGTCTTAGATGAGTATAATATTAATGCTGTGCACGCGTTTCGTTCTCTTGCTTTTTGCATCGGAGGCAGTTAAAAATTCTCCATTGTCATTTTTTTTCCTCCTTTCGATGATTCCCCTATTGTGGTTTTTTTTTCGTAGTTTTGCTTCCTCATATTATTATTATTATTATTATTATTATTATTATTATTATTATTATTATTATTATTATTATTTGCATGCTATGTTTCTTTTCCGGTTGTGTTCTCTTTTGTTTACAGGACAGCTTGTAAGACAGGCATTGAGTTGCCTAATGGCTTTATCCTGAATAAAAAAGATTCATCATCATCATCATCTCTCTCTCTCTGTTAGCAAAGTTCAAGTTGGCAGTCTTAGCGTAAGCGACCACTATCCTGTGAGCTGCACGTGGCTGTCCAATCTTCCAAAACTAAAAACACAAAGGACATACGTGCATAACATACAGATCATTAAAACATTTCAATGAAAATTCCTTTCTGTCTGATCTAGCTTCTGCAGAGTTTACTGAAGTGTACAATGAACCCGACCCAAATAAAGCACTAGATACGTGGTATCACATCTTTCTCAGAGTGCTAGATAAATACGCGCCCTTGAGACAACAAAGAGTTAAATACGCCACTTTATCACCCTGGCTCAAGAAAGAACGTAATCAAGTAAAATCCATGGTTCTGAAGACAAAGAAATTACTTTTCGATAAAGTTATTCACGAAAGTAAAGACTGTGCCACAATATGGCGTGCACGAATAAAAGCACAGCTCCTTTACCGCCTCATATCACAGCAAACAGCTTCAGCAGCCACTTCGTCTCTGTTGCAGAATCATTAATCCCGCCGGGAACTAAGTCGCATGACTATGTACGCCCGGACAACTTAGTCGATTTCTGCAAGCAGAGAACTGCCGGCACAAAACCTTTCATCATACGCACTATAGCGGTCCATGAAGTTGGTAAATTGATTTCATCCTTGGAAAATAAAAAAATCATCAGGACTGGATGAGATTAGTGCGAAAATACTCAAGATATCCCTCCCATACATTGTAGAGAGTATCACGTATATCTACAACCTCTGTATTAATTTTATTTTTTTTCCAGACGCATTTAAAGACGCGAAAGTAATACCTCTATCTAAATCTAAAGATCTTAGTGAAATTAATAATTTCAGGCCCATATCACTTCTACCTGTTCTGTCCAAGCCCTTAGAAAGGCACATTCACAGGCATCTATCTATATACCTGGAAAGCCGAAAATTAATCTATTCATTGCAGTCGGGCTTCAGATCAGAACACTCGTGTCACACTGTGCTGATGATAGACACCTGGTTATCTTCCATCAACGACTCAAAACTTACAGGAGTCATGTTTCTAGATTTTCGTAAAGCCTATGATCTGGTAAACCACGAAATACTGATCAAGAAAGTATCCATGTATACCAACAACTCGGCGTTGTTTCTCAAATCCTACCTCTGAGGTAGAAAACAAAAGGTATTACTAAATGGCTCATACTCGAATCAAGGGTTAGTGAAGCATGGCGTACTACAGGGCTCTATTCTTGGTCAACTTTTATTCTGCTGTTCATAAATGATCTTCCTCTTGCGATAAAAAATGAAAGCGTTCCATGTGATATGTTTGCAGATGATGCCGCTGTACACAAGCCAGATAAGGATATATCAAACATCAATTCACGACTGCAAAAAAACTGCAAGATATTGATGAATGGTGCAGTAATAATTTTATTATGATTTTAAACCCGGCTAAAACGGAGAGCATGGTAATTAGCACCCGCCCAAAACACCAACTCGGCTCTCTCTCACTCAGTCTGTCCCTCCAAGGCAAAACCATCAGCCAAGTTACTAACCATAGCTTGCTAGGAGTCACGGTGGACACCCAGCTTAGGTGGCAGCCACACATCAGTAGTCTGTAAAATTGTCTGCAGAAATCTGTACATCTTAGCAAAACTTAAAAACATTACTGATATGGAGACACGTCAACTGTCCTTCAATGCCCATATTAGATCACATATAGACTATGCCTCTACTGTGTGGGATGGTTCGAGCGATGTCATTTTGAAAAGATTGAACTCTCTACATCGGAGAGCTGCCAAACTAATACTCCCTGATCCCAGCTTAACTACTGACCAAAAATTGGCAGCCTTAACAATTCTGCCCCTAAAAGATCATTTAACTTACAAAAGGGGAATGATTATGTTCAAGGCATTAAACGATAAGCTACCCCGATATATCACAACGCTATTTACCGTCCAGTCATCAACATACTCCAGATCAAGAAAATCCCTTATCGTGCCGCGACTTAGAATTGATCTCTATAAAACGAGTTTGACGTTCTCTGGCTCTAGTCTTTGGAATGCCTTGCCTAGAAACGTCACGACATCAGCTAATTTCTCCTCGTTTAAAGTCAGTCACATCAAGTACTTATTTTTGTCAGCAGCATCCCCGTGACTGTCACATATTAAAAAATACTTTTTCTGATTAGATCATTAATTGCGTGTATCCCAGGTTTCTACGACTCATTTTTATTCGGTACAGCGTTTGTGTAGCCAGCTACTCAAATGACCGACTAGCTTAACGTCCTAAACCGCGCAAGCGCGCGTGTGTGCACGTGTGTGTGTGTGTGTGTGTGTGTGTGTGTGTGTGTGTGTGTGTGTGTGTGTGTGTGTGTGTGTGTGTGTGTGTGTGTTTGTGCATGCGTGTGCGTACGTGTATATTAGAGACAGAGAGTGGCGTGCTGAAATGTGCATGCGTATTAGGTTGCGTGTATTCTTATAATATTATTTTAATTAAACCTCACAACATGTCATTATGCCCGACCAGTAAAGCTGGTAGTTCCTATGTCACTTCCCCCTTAAATTTTTTCTTCTCTATTGGCTTGTATTGTGTCAAGTAATTTTTTTCCCCTGATCAGTAGTAGAAAATAATTAGTGCGATAGTAACTCAGTAATCAGTAGATTAGCAACGGCAAGTTAAAAAAATGGTTGTTACTACCAAAACTATTACCGTTGTCAAATAAAGGATCATTGTCGTTGTCATTCTCTCTCTCTCTCTCTCTCTCTCTCTCTCTCTCTCTCTCTCTCTCTCTCTCTCTCTCTCTCTCTCTCTCTCTCTCTCTCTCTCTCTCTCTCTCTCTCTCTCTCTCTCTCTCTCTCTCTCTCTCTCTCTCTCTCTCTCTCTCTCTCTCCTCCAAGATAGAGCAGTTGGGCAGGAACTTGTCTTCGCTGTTCAGCAAGAATCGTATTCACACGGAAATTCAATTATCCCCCACCTTACATTGGGCTCTGAGCACGTACTCGCACGGACAGAGAACGTGCCTCGGAAAAGGCGAACATCAAGACCCACCATGATGTCCATGGTGTCGTCTGAATTAGGACCGGAATCACTGTTTCTTAACCTTGATCTTCATTTCGCGACCATTATCTGCCAACTGAAGGAGACGGATCACCTGTAATACGCTTCCTAGTACGCAAAAGCCTTCGGGCCGGAGTCGGACGCAGTGCCCCCGCGCACTGTCGTGCGCGGGCCCACTGCGGCCGACTTCGGCCAGATATCTTTTACCGTACCTGATTTACTTAGTGGAGATGTGCCGCACATGGGTACGCGCCTTTTTGCCGCGTTTTCGTATGCGGCTTGTCTCAAATTACTTAACCTGCTCTAGAAAAAATGGCATCATGTCCTCTACGGTGTGCCCGGAATCAAGGGGAGCCGGGGGGGGGGGGGGGCAGGGGGGAGATGTCAAATTTCTTAGTCTTGGACTTCAATCTGTAAACCTGTATCTGCAGTCTGCAAGGTCTGTAAAGCATGTTCTTAATTAAGCATGTTCTTAATTAAACGAACTTTTGATCGGCAAACCTAGATCGGAGAAGATCGGCGATTTTTTTTGTTTGTTTCTTAATAGAGGTTGAACGAACCTAGGCGAACTTCAGCAAACCAGGTTTGCCATGGTTCTCTTTCTTAACTGAAGTGCTTGATTCAGCGTACTTACTGTCTGCGAAGGTGTTCAAAATGGCTGCCGATATGCCGCTTCGCGATTTGAACGATGTTTGTTTTTGTACTCCTTGCAGTAGCGACCCCACAAACAGCGTTGCGCCTCCCACAAATCAATAAAAATAGGACTTGTTCTTCACACGAGTGAAATATCGCCGTCCGCCATATTTGTTTGTATCGGTGACTGTCTTCTTATCTCCAACGCAGAAGAGGGTAAAAGTTTTGACCAATCAGAGAAAAGGTTCGCCTTGGTTTGCTCAACACGTTCAGCGAACCTTTTCCGACAGCTTACTATAGTTTGCCGAGGTTTGTGAACTATTTCGAACTAGGTTCGCCGTATCTTTAGATCGTCCAATTAAGAACCAACCTGGTTCGTCCGAGATCGTTAACTCTAGTTCGTCAGAGTTCGCGAACTAAAGTTCGTTTAATTAAGAACATGCTTATAACGAACTTTAGTTCGCGAACTCTGACGAACTACAGTTCACGATCTCGGACGAACCAGGTTGGTTCTTAATTGGACGATCTAAAGATACGGCGAACCTAGTTCGAAGTAGTTCACAGACCTCGGCAAACCATAGTTCGGGGTCGGAAAAGGTTCGCTCAACGTGTTGAGCAAACAAAGGCGAACCTTTTCTCTGATGGGTCAAAACTTTTACCCTCTTCTGCGTTGGAGATAAGAAGACAGTCACCGATGCAAACAAATATGGCGGACGGTGATATTTCACTCGTGCGAAGAACAAGACCTGTTTTTATTGATTTGTGGGAGGCGCAACGCTGTTTTTGGGGTCGCTACTGCAAGGAGTACAAAAACAAACATCGTTCAAATCGCGAAGCGGCATAGCGGCAGCCACTTTGAACACCTTCGCAGACAGTAAGTACGCCGAATCAAGCTGACTTCAGTTAAGAAAGAGAATCATGTTAAACCTGGTTTGCTGAAGTTCCCCTAGGTTCGTTCAGCCTCAATTAAGAAACAAAGCAAAAGATCGCCGATCTTCTCCGATCTAGGTTTGCCGATCAATAGTTCGTACTCTAATTAAGAACAGCTCTAAAGTAAACTGCAGGCAATGGATCAATCCGCGATAGTTTGTGCTTCCAGAAAGAAAGAAAAAAGTGTCACGTCCCACCACGGCGTCCTCTGAATTAACCAAAGAACCACAATTCGATAGCCTTGAACTTCAGACTGCAAGGTCTACATCGCCAGATGCCGGTATTGATCATGCTGTCGTCTGCTAAATCTCTCCGCCGCCGAGACGAGAAAACTAAACACCACCTCAACTTGCAAGAGGTATAGACCCTCGTGAGCCCCCGCAGTTGCGGGGGCATACGAGGATCTATACCTCTAGCACGAGGATCTATACCACTTGCTGACACCACTTTGTGTATGTTTTTTTGACGGCTGGGGTCCTTTGACGTTGAATTTACAATGATTTTGATAACACAATCTGCTTCCGATGGCTGTGATACGGGTAAGGAAAGGAACCACACTGCCATAAACCTTTAACGATTCACGATCATAATTCACGATCATATGGCCAACAACTGCAGGCAGCGGTCGGGTGCGATAGTTTAGTCAGTCTGGCACGTGGGTAGTGCAGGAAACTGGCGAGTGCAGTACAGGTATACTGGTGAATGTGGATGTCGGTCCTCTTCCGCTCGTACTGTGCAGATAAAAAGCGAGCCAAACGTGGCCCAGGTAGTGAAAAGGATGATGTATGGACGACTGCACGTCAGTTGGCCCCGGTGAACTTCACAAGAGCTTCACTGTCATGACCGCATATCAGTTTCTTTCTGAAATCCGTGTTAATTCATCGCCGAAGAGCCGGAACCGTTTAACCCATTTAGCCCCAGCGCCCCACTGCAGGTGATGGATCAGCCATGATAATACAAGGGTAGTGCGAGATTAGCTTGGCGCCTTCTGGCGCTAAGCTATTCTTGCACTACCCTTGAATCATCATGGTCGATCCATCTACTGCGGCTGATACTTAGTCGTTAGATGACATCTCCGAAATTTGTGAACTGTGGCCGTCGGGCTGAATGGGTTAGTAACTTGGAGACGTGACACCAGTGATAACTGATTCGGCAGCAAATCGGACCTGACGTCATATTGAACTGATGCCTCAAACGAACACTACACACATCTCCTGTACTGACGTTCGTATTTGTGGCGTGCAAAGCGACACTGCAGGTAGAAATTGCTTTTCAAAGCTGTCCACGTTGTCCATGCCACCAACGTTCGCATAGCGATTTACCACGCATTTTGCCCGTACCCATGGGAAGTAACTCCTCCAGGTACGATCGACCCTAGTGGAGTCAGCAAGACTGCGTAGATCCTCGTGATCCCCGCGACTGCGGGGGGGCATGATGATGTATTCCTCTTGCAGTTGGAGACACTTCAGTTTACTTTACCTCGGCGGTGAATGGGTTAATTATCACTGGCTTGAAAAATGTCTGAAAGTGCACGCTACCCGAAGGCAAGGAACAAGAAAACTGCCTATGTCACGGCCAACGTCAACGGTAACAAAGTGTCACATAATGTGGGTGACGTAACGTCCAGGCAACTTCCGGTGAGCAAAAAGACCTTTTGCTTGCTACCGTAATTAGGTCGGCTGATGTCATTACTGCACACTCTTTGCCACGTGATAAAATGGGCAGCTGCATACAAATCTAATCAGACTCTCCCCCACCCTAGCGGCCTGAGCTTCAAAACGTTTCATTTGCCGCGACTGCATCTAAGAATAAAAGAAGTATAACCATACATAACACGGGAATATTGCTTGGCGATGGCAAAAGGCATTAACTCATTCAGCCCGACGCACGCATTTCCCAAATTTTGGAGGCGTCATTTAACGACTATGCACCTGTTGCAGGAGATGGACCGACAATGATAATTCAAGGGTAGTACCAGATTAGCTTGGCGCCGACAGGCGCCAAGCTAATCTGGCACGTTTTAAATTATCATGGTCGACCCATCTCCTGCTGTAGTGCGTCAGGGCTGAATGGGCTTAAGTCAATTTTATGGGAAAAGCGAGATTATCTATGAATTGCCATGGAAATCTTGCTTTTCACTAAATTCGACTTGCTGTCTTGCGCACTCGCGAGGGTAGAATGGATGGACCCAAACAGGGTGTCACGATATTCACACAAAGTTCACGAAGTCATGACCCCAGACATAACGCGGTAACCAAAGCTGAAGGATCGCTTTGTTGTGTCCTTACCACTCCGTGTCTAGATGCACTGCCCAGAAATAGCTTGAGGTTGAACATATTTCTGATGCTATGACCACGAGTAAGTATAGAACAGGATGTCATGCTGAATGAATTGCATGATTTGGCGGGGCGGGTGGTGTTCGTGTCACAAATGTGTGGAAAGTTAGTGCAGCCCTCTGGTTCATGCAGCCACCAAAAGTGTATCAACAAATAGACGGTCAAATCTGCGCGTGTTTCGATGAAAACAGTGGATTAAAAGCCCGGGCAAAAATGTGATATATCACATTCTATTGTTCCACTCCGCTGTTTAACACATTCTTCCCCAGGACCGAAATCCCCAAATTTTGAAGTTGCCCTCTGAAGGACTGTATGGCAATTCTAGAGACAGATTGAGCATGATAGTTCAAGGGTGGTGCCAGAATAGCTTGGCGCCAATGGGCGCCAAGCTATTCTGGCACCACCCTTGAACTATCATGCTCGATCCATGTTTTGCTGTGGTGTGTCGGGGCTAAATGAGTGAATCCACTTTTTTTTCGTCAAAACGCGCGCAATTTTGACCTGCTTCTCATTTACGAACAGCGTCCATTGAACGACATAAAATGTGTTCTGGTATGTGGTTGTGGACCGTACGGTTCAGTCGTACAGTCTATAATTACAGGTCAATACTAGCGGAATCACCGCGACAAAAAGCGCTACCGACAGCCAAGGAAATAATGAAGAAAGAAAGAGACCTTTTTGGAATCACAAGAAAGCGTGTTTCTTTCTTTGCTTTAATTTTATTATTGTTTGTTTTGTTTCCTTTGGTCACCATGCACATAGAAGAGATAAGTCCAGATGCAGAAATTATCTGAAAATACAGAAATGGCGTGCCGAAAATCGTATGAAAACACAGAAATGGCGTGCAGAAGAGGGTTTTTTTCCCCTCATATTTCTCCACAGGACAGAAATGTGTGTTTTCTCGCTGTAATTCAAAAGCTAATTGCGCAAAAAAGCATGTGGTCTGGAAAGCAATATTCGTTTGTTTTTTTTTTTTAAATGGTCAAAGAACCCAACTGTTTCCTTGTAATATCTCGCCAGGGGGCAAAAACGAAAGACTAGTAAATGTCAAAGAACACAACAAAATCGTCTGTCACCAAGCGGCATATATCCCTAAGAACCACCGTAGACTGCGGGGGATAATGACGATCTACGCCTACTGCTGGTCTCGTTAAAACTGATGTCTTTATTCCTCTGGCGAAGGGGGTCATTGAACAGTCGTAGACGATGAAGTATGTATTTTACATTCAGGAGGACATGTCATGGGCTGATGGTGGGAGGAATGTTTTCTTCAAAAATGGTATTTGATTTTGACACGCAGGTTGGAGGGGGGGGGAGGTAGAATCGTGACACAATCGAATTATTGGTTTTCGTGACCAGAACGTTCCCCGTCGTGATTCGTGAGAAATGTTTTCACAAAATAATGATGGTTCAAACATTAACCCTGTGTCTTTTGGCAGCGATTTTTGTTGTTGCGATGATTCCTTCAGGAATCATCGCGACAAAAACCGTTACCTACAGCCAAAGGGTTGAGCTTCTTTCGTGATTCGTGATTGAGAAATCGAAGAAAGCAACCCCCCCCCCCATCCCATACACACACACACACACACACACACACACACACACAACTTCAGATGCAAATTGGACAATAAATCTGTGCTAGGACACAATGGGCTTGCCGAAGGAGTTACCAGATCAAATCAAACCAACAAGAAGCGGGCGAAAAAAAAATTAAATTGTGTAATTTTTGGAATATTCACTCCGTAAAAAGCGAGACATTTTTCAGAATAGAATCCATCATTCTGGCCATAATTCTAAATTTCCTTCAGAAAGATATAGACTGAACTAACGCCCAGATCATATAAAAACTCGCTCCATCATGCACATTTGATATTGGATGACAACTTCTTTCTTTCTTTTTTGTTGTTGTTGTTGTTGTTGTTGTTGTTGTTGTTGTTGTTGTTGTTGTTGTTGTTGTTGTTGTTGTTGTTGTTGTTGCACAAAACATAATCACAAGAAAAATTCGACCATACAGCTTCACAAATTCGACATATGCAGTCTCGAAATAAAGAAAGATGAGACTGATATATTTTGAGACATTAAATCAGCGCTTTGTTGCTTTTACAGATTCATTTGGGAAAGAAGGGTCACACAATCTGCAACGTGCCACATAATTATAGCTCTGAGGTAAATGCAAAATACTTTGCCAGAAATGCCGCATATTATCTATCTCGCAGTGCCGCATAGTACCTCTTCTAAATATAGCCTTCATTTTATAAGGTGAAGACCTACAATGCCGACAAAAAAAAATTAAACACGACCCAACTGCAAAAGGCATAAATTTTCATAAGCCCCCCCCCCCTCCCCCTGCCCCCCCCCCCCCCCACTTCTTGCGGATCTATGCCTCCTGCTGAAACCACTTTGTATCCATGGTCCATTGACGTCTGGGTATCTTCGACGTTTAATTTACATTGATTTCAAAAATACAATCAGCCTCCTCTGTCAACGAAAAGCTTAACCCAACGTAGTTCCTCTTTCGGAGGACATGATTATATAGATCAGTTTCTGTATATGAGGGTCATAGATTTGTATGAGCCCCTGTAGCGTCTGGGTCATTGAGAATGTATGCCCCTTGCAGATGGATGTGGATGGTTAACACGTTCTGCTCCAGGACCGAAATCCGCAAATTTTGAAGTTGCCCCCTGAAGACTGTATTACTCTTCTGGAAACAGATCGAGCGTGATAGTTCAAGGGTTGTGCCAGAATAGCTTGGCGCCTATGGGCGCCAAGCTATTCTGGCACAACCCTTGAACTATCACGTTCGATCTATGTCTGGCCGTGGCGTGTCGGAGTTGAAAGAGTTAAACGACTGCATTGGCGGCCCAGTATTCATGAATCAGTGCACTTTCAGGTCTCTTTTACGGGCCCAAACTCAAACAACGGTGGGGTAATGTTCATCGGTGGGGGGAAGGGGTAGGGACGGGGGTAGGGGCCGGGAGTGAGAGGGGGGTGGCTGTTGATACATAAAAAGCGCCAACCCGGGGTGTACTCGGGTTCCACCCGGGTTGTTGTGCAAGTGTAAACGGCCTCCAAATTCGTCACTGTGTAAACGGCGTCGTGGGACCAAAGCCTTATGAAGGAGTGATCTGTCTTATAATGTATTGTCTTTGGTGGGACTAGCGATGCCTTCACGTGAAGCTTATAGTGACGTCATTTTGCTACTCCTCTTCAGAATTCCTGACACTACTCCAGCCCACCTATTGGCCAGAAGAGCCATGTGTCCGATTTATTTGTGTTTGCGGGTGTGTTTTGATAAGAGGTTGGGTTAGAGAGGAGGGAAATGGACCAGACGGATAAGCTGAAAAATATGAACATGAACTGACTCTGAATGTTCCTTTTAAAAAAAAACGCATGTGAGCTCCAAACAATACGGTACACTTAGAGATGAAATCCTTATTTTCTTTTGCCAGTACAGTATTCGAATCTCATTAGACTGCAAGTTCAGTGACTGAACATAACGTGAGATACAACGAAATGCTTTTGTCATCCACCCCTGCGACCAACTCAACAGGCACAAATGTTCATGGGACCCAGAAGTCTGCAGGAATCACCAGAATGTATCAGTTTCATGCTGGGCTCATTAACTTCCGTGTTCTTCAAAGAGGAGCGGGTCTCGTCAGCTCGCTTAAGCCGGATCACCACTGCGTAAAAGGTCGTAGGGCCGACGTCAGCCGCAGCCGTTAGGCTGCGCACGTTCGTGCGCCGTCCAACTGCGGCCGACGACGGCCCGAGGATCGTTTGCGCGCTGGACTGGGAATCGCCTTGGAGCATCTCGTTCGGTGCAGATTCCGCATCACGTGATCCTGACAGACGGGAGATCAAACTAATCTATCAGTGGCGCTGTCGAGGCTACTGCCCTAGTTACAAGGGAACAGACCAACTCCCCAATGCGCAAAAGGTCGTAGGGCCGACGTCGGCCCGATGACCTTTTGCACATTGCGTCGTGTTCCCTCCCTCAAAGGTGCTGGCTCGATTTTTGGTCCGTGCCTCTGGCTACAATTGCTTTTTACATATGTTATGCCCTGAGGTAAAAGAAATCCCGAATTTTAGAGTTGTCCTCTGCAGACAGCAGCACGACGTCAGTGGACAGACGAGAACATCCCGCGGAAGAAAGAAACACGCTTAGCAAGAAGAAAAATAAAAACTACAGCATGCTAGCAGGATTTATTAATATTTCGGATTTAAACCGGGTTTGTTTTTTTTTCAGAGCAGACATATAAAACAAGCACACAACTCAGTGCTATTTATCTTTCTTTGGTAATCGAAAGTGTCAACAGCTACCCCCTCTCCTCTCACCCCCCCCCCCCACCACCACCACCACTCCCTCCTCCCCCAACCCCCCAACCCCCCACATCTAGTACATGTGGCGGGGTGGTTAAACAGGTTAAGGACACGAGAACCAGTAGCCAAAAGTAGCGTCATGTTCACACGGACACAGAAAGTTTGATCGTAATACCTTTCTTGATCATCGTAAAGTTCTCGGACCGTGACGATTTACTCGGTTGATTGACCAGCCAATGATTTACATCCTGACCGGCGCCTCCGCTCTATGCCTGATGACCCATGAACCGTTTCTTCTCATTTCGTTGCCTTAGTAAAAGAACATCCTTACAACAAGACTCAGCGATTAACGGATTCTGTGGCACCAGAAGCTAATGCGTGTAACAGGAAGGTAGAAATGAGACGGGCCGAATCTCTGACTATTCCGATTTAAAGTCCCTCGGGTCGACTTTGAAAGGACATGATATCGCTGGCCTAATTACATAAGAGTGCAGCATGTAGGGTCGGCCGGCGTTTCAGTCGTGACTGAGAATCTATCAAATCAGGGAACTGCGTGATTTGATCAGTGAACCAGATTACCTCTGTTACCGCCCTTTAAACCAAACGACTTGAATGGACGTGGTCGCTGCATATCTTCAGTGGCGGTGTTTCAGGGACGCTTTAGCTCATTCGAGGCGTCTCGCATCAATAGCTGCGGAAGTGTCGTATATATTCGACACTCCCGCAGCTATTGATGCGGGCGTTTTCGATGAGTTAAGACATTTGAGACGTGCTGCGTTCGGATACTCGGCTTTATGCCACTTATTTGGATTATACGGCACGTCTCAAATGAGTTAAAAAAATAGATTTTACTAGAGATTGCTTGAATCTCCGGTTTGAACTACATATCGGTTTTACCGTGAACATTGCATCTCTCTCTCTCTCTCTCTCTCTCTCTCTCTCTCTCTCTCTCTCTCTCTCTCTCTCTCTCTCTCTCTCTCTCTCTCTCTCTCTCTCTCTCTCTCTCTCTCTCTCTCTCATATTTCTCTCTCTCTCTCTCTCTCTCTCTCTCTCTCTCTCTCTCTCTCTCTCTCTCTCTCTCTCTCTCTCTCTGTATAATGGTGTGTGTGTGTTTGTGTGTGTGTGTGTGTGTGCGTATGCGCGCGCATGCGTGCCAGCGTGCGTTCGTGACTGAGTGTGTGTGTGTGTGTGTGTGTGTGTGTGAATGAGAGTGCGTGCGTTTCATGTGTGTATGTGAATTGTGCGTGCGTGCGTGCGGGTGGGTGTGTGTGTACATTGCTCGAAATGAGTTATGTATTAGACCATTGTAGTGTTTGCTATTATGTGTATGGATAGTCCGTAGTTTAGATGTAGCAACGACAAGTTTGAAAATTGGTTGTAACCAAATGCTTCTACCGTTGTAAAATAAAAGTTCATTGTTCATTGTCCCCTCTCTCTCTCTCTCTCTCTCTCTCTCTCTCTCTCTCTCTCTCTCTCTCTCTCTCTCTCTCTCTCTCTCTCTCTCTCTCTCTCTCTCTCTCTCTCGTTTGCTTGCCCTTGGCAAGGTGGCGACACGAAATTTCTGGCGTCCAGAAATTGAGATATTTTTTTTGCTGTCAAACAACGTCAAAATGCCCGTCACAGGACTCCCGTCAGCTGCAGAAGCTGTCCTGCAGTCTGTACTGTCCAGCCATCACACCACGTCATGGAAACTGACCGGGGAAGGGACTAACCTGGTGTTTGTACTACGGCTGTGTTCAGCGGACAGGGACCAACAGCAAACCGACATTGCACCGACCGGCTACTGGCGACGAAAACCACCGTCACAAGTGCGTAGAGATTTATGGAGGGCACAGGCCAGAAACAAGGTGGGCAGTTTGCATAGTAGTGACAGTTTATTAGACAACACGAACGTGAAAGAAAGTGAGGTGTACACGGACACTGATAATTGCACAAGAATGTGGAAATGACAGTACACTACAGTACACGAGAACCATCACCCAGCCAGTCAACACACCGTGTAGTGACCATGCAGCACGTGCAACAACAGCGCCGTTAGCTGAGCCGCACGAGATCACAATACACATGGAAACTGGAACACCAACAGAGACAGTGCACGCATGCACCGCTGATGTTGACAATATTAACTGTGCTAAACCTGAAACGGGCATGTGTGACACAGAAATCAGAGATGCAGAGTCGCGTGGCTTTGACCCCAAACAAGTGTACACGTTTGTCACCTCGCAGAACGAGTCAACAAAACATAAACTAATGGACACATCGAGGAACCAAGGACTAAAGAAGGTAGTTTCCCACGCAAAGAATGGAAAGAACTATTTAGTGGCCGAGAGTGACGATTTTGTGCTTATGTACGACACTCTATCTCAGGGACTGTGTGTTAAGAAGTCAAGTGTGACCCAGTAACCGGCAGAGTTTTGGAGATGGTGTTTGCTCTTGGTCTTCTGCCGGCTGTCAGAGTGACAATGAGTATAAACAGGACATTGAACGTATACAACAAGACTTGCTTGCCTTAATCACAGTGCTACCTGGCTAGGGCAGCCAGTCTTGCTGAACATTAACATGCACAGAAAGTTTTTTGATCAGATTAACCAGTTGCCATTTCTTTCTCCCGGACAAGTGACATGACTGTGATTTCTGCCTGTACGAGATTCTAGGATGCTGTATTCACAGTACCTATCATGTCGCGTATTCATGAACCGACGAATTGAACTTTAATGACATGGATTCCATGTCATTGCAAACCCCCACCCTTTCCCTAACTCCACCCCAAATCCCCTTTATACTTCCAACCCCTCCCCTGTCGTTTTCTGTTGTTATTGTGATTCTCGTCGCTGTATTTTGCTGATGGGCTGAAGCCTAAAGCAATAAACGAGTTCGAGTTCTCTCTCTCTCTCTCTCTCTCTCTCTCTCTCTCTCTCTCTCTCTCTCTCTCTCTCTCTCTCTCTCTCTCTCTCTCTCTCTCTCTCTCTCTCTCTTTCTCTCTCTCTCCTCTCCCTCTCTCTCTCTCTCTCTCTCTCTCTCTCTCTCTCTCTCTCTCTCTCTGAAGATGAAGCTCTGCCTAACACTCGTATGCAGCGTAAACAAGGCTCGTCCAAAGACATACACTATATTCCCGTAAATAAACAGAGTAGTAGCTACCGTAACCAACATACCGTAAAGTATGAGCAAGACTACCCACCACTGTTCTTTGGGCCTGATTCTCGGGACTTAACTCCAGGTCAGTCCCACAAACAGCACCGAGCAGAGGTCAAAGTCTTCAAGTACCCGCCGGTGGGAGACTTCAGTGTTGGCGAGCAGCAATAACGGTGACAGGGCGGTTGTCTCTCGCCAAGCTGTCCCCGTCCCCAATAACCACAACAGCCAGCCTCCCGTTGTCAAGACATCTCGCGCCACCGGTTCTACAGAGAACTCACATGCAGATGTCACCACTGGTGCCAGCATTCCTTCCCTACAGCCATTGTACCATCGACCTGACGCTGTAGCCGTGGATCCTCACGCCTTTTCGCCCTACTACGGGAATTACGGCCGCCCCATCGTTCCCAGGCCCCAGGCTGGAAGACTGGATACGGTGGCAGTCCGGGGTGCCACCGTATCCAGTCTTCCAGCCGCCTTTCCAGCCGTACCCGCCACCCTTCCCTCATTGGTACTTAGTTACCCTACTTGATGGGTAATCTGAGGCCCCAAGCTGTGGTGTAATTAAATTAATCCGTGTCTGCTCGGCCCAGTGAGTGTGTTAGGTAGAACTAAGATGCACCGGCCCTTGCTGTGTACATAGCATTTATACTGACAAGTCTCTTTCAGTTTACTTGGTTTAGCGCGCAGCATTCAAAACCATTTTAAATCTTGACTATGATTCAATCCGCGAGCCACGGACAATAGCGTGTGTTCCTATGTGCTTAGGTGTGTGAGCCCTTGTATAGGTTGTGTGGACTTAATTTGAAATAATAACAGAAACGTTTGAATTTCTGTGCATGTGTTTTAACAAGTGCTGTGGCACTTAGACATTTTTATTTAGTTTTATACCGTGTTACGTAAATAGTGATTAATTTCTGGTAATCGGAACTGCGAAATATTACTGACTGTTTTGACGTTGGATGTGTGTTTGCCTTTGAGGCAGCACACTGAGAACTGTTTGACTACGGAAGTCACAGTGACTTTCTGGCCTTTAGCCAGTGAATTGTCTTTTCTTGTTTTCTTTGGTGGACTCCCAAGTTCTCTTGGCAAAAGAGACTTAACCGTACTGTGTGTGTATGTGATCCCATTTTGAGATCATCGTGCATTTTTGTGTATGTGATCCCATTTTGAGATCATAGAGGCTTTTTACAGTGACTTTGACATTAACGCAAACTGACGAGAAGCGATGCCGAAAGCTTCAATCAGTAGCGTACAATCACTTGGACTGAAAATCGGACACCTTAATATTTTTCACCTGTTTCACAATCTCCCCGATATTTGTTTATTTTTAAATGAGCCATCGCACTTCCATCTCTTTGGTCTCACGGAATCACGTCTGGGCCCAAACATCAGTGATGCTAGCTTACTTATTCCTAACTTTTCTCTAATCCGGCGTGACCCAGGCTACCCTGGACACACTGGAATAGCTATTCCAGTCTATGTACATAGCTCTATCCGTAATATGGTACGCAGACGTGAAGACCTTGAGTCCAGAGAGCTAGAGTGTGTGTGGCTGGAGGTGAAAATACCACATTCCTCTCTCATCCTTATCGCCTTTATGTACATAAATCCAGCTGCTACTGCTGACTGGTATGACGACTTTGTACAAGTGATGGATAAAGTGAACGACACCGGTAAAAATGTTCTCATTCTGGGAGACTTTAACATCGATATGCTGAAACCCAAGCCGACATGGCAATCAGCGATCACTCTTTTCGGGCTAAAGCAGATGATTAAATCTCCAACGCGAGTATCACGCTCTGCTGCCACCATTATCGACCACATTTACACTAATAACCCAACAGCAGTAGCGGAAACTAATGTTTCTTCATTAGCCGTCAGTGACCACTTTCCCATCGCCTGTACATGGTCGTGCAATCTGCCCGCAAAACAAAGTCGGGACCAGCACTCGAACATAACGTACAGATCGTTTAAAAAGCTTAATACGAATGCTTTCTTACATGATCTAAGCTATGCAGGATTTGATCAAGTGTATAACTGCACTGACCCTGATAATGCGCTCACTATATGGCTTGATCTGTTCCTCGGGGTGCTGAATAAACACGCGCCGCTAAGAAGGAAGCGAGTCCGACGCCGCGAGCCTCCCTCCTGGATAACGGAGGAAATCAAACAAACTATGGAGGCACGAAACACCGCTAAACGAGAAAAGAACTTACCTGAGTTTAAACGTTTGCGTAACAAAGTTAAGTACTTAGTTCGAGAAGCTCAAAAGTCATTTGTTGAAAAGACAATTGAGAACGAAAAATCTCCTGCTTCTGTTTGGGCTGCTTTGAACACTCTAACAAGCAACACGCGCAGGCAGACTCATATCATTCCACACGAATTCTCTGCGGAAAGCATAAACAATTGCTTTCTCTCAGCTCCAGAACAGCTACTTACTTCCAACAGCCTTGATCCGTCAGCGTATGTAATATCGGATCAACTGTCCATGTTTTGCCAGGAACGATTATCGTCCGATGATACGTTTGGTATCCCCTTTATCGCTGTTCACGAAGTCGGGCGTTATATAACGTGCCTTAAGAACAAGACATCAGCTGGTGTGGACGGTATAAATGGTTATATACTCCACATATCACTGCCTTATATTGTTGAACCCCTCACTTACATTTTTAACTTAGTATACAGTATAAGACTTTTCCTGTGGCGTTTAAAAAAGCAAAAGTTGTTCCTATACCCAAGACCAAAGATACTACTGATGTAAATAACCTTCGTCCCATTTCTCTTCTGTCTGTTTTATCAAAGCCACTTGAGAAGCATATTCAAAAGCATCTCCTCCAGTACCTCGACGAACGGTCCTTGTTAAATAAGTTCCAGTCCGAGTTTAGACCCAAACACTCATGCCACTCAGCATTAGTACGTATGGTTGATTCATGGCTAGATAACATCAACAATAACAAAATGACTGGCACGGTATTCTTGGACCTGAAAAAAGCGTTCGATCTGATAAATCATGAAATTTTGCTGAGGAAACTTAATGTTTATTTCAACAACAACAGCCCGTCAGCCCTTTCATTCTTTAACTCTTATCTTTCTGCGAGAACACAAGCCGTCTATGTAAATGGTAACTATTCCACAGAGGGTAAGGTAGAACTTGGTGTTCCTCAGGGTTCGGTTCTGGGCCCATTGTTATTCTGTATCTTTATTAATGATTTACCACTACACATCACATGTGCTAGTGCTGAGTGTGACATGTTTGCTGACGATTCGACGCTACATGCATCCGGTAAAACTGTAGCTGATATAAACAACAGCCTCCAGCAGAGCCTACAAGAAGTATCTGAATGGTGCAGTAGAAATAGAATGATAGTCAATCCAGCTAAAACTAAAAGCATGCTAGTCACAACACGTCAGAAACACCAGCTGCAACCCGCGCCTCTAAACCTCTCATTCGAAGCTGTCCCCATAGAGCAAGTAGAACAGCACCGTTTACTAGGGGTAATTGTAGATAACCAACTTAGTTGGCAGCCTCATCTCATACACATCGGAAAGACAATTTCAAAGAAATTATTTTTTACTGTCTAAACTGAAAGCGGTCATTAATCTGAACACGCGTAAACTATTTTTTAATGGATACATCAAGCCCCACATTGATTATGCCTCAACAGTTTGGGATGGCTGCAGCGAGGTCCAGTTCAAGAAAATAAATTTGCTATACAGGAGAGCAGCCAAACTTATTATTCCTAGCTCATCTCTACCCACTGAGGTGAGGCTTGAGGCAGCTGGACTCCTTCCTCTTGACAAAGACTTAGTATTTAACAAGTGCGTACTAGTGCACAAAGCTCTTAACGGTAAGGCCCCCCGGCTACTTATCGGAACTCTTTACTCTTACTGAGAAGAGATACAGCACCTCTCGGAGCAACCTGAGCATAAAACGGCCCAGCATTGATTTGTATAAATCCAGTTTGTCATACTCAGGTGGTTTCCAGTGGAATTCTCTTCCTCTGCATTTACAACAAGTTAATTCCCTAGCTGCGTTTAAAGCAAAACTGTACAAGCACTTATCCAAGGCAACATAAATTTAATTATCTCATGTTGTCAAAACATAATATATTTTAATTTCTTTTTATGCAACTATTATTTTTTATCATACCATTTACGCTCACGTCCCGTTTGTGGGGGTGCTTCCCATATAGACCTGGTCAGGGGATGCAGTGCCGGTGCACAGTTTATTCAAACGATGTGCTTAGCATGTCATTCGAGTGAAAGTATACTTGCGTGCCCCCCGGGTGGGAGTTTCTGGGGGGAGCTCCCGCAAACGGATATTATGACACGTGCTAAAATCTTCGTATGGGTACCTGTGTGTTTTGTTAAATAATTGTTGCTGTTTGTAGTGTTGTTGTAATTCGCATTACTTTCGATGTTGTTTGTGAGTGTAATGTAGCTTTGCCTGTTATTATATGTCAGTAGATGTAGCAAGGACAGATAGGAAGAAAGGCCTGTGCGCCTAATATCTCAATCCTTGATAAATAAAGTTTCAGTCAGTCAGTCAGTCAGTCAGTCAGTCAGTCAGTCAGTCAGTCAGTCAGTCAGTCAGTCTCTCTCTCTCTCTCTCTCTCTCTCTCTCTCTCTCTCTCTCTCTCTCTCTCTCTCTCTCTCTCTCTCTCTCTCTCTCTCTCTCTCTCTCTCTCTCTCCCCCCCCCCCCCTCTCCCTCTCTCGGCTGTTCTAACAACCTGAAATGCACAGTCGTCACATGGCTCTGACCCGGAGCACGTGCTACTCCATGCCAAATGTTGGTCTCTGGAGCACAGGAACCCACTTAGTGTAAATGTTAGCCGCCGCTGTAACCGATAGTAGGGATTTATCCCAAAAATAGGATTTCTGTCTGCCGGAATGTTTCATCAGGGGTAGTCGACCCTTCCTTACAGTCTCATAATCTGAAGGTCGTGAGTTCGGTCCTCACTCGTGGCAGGACTTTTTTTTACAGAGTCCGAAATAGCTCGGGCGGAGAGCGAAGGGAATCGCCGGGTCGAGGGTTCGAATCCCCGTCCCGGCCCCGGTAGCTGGATACGCAATGCAGGGGCAAAAGACGGGCTTGTTCAATAGCATGTCCGTTGAAAATCAACGTGGCACATTTGGAGTGCGCCTGAGTTGATCAGTGTTCAGGTCGTACTCCATAGGCAATAGATTTCCCTGTCCCCCATAACCCGCCCGTCAGGGCCGTCCATTATCACTTCGGTGCCGTGTACGTTAAACCCCGAACTGTTACGATTGTGGTTGTGTTGTTCTGTGAGAGCATGCATGTGTTAATCGTAGGAAACGATCCGATATTTATTTGAGCTATCATGGTTACGTATAATGTACCTTTTCAGTGAGATTCTCTATTGTTCGCGCAGATAGCGGAATTGGTTTTGTTATGATACGCTAAGTTTAGTCCGGAAGCTTCTAGCAAAGTCGCACGGAGGATAGCGGTAGTAGAGCTGCTCTATTTTTAGCCATAGTTGTTCTCTGTGCGCGTGAATTTAGCAGCCGTTCTTTGCGAGTTATGAAAGGTAGTCGTGAACGGTGTGACATACTTTTGTGTGATGTCATTACACACTAGGATTTGGGGCTGAAATGAGCAGTCAATTGTTTTTAGACTATTGTAGTTATTCTAGAAAGTTCATTTTTTATTAACATTTATGAGTTTCAGTTACGTGTTCCGTTCTGATTGGTTGCGTTGTGTAAATTCGGTGGATTTTTCTGGAAAATTGTTTTACTATAAAAGTTGGTGCTAGGAAGCACGTGTGTACATTGTCATGCATTGTCAGTTGTAGGGACACACAGTTTATCGTAGGTACGTGGCCCGTTTAGGGTGTACATTGTGAGAGACGCAGCGTAACGGTGGTGTACGTTGTATGAGAAACTTTGTGTCGCCAGTGTTGACATTTGCAGAAGAGACATTGTATCAGTGTTGGTGCATTTGGGAATGCATTGTGTGGAGATCGCATCGCTAAATTAAAATATTGTTGGAACTGTTACTCCAGTGTAGCCTACATCCTTTTAGCCACGTGTGACGGGTTGCAGCTGAACGAAGTTTATTTAAAAGAACCTTACGTGCGTGCGTCTGGTGTGATATCATACTACGACTACGACTCCACCACGTAACACGAACTAACCAAGCTTTACAGGAGCCGAGGAAACTTTTGTTGTCGAGAAAGTCGAGAGATGTGTGCTGGCTTGTGATTTTGGGCCTTGCGGCTTTTAAAGCCGAAAGGTCCAAAATCACAAACCAGCACACATATTATGTCTGACACTACCCTTTAACTATCATGGTCGATTCATCTCCCGCAACTCCTAAGTAAATCTGTCCTTCAGAAGACCTGGCATCTCGAATGCTTTGGAAATCTCCGGACTTTAACATATATGTAGGCCTGATAGTCCTGGATGGCTATATTTATTTTTTTCAGGCAGATCTTCACAGCGCCAAGCTAACCTGGCACTACCCTTAAACTATCACGGTCGATTCAGTCTCTTTGGGACTACATACATCTCTCAGAAGATGTCTCCAGACTTTTGGAGATCTTTGGGACCTGAAGGAGGTAATCCTCTAACTTTCTGGAAGGCATTCTTCATCTTCTTGCCGCACGGGCAGATCTGGACATAGCGCAGACGCAGGTTACCTGAAACTCCAGCGACGGCTAAAATGAATGGATGCAGCGACAGTTCAAAGGTAGTGCCTGATTAGCTTGGCGCTTGAATAGGCGCCAAACTAATCAGGCACTACCCTTGAGATATCACCATCACCGAACCATTTTTACAAAGGTAGTACATGTACCGCCTTACAACGTCTGGAAATGAAATTCACCTGGCTTTATGAAGTAAATCTGTTTATTTTATATATTTATATCTGCAAGGAATCATCGCGACAAAAAGTGCTACCGACAGCCTAATGGTCAATCTCCCGCGGCAGCAGCAAAGGCCAACACGCTTAAAGGTCCTGGTTCAGCAATTAGTGTGTAGAGGACAGCGAAAAAAAAATGTCAAAGTCCCAACCTGACACAGAAAGTCAGTGCAACCCTGACAGGGCCCCGTTAGATGGGGTCCCCGAACACGCACGTTACTATAGCTGCTGTAGAGTGTCAGACGTCCCTGACGGCTGTCACAGTTCACGCAAACAGGTATACACCACCCAGCTGCCTAAGGTCACTTCCAGTTGCATCTGTCCGTGCATGGTAACATCCAATTCCCGTGCAACTACGAAGAATATCCAACTTTCACTTTTGCCAACTCAGGGGAGGTACGGCCGAGCCGACGTCCAAAAATGGTCCAGCGAATGGTGGCGGTAAGTCCAACATGATATGGCGTCGTCTTTTCACGTTTCTTGTACAAATATTACTTGTGTTGGCAAGTATATTTCCAACAACAACAAACACCCATGCCGAATGTAGTTGACGTCGTGTTTACAAAGGGAAGCTACTCGTAAATATGTATATTACAGGGGACACCACTCTAATGCCCACTTCCTTGTCAACAACAGGTAGACCTATAGCGATCGTAATGTTATGTGTGTTCTGGCGTACAGGACAATAATTTCGGAGGAAGTGATGACTGAGGAAATAACTGCAGACCACAGTGCTGAGAAGTTGGCAGAATACATCGATGAACAAGACGAAGAATAGATTGGTAATCTTAGCCTCACTGTTCGTCTCTTCCGTAGTTACTCGGTCACTACAGCATAACAGCTTGTAACTGTTCTTTAAATTTTCTCTCTTTTATAAATAATTGTAATATTTTCTGGGCACTTTGCTATTACACATATTTGTGTTATATACATAAATGAAATATGTGATATATTCTGAGCTCAGGTTTGATGTAAATTCAGAAGTTTCCACTCTTAGTTGCGATTTGTTTTGGGGGTTGATGGCGGTTGTTTTTGTGTAAATATCTTCATAACGCCACAGCGTTTTCTAGTACAAAACCCTTGTGTGTATTACATAACTATACAAATACCAGTCATTTGATTATTTTTCAGTGCCACACCAAATGAGCTCACAGAGCAGCAAGCAGTGTGTTATTTCTGTGGATACATTTGTGAAGCTAGTACAAAGTGAAAGTGAAGGTGCATCAGTAATGGAACACCACCCAATCCCATCACAAGACATAACATATAATCGCATTGGCAATGGCAAGGTAAATTGTGAACTTTGTGTGTGTGTGTGTGTGTGTGTGTGTGTGTGTGTGTGTGTGTGTGTGTGTGTGTGTGTGTGTGTGTGTGTGTGTGTGTGTGTGTGTACATGTGTGTGTGTGTGTGGCTTGGGACACAGTGTACAGCTGGCTTATATTTAGAACAAAATGTACAGCTGTCTGAATAGAATTAAATATACAGCTGTCTGAATAAAAAAAAAAAAAAATATGCCTGCAGTTGTCTGAACACAGACAAAGTGTTCAGATGCATGTCTGAATGAAAACAAATGTACAGCTGCTCTCTGTATAAAAACAACATCAGCAATTGTCTGGATGAGAATATAATAAACAGGTATAGATAAGGATACGATATACAACTAGGATCAACCTAAAACATATTTGTTCACAAAAACAGCACATTTCAGTGTGATGAAATAGAGCAATACATGTATGTACATAATTCATTATGAAACTCGCAATCAGCGTGGTCTATTGTAAGTTGGCTTAGTTGCCACTGATACATGATGTATTTCTCATATTCAGCATGCACTCTTCTTTTCCTGAAACCACAGGCTTAGGAACAGGAGAAATATGAGTGACAAAAACTTATAATTAATATAATATTATGTTTGTATATAAAAATATTCTATTGCGAGTCTTACTGTAAATCATATATGTATTGTTATATTGTTCCATATCATAACACTCAAATGTGCTTCTATTTTGTGACTAAGCCATTTTTAGAAAGCCACATGCACACATGTGTATTTATTTCTTTTTCATTTTCCCCATTACTGTGTTTATGCTTTTGTTCTGGACAGCAGGGCTGCCACAAGGTCAGGTGACATGGAACTGGTGAATGCACAGACTGGCATCGAGTTTCTGAAGACAGCAAGACCTGTCCGATAAGTTGTCACCGACAGAGTTCTACTGTAATCTCCTGCTACTTTCAGGTAATGATGATCAGTTTGGTGGCATTTGATTTTGAAGTATGGTACACCTTCTTGATTTCACAAAATCATTTTTGCTTGTAAAAGTCCAATCACAGCACACATAAAGTAGCATATAGTGTCATGGAAATATTGCTGTCACAATACTGTAAGTTATGATTTACATATGTGACTGCTTCCTCCACACTGTAAGTATATTTACAAGTTGACAGTAAACATAATTATCATGGTGCCATGGTGTTTTTTTCTCCCAAGTCTTCATAACAGCTAGTGCTAGCTACCTGTCAGTTTGCCACTCTGTAATGCATGTATCTTTTATTTCAGTATCAAATAGATTTGTATATTATTGGATCATTACCTTGATGCGTTGCACAAAGGCAAGCAAATTGCATGAAGTTGAGTTGAGCTGTGTGTTTACATGGAGGATATATCCTTGAGTGTATGCAGAACAAAAACACATGATGCTGTTCTGTCATCGAAACAACCTACTCAGTATAAACTGCTGCTCGTGTATTTTCACTTTTGTGCTTTTGTCAGTTTGAGGTTTTGCTTTATCTATTCATTGGCCATCTGTTTTCAGTTTCTTTGCTGCTGCCAAAGGCTAAACACCACTTGAAACAATGGATAAAGCCTGTTATCAAGCATCACCACACATTACGAGCTTCCTTGCCAGGCACAATCAAGGTATCATGTCTTATTTACGCACTTATTTTGACTTAGAGTTTAGATATGTTTCAGTCTCATCATTGAGTGTTAGTCAAGGGGATGTATCTATGTGGTTGAAATGGCCCAAAAAAAATTCAATTGGCTATGAAGGCTACACAATGCACAACATACTTACCATCCTTGACTTAGTTCAACCACCAAGAATGCAAGCAGTATACCAAGACTAGCAACAGGCACTCTGTGGCATACCAGGTAGCAGAACAGAAATATGCATGCTTATAGTATGTTACACACGTGTGCAATTTCTGTTACAAGTGCAGTATTGTACATGTCATTTTCAGTATCATTACAGTACATGTATTTGTATAAATATACTATTTAGGATTGTGATACTGACCATGCAAACTAAGTTTTTGTTATGGCAAGTCGGGTGCCGAATTCCTGTTCGTGTGCACTGTTCACAGTATGTAGTTATGACAAGGATGGAAAATGAAAGCAGAAAGCAGACATGTATGCGATTTATGAAGAAGAATGTCCAAATGTATTGAAAACAAAGAATGTCCAACACTTTTCTTTTACATTCAACTTTAATACTTTCTTGTGTAGAGAGTACAAAGTGCACAATATGGAGTATCATATTACATGCATGTGTCCATTTATTCATGTCCCAACTACTTGTACAAACAGATGTAAACAATCTCCACACCCATGACAGAAAGTAAATTTTAAATGTAAATGAAAATGTTCTTTTCATTCTGTTTTTTTCTCATAAAGGAATGCTCTGTGGCCGTGTATCCCCAATGCCTCACTTATGGAAAGCTCTGCAGTTTGTTACAGTATCTACGCAGTACAGATGATAGAGTGAGCGACGAGTGGATGTGGTTTTTCAGCAGAAGCAAAGACTTGGAGGTTGGTTGCACACACATACACAACCAGATAGTGCCCTCAGGTAGTTTAGATTGGGGCTTGGA
This sequence comes from Semisulcospira habei, assembly GCA_036245525.1. NCBI lineage: Eukaryota > Metazoa > Mollusca > Gastropoda > Semisulcospiridae > Semisulcospira > Semisulcospira habei. The sequence goes on along the minus strand of BTPG01000002.1, from coordinate 260,876,511 downwards.
AACCGCCATCTGATTATGGCCACCTGACAAGAGCGACAGTGTTTTCTGTTGCCAGGCCCCATATGGCTCTCATGCCACAACTGAAAAAAATCTGTATGCAGTGTTGGTAATTTTTGAATGCCATTATAATGTGGGATTTTTATTTGCAAATGTGCTGCTATAAATTTTGATGCTGCAAAATTTGACTTTGTTCTGCTTCTTACAAATATTTAGAAAAGTTGGTTCTTCTGTTAACTCGATCAGCTTGATCAAATTCAGTAGTTCTTGTTGTCCATTATTATTAGACAATTCCCACACAAACAGTAGGCCGGATTGTCTTCACTGGTGATGCGCTGATGAGGTGTCACCTCTACTCCCACATACGATATGGTCACCAGGGGCTGCTCATCGGTTGAGTGCGTCTTTTAGTCTCCCCCAGGGAAAATTTGGCTATGTTGGCCTGAAAACATATTCATATAATATCATGTTACCAAGCAGCAGTGCAAACTATTTATGGTTGTTTTCATGATGAGTAGATTATACTGGCATATACCTGGTAGCCAAGTAAACTCCTCTAGAACAGTGTTTGCAGTATATCTTTACATGTACTAACTGACCTTTGCTTCTTGTCTTGCAGCTGCCTTCTGAGAGCAAATTGGGGCACTCTGCACTTGCATCAGGCATTTTTCTGTTCCAAAGTTTCTCTGTAACGTTGCTGCTAACGCCCCTGCAGTTTGGTGACATGTTTGACACTGGCCAGTCTTTTGTCTCTTCACTGGTTGGACCTGTCCATGAAGGCTGTCTGTCTGCTGTGGAGTCATGGCAATATTAGCATTTTGGTGGATAGCAAAATTTAGCATATAAAAAAAAATATGCCTGCATGTGTACCCATGCGAGTGAAATGTGACACTGTCAGTGTCCATACAGTGAAAATCTTGCTTTTCACACACCACGGATGCACTGGTGTTTTGTCAGCTGGAACTGGCAGCAGCGCCAACATGTAAACTGAGCAGTCACCATGATACAAACTGTTTCTCAACTTCATAACTGCCCCCCCACCTCACCCCACCCCTCCATACTCCCCCCCCCCCCCCCCCCCCCTCATTTCACCCCCACTTACCAAAACACAGAGACCAAGTTTGAAAGACAGCATCATAAGCAAAATATACCATGCATATGATTCAATGACATCACTGAAATTGTTTCTTTATAATTAAAATGGTTGCCTCTGTTCTGTTTGTGTTTTTGCCTCATGTATCATTACAGTTATATATAGTGCTGGAAGTAAAAGTGTGTACATGTATGTTGTTCTGTAGAGAAGAACCCTATGAAGAAAGAAAGTCGCTTAGAAATGACAGTTACAACATAATTGTTTACTAGATAATATGACTAAAATTGTGTTGTAGCTGTCTTTTCGAAGCGTCTTTCTTTCTTCGTTAAGTTCTTCTCTGCATTACACACGCTTTGCAGTCACCATTTTGGTCTGGACTATGTGGTACTGTAGGATACATAAACTACTTGGTCTTGTTGAGAATGGACGTACTCATTTCATTAAAAAATCAACTGTATTTTACTATATCATCATGGTCATTGTGCTTTTATTTATGTATACACTTATTGATGTACTTGACAATTTTGGTGAACTCATAAGAGAAGCCTCACAATGAAAGGCATTTTTGACAGTTTTACTCAGTACAGACATAAACAAATAACCCATATGTTGAAGTGTATTTGAAAACAATGTTTTTGTCACAAAATAAAGATCAAGTAAGATATATCTCTTGCTGTTGTGAACTGATATATTTCCTTGATATTTATTTTTGCGGGTTGAGTCATTTCAGTTTTCTGATAGAGAACATTGCTATATGAAGTGATCAAAAACAAATCCCACATGGTTTTCTGTCAGTGCAAACATAGATAAACTATGAATCAAATATATTGTGGTTAGAATACCAATTACATATATCTGTTTCCTAACATTTATTTTGTATCTCATAACCATAGCATGAGATGAAAGAAGCCTAATGCTCCAGCCAAAAGGGTGCATGATGCCAGCTTGCTTTCATCTGCCTCCTATAATCAGTCATGGGGGGTGGGGGGGGGGGAGAGTTCGCCCAACCCCCCAAAATGGGAAAATTAGATAACATTTAAGTATTTTGGGTCTGGGGCATAAAGAATAATTATATGGTCTTTTTAAAAAAAAAAAAAGGTATAGATTATTGGTATGGCGAAGGCTGGACCCATTTGTTGCAACCCTGTATCTAATTATTTTGAAACTTGCCTCTCGTTTGTTTGTGCACCCTTTAGCTTGCAGTTGGTGTATGGTTGGTTGCTGTCAGGCACTTGCATGAGGTACGCATTGGGCAGGGTGCATTGCATGTGCATAAACAGCTGTTGGTCTGGGGAGAAAATATTATCACTGAACTCAGCAAGTTTGCAGACAGTAATTATCTTTTGTGATACAAAAAAAAAAAACATCAAACCAACAACAAAAAAAAAAAAAACAAGATGAGAAGTAATCGACAAAGCAAATATTTCCTAGTGCTTAGATTCTTATTATGTAATCAAATTTTATGTCCGTGTAACACACACGAACAGGCACAATCACATAGATGGGGGACAGTCTTCAGTCCTAGAAACTGATTCAGCTTTTCAAAATCCCGGAGAGCTGAATTTCAGCTGTTTGGTTCAGACAGAACAGGCCTTCAGCCAGCCTGTTCCAAATGCAACAGGCATAAATTCTCATGAGCCCCTGCATCTGCAGGGGCTCATGAGAATGTATGTCTCTTGCTGGCCATGGATTTATGGGGCATATTTATGGACCGTTTTCATTCATTTCATATTGTCGCAGAGTCATCCATGCACATCACATCGTTGCATGATCGCCTGTAAATGATCTCCCAGGCTTTTGTGAAAAATAAAATCGTTTTGAGGTGGGCATTTCCGCGTTGCTTAGCACGGGAGTGCTGTCCCCTACAACAACATTATCTAGTAGCTTCCCTTGGTAAAAATGGTGACTACCATAAGGGACTTGTTGTTTGCAAACGCTTTCGAGGAAACATTGTTTTGGATAAATGCGAGGACATACGAAATGAGAAGACCACGCTATAGCATGTTTGACGTACCGTCATCATTCCCTGCGCCGTTTTTGGACGTTGTGGACGTCACTCAGTCGCTCGGTGTTTCCCGGTACAGAAGTCAACTGAAAGTTGGATACTTTCGTCGTTGTTGCACGAGAATTGTGGATGTTACCGTGTACGGACAGATGCAACTGGAAGTGACCTTTAGCAGCTGAGTGGCGTATACCTGTTTGCGTGAACTGTGACAGCCGTCAAGGACGTCTGACACTCTACATCAGCTATAGTAACGTGAGTGTTCGGGGATCCCATCTGACGAGGCTCTGTTAGGGTTGCACTTTGTGTATCAGGTAGGGACTTCGAATTTTTTTTTCGCTGTCCTCTACTGACTAATTGCTGAACCAGGACCTTTAAAGGCCTTGTCAGACGGTACAGTTTCTGAAAACAGTTTCTGAAAACAGTTTTCTAAAACAAGAGTTTTCGAAAACGGTTTTGCTTTGAGCATGTCACACGGAGAAACAGCGTTGTTGTGTTGCGAATATACATTTTCCATAGTTGTTTTCCTTTGGCGATCTTTTGGTGAAGGGAGTTGTGAAAGGTCCTTGTTGTGTATCCAAAAGGCCGTCACGTGATCTTTTGTTTCACGTTGATTGGTTCAAGCAGCAGTGTTGTTTTTTTTTAACAGTTGCGAGATTTTAGGATCGGTTCTAAATTCTGGAAGCGGTAGAAAACTGTTTTTTAAAAATCAGTTTTGTGCGCCATGTCACACGGCGTGTTTTCAAAACAGCTGTTTAACTGTTTTCAGCCCGCATCTAACATAGCCTTAAGTAATGCGATTTCCTACACGCTGGGAATGGACCGTCTAACGGCGCTGAAACAAATTAATTCAAGAACGTCACAGGGAGCTGAGCCATGTCCTTTCAACATGTGAGACGGTACTAAGAACAGAATTACTTAGGGTCCGTTTCACCGTTCCGTATCAAGTTCAGGACTTTCCCGGCGTCTGCAAAAGACTGGGTCCTCGCGTGTGTCGGCGACTTCAAGGGCATAGGCATATGTATGCCATTTATTGGCTTACCCCTTTCAATGCCAGCTGACGCAGATTGTGTTTCTGAAATCTGAGTTGATTCAACAACAAAGACACCTAGCTTCAAATTGACCTCAGCAAGAGGTATAGATCCTCATGAGCCCCCGCAACTGCGGGATCTCATGAGGATTGATACCTCTTGCAGTTGGGTGGCGTTTAAACTTTCTCGGCATTGTCGTTAGAACTGTGGGTGTCCGTCTGGATTGTAACCCCTTCAATGCCCAGATAATTTGAACACCAAACAGCTGCAAGAGGCGTAGATCCTCATGATCCCCCGCAATCAGTTGCGGGAGCTAATGAGGATCTATGCCTCTTACTAAAACCACTTTGTGTCATGTTCCTTTGATAGCTGGGGATCCTTGACGTTGAATTTACAAAGATTTGGGGGAAAAAACTGTGTTCACTGGCAGGGAAGGGGTTAAGCAAACGACTAACAGCCATTGGGCGGCTTCGCACTGTTTTGCCCAGCACGGCGGCGAAAGTAGCATGCAGCGAAAGCAGGAAGCAGGAATGAAGGAGTGATTTGCCCACAAACTGAAACCTGCTAAGTGTATAAATACCACCGTCAAGAACTGGACCTTCAACGCTATGTGCGCGACAACATCTATGATTGCTCAATGATAGCTTAATGATAGTGCCCAAATAGCTTGACGCCTATCCAGGCGCCAAGCTATTCAGGCACTATCGCCGAATTGTCATTTCCACACATCTGCAGTGCTCGAGTGCTGAAAGAGGAAACTAGGCATTGTAATATCCTACGTGATCACAATCTGGCACAGCTTGTTGACGTCCCTACACAAAAGCGTGGCCACACACTCGACTGGGTGGTGGTCGTGGCGAGGGCAGCAATCTGTCCCTTAAAGCAGTGCAGGACTGTCCTGGTCTTTTCGACCACAGTGTCGTCGCTTGCACTATTGCACTTACCAGACCTCGCCTCCGTAAATGAGGTGACTTCACGGAGCATTGGCGTTATTTCGTCTGCTGATTTTCAGTTCGATGTAAATGAGATGGCAGCAGCTGCAGAGGTGGGTCGGTCACCTGCATTGGAGCCTGAGCAGATCGTGGGTGCTTACAACAACGGGCTTCGGCAGGTGCTCGACCGACACGCCCCGTCTGTCACCAGGCTGGTCAGGGACCGACCATCCGCCCCGTGGTTATCCGAAGACGTCAGAGAAGCTCGCCGCCGACGGAGACGCGCGGAGCGTCATTAGAGACGGACTGGTCTGACTGTCCACAGACAGATCTACGTGAAAGTGAGGACCGAAGTAACAGCGGTCAGACAGAATGCCAGGAGACAGTTCTACAAGGACAGGATCGACTCCAATTCGTCGTCTAAGCAACTCTTTTCAGTCTTCAGTGAGCTGCAGAGCAAGCCCCGTAACACGCCCCTTTCGACGGATGTGCCCAGCTATGTACTTCCACAACGTTTCTCTGACTTTTTCTCTGACAAGATTAAGCACATCCGCTCTGAACTAGACTCGTGTACATGTGATCCCCCTAATTTTGGCGTGTATAATGGCCTTTCAGTGTCTCGTTTTGAGCCAGTGACTGAGCAGGAGATCCGTGAACTTATTATGAAGTCACCAACAAAAAGCTGTGTGCTTGATCCCATGCCCACGTCCCTCATGAAACAGTGTATCGACGATCTCCTCCCACAGATTACCACCATAGTTAATGCTTCTCTCTCTACAGGTACAGTGCCCACTCAGTTTAAACATGCTGTTGTGAAAAGCCTGGACTGGATCCAAACGACTTTTTAAAAAATTTAGACCTGTCTCTAACTTTTTATTTCAAACATTTTGGAGAAGGTTGTTTTGAATCAGCTACAAAGCCATTTGTCTGGAAACGGTCTTTTAGAAATGCATCTGTCGGCAGACAGAAAGGATCACAGCACGAGACTGCTGTGCTGAGTGTCCTGGATGGTCTGCTAGTGAAGGCAGACTAAAGACTTGTCTCTGTTATTTCTCTGCGGACCTCAACGCAGCATTCGACACGCTCGATCATTCTGTTTTGCTGAAGAGGTTAGAGGTGACTTTTGGCATCCGTGGTACCGCCCTGGCCTGGTTCACTTCGTACGTTAAGGGTCGTTCTCAGACTGTTATTGTTAATGGCCAGCTGTCTGCTTCTAGTCTTTTGTTGTGTGGAGTCCCTCAGGACTCCGTATTAGGTTTGTTTTGTTCACTTTGTATTCACAACCTCTGTCTGATGTAATTACCGCCCATGAGTGTGATTTTCACAAGTATGCTGACGATACTGAATTGTCAAAAAGTAGCCTGGCCATTTCAGCTCCGCTAAGATGAGCGTACAGTGTTGTAAAGACGACGTCTTGTCCTGGATGACTAGCAATAAACTTAAAGTTATATTCCCCAGGATCAAGCATCTCAACACAGTCAGAAAACTGTCTGCACAGATACTGCTGACAGTATGTGTATGGGTCCTTTGTGTACTATCTTAGAGCTTTATGATGTAAGTACAATGCCAAATGTCGAAATTCATCGTTTGAATGTGTATTGTTTTTGTACTGGAGTCGCGGATTTTCCATCCGTGAATCGCTCGCCCTGGCGTCTCCAGACCCTCACCCTGCCGTCGTTGAAGGACACAGTGAACCGTGACTCATCAGTAAACAGAACCTGAGTTCACTGGAGTCTGTTCCACCTCACATGTTGACGACACCAGGCAACCCGGGCTCTGCGGTGAGCTGGAGTGAGGGGTATTCTCACTGCTGCTCTGCATGAAGATGAAGCCAGGCCAATTTCGCGCAGACGTCGGCAGACTGTGCTTCTGCTGACGTTAAAGTTTGCAGTTTGCATCATTTGACGTCGCAGAGTGGTTGACGTGACAGCTCGGTCGCTAAGAGCCGCCACACAGAGGTATCTGTCCTCCCTTCTGCTGGTGCAGCGCAGGCGTCCTTAGCAGGGTCGTCGTTCTGCCCTTCCAGTTTCTTGGAATCGTGCGAGCAGCCTCTGGATCACTGAATGGAACACCCCAAGACGTCTCCCAACTTTTCGTCCGGAAATTCCATCCTGCAGCCATGTTCACGCCCGGCCTTGATCTCCTGGCGGAAGGTTTCGTCGTGGATGGGGTGGGTTAAAGTAGTGTTTATTTCAGTGTGCGTATATCTGAGAGAGAGTGTGCTGTTGTGCATGTGCAGTGAGTCCAGTGTTGTCCTGGAGAACAGCGCTATACAAGAGTATATTTTTATTACTATTTACGTCCAAGCAGGTACTGCAAGAAATACTGTAAATGTTGTCAAATACAGAACAGTGCACCGAAGGTTGAAATTTGAATCGTGGCGCAAATGGATACGCTACTTCGTCGACTTGCCGCGTATGCGTTATGCGGCACGACTCGAATGAAAACAAATCACATTGCAGGGCGTATTAACACTCGGCGCATTATTTTACACTGACATGAATATTTCACTCATTTAGAAGTAGCCAGCTCTATTAACACATTCGAGACGTGCCGCGGAGGCGGCACGTCTCGAATAAGTTAAGTAGTTGAAGATGTTCTCTATGTTCAAAATGCTCTGAGCATTTCCAAGCGCACACTCTTTTCTTTAACAAACTGAACTGAACTGTGCAACACACACATCTCCGTGGGACTGTTCGTCACAGTGACCTCCACGATCACAAAACCGAATAACAGAAAGGAGTGGGTTTCAAGTAGTAAATTATCTTCCCAGAAAATGTGTGTTTCGTGTTCACCAGTAAACTACAACAGTCTCCAGAACAGGTAGTAATTGTATTAACCCCACTCCCCACCCCCCACCCCCACCTCCACCCCACCACCTCGCTGCAATTTGCTGACAAAATGACTGATGGTGTCTCCCTTATCCGCGGGAACAGAAAACAGAAATCTTCTTACATTAGCAGCAGTCAGGATGCAGATTAGGATACAGCATTTGCAATTAAGGTTTCTCTCAAAGAGAGCAACGTGCACAGGTGATCTGGGATTCTTTCCAAAAGACAGTGTTTAGTCCTTCACTCGCATCTGCATGTACATACTGTACTGAAGTTCTCTTCTCTACTGCAAGAGACATAGATTCTCACGGGCCACTGCATGCATGGGCCCATGAATATCTATGCCTCTTGCAAAGTGGTTCACACAAGAATCTAAAACTTTTCAGTGCCAGCTTCAGGAACCTTGGTTTGTCATGGAAGATGAAGGGGCCACGTGGATCTTTGCCGCGTGCTGACAAGATCAGCTCAACACACCCAAGCATCGTTTGTAGCCTTCGTCGACTTTGTTTGTATTCTACCTTGGATTTCAAAGGTACAGGGCTAAGTTTGAATCTGTAGGGCAATATTTGTTTTCCACCTCTCTCAGTCTTTCTCGTCTTGTAAGTGCTTCATTTAGACTTGTAGGAGATACAGTAAAGCCGAAAGCTCCACGAAAACAGCCATCTCTAAAACCTCGGTCCTTACTTCACAAATAACTTCGATTCCCCTCCTTTGTGTCCATTACCGGTATAAAGTTGTAATAGGAAGTTTGAAAACTTTTTCAACCAGACTCGACACGTCAAGGTTTCAAGTAGACGATCAATGCCAGCCTTTTCTCTTTCCATCTCCTTAAATTAACCCCTTCAATGCCAGTTATCATGAATCTCGCTTCTGAAATGACTGCACACTGACCGACATACGCGTGAAGAACGGAATAAATGGGCCCCCAAAATAGGCATAAAGAACGCAGTACTAACAAGAGAAATAAATCCGCATGAGCCCCCGCGATTGCGTGGGCTCATGAAGGTTTTATGTCTCTCGCAGTTGGGTAGCGTTCGACTTGCCCCGGCAGTTAAAGGGGTTACCCCCCTTCCCCTTCCACACAATCACACATTTACTTAATTTGTATCTCCCCTCCACATACCTCTATATCCCCACACACACACACACACACACACACACACACACACACACACACGCGCGCGCAAGCAGACGCACACACGCACATTCATACACTAACCCATCCACTCCCTGACTAACTGTGACCAACGTCCGTCTCATTCCATCGATCTCCTTCTGTCTGGACAATCGCCAGAAGTAGAGTGCCCTATTACCATAAATACTCAACACTTATTAACGTTCCCCAGCTGAAAAAGACAAATGTAAGATGTAAACAGGGTCGACAAGAAGCATAGTTCCTCATGACTGCTGGAGTGCATGAGGTTCTGTGCCTCTCAGTTATAAATGCGCGATCTCTGAGATTGGCAATGATTCCTGGGGACGGTGGGGGGGAGGGGGGGGCATGCACTAACCTCCTCCAGTTATAGAACACAAAGTTAAAATGAAAATGCGGTCGGCATGAAGGCATAAATCCTCATGAGCCCCCGCATTCACCGGCGCTTATGAGGATCTATGCTTCTTGCTGATGTGAGATGTTCGCTGAAGAGTTCCCAATGACTCCTGAAAGATTGATGACCACATCGAGGGCATCCTCCGTCCAAGAAACACAGACGTAATTCTGCAGCTGAGAACGAAGATACTTAATAACCCTGGCGGCTGCTACTGCCTCATGAGAACATCATCTTTGCCTGTTTCAGGCTCAAGAGATGAGGTTTACTGACCACACAATCAAGTTGAGGCTGTACGATGAAGCAAAAGAATTGATCTACTAATCTGTGAGCACAAAGAAATAACTGCCGCCGAGGAGATTCTCGCGAAACCGACAGTCTGCAGCTGCTAATATCATAAGACTCTTTACTTCGTGGACAAAATGGAAGAGGAAAAGTTCATTGAGAACATCGAGCCTAGTCCGCACCAGGAAAACAACATTATATGGCAGTGTGTGTGTATTTTGGACCTTTCGACTGATCAGCACACGCCGGCTTGTATTGACCTTTATAAGACGCGGCGTGCGCTCATGAGGATATACTGGCCTCTCCTCGCAGATGCAAGAGTTCAGTCTCAAGCTCACTGACCATGTGCCACGGTCTGGCTGGGTCACAAGGGTTGTAGGCTGGATAGCCACAGCGGGGTACGTATGGTGTGAATATTGGTCAGAGGGGTTCACTTGTAATCACAATAAAACCAGCTGGACGTGATTGGGGTCGTAGGAGTCCTGGCCGAGCGCAAAACATTGTCTGGAGCAGGGAGGTCCTAAAGAAAAACACACTTGCTCACACCTACAGAGAAACCAGTGTGTAAAAGGTTATCGTGCTGACATTGGTCGATGTTGGCCCGCGCACGGCCGTGCGCGGCCCAACGTCGACCAACGTCGGCACGATGATAACCATTAGCACACTAAGGATTTTTTTTTTTTAAAAAACTGCATGTCACGTGGGTGAGGCAGGTGGGAGTTGCGTGGGAATAGCAGTTATACTTTTGACGTCCGTTTCGCCGCACTTTGGCTGATTAAATAAAACTGCTAATGAGAGGTTTCAGATTTGTAACTAACAAAACAAGCAAGTTTCACATACGGATACTAGTTGCAAGCTCTGGCAATGTAAATGAGAGAGAGGAGAGAGAGAGACAATGACAATGATCCTTTATTTGACAACGGTAAAAGTTTTGGTAGTAACAACCATTTTTCGAACTTGCCGTTGCTAATCTACTGATTACAGAGTTACTATCGCACTAATTGTTTTCTACTACTGAAAAGGGGGAAAAAATTACATGACACAGCACAAGCCAAGAATGAAGAAAAAAATAAATAAATAAATAAAAATTTAAAAAAAATTAAAAATGTAAGGGGGAAGTGACATAGGAATTACCAACTTTACTGGTCGGGCATAATGACATGTTGTGAGGTTTAATTAAAATAATATAATAAAAATACACAACCTAATACGCATACATATCGCATGCACATTTGAGCACGCCACTCTCTATCTCTAATATACACGTACGCACACGCACACACGCACAATGCACACGCATACACACACGTGCACACACACTCTTACGCGGCTTATAACGTTAAGCTAGTCAGTCATATGAGTAGCTGGCTACATACAAGCTGTACCGAATAAATATGAGTCATCAGTCGAAACCTGTGATACACGCAATTAATAATCTAATGAGAAATAGTATTTTTCAATATGTGCACAGTCACGGGGATGCTGCTGACAAAAATAAGTACTTGTTGAGACTGACTTTAAACGAGGAGAAAGTAGCTGATGTCGTGACGTTTCTAGGCAAGGCATTCCAAAGACTAGAGCCAGAGAACATCAAACTCGTTTTATAAAGATCAATTCTAGGTCGCGGCACAATAAGGGATTTTCTTGATCTGTAGTATGTTGATGACTGGACGGTAAATAGCGATGTGATATATCGGGGTAGCTTATCGTTTAATGCCTTGAACATAACCATTCCCTTATTGTAAATTAGATGATCTTTCAGGGGCAGAATTTTTAAGGCTGCCAATTTTTGGTCAGTAGTTAAGCTGGGTTCAGGGAGTATTAGTTTGGCAGCTCTCCGATGTAGAGAGTTCAATCTTTTCAAATTGACATCGCTCGAACCATCCCACACAGTAGAAGCATAGTCTATATGCGATCTAATATGAGCATTGAAGGACAGTTGACGTGTCTCCATATCAGTAATGTGTTTAAGTTTTGCTAAGATGTACAGATTTCTGGAGACAATTTTACAAACATTACTGACGTGTGGCTGCCACCTAAGCTGGTTGTCCACCGTGACTCCTAACTTGGCTGATGGTTTTGCCTTTGAGGGACAGACTGAGTGAGAGAGTGCCAAGCTGGTGTTTTTGGCGGGTGCTAATTACCATGCAGTGGGCAGTGGGCAGATGTTCACATCTGCACGGGACATAGACGACCCCGCCCTCCACGAGTCGCCTGCTGCCTTGCAGGCCTGGCCGCTTGGCTGCGGAAAGGCTAAGGGAGGAAACCCCTGACATCAAAGCCCCCGTGTCTCCGGGGAAGGCTTTTGAGCCAGAGACTAGGACAAGGACAGTCTGATATAAAACCTACGACCCGAGGACCTCGATGCCATCGTCCCAGCTTGCTAGGCCATGGCAGATGAACCAAGGGTTTAAATGGTGGGGCCAGTACTGCGCACACTGCACTCCACCAAAAAGCTCCACCGCGCAGGCTTTAGGAAACGTCCACGGACCATGACACTGACCATTCCAAGTCCTGTAGCGACGGGCGAGGGGCGAAACGGCAGGTGAAAGATGTCACTGGAAGCCGCAGTCTCAAACCTGCATGCAGGCGGTTCAGGATATTGGTCGCTTGATGTTGACCTGGGGATGACAACATCACTCGGCACACCCTGAACGACCAAGCAGCCTTCTCTAGGGACAGCACTGCTTGCTCCACACGGAGAGGGGCCTAGAAAAGGTGGCCTAACCAAAGCTCGTCCCCTCGCAACCCCAGTTGGCTAGCCGCGGTCAACGGGCATCTTCTCCTGCGGTCAAAAAACAAGAAAGAATAACGGATCCACTCTCATGACGACCACGACCGGACTCAACGTAGCATGCTGGAACGTCCGAACCATGCTCGACAAAGCAGACAGCGGACGCCCTGAACGTCGCTCCGCCCTCATTGCCCATGAATTGCGGAGGTTAAACATCGACATCGCCGCGCTCAGCGAAGTACGCCTTCCGGACGAAGGCAGCCTCCAAGAACTTGGTGCTGGGTACACCCTCTACTGGTCAGGCAGGCCTGCATCAGAAAGACGGCTTTCAGGCGTGGGTTTCATGGTCAAGACATCCATTGCGACTAAGCTGGAAAACCTACCAACGGGCCACTCAGACCGCATCATGTCCATGCGCCTCCCACTGAGACACCAGCAGCACGTCACCCTTCTCAGTGTGTACTCCCCAACCCTCCTGGCAGAGCCTGCTGAAAAGGACAAGTTTTACACTGACCTGCGCAGCCTCCTACAGAGTACCCCTGCAGACGACAAAGTCATCATCCTTGGCGACTTCAACGCCAGAGTGGGCCAGGACTCTGAAGCCTGGAAAGGAGTCCTCGGCAAGCATGGCGTGGGGAACTGCAATGACAATGGCCGCCTACTATTGGAGTTCTGTGCGGAGCAGCAACTGGTCATCACCAACACTACTTTTCAGCAAAAGGACAGTCGAAAGACCACCTGGATGCATCCTCGCTCCAAGCACTGGCACCTTATCGACTATGTCCTAGTGCGTCAGAGGGACCGCAGTGACGTCCTCCTCACCAGAGTGATGCCCAGCGCAGAGTGCCACACTGACCATCGCCTTGTCCGCTGCAAACTCAGGCTCCACTTCAAGCCAAAACCCAAGAAATGGGGGCCCCCGAAGAAAAAGCTTGATGTTGCCAGCCTTCAGCGTGACGATGTGAAAGCTGCCTTTCAGACAGATTTACAGCGCAGGCTCAAAGACACAGCAGACCCAGTAGACTCCTCCCCTGAAACACTTTGGGAACAACTGAAAACTGCTATTGCAAAATCCTCTGCAGAAGTCTTGGGTTTCGCCAGAAAGAAGAACAAAGACTGGTTTGACGAAAACGATGTAGAGATCCAGGAACACCTAGCAAAAAAAAGAGCCGCCCATCAGGCCCACCTAGCCCAGCCTTCCTGCCCTGTGAAGAAGTCTGCCTTCCGCCTCGTCTGCAGCAGTCTCCAGCGCAAGCTCAGAGATCTCCAGAATGAGTGGTGGACCAGACTTGCACAGAGGACCCAGCTTTGTGCTGACAATGGTGACTACAGGGGCTTCTACGAAGCACTGAAAGCAGTGTATGGCCCCAGGCACCTGGTACAAAGTCCCCTGCGAAGCGCGAATGGCCAGGCACTCCTCACAGATAATACCTCCATCTTGAACCGCTGGTCGGAATACTTTCAGAGCCTCTTCAGCGCTGAGCGCACTGTTCAGGAAGCAGTCATCCTACAAATCCCACACCTCCCAGTAAAGGTTGAATTGGACGAACCGCCCACCGCTGAAGAGACCCTCACAGCCATCCACCAGCTCAAGAGTGGCAAAGCAGCAGGCATTGATGGAATACCGCCAGAGATCTGGAAACATGGAGGCACAGCACTGCACAACAAGCTCCATGACCTCTTTCTCTGCTGCTGGGAGGAAGGAACACTACCAAAAGATCTCCGTGACGCAGTCGTTATCACCCTGTACAAGAACAAAGGCGAGAAGTCTGACTGTTCCAACTATCGGGGAATTACCCTGCTGTCCATTGCTGGGAAAATCCTTGCAAGGCTGCTCCTGAATCGGCTGGTACCTGCCATCGCTGAAGACCAACTCCCAGAGGGCCAGTGTGGCTTCAGAGCAAACAGGAGCACCACCGATATGGTCTTTGTGCTGAGACAGCTACAGGAGAAGTGCCGCGAGCAGAACAAAGGGCTGTACGTAACATTTGTCGACCTAACAAAAGCGTTCGACACTGTGAGCAGGCAAGGCATGTGGCAGATCCTGGAGCGACTTGGCTGTCCCCCAAAGTTCCTCAACATGATTGTCCAGCTACACGAGGACCAGCAAGGCCAGGTCAGACTCAACAATGACCTCTCAGAACCATTCCCTATTCTCAACGGCGTAAAGCAGGGCTGCGTGCTGGCACCGACCCTCTTCACCATCTTTTTTAGCATGATGTTGAAGCAGGCCACAGTGGACCTCGATGATGACGATGCAGTGTACATCAGGTATCGTCTCGATGGCAGCCTGTTCAACCTCAGACGACTGCAGGCCCACACGAAAACCCTAGACCAACTGATTCGTGAGCTGCTTTTTGCTGATGATGCTGCCCTCGTTGCACACACAGAGAGAGCCCTGCAGCGCATCACGTCTTGCTTCGCAGATGCTGCCCAGCTCTTTGGACTCGAGGTCAGTCTGAAAAAGACAGAGGTCCTCCATCAGCCGGCACCCAAGACAGTGTATCGCCCTCCTCACATCACCATTGGCGAGTCTGAACTAAAGTCAGTGCAACAGTTTACTTACCTTGGCTGCATTATCACGTCGGACGCCAAGCTGGACAAGGAGCTTGACAGCAGTCTGGCAAAAGCGAACAGTGCTTTCGGGCGACTTTTCAAGCGGGTGTGGCACAATCAACAGCTGAAAACAGGCA
The DNA here is from genome assembly GCA_036245525.1 of Semisulcospira habei. Classification (NCBI taxonomy): domain Eukaryota; kingdom Metazoa; phylum Mollusca; class Gastropoda; family Semisulcospiridae; genus Semisulcospira; species Semisulcospira habei. The sequence goes on along the minus strand of BTPG01000002.1, from coordinate 260,861,366 downwards.
CCAAGATCAGCGTGTACAGAGCTGTGGTCCTCACCACCCTGCTGTATGGTTCCGAGTCCTGGGCCCTCTACCGCAGCCAACTACGACTCCTCGAACGCTTCCACCAGCGCTGCCTGCGTACCATCCTGGGCATTCACTGGAGTGACTATGTCACCAACGTCGAGGTCCTTGAACAGGCTGAAACTGTGAGCATCGAGGCTTTGCTGCTGCGGACACAGCTCCGCTGGGCGGGGCATGTCTCCAGGATGGAGGATCATCGCCTACCAAAGATCACCCTGTTCGGCGAGCTTGCTACTGGACACCGTGACAGAGGGGCACCAAAGAAGAGATACAAAGACTGTCTCAAGAAGTCACTTAGTGCCTGCCAAATCGACCACCACCAGTGGTCTTCGCTTGCTGCGGACCGTGACACCTGGCGCTCCACCATTTACAAGGCAGCTGTCTCCTTTGAGGACTCTCGCAGAGCTAGCCTTAAGGACAAGCGGCTCAGGAGAAAAAACAGAGATGCCGCAGCTCAGAACCCTGGCCAGACCTTCCCCTGCAGCCACTGCGGTCGAACCTGCCTGTCTCGGATTGGCCTCCGCAGCCACGAACAAGCCTGCAGACGTCGTGGGCAACTCCTATAAAATCTTCGTTCGCGAAGTCAAGCCAAGGAGGAAGGAGGAATTACCATGCTCTCCGTTTTTACCGGGTTTAAAATCATAATATTATGACTGCACCATTCATCAATATCTTGCAATGTGTTTTGCAGTCGTGAATTGATGTTTGATATATCCTTATCTGGCGTGTGTACTGCAGCATCATCTGCAAACATATCACATGGAACGCTTTCATTTTTTATCGCAAGAGGAAGATCATTTATGAACAAGCAGAATAAAAGGGGACCAAGAATAGAGCCTTGTGGTACGCCATGCTTCACTAACCCTTGATTCGAGTATGAGCCATTTAGTAATACCTTTTGTTTTCTACCTTCGAGGTAGGATTTGAGAAACGACGCCGAGTTGTTGGTATACATGGATACTTTCTTGATCAGTATTACGTGGTTTACTAGATCAAAGGCTTTACGAAAATATAGAAACATGACTCCTGTAAGTTTTGAGTCGTTGATGGAAGATAACCAGGTGTCGATCATCCGTATCAGCGCAGTGTGACATGAGTGTTCTGATCTGAAGCCCGACTGCAATGAATAGATTAATTTTTGGCTTTCCATGTATATAGATAAATGCTTGTGAATATGCCGTTCTAAGGGCTTGGACAGAACAGGTAGAAGTGATATGGGCCTAAAAGTATTAATTTCACTAAGATCTTTAGATTTAGGTAGAGGTATTACTTTCGCATCTTTAAATGCGTCTGGAAAACAATTAAAATTAATACAGAGGTTGTAGATATAAGTGATACTCTCTACAATGTAAGGGAGGGATATCTTGAGTATTTTCGCACTAATCTCATCCATTCCTGATGATTTTTTATTTTCCAAGGATGTAATTAATTTACCAACTTTATGGACCGCTATAGTGGGTATGATGAAAAAGGTTTTGTGCCGGCAGTTCTCTGCTTGCAGAAATCGACTAAGTTGTCCGGGCATACATATTCATGCGACTCAGTTCCCGGCGGAATTAATGATTCTGCTACAGAGACGAAGTGGCTGTTGAAGCTGTTTGCTGTGAGATGCGGCGGTAAAGGAGCTGTGCTTTTATTCGTGCCTCTAGTAACTAAATTTATCGCACGCCATATTGTGGCACAGTCTTTACTTTCGTGAATAACTTTATCGAAAAGTAATTTCTTTGCCTTCAGAACCATGGATTTTATTCGATTACGTTCTTTCTTGTAATCGGTGAAACGCTTCTCTCTTCTCAGCTCGTCCCTGTGCTCCATGGCCTCTATAAGATCCGCAGTCAGCCAGGGTGGTAAAGTGGCGTATTTAACTCTTTGTTGTCTCAAGGGCGCGTGTTTATCTAGCACTCTGAGAAAGATGTGATACCACGTATCTAGTGCTTTATTTGGGTCGGTTTCATTGTACACTTCAGTAAACTCTGCAGAAGCTAGATCAGACAGAAAGGTATTTTCATTGAACTTTTTAAATGATCTGTATGTTATGCACGTATGTCCTTGCTTTTATAGTTTTGGAAGCTTGGACAACCACGTGCAGCTCACCGGATAGTGGTCACTTACGCTAAGACTACCAACGTGAACGTTGCTAACTGCCAGCGGTTATTTGTATAAATATGGTCTATAACAGTGGCTGATGATGGCGTAACTCTAGTGGGCGATGTTACCATTTGTTGAAGGCCGACTAAGGGTGAGGTTTAAGAGTGTCAATGTTAAAATCCCCTAGAAGGAGAAGTTTGCTTATGAATATCTGTTTTATCAATCAAGTGTACAAAGTTGTCATACCACTCAAAAGTGGCCGCAGGATTTCTGTACAGAAACCCAACAAGTAAAGGAGGGGATTTAGATTGCCTAATCTCTATCCAAATACATTCCACATCGCTAGTTTCTAAGTCTCGGCGCCTGCGGGTTATGTGTTTAACTGAGTTGTGGATGTAGACCGCTACACCTGTCTCACCCTGGACTGACGGATCTCTCCTAAGAATGGAGTAATTTGGAATGGTGATGGCCTCATCACTGATGTGGGAGGCAAGGCGTGTCTCGGTTATACCAAAGAGATGAAAGTGACTAGGTGAGTTAACATAAACGCAAGCGTCCGGCACTTTGTTCACCAGGTGATATACATTTAAATGGCCGATTTGAAATTTTTGGCCTTTTTTGCACATTTTCTTGTATGGTAATTTTGGCGTTAAAAATAAGTAATGGAACTAAGGGGAAGTAGAGTACAGGAACTAAAAGTAGTATGCGAGTAATAAAAGTAACAAATATAAGGCAAACAAACAGCAAACTTCACGGAAAAAACGAAATTTAAACAGAAAAGAGAGGGAAAAGAAAGGGGCGGGGGAGAGTACGTTATTTAGACAAAGAGTTTACGTTATCTAAGACGAAATAAGAGAATATTTGTGAGGCTGGAAAAATGTAACGAGCACTCGCCAATATTCACTGATCTGACATGCTCAGATACGCTTTAACGGGAAGAAAGAAAAATATTAAAATAATAATAATAATAATAAAAGTAAGTTGACTTTTCCCGTAAAATCTATAGTCTATATAGACAGTCACATAAGCAATAGAAAGTAAGTCGACACAAGACAAAAGTGCACTGCATGTAGTAAGGAGTTCGAGTCGATTATAAGATACGAGGTCCCGTAAACACGTCTCACACGTGCGCTCCTATGACGGTATTTGACCAAACATGCAGAGATGAAATGATTAATATCATCTGTTTAAGTCACGAGCAGATCAACATAAGATATCTGCAGTACGAGTTCACTCAGTTTAAACCCCTTGCGAGTAAGAACAGCACAGAAATAAATTTATTGCTGTGCTGTAAAGATGTCTCTTCTCGTTTGTTGGTGAGTGTTAGCGGCCACTCTTGTGTCTTAACGTCAGATCAGCAAAGAGGACAAACTAAAAAAAGTCAGTGATTCAAGACGAGTCTGATTGATGACACCTAACTCACACACACATACACACACCCACACCCACACACACACACACACACACACACACACACACACACACACACACACACACATGGACACAAAACCCTCAGAGTGGGTTACCTACCATTTTATGTGAAAATGGGTTCTCATATTTCTATTTATTCTAGGGCTCTGGAGTTGATGCGAATGTTTAGAACTCACCTTATAACTAAGCTCTACACCTTAAAATAAAATAGACATTTTCTAGAAACAGAGCCACTGGATGGAGAAAAAATGGGTTTCTACCCAAAAAGTGGGTGCCTCTCAGTCTCACACAAAACTGGCATTACAGTGAAAATACCTCACTAAAGATAACTTTGGTTGATTTTATTATTATGATTGTTTGGGTGGGGTTGTGAGGGGGTTGGGGGGGGGGGCGGGGGGAAAGGTGGGGGGGAGGGGGGTCATCACTTTTGGTTTATAGAGCTGCTCAATGCGCTCTTATGAATGAAAGATTTTCATTATCAGTGGAATCAGTAGGTCATTTCAGAGGCGCGCACTGAGTTGCACGTCGAACCACTCACAAATACTCATTTGGAGTGCACCAGATGGATCCAGTTGGCAAAGTCCCACATTCCACACTATAGGACAGCTAAGACTGAAAAGCAATCGCGGCGTTCATGGCGCAGTACAAGGTTTAAAACTAAGAAAATGTTGTTTTTAGAAGCGTGTCGGGCAAAAGTTTTTATCAAAACTGTTTTAAAACCTCTTTTAACTCAACTTTTCTTAATGTTAAAAGTGTTTTATTGTACATTACTTAACGTCCCGACAGCAACAAGGCTTTCTCAGGACGTGCCTGCAATGCTTGTGAAAAAAACAACAACTAAACAGAACATTGAATGTATGTCGCCAGCCGGTCAAATACATTAAATAAACCTAACACATGGGGCCTAAATAAAGCTAAGACCATTTAGCAACACACATCCAATATCAAGAGCTACAGGCAGTGCAGACAGTAGGGAGAGTTTTTAAAAGGCAAATACAGGTGAATGGACAAAGGGCCGACAGAGACACATGCCCCAGAATAGAGAGAAAAACCCACCCTGTGGGGCTGACCAGGGTGCCCCTGGGAAATAAAAAGTAGTTAACCCCACCCAAGTCCCCCAGGGCAGACCCGGGTGGGGTTAAAAGTGTTTTCATTTACAAGCGTGTCGTAACTGTTATGCATCTATTCCAACGTATAGTGCTGGATATGTTTCCCATCCTCGCCTTCTCTCTTCACTCAACACTCGACTTTCCAGTCCTTCCCTCAAACACCCCCAACCGGTCTGCCCTCAACACTCGACTTTCCAGTCCTTCCTTCAAACACCCCCAACCGGATCTGCCCTGGGGGACTTGGGTGGGGTTGGATACTTTTTAGTTCCCAGGGTCACCCTGGTCAGCCCCACAGGGTGGGTTTTTCTCTATATTCTGGGGGCATGTGTTTCTGTCTACCCTTGGTCCATTCACCTGCATTTTCCATTTTCAAACTCTCCCTACTGTCTGCGCTGCCTGTGGCTCTTGATATTGGATGTGTTGCTAAATGGTCTTAGATTTATTTAGGCCCCATGTCGTAGGTTTTATTTAACGTATTGGACCGGCTGGCGATATACATTCAATATCAGTTCTGTTTAGTTTTTGTCACTAGCAGTGCAGGCACGTCCTGAGAAAGTCTTGTTGCTGTCGGGACGTTAAGCAATGTACAATCAATCAACCTTCCTTCAAACGGACAGCATTCACACAAATAATACTTTACTATTACATCCGAAAATGGCCCATCCAAGCCTGCACTCTTTTAACTGCACTAAGCGACTGACTGTAGCAGACGACGCATGTAACGACGCTGACTCTGTGACGTCATTTCCATTCAATCAATTTGTGCATACAATCCAAAAGGAGATGTGGCATTGATAACATCGACAAACCTACAAAATAAAGCAACAGGTTCAACCAAAAGGTCGGGCAGGACAAAAGACAACAGCAGCCTCACCCAAAGTCTATACGTCCTCTCTTACAATGCACACTCATACAATCACTTCACTTCATAGCAACCGGCGCACGAGAATACATATGCTAAGTCTCAAATTTAACACTAGACATGACCTCCGACAACATCACCCCGGAAGCATTTATAACATTTTTTTTTTTTACAAAACAACCACACCCTCAAATAACAAACTTCATTTTGCAGCAAACAATTTCCTCCCTCACACAAATACAATACAACCCCCCCCCCCCCCCCCCTGCCCCACTGCCTTTCGTATCTCTCCGTTTCACTTCGGCTCACTGACGCAGTCAACCACCGATCAGGTAGCAGAAGGGTGATGTCACACATGCCCATTTTACCGGTTTATGCAAACACACACACACTGCTGGGCAAGTTCAAACACACTACCACAGTGTATTTTAAACACAAAAGTGTGTGTAATAACCTCAAAGTGGGAAAAACTGATTTTTTTTATCTTTTATAACTTCTTAAAGCATGACAATGCAGAAACAACCCTCAGAAAAAATGGGTGTCTGACTTGGTCACCCAGAATTTTACACACACCCATTGTCCATAAGGATGGTAAAGACAGTCACCCATTTGAGCTCTTTCGTCTACACACACACACACACACACACACCGCACACATACACGCACACACACACACACACACACACACACACACACACACACACACACACACGCACTGACTCATGCGTCCGTGTATGCACGACCCCTGTCATCTTCAGTTCAATGTGCGGACGGATAGATGACCAAGCCGACAAAGGTGCCGCACCTGGCGAGCCATGCAAAGGTGCATAGCTTACAAGGCGCAACACCCACGCTGTCATGGATCACCCTTCGTCTGCCATTTGTATGTAGTTCACAACTTACAAGAACTGCAAACGATTCGTTCAGTGGGAACTGAATGTGACAGGGATTGTGGGACGCCGATTACGAAAATGATTGTAAGAACTGCGCGAGCAGCTTTAGTGCTTGCATTTGTGGTTGGTCCAAAAACATGGCTCCAGCCGCTTGCTTCGCGCCCCAGGCGTTCGTGGGTGATTCCGCCACTGGTGGGACAATGGGTCCTGTCCCTGACGGCTGCAGCGGCGGGAAGTCGGTGGTCTGGAACCGGGGAGTCGCGTAGATACGGCCCTGCTGTACGCCGCCGGGCTGTGAACCTGACAAGCTCTCGGGTGGTGGTTGGTTGGGCTGATTGGTGGGCGAGTGGCGGGCGGCCGCTGCTGGCTTAAGGCGGCACACATCAAAGACGGGTTGCTGAGCCGTCTGCTATCGCCACGTGAACAGTTTCGGCTGATGCCGGCTGGATTAGGCCCGTCCCCTTGGCCGGGCTCCCCGGCGTTTCTCAGCTGGTGGTAGGGGGCGTGGGGAGGGTCACCGTAACGGATCCTAAGGGCAATCAGCTTAATGCCCTCATCACTCGGGTGGTTCATTGTGTTATCGCGTCTATACATGACCTGCTTGGGGGCGCCGTTCTTGGTCAGGAAGCTGGAAGTGTGGTCAACAAGCTGTACATGCGTTTGTTGACAGGCCTGTTTCAGGTTGGCGTTTGACATGCGCGCAGGTCGTGACAGGGCGTGGTGACTGCTAAAAGGAGGGACGATGGAAGAGGCCTGTAATGTAGCGCGCGCGCGGAAAAGCGGCGGACACCAGGCGGATTAGTTGTGAGCCACGCGTTAGTCGTAACGTGACCCTGAGTGTCCCTACAGCTGTTAATCCCGACATGAAACACGACGTGGCGTACGTGTTGAGAAGGTGAGAGGGTGGCGAGCCATTTGCTCAAAGCCTCAACACTGAGGCCAGAGACCGCCAGGTTTTGTACGTGACACAGTCTTTCCGGACGACATCTTCCGCTCGCTCACTCGCTTCATAATAGAGTCACCAAGCAGAAGGACGTTTGACTGGTGTCTGATGTTCATGGCACATAGATGGTCGTATGGAGTCTTTGGTGGCGGTGAATAGGGCGTTTTTAAGACTGTCTGCTCGGCGGCCTGGGACGGTGATAATCCACCGGTACTTTGGTCACTGTGGTCGTCGGAGAGGGCTGCAAAGCGATTTTGCGTCGTGACAGTTACGGCTGAACCAATGGTCACGCTGGCTGTTGTCGACTCATGCTGCAGGGCCTTGGTTGTTTTAGCAGTTGCTGGTAAGTGTTGCACACTGCCGAGGTCGCTGGTACCAGAGCGGGATATGGAAGGGGATTGTGGTGGTTTGTTCTTTGCTTGGTGTTGGTCAGATAGTGAGATTTTAGAGTGGAGTGATGTTGATAAGGACTCCACCTGCTTTCTCAGCTCCCGAAGTGTAGCACCCTGCGTCTCCTTGCTAAGTGCAAGTTTTGTCACCTGCGTGGTCAAGGCTTTGTGTTCCTGAGTCAGTTTCTCAACAGCACTAGCTGTTGAGTTTTCGTGCTCTTGTAGACACAGGTCAGTAGCTTGGACATCATGTTTGAATTTTGCTGCACTGTCCTTTAGGTCGCTGTCAAACCTGTGCTGGCGGGTATTGCTGCTTGACAGTGGCTAATTCGGATGTAACAGTCTGCAGCTCTGTCTTCAGATCTCGGATACAGGCCGTGGCATCCGATAGCTGTTGTTGCAGAAGGGATAGGGATAGGGGTGATGCAACATTGGCTGGGCAAAGTGAAAGGCCAGAGAGAGAGAGAGAGAGAGAGTCATTTTTTTTTTTTTTACATCTGCCGTCGCTACTTGTACAGACAAACAACAATTATATACATTAGATACATAGTCTGAGGTGAGACTAAGGAGGTGCGTGGGGAGGGGGGGGGGGCGGGGGGGAAATCAACAACAAAAAATCTCACGCACACCATTACACAGAATATAGTAATACTTGCGTGCGCACACTCATTCACACCGGACAGGTATACATATCCATGGTTAATGAAGGAGTTCCAACTAACAGTGTGTGAACTGAGCGTGATTTGCTCTTATAGCAAGTAAGTATTGTTTGCTACTTATGATTGCAATGCTAGGTATTTTAAAAGTCTTTCCGGCTTAAAACATGATATCGTAGGAGTGTTCCTTACATAGGATGGAACGGAAAATTCCACTAAGTTGCCCCCGAATACGATGTACATGCTTTTGTATCCCCATAGCGGGACTGAGACCGGACTAGCAGCTGGGTTAAGTGTTCGGGAGTTCTGTTATTTCGAATCTTGAACATGAAAACTCCATGTTATAAACAAACTGATTCTTAAGAGAAAGAAGTCCCGCTTTGTGCATTTTATCATCAGTTGTCAGAGAAGGATCCGGTAAGATTAACTTTGCTGCTCGTCTATGTAAAGAGTTCAGTCTTTTTAAATGTACATCGCTGCAACCATCCCACACAGTCGAAGCATAATTAATGTGGGACTGGATATGTGCATAATAAAATAATTTTCTGCTTTCAAAATCAGTGAAGTGTTTCAACTTGGATAGCATGCAAATGTTCCTTGAGACAGTTTTACACCCTTTATCTGTGTGTGCTTGCGACTGGAGCTGATTATCTTTGATAATCCCAAGCAGGCGGTGTTCCGAGACTTGTTTTATTGAATTATCTTCCAGCGACAGCTCAAGAGAAAGGGGGGCTAGCTGGTGCTTTTGTCGTGTCGCAATTACCATGGACTGAGTTTTAGCAGGATGGATAATCATTGAGTTATAGTCACACCAGGCAGTCACCTCTTAAGGCTTTGCTGTAGTTTTTTGGTAATCACATTAAGGTTTTTATTTGCCGTGTGAATTGAAGCATTGTCGGTAAACAAGTCACACTGGACAGATTCGGATGTTAGATGAAGACGTAGATCGTTGATATATAAGCAAAATAGTAGAGGCCCTAAGACCGAATCTTGGGGCACCCAAACGTTACCTCCTTCAGTTCCGAGTGTGATCTATTAACGAGAGAGAGAGAGAGAGAAAGAGACCCCCAGTAAGAAAACGACCTTCGGGCTGAGGTCGGCCCGAGGATATTTGTTTACTGGGGAGAGACAGTCGGGGAGAGCATGTCACGGTAGTTAAATGTATGCGTAAGATTAAATGTTAACTGCAGTGCTGTTCATGGCACCAAGCCCCATTTTTACGACATGAACTCTGACACGAACACCGTACGTCTAAAAGAAAAGGTTTACATTTCCCTGACAAACGGCCAGTATGTAGAGCAGACAGTCTACATTACTGATAAAATTTACTCCCAAACACTGAATCTATGCCGGTTTAGGTCAGCCGGAGCCTACGACACTCTAAGTGACTGAATAACGTTAAGTGGTGGTTCTTTTGGCCCGACAAGGAAGAAGTTAATTTTTCGTCTGAACCCTTTTAACCCCAATGACGCATTTTGCAAACTTTGGAGGTGTCAACTAACGACTATGTAGAAGTCGCAGGAGATGGATTGAACATAATAATTTAAGGGTAGTGCCGGATTAGCTTGTGCCTGATGGCGCCAAGCTAATCGGACACTACCCTCGAATTATCATGGTCAATTCGTCTACTGCTGTAATGCGTCGGGGCCAAATGGGTTAACTGATAATTTGGCGACAACTGGCTCCTTGACTCTCGTCTTAACCCCTTAACTGCTACTGACGATACAAGTCGGCGGAAAAGACATGTTGACACGAGCCTTTTCCGCCGAGCGGTACCATCAGTGGTAGTCGTGGTAATCGTTAACGCAGCATCGTCTTATTCAGCGAATTGAACTGTTGTATCTTCATTCGCAATTACATTGAGTGCTTATTGTCTGTTTATATCTAATTAACTCATTTAGCGCGACGCACGTATTTCCCAAATTTTGGAGCGTCATCTAACGACTATGCGCCTGTTGCAGGAGATGGATCGACCATGATAATTCAAGGGTAGTGCCAGATTAGCATGGCGCCGTCAGGCGCCAAGCTAATCTGGCACTACCTTGAATTATCATGGTCGACCCATCTCCTGTTGTAGTGCGTCAGAGCTGAATGGGTTAAGAGAAGTTTATTAGAATGGCGTGTGATCTTATAGAGCTATATTTAGCTCATGGCCAAAGTCCTTCGAGTTTGAATCAGCTACTAGGCTCAATAAAATAAATTCATAAACATTAGAGGGGCGTTTTCATTATCTACTCATGGATAATGAAAACGCCCCTCTTGTGCATTTAAACTTGAAACATTTTCTGTTGTGTCTTTAAAGGGGTGTTTTCACATAACGACGCGATAGCAACGCTAAAACGTTGCCGACAGCTACACGAATAGAGAACGTAGAAATAAACAAGATTGGGATGAACCATTGCCCACAAAGTCTCTTCTATATCAAAGCTGTCCCTGCTGTCAAGGGTCTCTACCTTTGTCTTTGATCTGATCCTGATGTTGAAATATCTCCTATCGAAAAAGCTTCGCAGATCTGCCAATGAGTCAGTGAGCTCTAAAAGGGGCGCAGTGTATACGCGTCATTGGTTTGTCAAACGTCATTATTTTGTCATGACTTTTTTTTGTTGTTGTTGTTTCTTTTTTCGTGTTTGTTTTTGTTGGGGTTTTTTTTTACGTAATTTTATATTTTACGTGATATGAGTTTAACTTTCGTTTCAAGACTTGAGAAAATGGTGAGAAAACTAGAATTTCAATGTACAATTTCAGTCATGCTATAATTTGTGTCTGCATGCTCTTCTGAAAGCGCGTCGATGTGTGTGCGTGTGCGTGCGCACGTGCTCCAATTATCTCCAACGGCAGGTACGAAAAATGATATAGTCACTGACTGTGTTAATATCTTCACCGTTGTAAAATAAAGATTCATTGATTCATTGATTCCAAGAGGCATAAATCCTCATGCGCCCTCCGGGCGCATGAGGATCTTATCCTCTATGAGGTGCGCTTATGTGTGTGTGAGAGAGAGAGAGAGAGAGAGAGAGAGAGAGGGGGGGGGGGAGAGAGAGAGAGAGAGAGAGAGAGAGAGAGAGAGAGAGAGAGAGAGAGAATTCCGTCATATTTAGAGTATTGCGTCAATGTCTGCGTGGTGACGGAGCTGTTTCTTTTACGTCACAGTCACTGTCTGACTTTCTCCATAAATCAATTTTTTTGTGTGTGTTTTTTTTTAATGTTCTTTTTTTTTCTAAAAAGAATTTTTTTTTTACTGAAGAAGTTGAAAGAGTACAAAGCTGGCCAACAAACCCACCCAATCTCTTTCTCCAAAGTAGCTATATCCAAAAGTTCAAGTGAATATAATAAACATTACGGACTCTAATGCGGTAAACCGACTTTCTATAAGCGGTCTTTTAACCCTTTAATCAGATAACCAATTTTAATATGCTCGGAGGCTCTCCTAGGCACCCCTTGAACAAAGCACTTCCCCAAGTTTCAAGCTTGTACGTACACAAACTTCGGAGATTCTAGTGCTTACATATATACGCGGGCGCGCGCGCGCGTACGCACGCACGCACGCACGCACGCACGCGCGCACACACACACACACACACACACACACATACACACACACACACACGGCGTTTCCCGCCAAAAGTACGTTCTGCAGCAAAGTTAGCGATACTAGACATGACGTCGTTTTTATCTGGTTACTTTAGTTGTCAGATTGTCATACCAGCCCGCCGTTATCGTCATAGGTATTCTTTTGAATTTGCTCCGCCGGGACCCATCCTAAAACGGCTCTTATATAAAGAGAAGAGACTCAAAAATGAGTGTTTCCATATATGCCCGACGCGACAGCGGCACCACTGCGGTGCGACAGGCGACAGCGGCGTGACAAAATTATTTTGCCCCAACAATCGATTCATTCCGCCGCGATTTTGATGTGAATGGAGCATGCTTTTCAGCTCGAGACAACAACTCGCAACAATTCTAAACAGCTTAAATAGTGTTGCGATACCGCCTGTCGCGCCGCTGTATAGAAACACGAAGCGATATATCGCCTGCTGCTCCGCTACTTTTTGCCGTGTCGCCAATATGGAAACACAGCCCGAGAGCGCTGCACTGTGAAAGCAAAAGACAGCAAGTCCTTTTTATTGAAAAGCGAAATTTTCATTGTATTACAATGAAAATCTCGCTTTTCACAAAAATGGATTTACTGCCTTTGTCTTCAGAGGGCGGAGTGAAATATTTCTTGCAGGGGGTTCTGCCATGTCAACTGAACTCGAATCTGACCACAGGCTAAAATGGCCCAAAGATTGACAGCCGCCCAATACGGTGGCTAATCCGAAATGGAAAAAGTAATATCACTAAAGCACTTGCAAGAAGAGCAGAGTAAATATCAGATAACTATTCCAGCCGACAACTGCACCAAAGCATGTGTGTAGGGTACACACATTACAATGAAAGTCCAGCGGCTCTGTCAATATTCAACAGTCATAAGTCTTAACCCTCACGACACCTTCCGCAGATAAGACTGTGCCAGCAAGAGGCATAGATTCTCATGAGTCCCTGTGACTACAAGAGCTGATTAGGATCTATGCCTCTTGTAGGCGGAAGGGTGTACACAATTTTACTTTTCAACGCAGACGAAGTCTTCTGTCTGAGGAACTGCCAAAGATAAAATAGAAAGAGAGAGAATCGAAATTCTGTCAAGTTTCTGCCCCTGACTTGAAGCGTCAATAGGACGCTTAACACTTTTAGCCTCGACGCACTACAGCATGGATCGGCCATGATAATTCAAAGCAGAACCAACTTTAGTTTTTAAGGTAGCGCAGCAGTGATCAGAATGTCTTTTTTTTTTTTAAAGTGAGATTTTCATTGTATTAGCCGCATGGCAGAGTGTACGCAGGGAGGTGTACAGAGCGTGCCCTTTCTCAACAGGAATTGATTAACTCATTAAAGGTGCCCCGCATCAATAGCTGCGAGAGTGTCATATAGCGTTACCGCAGGCAACGCTATACGACACTTCCTCAGCCATTGATGCGGGCGGCTTGAATGTAAGTTCAGGTTTAACGTCCTCGGCCGCCACCGGAGTGATATTGTGGGGACAGGGAGTGATTATGGAGAGCGAACTGAACACAATTTAGGTGCACTACAGCTGCACCACTTTTATTTATTTCTCTTTCACGCGCTGTAGAATAAATCAATCTAGCTTTCAGCAAGACAAAAAGCGGCGCTGTGCAGGTGTTCTATTGGATACGTCTCCTTGAGTAGTGAGATAGGTTTCCAGGTGGGCATTACTTTCATTATAGATTGCACGCACATTGGCCGTTGTGAAACACAGATGTAAATGATATCAACAAGAGGAAAAAAAACTCTCGTATGCCCAAGCTCAAAGGCTAATGAGGATCAGTGCCTCTTCCTGACACCACTTTGAAGGCATGTTACTTGGACATCTAGAGTGTTTTGGTCTTAAATCAACGAAGATTGCAGAAAGACAGTTTGCGTCAGCTGGTACTGAACGGGGTAATACGATTCATAACGGAAAAATTATATGGAGAGCGTCAGCGGCTCGGCCTTTCTGCAAGAGGCATAGATCCTCATGAGCGACCCCCGCAATCTGCGGGGGCTCATGAGGATCTATGCCTCTTGCTGGTCTCAAACTACGTATTTGAATTGTGGACGATACGAACGCGGCGTAACGTCACTTCAACATCGTTTCATCATCAGATGTCTTTCTGACTTGTGCAGCAAAAATGAGTTTCGTCACACATTTCAGATCACAGTGCTGATTAATCTTTATTTCGAATATTTATATGAGAACAGGTGCTTCCAGAGAACAAATATGAAATAGCATAGTAATACTGACTCGGAATCTGAAGTGAGTAAACTGTGTTCCGAATCAGTAACACTGTTTGTCAGTTCGAATAGTCATTGACTTGAATCCTAATTGACTCGTATTTCTGTAGTATTCTCCCGGGCGATCAAGCAAAAATACAAAGAGATAATCCTAGCATCACTAACTTGCTAAGTGTTATGAATAATGCTAAGACGGCCATGAGAGTTTTGATAAACGACGGGGATGGCACACGATGACAGGTTATTTTCCGGATCAAGGCCCCCTCTGAAAGCGAAGAGCTCAAAGCGAAGGGAAGCAATTTCCTGAATCGTGTTTTATCGGCACCGACAACGGGAGATGGATCGCTCGTGATAGTTCAAGGGTAGTGCCTGATTTGTTTGGCGCCAAAGGCGCCACGCTAATCAGTTACTACCCTTGAGCAATTACAGTTGATGTGTCTCAGTAACACACGAGAGTGTCAGATTAGCATACCAGTCTGACGTGAATCATCTAAAAAGTCTGAGATCAAAAACAAATGTCAGTCAATTGGCCCTGGAATGTAACAGGACAGAAAACAAATAGAACAGAACTAGAATCGAAAATGTATTACCGTTCTTCCAAGGATGACAGGTAGACTAAGGGTGCTTTGAAAGCGATTTTTTTCATTCGACGAGACTTTTGAAGGGATCTTCTCGCTGGACGGAACTTTGGAAGCGATTTTCAGATTGCACGGGATATAATATATCCAGATTAGTAGCCGAGTCCGTTCTATCAGTGGCTGTATTACTAGCCTGTTTTTAGAATCAGACCCGTCTGCGGACTGACCATTGATCGTCATCGTCTCATATTAGAGAGAAGAAAAACTAGTCCTTCGCAAGTTTACGTCCAAATAGCGCTCAAAGGCGGACTGCGTTCACTTTGGCGGGGGTTTGAATAACTATGACACAACAAGGGTAGATCCTGACTAGCTTGGTGCCTTTCCCGGCACTAAGCTAACCAGACACTGACCTTGAGCGAGTCGTTGTAATGTCATATGTGTCGGTGTATCGTGGGAATATATTCGTCTTGCTTGTCTTTTTCGTATCCACTTTTCTCTGCGTGTTTAATTTAATTTCTGGCGGAGATTCGACGATAGATATAGAGAATGAATACACCCCTTCACTGCCAATGGACGCAATTTGTGTATCTGATGTCATTGTCCATTCAACGCAAATGAACACCATCATTGAATTCAAACGGCACCAACTTAAAACGGGGCCAGCATTGGGCATAGAACCATATGAGCCCCCGCATCACATGACCCCCCGCAGCATGTGGTTCTATGCCTCTTGCCGTCGGGTGGGATTCACCTCTTCTCGACAGTGGAGGGGTCCATAGCTTCCGGCAGTGGCCGGATAAGTAGCGACACAAGTAGGCTTCTGGACATAATAAGCCGCACTGTATGCCCCTGCCATAGCTTGGGAAAGTAACCAATTGTGTGGGAAATTATGCACACACTCAAAACAAGTTTGTGGCCAATTTCCAAACACAGTCGGAGACATTAGTGCTGTTGACAGAGACATAATTGGGCTCAGACTGGAAAACGTGTGGGTCGGGAAGCGAAGAGGGGGCAGTGCAAGCACTAGACTTTGTGGTAGGGTGGCGGTAGTGTGCTTTGGATCGAACTATGCCGGATAAAGACCAAACTGCTTGATTCGTCGTGAAGATTTGGTTTTTATTGAATGTTCCGATAGCAGCACACATACTTACCCGCTGTCTTACCTTTGGCTGTCGGTAGCGGGTTTTTTTCCCGTGATGATTCCTTGCAGGAATCATCGCGACAGAAACCGCTAAAGGCAGCCAAAGGTTTCGCACTCTACTTGAAGATATGGGATATGGGAATATTACATACATTGACGATTTGAGATAACAACAACCTTCTGGGGTCAGTTGCATGAGTGAGAGTAGTCCTGTGCCAGTCACTAAGATCAGCTTGCTTAGTGGCTAGCGCAGGAATAAGCTCTTTCATGCAACTGAACTCCTGATGGCCAAACCTATGCACAATGAGAGAAGTACCCAACGGAGAAAGAAACACGCTTAGAAAAGACAGTGACAACACATCACAGCCGATCTAACGTTCGCTTCATCTCCTTCACTATGGGCCAAGCTGATCTGGCACTACTCTTTATCTATCATGATCGATCCATCTCCTACTGTGACGTCTTAGGGGCAACGTGCTGATTAGGCGGTGAGGTAAGTCTTCCACATTATTGTCGCCCAGTTAACCCAGACAGACAGCGGGAGGCAGATCGACTGCCCTAGACGCCAATTTGCTTAATTTAGAACCACATTTGAATTATTTATGGTCGATCTTTCTCCTCTAAATGCTAGACCTAAGAAATGGAGAATGCCGGACGCGAACCTGTACAATATCGGTGTCTGCGCTGCTTATTATAAATTCAGGAAAGAAATGGCACGAATGTGTAAGCCTGCTTAGAACACACACACACACACACACACACACACACACACACACACACACACACACACACACACACACACACACACAGACACAACAGTGGCACGTATCCACATTCAGCGGGAGCTCAAACTCATTCGATACTTGCCGCATACCAGTACGCGGTGAATAGTCGCGTATCCGTATGCGGCAAGCGTCCAATGAGCTAAGACAGCTACTGCGAACACAGGCCCAGAAGTCCTCTCCAGCATAATTATTACCATGACAGCAGTTCTTCTGTGGAAAATGTCTTACCACTATGTATCCTAAATATGTTTGTTTCCATCCCTACATCACACGACCAGTGTTTTTAGCGCAAACCGTACCATGTGACCGTGATACAAAAACCCTTGCAGCAAAAAATGGCGGACTGCTTGAAGCCCTCTTTGTGACACATCTAGAATGCGAGTTTTATTCTATAAAAGATCACCAAAACGTTCTAAAGTAAAAAAAAAAGTTGCATAGTGTTGTTCGAAACAATAAGCACACTCAGTACTGGAGACGGCAACGTTATGAAATATTTTAAATTACGTCATCAGTCTATTATGTATAAATGTATATTCCTTTGACGTCAGTCATGTCTGGCGTGATCCAGGTCGGAAGATGTCTTCTTGATTTATTTTACGAAAACAGTGTAGAAATGAAAACAAATACGTTATTGGTCGCAGGGGCTTGCTGCACGGACCCTTGTAGGCCTTCGGGAAGTCAAAGAAACAATTGTACCCCTCAAGCCTTCGGCCTTCGGGATACAATGGTTCCTCATTGACATCCTTCAGGCCTACAAGGGTCCGTGTAGCAAACCCATGCGACCAATAACGTATAATGTCCCACATATTTTCCAACAGGTACACTGTTTTTCGTGTAAACGTCTTGGACCTGTGCTGTTGACGTCTCACACTTACTTTGCTCTATTAATAACATTTCCGTTTAAACCATCCCGAGTTTCGACAAATATTTTAGGAATCACGGATCACAGCGTTGTTCTCTCTCGAGTCACGAAATAAATAAAAAAAAATGGCACAATTTGCTCCAAGCCATTAATTTTTTGTTTGAAATTTCTCAGCTTCGAGGCTTGGCACACTTTACTCCAGTAATGAGAAGTCATCATTTTGACAGGCCGGGTCTGCTACTAATTACCTTGTGTTATTGTGCAGACCAAACGCCTGGTCATCCGCTCCGTCCGAGGAAACTGAGGGTACAAATTACAAGAGAAATAGATCTTCAGGAAGGTCACAACGATCTCCATAAAACTTACAAAGAGACAATGATCTTCATAAAAAGTACAAAGAAAGATAGATCCTCATGAAGTACTAAGTGCAAGAGACATAGATCCTCATGAGGCCCGCAACGCACGGGCCCATGAGGATCTATGTCTCTTGCAGATGTGTGTCGTTCGCTGCCGACGCGCAAAATGCGGTGTAGCACGTAGCGTGATTGCAGGCACGAGAGCCTTACACCCAGATCCACATCAACATAATCGTCGGGGTAGAAAATTAGCCTCCCTGGGCTCTGAAATAACAGATAAGATACAAATATTTACGCGGAAAGAGCAAGCAATGATTTTCCGTCAAGGAAATTGTTGTATTGGGCTGAGAGCTATACTAGGAGATCTTGAGACTGAGGGTGGCTAGATGAGACTGCCATCGAGAAGTCGTGGACCGCAAAACCAACGGCCTCCTCTGCCAGTGTAGCATAGGGGCAAATAAAAATCCACAAAGGCTATGAATTGTCTTACGTGGATCTAAGCCTCCTGTTGATGAACAGTTTTTTTTTTTGTTGTTGTTTTTTTTTTTGTTTGTTTTTTGTTTTTTGTTTTTTTTTTTTGTTTTTTTTTTTGGCTATTTCTCCCAACACGTAAATTAAGGCGTCAGATTCCCTCTACATCTGGAAACACAGATGGCATTAATTAATGAAAATTCACCACAGAATACCTGAATCTTCAGAGGCCCCTGAAGGCTTCAGGAGCTCATGAGGATCTATGCCTCCTGCCGATAAAACACATCTGAACTGATGGCAAATCGTAAGGAACAGAACGGACAATGCCGAAGACCACCCGCAAGGCGTGAAGAGTGCTTCGTCACTTCAAAAGGCGTACTGCTTTTAAAGAAATTGCCCCAAAAATTGTTGGCCGTCCTTGGCGACTCACTCAAATAAATTTTCCCTCTTGGGGTCAACAAAAGGTTTGAATTCTCATGAGCCCATGCGTTTTGCAGGAACTCATGAAAATCCAGGCCTATTGAAAAGTCCTCGCAGGATGCGGCCACGCATGCATACATCATTGGGTTATGCTACAATTATCAAGTACTGCTCTGGCAAATCTATTGCAATCAGCGAATTGTTTTATTGTCCGTATGTCCATTTTGTAAAAGGGTTTAACCCCTTCCCTGCCACTGTAAGTACAGTTTAAGTACATTTTTTTAAAATGTTGGTTCATTCAACGACAGTCCAAGAAGGATACAAATGGATCTCAGCAAGAGGCATAGATCTTCATGAGCCCCCACAGTCGCGGGGGCTCATGCGGATCTATGTCTCTTGCAGTGGGATCGTTTTCACTTTTTTCTCGGCAGGGAAGGGTTTTAATTGGAAAATTTAATTAATCGTGATGTAATGTTCCCATTCAGTAAGCGTGTGTCTTTATTTGTTGGGATTTTCTTTTCATGTTTCACGCTTGTGGTCTGGATTTTGTCAGATTCTCGACTTACTTTGACAGGTTGAAACCGAATGCATCGCCCGGAAACTCTAATTTAAGCTTTTTTGTATCCCGAATTTGGAGTCATCTGCTTGATGACAACAACCATTAAAATGTGAGTGCTGGTAATAAACGTTGTTTAAACTGATTTGTTGTTTAAGCGCATGCCGCTGTATGCGCGCGTGCGCGCGCACGCGCACTTGTGTTCTGAGTGCATGAAAGTCACCACCAATCAGCGTCAGTGATTTCATGCCTCGACAGAACCGCATTCACGAACATGCGCGCGTGTTTGCAAATTGTATTGTTTCCGTATGCGTCTATCGTTCTGTGCGTGCGTATCTTAACTGACGCGCACATGCTCGTCACGTTAAATTGCTACTTATCTGGCAAGCTAGAAGTAATGTCTGTGAGACTGCGTCAGATGCACTGTCAGGTGTTTCGGTCTGCTTCAAACACATGGCCATAACTGAAGTCAGCAAGAGGCATCGATCCACATGAGCCCCCGCGTCACGCGGGGACTCATGTGGATCGATGCCTCTTGCACTGGGGTGTTCGTTCCTCTGTCCTGACAGTGAAGGGGTTAATTCCCGACTTATCTGGGACGCTCAGGGTTTGGTGCCGGAAACAAAGGACGTAAAATTGTTAGATACCCGACGACCGTAAACCAATGTGCATACCTTTGGGGCCCTCCACATGATCTACGCCACTCTCAGGAGGCGCAAACTTGACGGGGAGATATCTGAGCGAAGGAAAGACTTTAAATTTGTATGATGAGGGGGAGTGCGTATGTGCCTTTCAGAGCACTGGGATACCACCTTGAACTGAACTGTATGATTCCATGATGATATTATAACCAGATAGTGATAGTGCTTGACTAGCTTTGAACGTATAAATCTTGTCAAGAGAAAATTACAAAATACCTCCTTGAAAGAACTGAACAAAATTGCGTACGGTTCCTTGGCGATAGAGACACTTAAAATTGAATCGTAAGATTAAAATGCTGTTTATACCACACGGAGAACGCTGGTGGACATGTATTACAGCATAATAATTATGAGGTTGAGGCACTGGCACGGTTAGCGCTCAGCTCACTGAAACCCCTGCAATACACAGTAGCCAGCCACGCGCTGGACTGTGACTGAGTGACGAGTACGCAATTTCTTGAGCAGGCCGCCGGGTCCAGACATGCAAGGGATTGTGCATGCGCACTAGTTAGGGCCCTAACAAGCTGCGCTCTCAGTTTGGTCAGTCAGTCGCCGTTCTGCTGCAACACGCGAGAAGTTGGTCCGCTCGTAGACCATGTACATAGTCTGGTCCGTTGCACCACGCAGATGAGGATGTAGATCAGTGACCCGCGGTCAAACAAACTTGGTGTAATTTCTACTCACCACCGCCCCACCACCACCTTAATTTCTACTGCAGTCCGCCTCCCCACAATCTCCGCTCCCCTTCAGTGGCTTTTGAATCGCCAAGCTAGTCGCGCGTGTATTGCGATATTGCATGAACAGGGTGTTGCATTTACATCTTGTCTCGCGACATCTGCAGAGTAACACGGAGAATAAGAATCGTGTATCAACAGTCAGGAAGGCTTGACGACAGCCGAGGTAAGTCGCACTCGCTTACCCCAACCACCACCATCACTTGAATACGGAAATCTGATGGAGAGTTACAGTCACACTGACTGACGTAATGTGATGAATTTCCTCTTCATCGTTGTACTGGTCTCAGTCGTTTCGGAAGCTCAGCATAGTACTTCATTTACTTTCCTTTATTCATTTTTAAATCGTCCCAATGTGCATTTAATTTGTTTATCATTAATTTTGTTTTATGTAGGTTATTGCCTTATTTACAAAGTGTCTATATTGATGTTTATGGGACCTAACACTTGCTTCTTCAAGTTAATAAGTGGAGCCGGTGTGAGGCCGCAGGCCATGGCTGAGTAGGGTCTAGGAGTTACAGACATCGGATGGCAGACACGCCAAGGGTAGTGGGCAACGGGTATTGAGAGCACCCGCAGGCGCCGGCACCGCCCAGATGACGCAAGGTTTTCTAGGGCTTTGACCATACTCGGCCTCTGTTATTACGTAACAGGGAGCGTCGCTGAGTGACCAGGTAGCAGTGTCCACTTGGTGTATTTAGTTTGACAGCATATTGTATTGTGACCATGGCATGCTGTTTAGCGTATTCTCAGAGTGCTTGTGCTGAGTGTGTATCAGGGTGCTTGTGCTGGGTGACCAGGTAACGGTGTCCACTGGGCCAGCGTTTCGACAGGCATTGCTCTGTAGCAGAGATTTCCCCGCTGCACACTGACAGAAATGACAAACTCATTTTGAGGAACAGCGAGTCTTGTTCAGCAAGAAGCACATGCAGACTCTCACAGGCCCTTGCGGCTCATGTGAATCTTTTCCCCTTGCAGACGGAAGGAGTTAAGTAAGAGTCTGTATGTAAAGTATCCATTGCGACCACAATGCGTCAACTTCAACTGAATCAATCAACTCCTTCATTCCCACTGGACGCAGATTGTGTTTTTGAAATCATTGTATTTTCAGCATCAAAGATCTCCAACCGTAAATGGAACATGGACACAACGTGGTCTCAGCCGGGCAAGCGGCATAGATCCTTATGAGCCCCCGCAATTGCGGGGGCTCATGAGGATCTATGACTCTTGCGTTTTAAAGTGGTGTTCAAGTTTTCTCGCGTAGTTACGCGTCTATTCCGCCGAGCGCGCGGCATCGTCAGTGGCAGACAAAGGGTTGAAAACGTATGATGAAATCCAAATAAAAGTTAGGCCACAGAGAGGGTAAGACCGGGTTTGGTTCCGGAGACACTGCACTTGATCCAACACGATTAACCCCGTTCAGAGCCGAAAAAAAATCTGAACACCAACCGACTGCAAGATTAAGGCATATATCCTCATGAGCACCCGCAGTTGCGGGGACTCATGAGGATCTATGTCTCTTGCTGAAACCACTTTCAATCCATGCTTTTGGGACATCTACTCATTTTAGGGGGTTTTGGTCTTGAATTCACGAAGATTGCAGAAACACAATCTGCGTCATCTGGCACTGAACGGATTAATCCAGGTCTCACTGTGATACTGTCCTGATGAACGACTCTTAACATAAACTGCACGACTGCAGACCCAGTAAAACAAGTTTTTATGCGTCGTGCAATAAAGCACGAATGCCATCAACACGGACAGCTGTGAGGATTAATCATCTGTTGTCTTGGTGCAAATGTTCCTCTTCATCACTGTCACAATTTTTATTTTATTGTTTGTTTGGGGTTTTAGCATTCGCTCCGAACCAGTCAGCCCTGACACATTTCAACAGCATCGACAAATGATGTTTCAATGGTGGTGCCTGAATAGCTTGGTTCCTCTAGGCGCTCATCCATCCTGGCACCACCAAAAAACTAGATCTCTAAACTGCTGACTGAGATAGCTGCCAAGTTGACAAAGGATCTGTCCAATGTAGAAATTTGGGAAAGGTGCACGTTTCTAGCAAGCCCTACACATCCTCATGAGGCACAGAGTCCCAGTAGGCTGCGGGACACCTGAGGCTCTGTGTTTCTTGGAGATTTCATCTGAATCTGTTTTAACCCTTTAACTGCAGCTGAAGCACACTGTGTTTCTGAAATCTTTGTTAACCCCATAACTGCCGGGTAAAGGCCAACGTTACCCAGCTGCAAGAGACATAAACCCTCAAGAGCACCCGCAGACGCGGGGGCTCATGAAGATTTGTGTCTCTTGTCAGTCCTGTCCTCTTTACACCTAGTTATGGCCCCAGCGTTTTTCACGCGAGTGTCAGTCGGTGTTCCAGACCAGCAATGATCACTGGCAGCGAAGATGCTAATTCTACGCCAAAAAGCTCCGGCTCTCAGGAACGTGGATTCGAAGTGGTGTCAGCAAGAGGCATAGATCCTCATGAGCCCCCGCAACTGTGGGGGCTCACGAGGATCTATCCCTCTTGCAGTTGGATCGTGTTCAGTGTTTCTTGGCAGTCAAGGTTTAACCGGCAACCAGGCCACGGCGGGTGTTGGCTTTTTTCCCCCATCAGTCGTCCTGGCAGACAATCGTCTACTTCAGTCTTGTGGAATCCATACAAAGTTTAATGAGTTTTGGAAGAGAACTATAAAATGTGGGTGTATCCGTCGGTATTAACTCTTTCACTGCCGGAACACAGCAAACAATTGACAAAATATTCAAGTGGCATAGATCCTCATCAGTCCCCACAGACTCCGGGGACTCATGATGATTCATGCCTTTGGCTGGCTTGATTCGGAATCACCCTGCAGCCTGTGAAACTGCGATGATTTTAGAAGCGCACCTTCCTACTGACCACTCAGTGGCAGCGAGTAAGTTAACGCTACGCAAAGGGTTAAAAAAATGGGTGGACATTAGAGTTCTGACGTCTGTAGACAGCTCCAAGTGCAAGTCATAAAAAAATTGAATATGGCCGGTTACCAAAGAATCCAGTCAAACGTTGCAAACGTAATGAACGTGGGCTGGACTTTCTAGAGCAGTAAGGTTCCCAAGCGCAGCCGGGCTCACAAACGGAGATGAACTGAATTTGGCAATAGACGTTCGGATATCAGAACTAGGTCGAAATTGCGTGTATTTCGACGAAGACAGTGGACTAAAAGCCCGGACAAACATGTGATTTCGCATGTTTGTCCAGGCTTTTAATCCACTGTTTTCGTCGAAACTGACACGCGCAGTTTGGGCCTACATCTGATTTCCGTCTATTGGTTCGATTAATCCTTGACTGCTACTGACGATACCGTTTGGCGGAAAAGCCATGCAATACGCGTCTTTTCCGCAGAACGGTATCGTCAGTAGCAGTCAAGATGTTAATCAAAATGTAACTTGACATCCGAAACAGTATTAGGCCAAGGCGCACTAACAATTGACACGATGTACACGTGGGACTATCGAATTGCTGGCTTGTGACATGCCCGAGACCCCTTTGGCAGCCCCTAACTCCACCGGGAACGAAGAGGATTTTAACTCATTCTGAGACCCGACACTCCACAGCAAGATGTGGATCGAGACGCCAAGCTATTCTGGCACCACCCTTGAACTATCATGCTCTCTGTCTCTAGAATTGCAACACAGTCTTTCAGAGGGCAATTTCATAATTTGGGGATTTCGGTCCTGGGGCGGAAAGTGTTAAGTCAAGATCTCCTACAATGCAATACAGTGAACGCCACTCAACTGCAAGAGGCATAGATCCTCATGTGCCTCTTGCTTGTTCATTTATATTTGCAGTACTCGGCTGCTAGATGGTTCAAGAAATAGAATTTGTGTATGCTGATGGCAAGGAAAACTTAGTTAAACTGATAAAAATGAGGCGTAATAGTAATGTGACTAACAGTTTGCTTGGTGTTTTCATGTCTGCCTCTCTGTGTTTATAGTCCGTACACTTTTTGTTTGCAACTCTACTGCTCGGCGATAAAGACGCGCAATACGCTTAACATTATTTTCATAACCTTTCTTATAATGCATTATATCCCCAAAATTATTATCTTAAGGCTGATACTGACGCAATTGTTTCGGATCTTTCCTTCAGCTCTTCAGTGTTCAGCAATCCTCACGCCCACGGGACTGGAGGAGTTGCCGTTTGTCCTGCCGGTGCTTGTCACAAAGTTATGACGACACTCTGAGAGGGGCAATTACAAACAACTCGTGTATATGACAGACATTACAGGAGCCACCGGAAACTGACGTCTCGATTTATTTTTAGTCGTCCAGACACGATGAGAGGGTGGCAGGTGGGGCAATGCCGACGGCATCGCATAACAGAACAAGCAGTCTGACTCTCCCACTCCTTCCACTGACTCCGATTCAACAGGGGCGGATCTGCGCGAGGGGGGGGGGAGGGATGGGGATAGTGTCTTATAGTGTTGCCCCCGGCAACGCTATTCGACACTTCCGCAGTTATTGATGAGGGGCGCCTTGAAGGAGTTAACTGTTATTGCGAGCTTCTTTTGTAAATTTCTGTCAATTGGCGGGTTTAACCCATTCAGCCAAACGGCCGTATTTCCAAAATTTTGGAGGCGTCATCTAATGACTATGCACCAGTTGCAGGAGATGGATCGATCATGATAATTCAAGGGCAGTACCAGATTAGCTTGGCGCCGAGAGAAGAACGTATGGAAGGACAAAAGGTTATTTTTGGCATACACAAAAAAATCCCTCACGCGCACACGATTAGAAAAAAAAATATGGCAATGAAAATAAAAAATGAAATAATCCATCACCCTCACTACAGAAAAAGAATATCAGGCCAGGAGACATCTACGTCTGACTAACGACATAATTTATTCTCATTTAACCCCAGGAGTGCTAATGACGATACACGTAACTACGCGTCTTTTCCAGGTAGGGGTATCGTCAGTAGCAGTTATGAGCTCGATCAAACTGCAAGAGGCATAGACCCCCATGAGCCCCGGCGACTGCGGGAGCTCATGAAGATCTATGGCTCTTGCTAAGACCAATTTATATCCAAGTTTTTCGGACGGTTGTAGCTGTTTTGGTGGCTGAATTAACAAAGATGTCAAAACAAAATATGGGTCCAGTGGCAGGGAAGGGGTTAAGGCTACTCGGTCTTTTTCCGCCAAGGATTTGTCGTCAGTAGAGGTTAAAGAGGTGAAAAATCGACCCGTTGTCATTTTATAGATGGAATTGAGACAGTCTTTTGAAATGCAAGACTAAACATGTTTAAATGAAACATAGCCTGCTAGCCTGTGTAGAAACGTGATAGGCAATGACGTTTTGACGAAAGGAAATACGAGAGCCTGTACCCTTGACAGAAAAGAAACTGTTCAAGGTAACTAATCACCGCAATCCCTGTCACTGTACGTAAATTTTTGCTGTTTTGGAAATCTTTGTTCATTCAACGACCAAAATCCAACACCGTTCAAGAAACATGCATTAAAAATTGGTTTCAGCAAGAGGCATAGATCCTCATGAGCCCCCGCATTTGCGGGGGCTCATGAGGATCTATGCCTCTTGCAGTTGGATCTTGTTCACTTTTTCTCGGCAGTGAAGGGGATAACGAACGTAAAACGAAGGATAAAAGCTAAAGAACATGGCAGGAGACGCAACCCACAGACTCAAAATGCCTGCTGCAAAAATATCGACGCAGGACTGGGAAGCCCAGATTGGCACAAGGCAATGGCCAAATTACAATTTCAAAGACTTTTGTGGGTTTTTCAGCCCAGGGCATGCTAGAGTCCATGGCAATAGTTCGACGGGAGACCCTCGCTGGCAAGGCAGAGGTCACACAGGTGCTACGGATGGGCAGATCAGACGTGGTGAGAACCCTGAGAAAGTATTTCCAGGAACGGAGACAAGGGCAACATGCATCGATCGCCTCCGGAGAAGAGAAGTGCAGAAAGGCAGCGGGCTTTGAAAGGACATGAGAGATCCATAATAAACTAGAACAGTATTGGTACGATATCGAAATAAACTCTAAGGGAAGACTTATGAGTGGGGTCGAGCGCGCAAGGGCCTTTCCGAGCGCAAGGATCCCATCTTGACCGAACCGAACTGAACTGCAACACTACTGGATTTTGTCCACCAAGAGGTCTTCTTCGTTTTAATAAAGCAGAAGAGTATATTGTGCATTTTTTCACTAAAAAAAAGGCCGGAGAAGAGGAAATAGAAGAGAAATCTGTTTGTTTATTTTTTTAAAAAATTACTGTTAACCCCTTCCCTGCCAGCTTACGTATATTTGATTCTGAAACCTGTGTTCACTGAACGACCAAAACTGTCCGAGAACATGGGCACAAAGTGGTCTCAGCAAGAGACATAGATCATCATGAGCCCGCGCAGTTGCGGGGGCTCATGAGGATCTATGCCTCTTGCAGTTAGATCGCGTTCACTTTTTCTTGGCAGCCAAGTGGTTAACAAATTGTACAGACGTATATTCTATGATTCACATGACATTTCATGGATGCCTTAGAAGAGAACTCCCTGATAATTACTATGTCTTTGATAATGTGTGCCGGTCTGTTGTTTCTGAAGCCGAAAGATCCAAAATCATATACCTGCACATATAATTACTTTCTATTACGTCCCGCAAGTATACTGACGATCAAAAGAAATGCGACATTTTTTAAATCACCGGAAACACTTTCAAGTGTTTCCGATGATTTCAAAAATGTCGCATTTCTTTCCCTCATAATACCGTTATTATATAGGCGCTTTTTCTCAATTTTGGGGAAATCGACTCAAAGCGCCGCGCCTGAAATCCAACACACACACTCACGAAACAGACACGGATTTACGCCATTTAAGACAAACACAGTACAAGACAAACGAAGGGCCAGTCAGCTACTGAAGTTACAGAGAATTTTTGATCGCTTGTATTTGAAATTTGTAAAGTGGCCTGAGACCGGTACCAAAGTGGGGGGGGGGGGGGGTGGAAGAACCGGAGTACCCTCGTCATTATAGTGCCGATAACAGGCAGATGTGATTACGAGACCCGAATCAAAATGTCCGACTCGTACGACGAGGACATTTTGATCGGGTCAAGTAATCACATCTGTCTGTTTTCGGCACTACATCAAGCAAATTGCTGCTCAATATAATTTATGTTCCAAGTCCAAAACAACATTTTACCTTCGCTTCGTGCCGGCCCTCCATTCGAAAATGCGACCATGTTAGGTTTGCATACCGAGACTATCATGCACACCGAAACAAAACATATGCAGGTGCACAAAATGATTTTAATTCAGTTTAATTCATAAGCAAAGTTTAGCAATGAAACACCCATAGCAGCAATGTGGATAATAACTTGAAAAAGAAAAAAAATAGTAGCGAACAAACAAGAAAACTTGACTCCACTGTAGGTACTAAATGAAGCAGACGACAGTTTTGTTGATGCAAGGGAGCTAACTGTGTTAACTCATTCTACCCCAGACACACCACAGCAAGATATGGATCGACCATGATAGTTCAAGGGTGATGCCAGAATAGCTTGGCGCCTATAGGCTCTATAGGCGCCAAGTTATTCTGGCATCACCCTTGAACTATCATGGTCGATCTGTGTCCTGCACTGCAAAGCAGTCTTCAGAGGACAACGGCAAAATTTTGGGATTTCAATGCTACCCCCGGAATGAGTTAAGTGATTTTAAGCGTTTGGATGTTCCGTCTACCTCCTATGCTAATACAGTTTCGGTGGGGTGTTTGTTTTTTGTTGTTTGGAATGTTGCATTTCGCGACTCTAGTTTGCGTTACATATCTACAACAATGAAGGTTTCAATTTATAGGTTAGTGTCTTTAGCTTTTTGTACTCTTTGTATCGCTTTTTACGGGTTCCCATGTTCAATGCGAGTGCCGAAGCACACGATGGCACTTGGCAGCGATGACACGTCTCTCTTGGCTTGACTTCGCGAACGAAGATTTTATAGGAGTTGCCCACGACGTCTGCAGGCAGCGATGACACGTACACGGACGAAAAAAAGTATCTTCGGCATTGGTGAAAAACGGCAAGTTTAAAATTAATCAAAGTGTTAACTCTGCCATTATTTGAAAAGGACGCATTAGTGTTGCAACAGAACAGTATTTTGTGTTTTATTTCGTAAGACCCTGCCTCGAGAATCCATTAACAACTTTGCCAGGGCCGCAAGGCTTCCCGGGAAGGAAAGTATATCGAGCAAGCTCAACTCATGAATAATTAATTTGCTTGTTATACAATATATCAGTACATGTGTCAAAGAAGGAAAAAAATATGGAGTGGGTACATATACATATAATAACGGCGTACTTCACAACAGAAGCCAGCAAAGCACCACAATGGAATAAATAATATGATGACGTGCTACGGAATAAATGTATTGAAAGATATAACAAATTCTTTTTTAAAAAGGCAAAGATATCCATGAGCCCCCGCAAAAGCGGGGGCTCATGGAAATCATGCCTTTTGGTTATCGGGGAATATGCCTTTATAAATGATGGATCCCATAAGCGCAAGAATCAAATATGAGTTAAACGTATGTATTGCAACGCTGCAAGTAGGGGTCCGTTAAACGAGACTTTGTACGGCATGTCTATATCCTAGACGAGTATTGAAATGTGCTGGGCTACAATGAATGATACACTTCGGATATATGAGTCGTCAATTGTAGACTTTGTACGGCATGTCTATATCCTAGACGACTATTGAAATGTGCTGGGCTACAATGAATGATACACTTCGGATATATGAGTCGTCAATTGTTTTGTTGTTTTTTTTTTTTTTTTAGTTTTATTATGCGACGTTTGTTGTAAGCTAAATTACTTACTTAACTCTTTCTACCCCATCACCGAAATCCCCAAATGTTGCCGTTGTTCTCTGAAGACTACATTGCAGTGCAGGACACAGATCGACCATGATAGTTCAAGGGTGATGCCAGAATAGCTTGGCGCCCATAGGCGCCAAGCTATTCTGGCATCACCCTTGAACTATCATGGTCGATCTTCATCTTGCTGTGGTGTGTGTGGCGGGGTAGAAGGAGTTAAAAACACTGAAATTTGGGACCTCTGAAAAAGTGTTGTTTGTAGCCGAGCTTTGTTATATCCCACATTGTCATAAGCGAAGGATACGTCACTCCTAACGTGATTTGGGCAGAGATCTTTTTCTTACCAAGGTCCATCAGTCTGGAATGATCATCCTAAATCCTTGAGACACAGTGAGTCCAGTGCCAGTTTTAAACACACTCTTTAACTCATTCTACCCCAACACCGAAATCCCAAAATTTTGACGTCGTCCTCTGAAGACTTCATTGCAGTGCAGGACACAGATCGACCATGATAGTTCAAGGGTGATGCCAGAATAGCTTGGCGCCCATAGGCGCCAAGCTATTCTGGCATCACCCTTGAACTATCATGGTCGATCCTTATCTTGCTGTGGGGTGTCTGGGGTAGAATGAGTGAAACCAATCTTTTCCCATCTTGATTATCAGTGTCCATGTATTTAGTCATTTTCTGTTTTTTTGTGTAATTGTACATGTGGTTTTGGTTTTATCACCTTTTGTGCAATATTATTTTGTTTGTTAATATGTACGGCGCCTAGAGCATCTTACCATGTCTAGGCGCCTTATAAATCATTATTATTATTATTATTATTATTATTATTATTATTATTATTATTATTATTATTATTACTATTATTATTATTATTAGCTGATTTTTTCACTTCAAATGCAAAACCTCAGGAAAGGGGCCGTTGACTGGCATTACCTTGTCAAGGGTAGCGCCTGACTAGATCGGCACCAACGTTGGCCCCAGGACTTTTGCTTACTTGGCTATAACTCAAAGGTGCTGCCTCGGTCATCAGCTTGTTGTGTCAGTGCTTGGTTTACTGAATTGTAGTGCCTGATAGGATTTTAGCCTGAAAAGCAGCCAAGCATTCCAGGCACTACCCTTGAACTACCCATCTCCTAGACACTCCTACGTAAAAAAAACCGGTGTAATTCAACATTAACCCCTTTACTGCCAGAAGACGCAGATTGTGTTTCTGAAATCTTGGTTCTCTCAAGGCGCAAGAGCCCCAGCAGCCCAAGGAACATGGATACAAAATGGTGTCAGCAAGAGACATAGATCCTCATCAGCCCCGCAACTGCGGGGGCTCATGAGAATCTCTGTCTCTTGCAGTTGGGTGATGTTCAGATTGTCTCGGCAGCGAAGGGGTTAAAAACTAATATACAGCCAGGTATAGCCCCATATGGTGGTCCATACAAGGACCTTTTGTTTCGAGTCTTAGATTTTATACGGGCGGTGATAAATAGCGCAGCGGCGTGGACGTGAAGCGTAAACCATGGCATTTGCGCAGTGTTTGAGCAAAGTCTATCAAATACCAGATCTGTTCAATATTTCCACTCAGCGTAAACACGTGGGAAACAATCAGACAGCCAAGTCGATTTTGTAATTTACCAGCCATGGTAGGGCCATCCCCTCACTCCCCCCCAACCCCCACCCCCAACACTCACCCCACCCCTAACGCCCCCACCCCCCACCCCACCCCCGTCCTCCACCACCACCACCACCCTTCCCGTGCACCTGGCGTATATACTTATCTTCAATCCTCCAAATGTTCGATTGGCTGGTGAAGTAGAAATCGACTTGGCTGGCTGGTGATCGGGTGGGATGGTGGGAGCTACTAACTATTTGACAAAACAGTTAAAATGTAAGTATCGGATCGGTTAACCCCTTAACTGCCGGAGACAACGTGAACCCTGCTCATCTGCAAGATACATAAATCCTTATGAGACCCAGCAGTCGCGGGGGCTCATGTGGATTTATGACTCTTGTTAGTCCTGTGTTCTTTGTGCCCCACGTTTAATTCCATTTCATATGTTCTTCACACGAATGTCTATCAGTGTTTCATACGCGAAATTCGCGTTCCA
Source organism: Semisulcospira habei (assembly GCA_036245525.1). Taxonomy (NCBI): domain Eukaryota; kingdom Metazoa; phylum Mollusca; class Gastropoda; family Semisulcospiridae; genus Semisulcospira; species Semisulcospira habei. The sequence continues at coordinate 260,829,547 of BTPG01000002.1, read as the reverse complement.
TTGGCAGTCAAGGGGTTAATAGATAGGCTGTTAAGATTTAGTCGCTTTTCGAACACGTGATATTAAAACTAACAGAGACCAGTTGATTCTGTAACCGTGGGGCCCTCGGATTTTTCGCTCGGCGGAAAATTTCTAAGTTTTTTATTTTCTTATCGGTCGTTGCACTCACACCATGTTTTCCCTTTTTCCCCGGCTATAAATTTGAAAAGAACTGCAAATACTGTGAGACCAGCGAACGCCACGTCCAGCTGTTGTTCAGAAAGTTACACGACTCGTGATTCGCCTTGCTGGACCCCAGATTGCGTGTCAGCGCTTAATATGATTTTATTTTCGTGCAAACTGATGGCGCCACACATTTTGGCGGATCAACAAAGGTTCTTTTAATAACAGCAACACAGCAAATATTACATTTGCCTTGGTGTATGCAAGCAGCTGTTCCCTTAAAGAGCAAAGTTTCAAGGCTGTATTTGCAGCAAACGCGCTAAGTCGATTTCCTATTAATTTTGTTTCCTTTTCGTCCACTCTGAGAGTCTGCATTCTTTTAGACGTATCAGTGTTCCTTCCCCAGAAGCAAATGTCTTCGGGCTCACGAAAACCGCAGTGGGCCCGCGCACACCCGTGCGCGGGCCCACAACTACCGTCGTGGGCCCGAAGACTTTAGCTTACTGGGTTAGCCCCTGGGCGCAGACTGTGTTTCCCAAAACTTTGTTAATTCAGCACCAGAGAGACCCAGCCGTCCAGTGAACATAATACATGTACAGTGTAGTGTCAGCAAGGGGCACATGAAGGTGTATATCTCCTGATGCTGGATCGTGTTACGGTATTATCTGCAGTGAATGGATTATCGGGCAATTTAATAACGACAGATACACATCGAATACAGATCAAAACAGGCTCACGCACACGCACGTACGCACCCACACCCGCACCCACACATGCGCACAAGCACACACGCACGCATATACAGAGAGAGAAAGAGAGAGTGAGAGAGAGAGAGACCCACCACACACACACACACACACACACACACACACACACACACACACACAAACACAAACACACCCACGCACGCACCAACACATGCGCAAAGCACGCACGCACACACACACACACACACACACACACACACACACACGCGCACTCACAAGCACACACAAGCACGCGCGCGCACGCACACACATACAGAGAGAAAGAGACTCACACACACGCGCACACAGACACACACACACACGCACACGCACACACACACACACACACACACACACACACACACACACACACACTGCTTCTTCTTTTTAGCGGTATGGAGATAATGACGTCCAACGCCATGATTACCTCTTTGGCGCAGCAGGAAAGCAGGCCGAGTCGTTTGTATGCGCGGATCGTGTGATAGTGCAAGAAGGGCAATGCATAGCGATCATCTGGGTTGGGTCGCTGATGACGCTACGCATAACATTTCGGCGCTGAAATACTTCAGCCACCTCCTTCAGCGGCAGTTTTCCAAGTGGCATAGGTTTCCATGGGCCGCCAGTGCCCGAAGTCACCATACAACGTATATCCCTGTACACAATGCCCATCGGGCCGAAGTCGGCCGCAGTGGGCCCACGCACGACAGTGCGCGGACCCACTGCGGCCGACTTTGGTTCGATAACCTTTTGCGTACTGTCATTCGGGATCTTCGCTTCAAAACCACAGTCAAGCGTGCTCAATATAAACCCTTCAATGCTGAGGAACACATGTTGAAAGGTCCTGGTAAATCAAAGTGGCACAGTTGGAGTGCGCCTGAGTTTATCAGTGTTCAGGTCGTACTCCATAGGCAATAGATTTCCCTGTCCCCCATAACCCGCCCGTCAGGGCCGTCCATGATCACCTCGGTGCTGTGGACTTTAAACCCGAACTAACCAACCAGGAACACTTTGGAGTCCGAAATAGCTCAGGCGGTTAAACGTCGGAGCAGGAGAGCGAAGGGAATCGCCGGGTCGTGGGTTCGAATCCCGTCCCGGCCCCGGTAGCTGGACTCACAATCCAGGGGGAAAACGGATTTGTTCAATAGCATGTCCGTTGAAAGGTAAATCAAAGTGGCACAGTTGGAGTGCGCCTGAGTTGATCAGTGTTCAGGTCGTACTCCATAGGCAATAGATTTCCCTGTCCCCCATAACCGGCCCGTCAGGGCCGTCCATGATCACCTCGGTGCTGTGGACGTTAAATCCGAACTAACTAAGGAAAACTTTAAACACCACCCAACTGCAAGAGGTATAGATCCCCATGAGCCCCCGCTGTCGCGGGGGCTCATGAGGATCTATACCTCTTGCTTCAGCCAAGTGTATCCATGTTCCTTGGATGGTTGTGGCTTTTGGTCGTTGAATGAACTTCATAAACAAAATCAGCGTCCACTGGCAGTGATGGGGTGAAATGTGCACCACACCGTTGTCAGGGTTGTTGAGTACAATCGCGTTACGACATGAAGAATTCACCTTTCTTCCCTGAAGGTGTGTCTATGACAGTTGAAAAAAATATGATCCCATGCAGTCCAAGTGAGCAAACAGCTTTCTGGCCGACGTCGGCTGCACTTGGCAAGCGTATGTGCAGCGACGTTTGGAGGGTCTGTTGGTTAAATGGTGAGTGGGTGTACACGGACGGAAAAAATCGATCGGATTTTTTTAGAAAAAAATAAAACAGAAAACAGAAAGTTTTGTCTTGGTCTGCAAATAATTTTCAGAGACTGCATAGAACATGCAGTCGAGGACAGTCAAACAGTTCTATCATGTGTATGAAATATGCCATTTAGTGTGAGCGTGTCTGGCACCCTTTCTCTGAATCCTCTCCCTAAAAAAACAATAAACTCGATCCAACTGCAAGAGACAAATCTTCATGGGCCCCCGCATTTGCGGGGACCCATGAAGACTTTTGTCTCTTGCTGACACCGTCAGTTTTGCGTCCGTGTTCCTTAGATCAGTGTTTAGAGTTCTTTGGCATTGAACTTTATTTAGAATCACAGTGTGCGCCCACTGGCAGTGAAGGGGATAACTGATGTGGCGACGGTTGGTTGGTTAGTTCGGCTTTAACGACCAACGGGCGGGTTATGGGGAGGGGGGGGGGGGGGCAGGGAAATCTATTACCTATGGAGTACGACCTGAACACTGATCAACTCAGGCGCACTCCAAATGTGCCACTTTGATTTACCAGGACCTTTCAACGGACATGCTATTGAACAACCCCGTCGTTTCCCCCTGGATTGCGAGTCCAACTACCGGGCCGGGAGGGGGATTCGAACCCATGATCCGGCGATTCCCTTCGCTCTCCTGCTCCGACGCTTAACCGCCTGAACTATTTCGGACTCTACGTGGCGACGGGTCCCCATCACACAAAAATGAGGCTGTTGACTGTCGTCTGCTTCTTTGTATCATTATGCCCTCTATAGTGAATGCTTCTTCTCCCCTCAGCATTTTGTCCACAGGGCAGATCTGAGTCAGGGTGGGAACTGAGTGTGTGAATGGGGAAGGGTGCACCTGCGTATGGGAGGTCTAGTGACTTCGGGAATGGGAAATGTAGTTTTGATATACGTATTTCGGATCAGAATGAAAATGTCAATGGGGCAGTACAGTTTTCTGAATCTGAAGTTGAACAGTGAGTGACTCAGCACTGGTGATGTGGGTATTAGTCTAACACTGTAAAATAAATTAGAAGGCTCATGATTCAATAGCCATGATCTGTCATGCTTACTGTAAAGGTGCCTCTAAAACAGCATGAAACGTTGCCGCAGTAAAGATAGGTCTACACGCGAGCTCGCGTTCATGGACACACACACACACACACACACACACACACACACACACACACACACACACACACACACCAAATCAAGGTTGGATGGGCCGTCAGAGCGCTATACAAAGTACTTCAGTACTACCTATCTTCTCAATCGGCTCAAAGTATCCCCCTCAGACTGCCTCTTTCTTCTGCACTAGAGAGACATAGATTCTCATGAGCATCATTGATGATTACAACGTGTCGGCCAAATTTACTCCTGCGGCCTTTGGAGGCAGTCGCATGAGTTTCAGACTAAGCTTGGAAATTCCAAAAAGATAAGACAAAATAGCTTTTCACCGTCCTTCAGTTAAGTCCACGCCATCTGCAAGAGGCGTTAATTTTCATGAGCCCCTGCGACAGCAGGGGCTCATGAAAAATTACGCCTCTTGCCCGCCAAGACTGGCTACAGCTGGTCCTCAACTTGACGAGATTACTTAGGGATAAGCGTCGCCGTACAACTGCACAGGCCAAATCCCCATATAATTAAACTGCACGTTACTGCTAGACGACTGAGCGCGGAAATACTTATCAATCCGCAAGTGGTTGGGAGAGTGACGGTTTTAGGGCGCCGATAACTATTTAGGACGCATACTTGACGGCTAAATGGTTCATAAAAAGCAAATCAATCGTTTTTGCCAAATGTGCGCTGCTCTGTGATTTCGGTCTTTACTGCTCTGGGTTGGCGGGTCGGGCGCGCTGGTCTGTGATTCTGGCCCTTGCGGCTGTAGAGACGCTAGTTCAACAATCACAGAGCGGCAGACAAAATGACGATGCATCTGTTTCAGACAATCTGATTTCGAATGACAGGTTGGTGGTTTGTTGTAATACTCAGATTTCAGACTGAACCACCCTCACCGTCCTCTGACTGAGTGAGGAAAACAGATGTAAAGTGCATGCGGACAATGTCTCATCGATAAGCGGCACATAACCACGTCAAGGATCTACAGAGGGCAATACGTCTGTAGGCAGAATTCAGAATTTTTATTCATCGCCTTACCACTCAGTGAAGTGTCCAGCCCCGGACCTCCGAGTATTAACTCATTCAGCCCGACGGCCGTATTTTCCAAAATTTTGGAAGCGTCATCTACTGACTATGCACCAGTTGCAGGAGATGGGTCGACCATGATAATTCAAGGGTAGTGCCAGATTAGCTTGGCGCCGACACCTGCTGTAGTGCGTCAGGGCTGAATGGGTTGAAGACAGATTGTTTAGGTCAGTTGCATGCACATTCTGTCAATTCCTAGCATGTGTTCTAGTCTGTGATTTTGGACCTTACGGCTGGAAGCCGAAAGGTCCAAAATCGCAAACCAAGGGCCAGTTGCACAAGTGAGCTTAGTCCTGCGCCAGCCAATAAGCAAGCTTAGTCCTGCGCCAGCCAATAAGCAAAGAAGTACCCAACGGAGAAAGAAACACGCTTAGAAAAGACGGGTACAACACAATTTATTATAAAATAAATTGTGTTGTACCCGTCTTTTCTAAGCGTGTTTCTTTCTCCGTTGGGTACTTCTTTGCATATTACACGCTTGGCAGTCACCTTTTTGGTCTGGATTGATTAGCCAATAAGCAAGCTTAGACCTGCGCCAGCCACTAAGCAAGCTTAGACCTGAGCCAGCCTCTAAGCAAGATGCTCTGCTATAGCAGACCACCTTGCTTAGTGGCTGGCGCAGGACTAAGCTCACTCGTGCAACTAGCCTCAGAGCACAAGTGTCTGGCCTAAACTGAGATGGGCAACATTGAAAGGCCGTTCATAATCATACACACGCATGCAGGGGATGTATTTTTGTGTAAACATCCTCATAATAAGCTATAAAGAAACCTTCAAACATGCTTGTCTTTCCTTTTAGACACGTCATCCGTATAATACGTGTCAACAAAAATCCGGCCTCATGTTGATCTTATTCCATCCACAGATACATGTGGTATGGTATCCTCACAGTGCCACAAAAATGGGAACAAGTGCTAAACAGATTGAGAGAATTAAAAGTAAAGCATATTAACGTGTGTCCCGTGTAACCTCGTGCGCGAGGAAGGTAAAGCAGTTATGTGCACCTACTGATAAACATAAAGATGTGCAACGTACCCAAAAAAGGATGTCAGCAAGATGCATAGATCCTCATGAGCCCCCGCAACTGCGGGGGCTCATGAGGATCTATGCATCTTGCCGCTGGATCGTGTTTACACTGTCTCGGCAGTGAAAGCGTCCCGGCAGAAGTAAGTGTGCAGTGCGAAGGCGCAATGAACATGTATTTTTCGTGCATGTTATCATCCTCAAAGGCTCGCCAGATACACACAGTATCTTCGGAAAGGAAATATCATTCATAATACAGATACGCGTAGGTGTTTATTTGTTTGACGTTCTGTCGCAGAATTCGAAAATCAAAAGTTCTTGGCTTACATGCACTCGACTTGAAAGGATCCTTACATGATTTGTCAGCATGCATTTGCATGCACGCACACACTATAGATTGCTGCACACACAAAACAGATGTAGTAAAAATATGTGGATACACACGCAACAAAAATCAACAATTCAAGGAGAGCCACATCAACAGCTGCGAAAGTGTTGTATAGCGTTGCCGCAACATTTTCGCAGCTATTGATGGGGATTAGTTTATTTCCGTGTACTGAGCAAACATGCTTTGGAAAATAAATTTGAGCTGGTCCATGATTTTGAACCGTACGACTCTAGGCCGTACGACACCGACACAAAAACAGACCAGCACATATTATAATTTCATTTAACCCCGTTACTGCCCGTTGACGCAGATCGTGTTTCTGAAATCTTTGTTCATTCAGTTGTCGCCGAAGAACCCCAGCTGTTCAAGAAGAAACGGAGACAAAGTGGTTTCAACAAAGAGGCATAGATCCTCATGCACCCTTGCAACTGCGGAGGTTTATGAGGATCCGCGTCTCTTGCGGCAGAATCGTATCCCCTATTTATAAGACAGCTACATAAACGAATGTTCAGAAAGCCGGTACGACAACGTTCAGTTCAGTTCAGTCAGGATGGGGATCTCTGCGCTCTGAAAGGCTTAATACGCCCTCCATCCCACTCATCAGAAATCTACCCAAAATTCCTTTCGATATCGTACAAATATTTGTCTGGCTTACTACCCAATGCGCAAAGGCATCTGGGTATGGATCTCTCATGTCCTTTCAAGTCCGCCCCACGCCCGCTAAATACACCCGGCATTCGGAATCTCAGACAAGTAATGCATGCTGGGGTCGGGTGTTGTACCAAACAGACTCAGAGGGCTCGTGTTTTCAAAACACTTTGGAAACTCAGGGCATGCAGCGTCACTACCTCCTGCATTATTCTCCAGTGCTGGTGACATCGCTGATTCATCACCTGTTTAACTCACCCGCGGCCAGCCGCATCCGGATGCGCGGCATAAGCCGCGCATCCGGATGCGGCTGGGCGCGAATGAGTTAAACTTGCGTTTATTGCTAATCCCGTGGAAATAAACCGATCAAAAATTAATGATATGTAGCCCTGTCTCGTTAGAACAAGTTAGAAGCACTCCTGTGGACCAAAAATCATGGCCTCCAAAGTCGGATTCGCCCATTTTAGTCACCGTAACAAGAGAATGAAACACGACGCCGTTGGTTTTGTCTAGAGTTTCTCAGAAAAGACATGCCGCACGCACATTTATCCCAGAATGTTTGTTTGGTACAACGATAGTGCATGCACAGTCGTAACTCCGACTGGGTGTATTTCTTCACGGCACCTGTGCTCCATGGTGCTCCGGAGGAGATCGAATGTGTGGCGCCCTTGTCTTGTTCCTGGAGTGTGAAATGCTTTTTCGGGTTTCTGAAAACATGTAATATGGCGCCTCCATGCGTGTGTTGGTTAGTAATTGTGGACTTTATGGCTCTGAAGCTAAGGTCCACAATCACAGCCCAACAAACATAGATTATGTTTAGACAGCTGGAGCTCTTATCACGTGCATATTCCTATAAAAAAATTAAGGCCTTTTCGCACACACGAGTGTTTTAGCAGTGGTCCTTTGAAACTCGGAGTGGGGCAGATTTGCTTTATTTCCGTTCATGTTTCTGCTCTAGTGTCAATAAAGAAAGTCGTAAGACGCGTGAGAGACGGCTTTAAGAGGACAGAAAAAAAAACAAGGGAGAGAAAACTCTACCAGGTGTTGATTGGAGATTTAAGCGTGTTAAAAAAATCAATCCAAGAATGAGCCGTCACACAGTGCAAAGAAATAACACGCTTAACCGTTCTAGCCCTAAAAGCACAACAGCAGGAGATGAGTTGAACACATATATGAGTGGTCAGACTATGCAACGGGATTAATCCATTTAAGCCCGGCGCGCTACAGCATGAGATGGATCGAGATTATCAGGCGCCAAGCTAATCTGGCGCTACATTGAATTACCATGGTCGATCCACCCCATGCAAGTGGTACATAACTGTTAAGGGGACACCTCTAAAATATGAGAAAAGGGTCTTCTGGTTAACTCATTCTACCCCAGACACACCACAGCAAGATAAGGATCAACCATGATAGTTCAAGGGTGATGCCAGAATAGCTTGGCGCCTATGGGCGCCAAGCTATTCTGGCATCACCCTTGAACTATCATGGTCGATCTGTGTCCTGCACTAGAGTGCAGTCCGCAGAGGACAACGGCAAAATTTGGGGACTTCGGTGTTGGGGTAGAATGAGTTAAATGGGTTCAAGCGACCTACTCCAGGCAGTAAAGAGTTTATAGATCGCAATAAAGCCTTCATAAATGTCCTCAGTAGTACAGTAATGCTGGACAAAAGTGCTAACTAAAATCATGAAGATCGAATGTTGTAATACGAAAGACTTTTCTGCTCTTCCTCTCCTTTGTACGCAGGAGAGTTCCTTCCGTTACGCTCAGAAGGCAGTGCAAAACCTCGGGTACGTGTGCCTACTCACGTGGACTGTGAAAGAAGGGTCGAGATTTCTTAACTCATTCTACCCCAGACACACCACAGCCAGATAAGGATCGACCATGATAGTACAAGGGTGATGGCAGAATAGCTTGGCGCCTATGGGCGCCAAGCTATTCTGGCATCACCCTTTAACTATCATGGTCAATCTGTGTCCTGCGCTGCAATGCAGTCTTCAGAGGACAACGGCAAAATTTGGAGATTTCGGTGTTGGGGTAGAACGAGGAAAGACAACATTGATAACCCGCTGTATCGACGAAGTTTAGCTGTCGGCAAAGCCCTCCATGGAGCAGATCACTTTAACCCTATCAGTGCCGAGAAAATGTGAACACCACACAACTGCAAGAGGCACAGATCCTCAGGAGCCCCCGCAGTTGCGCGGGCTCATGAGGATCTATGCCTCTTGCTGAAACCACTCTGTATTTGTGTTCCTGTTGACGGCTGAGGGTCATTGACACTGCATTGACAATGACTTCAAAAAGACAATTTGCTTTCAAAAACACAGTCCTGTTTCTTTCTTTCTTTATTATTATTTGTGTAGCGTTTCACACCAACGCTTGTCGCTCACTATTTGCAGGCGCGGATCAGTTACCTCGAAAAGGGGGGAGGGGGGATAATGTTTTGTTTGTAACCTTCAACCTGACAAAAAGGCCTCCCCGACGCTAGACCGTCTTCCAGTGGCCGAAAAATCAAAACAAAGGGCCTGGGGAGTGGGGGGTGGGGGCGAGGCGCGTGTGTGCCAAGACTCTCACCACTCGCCAAAATATCAAAATATCAAACAACGGTGGTGGGTTGGGGGGTTGTACGGGGTAGCGTGTTTGTGTGTCAAAACTCGCCAAAAAACAGGAACCACCCTAAAAAGAGACTTTGCTATAGCATTTTAAAGAATTTTGTGTCGGGGGTGAGGGGTGGAGGGGGAGGTATGGGGAGGGTGTTCGGAACCCCTGAAACCGCCCCCTACCCCCACCCCCACCAGCACCCCAGGTCCGCCCCTGATTTGGTCTGTCGATTTAGTCACACGTACTGTGGCGAGTCCCGAATTGTATTTCTAAAGAGTTTCTTAATTGATTTGTCGCCAAAGAACCTCAGCTGTGCGAGAAACACGGATACAAAATAATTCCAACAAGTGGCATAGGTCCTCATGAGCCCCTGCAGTTGCGGCGGCTCATGAGGCCCCATGCCTCTTGCATTTAATCACGGCAAGGTCCCGGCACCAACAATATTGTTTTTAAATCCCAATAATTGGCCCTAAAAAGGTGCGACGTCAGTTCCGCCTACGTCAGCGATAAATAATTCAAACTGTTGACATTGCACTCCCCGTCGAGTCCAAGGCAAGGCCAAAATTGTGTATTATTCATCGATTTAGTCACCGCACATCTGGATTCGTCTTGGCGCTGGCACGCAAGCGCACGTCAGTGCGATATGCATCCTAGTCTGTGATTGTGGATCTTAAAAGTCCCTGGGGCCGACATCAGCAAAAGACCCTGGGGCCGACGTCGGCCGCAGTGGGCCCCGCGCACGGTCATGCGCGCGGCCCACTGCGGCCGACATCGACCCGATGGTAGCGGGCGTAAGATTCAAAATCGCACACGAGCACACACACATGAATGGTGTACGTCGCAAGCACAGACAATAAATGAAGAATAAATAAATAAATAAATAAATAAATAAATAAATAAATAAATAAATAAATACATAAACATCATACACAGCAATTATACGCCAGACGATTAAAATTTTGTTTGTTGTTTTTTTCCCGAACTTTGTTATAAGCGAAGTAATTTACATAGAACTTGCAGCCGGGAACTGTGTTACCTTAGACACTGATAGAAGTGAAGTTTTCTGTACTGCGATTTCATTTTGGCCTTTTACCGATACAAGTTCTACGAGTATGATAACAAGTAGATTACACTGCAAAGAACTAAGATGTTAACCCTTTTGTCCATTTGGCTGTCCGGTAGCGGTTTTTGTCGCGATGGTTCCTGTAGGAATCATTGCGATAAAAAACGCTACCGACAGCCGCAGGGTTAAACACTTCTTTTTTCATTCCTTTGCTTTTGCATTCTGTTAGTTCACCATTCAACAAATATCACAAATGAATTCACATCCTTTTCCATTATTAATTTCATCTATTCTAACTGTCCAAATTTGGCTTCACCGCTTTTGTGTTGTTACAAAAATGAATATTTTGTGCTTGACCCTGCATGTTTTGAATCTGAAATTTTAAATTGCTGCATCTATCTATCTATCTATCTATCTATCTATCTATCTATCTATCTATCTATCTATCTATCTGTCTGTCTGTCTGTCTGTCTGTCTGTCTGTCTGTCTGTCTATCTATCTATCTATCTATCTATCTATCTATCTATCCCGTAGTCTTGCCGACCGTTGGGGCTCCACTGATGACTTGGCAACCAGCTACCTTAATTCCACTCTTTTCTCTGCCATTCTTAGTGTGTCGCTTAGCTTCAGTCCTGTCCACTCTGAGATATTGTCCTCCCATCGTTTCCTCTGTCTTCCTCTCCTTCGCCCTCCTTACACAGTGCCTTGCAGGATTGTATTGGCAAGCCATGCTGATCGCGTGACATGCCCATACCATTTCAGTTTGCGTTTTTTCACAATGGCTAATAGGTCTTCATATGACCCGATGGCTTGCCTGATTCTTCTTCCCACTTCCTCGTTCGTGAAGTGATCTCTGTACGAAATGCCAAGTAGCCTTCAAAAACATCTCATTTCAGTGGCTTGTATCCTCCTTTCGAGGTCTGCTGTGAAGGTCCATGACACACAGGCATATAAGAACACTGAGAGGACTAAGGAGCGCATCTTGGAGCAGAGTGTGATGTTTCTGTCCTTCCATATGGTCTTCAGTCTTGTCAGCGCTGTTGTCTGCGCAATCCTGGACAGTATTTCTAGTTTTGATCCCTCATCTGTCACAATGGCTCCTAAGTATTTGAATTTCTTAACTGTTTCCAGTTTTTGACCTCCAACCATGATTTCAGTGCCAATGCCACTGGCGTTATTGGTCATCAGTTTGGTCTTCTCTGCGCTGATTTCCATCTCAAACGCAATGGCTGTACTGTCCAGATTTACCACCAGCTGAGCTAGCTCCTCCTCTGTTCCTGCAAGGCCATCAATGTCGTCCGCGAAGCGCAAGTTCGTGATTGTTCTGCCTCCAATACTGACAGTTCCTTCGTGATCTTTCAGAGCGTCAGTCATGATTTTTTTCCAGGAAGATGTTGAAAAGAGTAGGTGAGAGCAAGCAGCCCTGTCTGACTCCGACTGTTGTCCTAAACTAATTTCCTATTTTGCCGTTGAAGCAAAATGCGCTAGTGGCCTTGTTGTAAAGATTTTCTATTACTTTGATCAGGTTGGCATTGATGTTGTACAGCTTCATGGTAGACCAAAGGGCTGCATGCCACACCCTGTCAAACACCTTCTTAAAATCCACAAAGACATGATAAAGTCTTGCTGGTGCTGGAGGTACTTCTCACATAGAACTCTCAGGTTGAAGATCTGCTTAGTTGTGCTGCGCCCTGGTGTGAAGCCTGCCTGTTCCTCAGCTATGATTTCCTCTGCTTGTGGCTTCAGCCTGTTCAGTAGGATCTTTAACGTGACTTTGCTTGGGTGGCATATAAGATTGATCGTGCGATAATTCTGGCATTGTTGTAAGTTGCCTTTTTTTCGGGAGAGTTATTATAAGTGATTGGGTCCATGGTGTGGGCTTTTCCCCTGGCTGCCAGATCTTATTGCAGATAGTTAGTAAGGCGCTTATCATGACTTCTCCCCCTTCTTGGACTAGTTCTGCAGGGATATTGTCTGCTCATGCTGCCTTCCCTTTTTTCAGCGACTTCACGGCAGCATGAAATTGCTGCATGAGCTGGTTAAAAGTCATGCGGTGCGTGTTTTGGCGTTAAAGTTTCTAAAAACAAATTATGCAACGTTTTGCTAGTTTTCTGTTTTGGTTTGGTTTGGTTTGGTTTGGTTTGGTTTGGTTTGGTTTGGTTGGTTGCTTGCTTGGCTGGCTGGCTGGCTGGCTGGTTGGTTGGTTGGTTGGTTGGTTGGTTGGTTGGTTGGTTGGTTGGTTGGTTGGTTGGTTGGTTGGTTGGTTGGTTTGATTGATTTGGTTGGCTTTGTTGCTTGGTTGGTTGCTTGGTTCGCTGGCTGGTTGGTTGGCTGGCGGGCTGGCTGTTTGGTTGGTGTTGGGTTTTGTTGCTGTTGTTGTTTTGTTTGTTGTTTGTTTGTTTGTTTGCCGTTTTGTTGTGTCGTTGTTGTTATTTTCTTTGTTTGTTTTTTGTTTGTTTGTTTGTTTGTTTGTTTGTTTGTTTTGTTGGTGTTTTTTCTTCTGGGTTTTTCTTCTTTCTTTCTTTTTCTTCTTTTATTTTTTTTTTTTTTAATTTTTTTTTTTTTTGTTGTTGGTAGGGGGCATTTTTGTTTTCGGTTGTGTGTTGTTTGTTTTTGTATTTAGGGGGGGAGGGTGAAGAGATGGTGGAGGCTGAAAGGTGGGGGAGGGCTCATGAGCATCTTATGATCGCTTCAACGACTCTGAGCTTGAACGCATTATTCTTGCACATTAATTTCAATAAAAGTTACGTCCATGAGCCTTTCCTTCAATTAAAGGGCCAAACAGGTCACATGAGCTTTAGAGTCTTCTACAGCCAAACCTGTATCATAAAAACTCGCTGCAGAAGTACCGATCATGATAATTCATGGGTGGTGCCCAATCAGCGTGACTACAGGAGCGGTGCCAAGCTAACCAGGCACACCCTCGAGCAGTCACTGTCGACCCGTCAGAACCGACAGTAAAAAGACTTGAACAATTGTCTGCGTTCTTAACCCTTTCAACCCCATGGCCGCATTTCCCAAATGTTGGAGGTGTCACCGAACAACTATGTACAGGCGGCAGTCGCCGGAGTTGGATCGACCATGATAATTCAAGGGCAGTGGCGGAATAGCTTGGTGCCATCAGGCGGTAAACTAATCTGACACTGCCCTTGAATTATTCATGGTCGATCTATCTCCTGCAGTGGTGTGTCGGGCTAAATGGGCTGGCTAATCCAAAAGCAAGTCTTTTGGGGCCAGTTGCATGAACGCAGGACTAAGCTCGTTCATGCTCTTGAACCAGGGGCCATCTGGTCAGCTAAATTTGTAGTGGGAGCTCCCAAACGGATTAAAAACGGTCCGTTCTGAGACGATTCAACATTCATCAGACAGTCAGCTGAAGAAATGTGTTGTGTACGTGTCTGAATGATATCTGAAGTTTCCAGATACAGTAAACCCAAAAATGTAAATGCATTTGATGCTAATGTTTGCACCCTGTTGATACTTTGCGCGTTAATTTTAGCCTGTTATTTCACCTTACCGCACTGTTATATAATATGCATGGGCTGACGGTTTTAGCCCAAATATTGAAACAACAAAAATCCTTCATCGCAAGGCTGGGAGTTTCTCATGCATTTCTTTCTTCTTTTTTTTTCTTTCTTTCTTTCTTTCTTTCTTTCTTTCTTTCTTTCTTTCTTTCTTTCTTTTATTTCTTTCTTTCTTTTTCTTTTTTTTTTTCTCCATATCCTATCAATATGACCACACCAAAGACTCGCAGCTTGATGTTTTTTTTATTTCTTTGAGGCAAGCGTTTGCATAGTTTGTCTAGCCTGTCCAACAAAAGCTCTTTTAGAAAAGTACATTCGGCCTTTTAATGTTCAACGCTTTCTGTAGGAGACTGTGACAGCTCAAGGGTAATGCCCACTGAGCTTGGTGACTGGATAAAATACCCTTGAACCATCATGGCCGATCAGTTTCCCACGACTTGTGTGCTTATAGCATTTATGTACATTTTAGTTGACACATCACTATATTGGCTGTGGCAGTGAAAGGGGTAGTGTTACGCCCTCACGGGTAACAGGCGGAAATTGGGCGGTCTGTTTATACGCCTACGCAGTCACCCTACAGGGGACGCAGGGTCTGCAGACAACCTTCGGGAAACACATGACCGATTTCTGTTTACTACGGGGGCTTGGGAGTTTTCCTTTTTCTCAGTCTGCCAAACTTTAACCCTTTGCGTGGTGGTAGCGGTTTAGTAGCGACTAAAACCGTTGCCGACACGCAAAGAGTTAAGAAAATTTTACGAAAAAAAAGTCTGTACTGTTACGACAAAACTGTATCGTTGGTGGATTATTGGATTACACAAGACGGCGGGCCGACGGGGAAGCGGGGGTCGAGGGGGGGGGAAGGTTTGAGGGGGGGGAGTAGGGCGGAGGTTTTGGTTTTGGTCTTCGTCGCATGTAAAAAAAAAATTGAAAAAAAAATTAAAGACAAAAGGAAAAAGAGCAACAGCGGCAGCAGCAAGAACAATGCACGAACCAACAACGATGACAACTAAATTAGACCACCATCACCCCTTCCCCCACACCCCCACCACTCCCCACACCCCCACCCCTCCCCCACCTCTCCCCCCACCCCTCCCGCTTTTTGTTTTTTCGGCCCCTGGAAGCAAGGTCTAGCTTCGGGGAGGCCTTTTGTATCAGGTTGAAGGTCTCAAACAAAGAACTGGACCCCCCCCCCCGACCCCCCCCCCCCCGAGGAAACTGATCCGCCCCTGGTTGTTTATTATGCCCATGAAGTCAGAACTGATAAAACAACCAGGCAAACAAACAGTTTGAAAACTTACAAACTGTGTGAACTGAATCACAATACACAAAGATTGCCAGACATAAATGGACACAAAACTTCCCACATGAACGGGAGCACCATAAGCAATGCCGAGTAAGCAAAGGTCTTCGGACCGACGTCGGCCCGAAGGTCTTTTACTACTGGGGTAGTTATCACTGGCCCT
Organism: Semisulcospira habei; assembly: GCA_036245525.1. Taxonomy (NCBI): domain Eukaryota; kingdom Metazoa; phylum Mollusca; class Gastropoda; family Semisulcospiridae; genus Semisulcospira; species Semisulcospira habei. Next base: position 260,813,981 of record BTPG01000002.1, on the reverse strand, counting down.
GTGATAAGCGCTGTGCATTCGACGTAAAAAGGTTGATGCAATACACATGAACATCTAGCTTATCCTAGCACCTCCTCCAACTGTCCAACTCCTCGATCTAAGGAACAAATACAGTGAAAGTTAGGTGCCTGACTCCTGCGTGCACGGGGTATACATCCTCATGAGCCCTTCACCTGCCTCGTGCACAAAGATGACAAGCTGGATGTAGGACTGCACTGCTGTGGCGAACACACAGAGCAGAACAATAGGTCAAGAGAGGGTTTACCTACTGCGTGTAAACAAAGTGACTTGGATACAGAGAAATGGCTGGAAAATTACATTCTCTTACACATCCGTAGAGACTTCACACCAAAAAGAGATAAGGGTCGACCATGACAGTTTAAGGGTAGTGCCAGACTAGCTTGGCGCCTGTAGGTAGGCGCCAAGCTATTCTGGCACTACCCTTAAGCTGTCATGGTCGATCTATCTCAGTCCTGTAACTGGTCATAAGTGGACAGCTCCCAGTCTTTTCAATTTCAACTCCGCTTCTTGTTTTGTGACATAATTTAATTCTCGTTGGGTGTGAGCCGGTGTGAAAGGGCAATGGTTAACTCATTTAAGGAGCGCCGCATCAACAGCTGCGAAAGTGTCGTCTTACGTTGCCTCCGCTATACGAAGCTTTCGCAACTATTGAATGAGTTGGGAACCAACTAAAAGCCGTTAATGCTATGCACACACTGACTGAAAACTGACCCTCGGTCTCACAGTTTTAACCCATTCAGCTCTGACGTACTACAGCAGGAGATCGGTCGACCATGATAATTCAAGGGTAGTGCCAGATTAAATTGGCGCCTGTCGGCGCCAAGCTAATCTGGCACTACCCTTGAATTATCATGGTCGATCCATCTCCTGCAACTGGTGCATAGTCATTAGATGACGCCTCCAAAATTTGGGAAATACGGCCGTCGGGCTGAATGAGTTAACTGAAGTAACACATTCGTTTTCAATTATATTAGCCTAGTGTGGGCAGTGGGCAGATGTTCACATCTGCACGGGACATAGACGACCCCGCCCTCCACGAGTCGCCTGCTGCCTTGCAGGCCTGGCCGCTTGGCTGCGGAAAGGCTAAGGGAGGAAACCCCTGACATCAAAGCCCCCGTGTCTCCGGGGAAGGCTTTTGAGCCAGAGACTAGGACAAGGACAGTCTGATATAAAACCGACGACCCGAGGACCTCGATGCCATCGTCCCAGCTTGCTAGGCCATGGCAGATGAACCAAGGGTTTAAAGGGTGGGGCCAGTACTGCGCACACTGCACTCCACCAAAAAGCTCCACTGCGCAGGCTTTAGGAAACGTCCACGGACCATGACACTGACCATTCCAAGTCCTGTAGCGATGGGCGAGGGGCGAAACGGCAGGTGAAAGATGTCACTGGAAGCCGCAGTCTCAAACCTGCATGCAGGCGGTTCAGGATATTGGTCGCCTGATGTTGACCTGGGGATGACAACATCACTCGGCACACCCTGAACGACCAAGCAGCCTTCTCTAGGGACAGCACTGCTTGCTCCACACGGAGAGGGGCCTAGAAAAGGTGGCCTAACCAAAGCTCGTCCCCTCGCAACCCCAGTTGGCTAGCCGCGGTCAACGGGCATCTTCTCCTGCGGTCAAAAAACAAGAAAGAATAACGGATCCACTCTCATGACGACCACGACCGGACTCAATGTAGCATGCTGGAACGTCCGAACCATGCTCGACAAAGCAGACAGCGGACGCCCTGAACGTCGCTCCGCCCTCATTGCCCATGAATTGCGGAGGTTAAACATCGACATCGCCGCGCTCAGCGAAGTACGCCTTCCGGACGAAGGCAGCCTCCAAGAACTTGGTGCTGGGTACACCCTCTACTGGTCAGGCAGGCCTGCATCAGAAAGACGGCTCTCAGGCGTGGGTTTCATGGTCAAGACATCCATTGCGACTAAGCTGGAAAACCTACCAACGGGCCACTCAGATCGCATCATGTCCATGCGCCTCCCACTGAGACACCAGCAACACGTCACCCTTCTCAGTGTGTACTCCCCAACCCTCCTGGCAGAGCCTGCTGAAAAGGACAAGTTTTACACTGACCTGCGCAGCCTCCTACAGAGTACCCCAGCAGACGACAAAGTCATCATCCTTGGCGACTTCAACGCCAGACTGGGCCAGGACTCTGAAGCCTGGAAAGGAGTCCTCGGCAAGCATGGCGTGGGGAACTGCAATGACAATGGCCGCCTACTGTTGGAGTTCTGTGCGGAGCAGCAACTGGTCATCACCAACACTACTTTTCAGCAAAAGGACAGTCGAAAGACCACCTGGATGCATCCTCGCTCCAAACACTGGCACCTTATCGACTATGTCCTAGTGCGTCAGAGGGACCGCAGTGACGTCCTCCTCACCAGAGTGATGCCCAGCGCAGAGTGCCACACTGACCACCGCCTTGTCCGCTGCAAACTCAGGCTCCACTTCAAGCCAAAACCCAAGAAATGGGGGCCCCCCAAGAAAAAGCTTGATGTTGCCAGCCTTCAGCGTGATGATGTGAAAGCTGCCTTTCAGACAGATTTACAGCGCAGGCTCAAAGACACAGCGGACCCAGTAGACTCCTCCCCTGAAACACTTTGGGAACAACTAAAAACTGCTATTGCAAAATCCTCTGCAGAAGTCTTGGGTTTCGCCAGAAAGAAGAACAAAGACTGGTTTGACGAAAACGATGTAGAGATCCAGGAACACCTAGCAAAAAAAAGAGCCGCCCATCAGGCTCACCTAGCCCAGCCTTCCTGCCCTGTGAAGAAGTCTGCCTTCCGCCTCGTCTGCAGCAGTCTCCAGCGCAAGCTCAGAGATCTCCAGAATGAGTGGTGGACCAGACTTGCACAGAGGACCCAGCTTTGCGCTGACAATGGTGACTACAGGGGTTTCTACGAAGCACTGAAAGCAGTGTATGGCCCCAGGCACCTGGTACAAAGTCCCCTGCGAAGCGCGAACGGCCAGGCACTCCTCACAGATAATACCTCCATCTTGAACCGCTGGTCGGAATACTTTCAGAGCCTCTTCAGCGCTGAGCGCACTGTTCAAGAAGCAGTCGTCCTACAAATCCCACACCTCCCAGTAAAGGTTGAATTGGACGAACCGCCCACCGCTGAAGAGACCCTCACAGCCATCCATCAGCTCAAGAGTGGCAAAGCAGCAGGCATTGATGGAATACCGCCAGAGATCTGGAAACATGGAGGCACAGCACTGCACAACAAGCTCCATGACCTCTTTCTCTGCTGCTGGGAGGAAGGAACACTACCAAAAGATCTCCGTGATGCAGTCGTTATCACCCTGTACAAGAACAAAGGCGAGAAGTCTGACTGTTCCAACTACCGGGGAATTACCCTGCTGTCCATTGCTGGGAAAATCCTTGCAAGGCTGCTCCTGAATCGGCTGGTACCTGCCATCGCTGAAGACCAACTCCCAGAGGGCCAGTGTGGCTTCAGAGCAAACAGGAGCACCACCGATATGGTCTTCGTGCTGAGACAGCTACAGGAGAAGTGCCGCGAGCAGAACAAAGGGCTGTACGTAACGTTTGTCGACCTAACAAAAGCGTTCGACACTGTGAGCAGGCAAGGCATGTGGCAGATCCTGGAGCGACTTGGCTGTCCCCCAAAGTTCCTCAACATGATTGTCCAGCTACACGAGGACCAGCAAGGCCAGGTCAGACTCAACAATGACCTCTCAGAACCATTCCCTATTCTCAACGGTGTAAAGCAGGGCTGCGTGCTGGCACCGACCCTCTTCACCATCTTTTTTAGCATGATGTTGAAGCAGGCCACAGTGGATCTCGATGATGACGATGCAGTGTACATCAGGTATCGTCTCGATGGCAGCCTGTTTAACCTCAGACGACTGCAGGCCCACACGAAAACCCTAGACCAACTGATTCGCGAGCTGCTTTTTGCTGATGATGCTGCCCTCGTTGCACACACAGAGAGAGCCCTGCAGCGCATCACGTCTTGCTTCGCAGATGCTGCCCAGCTCTTTGGACTCGAGGTCAGTCTTAAAAAGACAGAGGTCCTCCATCAGCCGGGCACCCAAGACAGTGTACCGCCCTCCTCACATCACCATCGGCGAGTCTGAACTAAAGTCAGTGCACCAGTTTACTTACCTTGGCTGCATTATCACGTCGGACGCCAAGCTGGACAAGGAGCTTGACAGCAGGCTGGCAAAAGCGAACAGCGCTTTCGGGCGACTTTTCAAGCGGGTGTGGCACAATCAGCAGCTGAAAACAGGCACCAAGATCAGCGTGTACAGAGCTGTGGTCCTCACCACCCTGCTGTATGGTTCCGAGTCCTGGGCCCTCTACCGCAGCCAACTACGACTCCTCGAACGCTTCCACCAGCGCTGCCTGCGTACCATCCTGGGCATTCACTGGAGTGACTATGTCACCAACGTCGAGGTCCTTGAACGGGCTGAAACTGTGAGCATCGAGGCTTTGCTGCTGCGGACACAGCTCCGCTGGGCGGGGCATGTCTCCAGGATGGAGGATCATCGCCTACCAAAGATCACCCTGTTCGGCGAGCTTGCTACTGGACACCGTGACAGAGGGGCACCAAAGAAGAGATACAAAGACTGTCTCAAGAAGTCACTTAGTGCCTGCCAAATCGACCACCACCAGTGGTCTTCGCTTGCTGCGGACCGTGACACCTGGCGCTCCACCATTTACAAGGCAGCTGTCTCCTTTGAGGACTCTCACAGAGCTAGCCTTAAGGACAAGCGGCTCAGGAGAAAAAACAGAGATGCCGCAGCTCAGAACCCTGGCCATACCTTCCCCTGCAGCCACTGCGGTCGAACCTGCCTGTCTCGGATTGGCCTCCGCAGCCACGAACAAGCCTGCAGACGTCGTGGGCAACTCCTATAAAATCTTCGTTCGCGAAGTCAAGCCAAGAGAGAGATATTAGCCTAGTAAGCAACAGGCCGACGACGGCCGACGTCGGCCCGATCCCGTGGCTGTTTGCTTACTGACAAATAAACGTACCGATTGGCACTCTCAAGCCTGTAATGAGAAGAGTGTGAACTATGACAAAAGAAAATAATTAAAACCGTCTAGACGATATTAGGGCAGGTAATACGTACAGGATAATTAATTTTAGCCTTCACGAAGTAGATTGGACACTATCAAAATTATTAGTGTACGGCCGGTCAACAGATCGGGTTTTTGTCAGTTTTGAAGGCAAACAAAACATAATTTACACTTTTTTTTTTTTAAAGAGTAAACTATAAGTTCGGCATGATCAAAAGATCATCGCTAGGCTTTTAATCTGAAAACACAGGACAGACATGTACTCATATGAAGACAAACACATTGAAATTTAATGAAATCGTGGTTGTTAATTTGTAGCTGCTCATCTGTAGCAAAACGTAATGCAAATCGGTATTTAACTCAGTCATTCAGCCCGGAGGCACTACAGCAGGAGATGGGTCGAAAATGATAATTCAATGGTAATGCCAGATTAGCTTGGCGCCTGTCGGCGCCAAGCTAATCTGGCACTACCATTGAATTATCATGGTCGATCCATCTCCTGCAACAGGTGCATAGTCGTTAGATGACGCCTCCAAAATTTGGGAAATACGTGCGCCGGGCTGAATGAGTTAAAGTGGCACAACGAATAACCCAACGAACAAAGAGGCACGCTTAGAAAAGACAGTTACAACATAATTTATTAATATTTATTACAAACAATAAAGTAGCGAAATGTATAAATGTTTGTTTTTCTGTTTTGATTAAGATATTTTCTATTCAAATTTTAGAAAAGACAGTTAAACACAATTTATTAATATTTCAAAATAGACAAATAGTAAAGTAGCGAAGTGAATAAATGTTTGTTCGTCTGTTTTGAATAAGATATTTTCTATTCAAATTTTAGAAAAGACAGTTAAACACAATTTATTAATATTTCAAAATAGACAAATAGTAAAGTAGCGAAGTGAATAAATGTTTGTTCGTCTGTTTTGAATAAGATATTTTAAATATTAATAAATAAGCGTGTTTCTTTCTTCGTTGGGCTATTCTCTGCATTTAACAAGCTTGGCAGTCACCTTTTTGGTCTGGATTTGGTACAGTGGTGTGATCGGGGGAAAAAAAGTCATGACAAGATGTACAGTGTAAATTTGCACGTTGCAGAAGACTGAAGCGTATTCACCAAACCTAAGTGACCGTGTTTCAGCTGACATGAAGTGACATGAAGATAACTGAAATTACAAATATTTCAATGAGGTATATTTTTCTCCAATTAACAACATACGGCTGTTTTCAATTCTAGATTTCAATTCGATTAGCAATACTCACTGACACGCGACAGACTGCCGATCAAGAGCCACGAGGAGCGGGACTGCCAAAGAGGTTTTCCTAATAGACAAATCTAGTAGTTTTGGACACAAACACCTTGGTTCACAGCTAATCCAATTGCGTTTGTAAAAACAACAGCTACTTTGCTATCGCTTATTGAATACCCGGTGATGCATCTGATTGTAGAACACTGACACATGGATTCAGCAAGAGGCATAGATCCTCATGAATCCCTGCAATTTGCGGGGGTTCATGAGGATCTATGCCTCTTGCAAGTATTTATCGCAAGGGAACCTTGTACTGAAGCGATTTTTTTCGTATACCTAAAACACTGCACACAAAGCGATTAAACTCAAGTGTATGGAAACGTGGACAGAGTTTCACAGTACACACGGCTTCCGTCCAGCGTCAAGGAGAATATCCCCCAGTGGTTTTTGAGCATCTAAGATAAGTCCATGAACAAATGAGCCCATGGACATGTGTGCACTTCATACTAGGGAGGTGTTCCGGATTTCAGTTTGCAGGTGTAGTGCACATACACCATGATTAGTCGTGGGCGCGTGGACAAAAATGTCAGTAATTGAAAACGAGAAGCTTCTGTTTACTAGACAGAGTGATACACAAAAAGAAACCAGATAATCCTTGATATATTTAACAGGATAAAAAGCGGCTCGACGTAAAAATAACTTGAACAGAAATACAATCAGCTCAGTCATTCAGGTGAACTATTTTTTACTGTCCGTTTCATAGTTATGACAGTCATAAATATATTAACCCTTTAGCTGTCGGTGGCGGGTTTTTAAGTCCCTTCTATTTATAGAAGGGACTTTTTAGGACGGGTTGCGGTGGAGCGAATTTAATAGCATGTCCATGATGTCAAAGGCGGGCAGGCTAAACCTCTAACAATTGAAGTAACAAGATAAAAATTACGTCATGTCTAGTTACGCTAACCTCGCTGCTGTACGTACATTTGGCGCGAAGCGCCGTAGTACGTATGTATGTAGGCCTATGTATGTATGTTTGTATGTATGTATGTATGTATGTATGTGTGTGTGTGTGTGTGTGTATGTATGTATGTACGTATGTATGTATGTGTGTGTGTGTGCGCGGATGTATGTAAACAAGAGAATCTCGATATTTCTGTACACACAAGCTTGACACCTGGCGAAATACTTTCTTAAAGGGGTGGCTAAGAGAGCCTCCGAGCATACTGTAATTGATTGTCTCATTTAAGACATAAACAACCGTTTATAGGAAGTCGGTTGACCCAGAATAAAGTCCGTAATTTGTGTCATATTTACTTGAACGTTTGGATATAGCTAGTTTGGAGAAAGACATTGGATGAGTTCGTTAGCCAGCTTTGTATCCTTTCTACTTCTTTAGTAAAAATTAATTCTTTTCAGAAAAGAGTTAAAACAGTAAAAAATAATAATAATAATAATAATAATAATAATAATAATCCTTGACTTCTAGAGAAAGCAACTCCGTCACCACGCAGACATTGACATAATACTCTCTCTCTCTCTCTCTCTCTCTCTCTCTCTCTCTCTCTCTCTCTCTCTCTCTCTCTCTCTCTCTCTCTCTCTCTCTCTCTCTCTCTCTCTCTGCGTTATATTACGTGCCTTAAGAAAAAGACATCTGCTGGTGTGGACGGTATAAATGGTTATATACTCCACATATCACTGCCTTATATTGTTGAACCCCTCACTTACATTTTTAACTTATGCATACAGTACAATACTTTTCCTGTGGCGTTTAAAAAAGCAAAAGTTGTTCCTATACCCAAGACCAAAGATACTACTGATGTAAATGACCTTCGTCCCATTTCTCTTCTGTCTGTTTTATCAAAGCCACTTGAGAAGCATATTCAAAAGCATCTCCTCCAGTACCTCGAAGAACGGTCCTTGTTAAATAAGTTCCAGTCCGGTTTTAGACCCAAACACTCATGCCACTCAGCATTAGTACGTATGGTTGATTCATGGCTAGATAACATCAACAATAACAAAATGACTGGCACGGTATTCTTGGACCTGAAAAAGCGTTCGATCTGATAAATCATGAAATCTTGCTGAGGAAACTTAATGTTTATTTCAACAACAACAGCCCGTCAGCCCTTTCATTTTTTAACTCGTATCTTTCTGCGAGAACACAAGCTGTCTATGTAAATGGTAACTATTCCTCAGAGGGTAAGGTAGAGCTTGGTGTTCCTCAGGGTTCGGTTCTGGGCCCATTGTTATTTTGTATCTTTATTAATGATTTACCACTACACATCACATGTGCTAGTGCCGAGTGTGACATGTTTGCTGACAATTCGACGCTACATGCATCCGGTAAAACTGTAGCTGACATAACCAACAGCCTCCAGCAGAGCCTACAAGAAGTCTCTAAATGGTGCAGTAGAAATAGAATGATAGTCAATCCAACTAAAACAAAAAAGCATGTTAGTCACAACACGTCAGAAACATCAGCTGCAACCCGCGCCTCTAAACCTCTCATTTGAAGCTGTCCCCATAGAGCAAGTACAGCAGCACCGTTTACTAGGGGTAGTTGTAGATAACCAACTTAGTTGGCAGCCTCATCTCATACACATCGGAAAGACAATTTCAAAGAAATTGTTTTTACTGTCTAAACTGAAAGCGGTCATTAATCTGAACACGCGTAAACTATTTTTCAATGGATACATCAAGCCCCAAATTGATTATGCCTCAACAGTTTGGGATGGCTGTAGCGAGGTTCAGTTCAAGAAAATAAATTCGCTATACAGAAGAGCAGCCAAACTCATTATTCCTAGCTCATCTCTACCCACTGAGGCGAGGCTCGAGGCAGTTGGACTCCTTCCTCTTGACAAACACTTAGTATTTAACAAGTGCGTACTAGTGCACAAAGCTCTTAAGGGTAAGGCCCCCGGCTACTTATCGGAACTTTTTACTCTTACTGAGAAGAGATACAGCACCTCTCGGAGCAACCTGAGCATAAAACGGCCCCGCATTGATTTGTATAAATCCAGTTTGTCATACTCAGGTGGTTTCCTGTGGAATTCTATTCCTCTGCATCTACAACAAGTTAATTCCCTAGCTGCTTTTAAAGCAAAACTGTTCAAGCACTTATCCAAGGCAACGTAAATTTAATTATCTCGTGTTGTCTAACCATAATATATTTTTATTTCTTTTTATGCAACTATTATTTTTATTATACCATTTGCGTTCACGTGCCGTTTGTGAGGGTGCTTCCCGTATAGACCTGGTCAGGGGATGCAGTGCCGGTGCACAGTTTATTCAAACGATGTGCTTAGTATGTCATTCGAGTGAAAGTATATTTGTGGCGTGCCCCCCGGGTGGGAGTGTCTGGGGAGGGCTCCCGCAAACGGATATTATGACACGTGCAAACATCTTCGTATGGGTACCTGTGTGTTTTGTTAAATCATTGTTGCAGTTTGTAGTGTTGTCGTAATTCGCATTAATTTCAGTTCGATGTTGTTTGTGAGTTTAATGTAGCTTTGCCTGTTATTATATGTCAGTAGATGTAGCAAGGACAGATTGGAAGAAAGGCCTGTGCGCCTAATATCTCAATCCTTGATAAAATAGTTTCAGTCAGTCAGTCAGTCAGTCTCTCTCTCTCTCTCTCTCTCTCTCTCTCTCTCTCTCTCTCTCTCTCTCTCTCTCTCTCTCTCTCTCTCTCTCTCTCTCTCTCTCTCTCTCTCTCTCTCTCTCTCTCTGAGATCGGAGTACCGGGCCCTTTGTGATTATGTACAACAGCTCCTGGCCGGTACAGCGGACCCGACAGACAATGTCCCCGTCACCAGCAACCATCTTGCATCTGACCCTGACGTTACAGAAAGTATCGTCACCTCACCCGCCACCCCTTCCAACTCCTCACGGGGCCTGCTGTTGGCTGTCTCCCTAGCAGACACCCCCATCACGCCTACCCTCTCCACTCCCTCGGACAACAAAGAAGTCTCTCTTCTTGTGCAGCCGGCAGAGTCGTCAATCACAGGGGATTATCAACCGACGCCCCTTCTATCCGACCACTCATCCCCGACTAATCCCATCACCACATCTACTGGCCAGCCACTTCAGAACGCCCGCACTGATTTTTCACTTGTTGCGGCAACAGTTGATGGTGTAATGTCCACTGCCACGCCCCTTCCCCCAACCCGACCAAACACGAACGCCAGTCCCGCGTCTCCGGGACTGGGATTACGTAATACAGAGGCCGCACCCACCACGGCCCTCGGGACTACCTGTCCTCACGAGGACACCACTGACCCTGATACTCTGCGAGCACAACTCAAAAGTGCTTGTAACCTCATCACGGACCTTCGCGCTGACGTCAGTACACTGTTCAAAGGACTTTCAGCAGCCCTAGCCAGGATTGATCAGCTCGAGAGTCAGCTCCGTGACGAGGCGGTCAAGAGAGCCAGAGATCTACAGGTTACGGAGAAAAGTGTGGGCGAAGTGTTGTCCGGCCTGGACGACAGGATAACTGGTGTGGAGACAGCTCAACACGCCACAGACGGCACTGTCAACCAGCTATCCTCCGCCAAACAGAGCCACAAGCAGCGCCTGAGGGAAATTCAAAAACAGTTGAAAAAGAAATCAGCCACTGCGTCCAACAACTCAGACGTTGCCATGAGTGGTAACACTCAAACTGACCTGTCTGCCAATGTTGATATCTGTGCGTCTCCGCGCCAGGTAACGGGCAGCGCAATCGCTGCTCCCTGTCACCCCTCCCCTCCACCCGTTCTGCAAGAACTGGCCACGGTACAGGCTGTGAGTGCAGCCGAGAAGAGCCCAGAGCGACTCATACCAGTACGGATTACCGGCGGCCTGCCTGAGGTCAACAACGGGTATGACCACGCCAGCAGCCAGCAGCAGCGTAATAACAAAATGTCTCCTGATGAGCAAATACTGCGACATTCAGTGCAGAGTGACACCACCACGCTGGTCATTGGAGACTCTGTTGTTCGCAACATCAAGGCAGAGAAGATGCCCACCTACCCTATAGAAAAAGTAGACGTATTATCTGTCTCTGGCCTGCGGACTGTCCACCTGCTGAACTGGCTCCAGCGACAACACGCGTCCCACACAGCGGTGGCACTGGTGACCTTCCACGTGGGGATCAACGATTGCAAACAGAAGGAAGTGACCAGCGCTGTGTGGGAACAGCTCGTCCGGGAATGCAGGCGGGTATTTCCCGGCGCTCGTCTGCAGGCATCCTCCATCCTGCCGACCGACAGTAGACACCAGCTGTATAGGGCCATCACCGCCTCCAACAGTAACCTGTTCCATGTGTGCAGAAAGCTGGGTGTCACACTGATAGACAACACTCAGGTCTTTACTGCTGTTGATGGGTTGCCGCGTAGAAAATTCTACAGGCGCGGTGACCCCATCCATCCTAGTCGCCAGGGCACCATCAGTCTGGCCCTCAACATAAAGAGAGGAGGGCCAGCTACTGACGTCACCACTCCCAACAACCAGCCTGCAGGTGGTGACCGTCACCGCCGTCAGCGACGTGAAGGACACGCTGACACCACCAACACTTACGCTAATGTCGCAGCCGGCAGACAGTCAGTGTCCGCTGCAGCACCCAACCTGGAATCGCTCTGTGGTGCATCCAGCTTCGGTGCTGCACCGGAGAGTCAAGGTGGACTGTCAGTGTCCTCTGCTGTAGCACCAAGTCTGGAATCACAGTACAGCGAATCCAGATTTGGTGGTACAGCAGAGAGTCAATGTAGCTATCAGCAACAAATGCCGGGCCAGTATCCTATGTGGCAGCAACCGCCACTACCACCATACAGTGCCGCATTTCCACAGTATCGCGAGGCCGGACCATGGGGACACTTCAGCATGACGCAGCCAACGTATCCTTTCAGCGTCCCCCCGCTCACATACACGCCATATGCACAGCAGGAACCGTGGGCACAGTACAGCCACCCCGTGCGTGTGTATTAGACTCATTTCCAGAACATTCAGTTACTCTTCCTTACATAACTTTGTGCTTTACTTTCCAGGCTAACACTGAACAATATCGAATTGATTTTCTTGCGTCTCATTGCTCATAATTATTGTGTTTGCGCAGAGACGTATTCATTTGTTTTTAACTTCAACCACTGCACGTGGTCCAATATTAACATTGTCATCCTTTTGACTTCTGCCGACAGTATTCGTGAATACCGATCTTCTCACTCTGTGCGATTTGTGACGCTTATAGCACTAGTACTTGTGCACCGTGACACTTTCTCTACTAGTGCTCTACGTATATTCACACTACGACCATATATGTGTCCTTTCGCAGCGCTGACTTTATTTCCCCTATCGCGCAGCGGGGTCGTTTAGCTTTGACTGTTGAAGTTTGCTAAAGGGATTAGTCCCTGTTAGTGACCGTTAGTGACCGGTAGTGTGGTCTATATCAGTGAATGCGTAGAAGAAACTCTTTTTTTTTTTTTTTTTTTTTTTCACTTGCCTCCCACATTCTGTGTGTTAGAGCGGACTGATATTCTTTTGCTTTGTTTTATTATTTCAGCTCTTATTTGCCTTTGTATCATTTATAAGCTTTTTTATTTGTACTCTTTGGTATTGACATACATTAGCAATCATGGTGTATGATCGCCAGTTACATATTGGCCATTTAAATGTTTATCATTTAACTAACAAAGTTCCCGATCTGTGTGTGCTCTTGAGTCAATCCAATCCATTTCACTTGTTTGGTGTAACGGAATCGCGTCTCAATCGTAACATCAGCGATGAGGCCGTTTCTATCCAGGACTTCACTGTACTGCGCCGCGATGCTGAATACCCGGGACATACGGGTATTGCAGTATACATTCATAATTCAATTAGCGGTATTACTCGCAGGCGTGGGGACCTGGAGTCAAAAACCGTAGAATGCATTTGGGTTGAGTTAAGGGCAAACAAATCCAGCCCCGTGCTGGTCGGGTACATTTACAGGAACCCAGCATCAACATTTCAATGGTTCGACGACTTTATCGCCATGATGGATAAGGTCAGACAGTCCAGCTCTGAAATTTTGATCCTAGGCGATTTCAATATTAACATGTTTTTGAATAACCCTGCTTGGGAGTGCACCATGTCTATGTTTGGTTTAAAGCAGCTAGTTAAAACAGCAACTCGTGTTAGTCCAACTTCCTCCACCCTTATAGACCACATATATACAACTACTCAATCAAGGGTGATGGCAGTAGACGTGCTTCAGGTAGGGATTAGCGATCACTACCCGGTGTGCTGTTGCTTGGCATTAAAAGCGGATAATTCATTCCGAAAACATCAGCACACGACTATTAGATACAGATCACTTAAACACTTCAACAAGGAAACATTTCTTTGTGATTTAAGTAGCACACACTTTGATACAGTGTACTACCATAATGACCCCAACGATGCTTTGTCTGAGTGGTACGGATTGTTCCTTGGTGTTCTCGATAAACACGCTCCATTCAGAGAGAAACGGGTGAAGAACCCCCAGCTTCCCGCCTGGTTAAGTAAGGAAATCAAGGATGCCATGCAGCTCCGAGATGACTATAAAAGAAAGAAGGATTTTATTGCTTATCGAAGGCAAAGAAACCATGTTAAACATTTAGTGAGGAAAGCTCAAAGGTCACTTTTTCACCGTCTTATGAACGGAAAGAAAGATGTCGTATCTGTGTGGCGAGCGATCAATGCTTTTACGAGGTCCAAAAATACCGCACAATGTACACAGTTATCAGCTGATATCTTGAATCAGCATTTCCTCTCGGCTGCCAGTACGTTGCTAAAAAATACATATTCTGGTCAGTCTTCAGCTGTGTCCGAAAAGCTAAAGACGTTTTGTGCAGAACGGCTGGACCCTGACACGTCATTCAGCATTCCGCTGTTAACGATATACGACGTGGGAAAATCCATCTCGTACTTAAAGAACAAACGTACGTCTGGCCATGATGGTATTAGTAGCTCAGTTCTGAAAATGGCCCTACCGTATATTTTAGATACCTTGACATATATATACAACCTTTGCATAAAGCAGGGGATATTTCCATCTTCTCTAAAAACAGCCAAAGTGATCCCACTACCTAAAACGAAAGACCTTGCCGACCCTAACAAGTTCAGGCCCATTTCGCTACTGTCAACACTGTCGAAACCGATAGAAAGACACATTCACACACACTTACAACATTTTCTAGAAAAACACAAACTCATACATCCATTACAATCTGGCTTTCGGCGGAAACACTCCTGTCACACAGCATTGGTACACCTTGTTGACAGATGGCTTACTGCCATAAATAGCAGTCAAATGACTGGAGCAGTATTTTTGGACCTTTCAAAAGCATTTGACCTCGTCAATCATGAAACTTTAGTTCAAAAACTTAATGTCTATCAACTAAGCGCAGACACACTTGCCTTCCTTACGTCATATCTGCATGGGCGTACGCAGTATGTCTACGTGAATGGTAAAAACTCACCTGAAGGGGTGATAGAGCACGGAGTACCACAGGGATCGATTCTTGGTCCATTATTGTTCTCTGTCTTCATAAACGACCTTCCATTACATATATCTGACTCCAGTGTAACTTTCAGTCTTTTTGCAGACGATGGAACACTGGACGTTTCGTCATCAGACGTAACATGTATGGTGAAGATTCTCCAAGACAGTTTAAATGAGGTATCTGAATGGTGCAGAAATAACGCCATGATACCTAATCCCACTAAAACCAAATGCATGCTGATTACCACACGGCAAAAGCATCAGTTGAACCCCCCTCCCCTTCAACTAACACTTAATGGCCAGCCTGTGGAGCAAGTCAGAGAACAGCGCGTGCTTGGAATCAACTTAGACGACAAGTTGTGCTGGCAAGGCCACATTACTAAACTGTGTAAAATAGTATCTAAAAATGTATTCCTCCTGTCGAAATTGAGACATTTTGCTGATGAGCCAACAAGGAAACTCTTCTACTATGCCCATATTCAGTCACATTTGGATTATGCCTCATCTATTTGGGACGGTAGTAGCGATGCTAATTTAAAAAGTCTGAACTCGCTCCACAGAAGAGCCATTAAACTTATTGTTGACAGACCCTCAGAAGTCATTAATACTGACAATAAGTTCAAGCTGTTAGACATTTTGCCACTTGAAAAACAGTTTAAGTATAATAAGTTGGTGCTCATGCGCAAAATTACCCTCTCAGAAACACCAGCCTATCTCAATAGTTTGTTCCACTTTGCTCATACGAGGTCCAGTCGAACACCAGGGAACAATCTTGTTGTACCGATGCCTCGACTAGACATTTATAGGTCGTCGTTGTCCTATTCTGGTGCAAAGTTATGGAACTCCATTCCTGCGGATGTTAGAGCCGCGCCATCGCTTAAAACTTACAAGACCAAGCTGCTCAAACATCTAGACAAAACTTAATTTTTCTTTTATTTTGTATTTTTATTTTTATTTTTACATGTAGCACTCCATGCCTTATGCGGCATTTCCCGGATAGTCTGCATTCTCTTCTAACATTAAAAATTTATGAACGCATGTAATATACCGCTGGCATTCCAGCAAGCCGCATTATGTAATATCCATGACCCCATGGACTCGGCTGGCCAGACGGGATGCCGTCGATAGACACAGCATTGGGCGCTCGCGAGGCGTGGCAGTGCTGTGGTTTCTTCGCGTCGACCCGCGCGCGCGGTGGTTGCGGGATCGCTATACAAGTCTAGTCTAATTCCATGGCAGACTAGCATCTAGCTGTGCGCTGTTTAGTGGCGCGGGGAGGCCGCTATCGCATGTGTGTGTTTATCTGTGTCAGTGTGTGCAAGTGTATGTGTGTGCACGCGCGCATCCCT
Source organism: Semisulcospira habei (assembly GCA_036245525.1). Lineage (NCBI taxonomy): Eukaryota > Metazoa > Mollusca > Gastropoda > Semisulcospiridae > Semisulcospira > Semisulcospira habei. The sequence continues at coordinate 260,797,818 of BTPG01000002.1, read as the reverse complement.
ACGTGCTTGCGCACGCGCGCGCGCGCGCGCGCGCGCGCGTGTGTGTGTGTGTGTGTGTGTGTGTGTGTGCGAGTGTGTGTGTGCGTGTGTGTGTGTGTGTGTGTGTGTGTGTGTGTGTGTGTGTGTGTGTGTGTGTGTGTGTATGCCTGTTTATGTTTGTTGGAGTGAGCCGCCGTGTTGGTTTTTATGATGAGAACAATAGCGGTTTTATGTACAAAATCCTTTATACTTTTTATATTTGCTGTAGTATAGTTTTAAGCGAAAGAATGTATGTGTACATGATATACTGATGTGTGTGTATGTGTGTGTCAGTGTGTGTGTGTGTGTGTGTGTGTGTGTGTGTGTGTGTGTGTGGAGGGTTGTGCAGGCTTGGCTTGGCGCCTGTAGGCTACAAGCTAATCTGGCACAAGCCTGTGCACGCGGCAATTGCACACCGGCGCGTGTGTGTGTGTGTGTACGTTATTTTGTTTTGTAGTGTGTAGCAAGGACAAGAATGAAAACAGGTCTGCGCACCTATTCTTTTATCCTTGGAAAATAAAGTTTCATTTCATTTCATTTCATTTCATTTCTCTCTCTCTGACACAAACATGCGCGCATCTCCAGGAGGAATAGATCCTCATGAGCCCTCGCGGCGCATAAGGATCTATGCCTCTTGGAGATGTTTGGAGCGCGCGCGCACGCATGCACTAACACGCAAACACACATCGACGCGCATTCAGAAGAGCATGCAATGACCCGTGTACTTAGTATATTATGTAGCTAGGTAGTCAACCTGCTTTAACACAAATTATAGCAAGACTGAAAGTGTACCGTGAAGTTCAAGTTTTGTCACCATTTTCTCAAGCCTATGAAGCGAAAGTGAAACTCATATCACGTAAAATATAAATTACGTAAAAACTAAAACTTGCGTCATGACAAATGACGTTTGACAAATCAATGACGCGTATGTCCTGCGCCCCTCACTGACGCATTGGCAGATCTGCGAGACGTTTTCAATAGGAGATAATTCAACACGAGAATATGGAAGGGACTTTGTGGGTTATGGTTCATCCCATCGTGTTATTCTAGTGGTGATTTCTGCAGGAATCACCTCGACAAAAACCACTACCCACAGCCAATGGGTTAACCCCTTTCATCCCTGATATGCTAAAACAGAAGATGGATCGACCATGATAGTTCAAGGGTGGTGCCAGAATAGCTTGGCGCCTCCCGGCGCCAAGTTATTTGGCACCACCTTGAACTATCATGGTCCCGGCGCCAAGCTATTCTGGCACCACCCTTGAACTATTATGGTCGATCTGTCTCATTAACCGGAATGTATTCTTCAGAGGATCGTACCTCTTTCAAATTTCAGACTTAAGATTTCTGGACTCGATGTCATAGCACTTACTCGCTCACCACTTTCCCCAACAATTTGTTGTTAACCCTTTAGCTGCTCAATTGCGCGTATGAAACCACTGTACACTGACCGATATTCTCGTGAAGAACGCAGATGTAAATGGGACAAAAATAGGCATAAAGAAGACAGGACTACCAAGAGACATAATTCCTCATGAGCCACCGCCACTGCGGGATTTTTATGAAGATTTATGTCTCTTGCACCTGGGCAGTGATCGTCTTGTCCCTGCAGTTAAGGGGTTAGCAATATTAATTTGTCTTAGATGGTCTGTCAGATGTTGAAAACAGATACAAAAATATATTTTGCCTACGTTCACAAATGTAATGTAGCTCTTAATGTAGCCCATTAACTCTGTAGGCAAATGGTATAATACTGTATAAATTTACGACATATTGTATGCCCTTTTAACCCGTTCAGTGCAGAGAGAATCTGAACACCACCCAACTGCAAGAGGTATAGCGGATCTATGCCTCTTGCTGACACAACTTTAGATCCATGTTCCTGAGACTTCTAGGGTCTTCAATATAAAGTAGCCTGCAGAAACACAGTCTGCGTTAGCTGGCGCCGAACGGGTTAGGGTGTAAAACAAGCACAGGAAGGATGAACTGACTGTAATATCGAAATTATTATCACTTTTGTTACAATTAATCTAAACTATAAGTTAGGATCGTTTAGCTTACCAAACGAATGCAATACCGTAAAAATGTGCTGAACGCGGGGTCAGTTGCACGAATGAGCTTAGTCCTGCGCCAGCCACTAGGCAAGGTGCCCCGCTATAACGGAGCACCTTGCTTAGTGGCTGACGCAGGACTAAGCTCACTCATTGCAACTGGCTCCAGAACATTTTACGCCAGTGGTATCTGAAAAAGAAAAATAAAGCTAAGCGTATTTGAAGGAATTTACTTCCACAGATATGAAATGATTCGCATGGTTCACGCCACTAGTGCAAAAGGCTATAAATTCCATCCAGACAGTTTCAGAGATAAAGAGCCATTGTCAAAGAATCAGTTCTGAAAAATAGGAATATAGGCACACAAAAATTGTAATCAGAACGGTTACTAATGTGTGTGCGTGTACATACGTGTGCGTGTCTGCGTGTTGGGGGGAGAGAGGAGTAGAGGCCGGGTGCTTGTTGGGATACTGTAACGGGATCTGAAAAAAACGTGGTACAACATCAGCAACAACACACACAAAAAACAGCAAAAAGTTAGCTTACCATTTTAGATTACGTTGAGCAGCTCCGTCCGTCCAACAGTACAACTAGGTCAATACAACTGACAAAGCCAAATCAGCCAGAAATTGGATATCCGCAATGTAGAATTGTAGACATGATCTGAGTCTTGATGGGCCTTTACACAGACAGTTTCCTTGAAGTTACGTGTATCATTTTGCAAACGACACCATTGCAGTATACACAATACTGTAACAAATCAAGCGATTCAGTCACGGCCAAGAACTACGCCCGTTACGGCAATTGAATGTCAGATTTATAAGCTCTGTTCGGTACCAGCCGTACACATGCACGCTTGAAGCCAGTTAAGAACTGAGGGAATACAAAATCACTCGCCTGACGAAGTCTTGGTAAACTTCAGGACAAAGTAAAAAGGCCCGCTTGGATCAGTCTCTGGATATAACGTCTATAGTGTCTCAACCCTCCATGTGCGTGCTTGAAGTTTTCGGCTGAGGCAAAAATCACAAGTCTGGTGAAGTCTTGGTAGACTTTTCGGCCAAGGGACGCACAGCAAAGTAAGTAGACCAGGTTTGGATCAGTGTCTGGATATAACCTCTATAGTGTCTCAGCCTTCCAGTTGCGCTCTTGAAGTTTAACCCTGAGGTAAAACTGAAAACAAATCACAAGTCTGACGAAGTCTTGATAGACTTTACCAAGGGACTCATGACAAAGTAAGCAAGCCCGTTTCAATCAGTCTCTGGATATAATCTCTATAGTGTCTCAGTCTTGAAGGCGTGTGCTTGAAGTTTACGGATGAGGGGAAAAAAATCAACCACAAGCCTGACGAAGTATTGGTAAACCTTTTCCCTGTGTCAAGGGACTCACGTCAAAGTAATCAGGCCCGACTGAATCAGCCTCTGGATATAACCTTTGTAGTGTCTCAGTCTTCCAGGTTCGTGCATGAAGTATACAGCTGAGGAAAAGAAAAACAATCACAAGTCTGACGAAATCTTACCGTAGTCGTGTCTCTGTTTTAAGCGACTCTCGGCACAGTAAATCCCGCCTAGTCAGTAAGTAACGTGTTCGTTTGGACATCTGGATACGTCAGTAAGTATCGTACTCGTTTGGAATCCGGATGTCACCTCCACGCGATGTGTCAGCCTGATGCGTACGGCTTATGAAAAAAAAATCACAAATCCGATGTCAACATTTTTAGAAAAAAAAATTAAAAATTCAACCCCAAGTTACATGCATCGGGCCGACGTTGGCCGCCTTGGCCCGCGCTTTGACGCGGCCCAAGGCGGCTAACGTCAGCCCGATGGCTTTCTGCGTTGTGGGCCAGTGGCCGCATACACAAGGGTGTTAAAGTTCGCCGCCTGGAGGAAAAAAATCACAATAATCTGAATGGGGAGTCTTGACAGACTTTTCCCTGTTTCAAGACAAGTGAAATGCCTGTGTCGCCGTAGACAAATATCGTTTGTCGTAGTAGCAGTTGCACGTTATCTGCGGTAAGAGGAAGGAAATTTGTTGTCCGATACAAGTATAGAGTTTTCACGCCTACACCAGATATAATACTATACCGAAATAACCCTTCACTTATCCTTGTTTTACTGCACGCGTCGTAAACGACATGTGACAAATCGATCCCGATAATGAGGAGAGAAATAAGGTACTAATCCTCGGTGAAACTCTCGATCGATATATAGAGAAGAGCAAAAGAAATACGACATTTTTTTAATCATTGGAAACACTACAGTGTTTCCGATTATTCCAAAAATGTCGCATTTCTTTTGCTCGGCAGTAACAGATCGTCTATGCATGGAAACGGGAGTCTCTTTAACTCGTTCAAGGGGTCTCGCATCAATAACTGCGGAAGTATCTATAGCGTTGCCGCCACTTTCGCAGCTATTGATGCGGGACGCCTTGAATTAGTTAATAGACAGGTCGTCAGGCCGGCGGCGACGCTATGCGACACATCTGCAACTACTGATTCGGGCGCCTTGAATGAGACAGTCAAAAGGTCGTCTGGCCGGCGGCATCGCTAGACAACATTTCCGCAGCTATTGATGCGGGGAGCCATGAATGAGTTCAGGAAAAGGTCGCCAGATCGACGTCGACCGAGGACCTGGTGCGCAGCGGAAGAAAAAATGTCTTCTTTTTTTTTTTTTTTTTTTTTTTTTTGTTACTCCGTGATGTCTGTACCGCTTGCAAACAGCTCAGTTTTTGTTAAAACTTTACGGCCATACACACGTGAAGAAAATACCCCTGCAAACATTTACGTATCTATACCGCTGCATATCTTTTACTTACGAAACCCTAAATGATGATACGTTCTTGAGTCAGCGTGCGGCGGCAGTTTGTTGAGTCACATCTGGCCTAAGCTGACTTCCAACTTTCTGTCTCTGTCATTTCATTTTCTGTTCCAAATGACAAAGCTGGTCCTTTAACCCTTTTCATCCTAATACATTTTTGCTTGAAATAAATTTGACTATGATAGTTTAAGGGTGGTGCCAGAATAGCTTGGTGCCTCAGGCGCCAAGCTATTCTGGCACCACCCTTGAACTAATTTGTCGATCTGGTTCCTAATCTGTAATGCAGCCTTCATAGGACAATAAGCAAATATCAAAAATTCGGGCTCAGGATGTTATGGGTTAAATGCGATCCAGCAGCTGATTTCGCAGTGTTTAAATAAGACTGATACTGTTGATCTGCTCGCAAAATTAACACATTTCTTCCCAAATTAAGCGAATAGTGAAATTTCTTGGACCGGCGCTAGAGCGATTAGACACATTGTCCAACGGTAGCTTTAAAGCACAGAAACTTTTTTTCTGAAAAAATAATCGGACGGCCTTGTTTTGAACGAGAGTAACACCTCGCGATAAACCTTAAGGACTGACACCTCCCACTTAGTCTCCTACCCTCCCGCCAAGCACTGGAGATATTTGTTGACTGTCGCCCATAGCTCGACCTTGCATCACATACACGCTGGAATCCCCCGACACGCATAAAGCAATCACTTGGCGATTATCAGTCGGAAGGAAAGTAGAACGGTATCCGTGCTAGTGTTCTCATTTTAACCACTTGGGTGTTGGTAGCGATTTCGGTCGAGGTGATTCCTGGAAGGAATCACCTCGACCGAAACCGCTACCGACACCCACAGGATTAAGTCCATCTGCAAGATGGCGCGGATGCTCATGAGTTCGCCTGTTAGCTGTTGGACTTTATTTTTTTCTTCCGGCTTTCAGCCTGTTCAGTAGTTTTCAGACCAACTGGTTTTACCCTTTCAGCTGGACCAATTTGTTTCAGCTCCGAATGGGTTCAGAAGCTCATGAGGATCTACGCTTCTTGTGATGTTTAACCCATGTAACCTCACGGCCGCATTTTTCCACGTTTTGGAGGCGTTTAACTGACCTAACGACTGTGTACCAGTTGCAGGAGATGGATCGACCATGATAATTCAAGGGTAGCGCCAGATCAGCTTGGCGCCTTCAGGCGCCAAGCTGATCTGGCGCTACCCTTGAATTATCATGGTCGATCCATCTCCTGCTGCAGGGCATCGGGGATGAATGGGTTCATCTGTTACAAGTTATCTTCTCAAGTTCGTTTTGCTTGGGCCCAAATCTCCGCAGTGGCTTACTTTCGGCAAAGGCTTATCGGAACAGTTAACTCAGCTCAGGCGCTCACTGTGACACGAATCTGTGCTTCAAACTTAAGTTAGTTTTTTACAAGTTATATCACTCTCGTTATCACTGAGCTAATTTTACAGGTTATCATTACTCACATCTCAGTCTCTGCTTTTCCGAAGTAGAAGTCTTTACGATAAACGCAGCGTGTTACGGTCCGAGTCCAGAATCCTGGCGAGCCAGAACTTATAACAGGATCTACCCGGGTATCAGTAATGACCCGACGGGCACAGCGATGCTTCTTCCACTCATACTAGACCAGTACATGAAACAACGAGAGAGTTTTGATATTAGAGAGAGCTGGGTGGTTGGCAGTACGGCGCGAGGCGTGCGCTGTTCACTAGCGCTGGTCACTAGCTTTCCGAGTGCGTGTGTGCGCCGCGCGCGGGTGCATGCATTTTGTGAGACGATAATTATAGCACCCAACGGTCGTACATCGAACGCCCAGCCGCAGTCTCAGTCTCATTTTAAAAAAAAAAATTTTTAAAAAACGAGCGCTGATGTAAGTGGTGTCAACAAGAGACGTAGCTCCGCATGAGCCTCCGCTATTCTGCGGAGGATCATGCGGATTTATGCCTCTTGGTGATTGTAATGAAGTTAGGCTGACGCCTTCACCGCGAGAGGGACCGTGCTAGAACTGCGTCGGGCCAGGTTTCGGATAGAACAAGTAACGAGCAAAAAAATGATATATCGCTTTATAGTAACAAGTTCTTCTGATCCACTGTACCAGAATAATCCAGACCAAAGAAAGGTGATTGCCAAGCGTGTAAAATGCAGTGAAAAATGAAAAACGACACGAAGTCAGAGACACGCTTAGAAAAGACAGTTACAACACAAGTTATTAATATGTCGGGTTAAAACCCATTTTGAAAATAGACATACAAACGTGTGCACAATTTCCTACTTTATTTTTAGAGATGCGAAGATGCAACTTTGCCTACTTGTTTGTACAGGCCTACATGTCTGTTTTGAAAAAAAAAGCGAGTTAACTCATTCAACCCCACGAACGTATTTCCCAAATTTCGGAGGCGTCATCTAACGACTATGCACCATTTGCAGGAGATGGATCGACCATGATAATTCAAGGGTAGTGCTAGATTAGCTTGGCGCCGACAGGCGCCAAGCTAATCTGGCACTGCCCTTGCATTATTATGGTCGATCCATCTCTTGCTGTAATGCGTCAGGGCTGAATGGGTTAACCCGATATATTAATAAATTGTGTTGTAGGCTAACTGCCTTTCCTAAGCGTGTTTCTTTCTTCGTTTGCCTATTCTCCACTATACCAGAGGCTGATACTACAAAATGCTAGATAAGGGTACCAAAACAACTCCGGATTGCATCCCCGTTATCAACATTGGCTGAATACATCCGTCACGATGAACTTGACGGTCGAAATCACTAATGACGAACAGTTTAACACATTTAGCCCCGACGGACTCAATACAGCAGGCGATGATACGTTTCGTATGAGATAAAGATTTGTGCCATTTGAATGAGGGGGAAAAACAACCAACCAACCCACCCGCCAACCAACCAGCGGGATGAATTTATGTTGTTGTTGTTGGTCAGATCAAGATGAAGGACTACAGCAGCAGCGCAGATGGTAAGGCCCAGTGCACAAAAGGTCATCCGATGGCTTTTGCTTATCCCGTTAACCCCTGACACGCTTCGACAGGATGTAGATCTGCCATGACATTTCAAAGGTGGTATCAAAATATCTTGGCGTCTGACCATGATAGATCAATGGTTGTGTCGGAATAGCTTGGCGCCTGTAGACACCACCTTTGAACTATCAAGGTTGAGCTGTATCCAGGACTGTGACGCAGACCTCAAAAGATGTCTTTTAAAAAAAATTGACAATTTTATCCTCAAGGTGTAAGAAGTTACTGGGTGGTGGAGTACATTGTGAGTGACATGGCCAAGTTGCCTCTTTAACTGCAGGCTTCAAGATTTCTAGTTTTCTGTCTTCTAGGTATTGATATCATTTCCAAGTTGGTAAAAGACTTTCAACCAAAACATTAATTTTTCACCCTTGGAAATAAAAGGCAAACGACATGACGAAAGTCTCCCCGTCTGAGATTCCAGACGTCAAATAAAGGTCGCAGACTTTTTGACAGACGTGCGGTCAGTCAAGCGTAATAATTTTCAGACTGGTTCAGCCAACACGCTACTCTTTGCTGTAGGCATTAACCCTAACGTACGCTTGCTTCCTGCAGGCCTTATTTACAGTTATGTTTTAACTCTTTCTACCCCATCACCGAAATCCCCAAATGTTGCCGCTGTTCTCTGAAGACTGCATTGCAGTGCAGGACACAGATCGACCATGATAGTTCAAGGGTGATGCCAGAATAGCTTGGCGCCCTTAGGCGCCAAGCTATTCTGGCATCACCCTTGAACTATCATGGTCGATCTTCATCTTGCTGTGGTGTGTCTGGGGTAGAATGAGTTAAGTTGTCGTTTAGCAGTCTGTCAATACTGCACTGTGATATACCGTACATGTGCCGTCGGATGCCTCCCTCTTATGGCAATGATACAGTGCTGTCTAAAATTACTGTGATGGACGCACGAAACAAGATAAACTCATAAATCTAGAGAAAATAGTGTGGATCTGCAGAGTTTTGGAGTGCTTTTGTCACACGTTGGGTGGGAACACCAAAACATATGGCCAAATAATTACCGCAGATAAGAACCCAACGGATAAAGAAACACGCTTATAAATGACAGTTACAACATAATTTATCAATATTTTGGGTTAAAAAAAAAAACTTTTCGAAATAGACAAACGGACAGGTATAAAAAATCAGTTGTTACTTATCGTTTTAGTAGAATTTTAAAAAATAACTAAATAACACTTTAAGTGACACATTTAAGTTTAACCCTTTGTTGCCAGTGATCACGAATGTTGCGTCTGAAACAATTGCAAACTGTCCGAAATTTGCATGAAGAACACAGATGAAAATGAGAAAAAAAATAGGCAAAAGGAACATCAGAGTAGGACTAACAATAGACATAAATACTCATGAGCCCACGCAAATGCGGGGCCTCATAAGGATTTATATCCCGTTCAGCTGGGTAGTATTCGCCTTGCCTCGGCAGTTAAGGGGTTAACCCCTTCACTGTGAGTGGACACAAAATTGTGTTTCTGCCATCTTTATTAATTCAGCGCCATAGATCCCCAGCCGCCCAACGGACATGGATGTAATGTCAAGAAAAAGCGTAAATCGTCATGAGTCCCCAGCAAATGGGGGAGGGGGGGGGCTCATGAGGATCTGTCTCTTACAGTTGGATCGTGTTAAGTTTTTCGCGGTAGCGATTGGGTTTGAACAAGTTTATGTAGTCCCTTTGTAGCAGCAACACCAAAGACCTGCAAAATACGACGGTTGACAGATTTATTAAATAATTATTGAGTGCTAATCATTAGAAAAATCCTCAAATATGTTTATAACTGATCATGACAGATTTGCTGTCGTATTTCCAAAACGCTCACAGATGCAAATGGCACAGATCGTTTACAATCGATAATGCACATAATTTGCGTCTTGTTATGAGTCTCGTGTGATACGCTACGCAGAAAAGATTGTATTAACTGAATACGTGAATTAGTCTAGTAAATCCACAGTTTTTCTTCACGAGATGCGGGAGTATCGGTCTTTGCACTGATTCAAAGAACGAACGAACGAACGAACGAACGAAAGAACGAATGAATGAATGAATGAATGAATGAATGAATGAATGAATGAATGAATGAATGAATGAATGAATGAATGAATGAGTCGATCAATCAATCAATCAATCAATCAGTCAATCCATCCACCGAGCAAGCAAGCAACTAAAAAAAATGTCCCAACAATGAAAAAAAAGGTAATTCTTACATTATACTAGAATGTAGAAAAAATGCACGATTTAGAAACATTCAGTAGATAAAAAGCTATCGTATGTTTGTCAGCCCTTTTAATCCATTGAATATGTCAAATTCGTGCATTGTTTAACAGCCTCTGATTTACGGCAAAAGCCTGCTGTGCAAGGCCCACATAGCTATGTCTAGTACCCTGTTCGAACTTCAAGTATTGTTTCGCGCCAGCCTTCCTCGTTGAACGAACTCTTGAACTCCTGAAATAGTATCTTGATCACATGTTGCACAGTTACTGCCAATTGCTCCAGCCATTTTTAATTAACTCATATTCTTACCTCCGTATGACGATGCAATGAGGCTGAGTTCAAATCTCAAGAGACATGGATTCTCATGAGCCCCTGCTGCAGAGACTCATGAAAATCTATGTCTCTTGTAGATAGGGTGAGGTAGTCTTAGATGTTGTATGCTGTGTTTTGGTTCATCAGTGTCAAATGCGCCATGGGTGGCGACGGTAAATTGATATACTTGCACTAAAAAGGCTGTCACCTTTAGGATTATAAGGAGTTAGGTATCACTAGTCATTTTCGTCAAATTTGTCAGTTAACCCATCCAGCCTCAGTGCCGCGTGTCACAAATTGTAGATGCGTCACTCAACAGTACCTGTTCCAGGAGCTGGATCGGTCATGTTAATTCAAGGGTAGTGCCAGATTAGCTTGGCACTTGACGGCGCCGTAGGGCGTAGGGCGTAGGGCGTCGGGGCTAAATGGGTTAAATTATTCGACGAACAATAGTAAATGATCAGCCACTCATTGAACAAATTATGTTGTATTTTTCGTGAACAGAAAACGATCACTACATAAACGAGCCAACATATGATGTCTCACGGGTACCTCCATCAATATTGAAGATTCAAAAAACTATTAGATGTATTACGAGTTAAGCTTTGCCAGTGGTTCTTGTCGCCTCGAGGATCCGGTCAAGGGGAGTCAATGTCGGAGGTAAGAGTCGAGGGCTTTAGGCCAAGACTCTTACTAAGACATTGACGCCCTTGACCAGACCCGATTTTGTCTTATACTGTAAACAGCATAAGCCTGAAGCAGCGCCGGATCAATCAGTTTTTAAGGGGGGGGGGTTGTGCTGAACGACAATAAATGAACGGAGGAGGAGGAGGGAGGGGGAGAGGGCGGGGGGGAGGGGGTAGAGAGAGAAAAGGCACGTGCTCTTCCAGGGAGGGTCCGATAAAATCGAACAGCGGATAGCATGCTTTTGTATCGAGGTCACATGGTACGGTTCGCATGAAAGTGTTTGGTCGTGTGATGTAGGAATGAAAATAAATGTATTTTTTGTCCATAAATCTGACGATTTGGGAAAAGACAGTGTGTTCATTTTGTTTAGAAAAGCGAGATTTTCATTGCATAACAATGAAAATCTCGCTTTTATCAAAACTGGACATATTATTGGCTTTTTCAAAGAACTGCAGAGACGGATATCTGTTTTCGTCTGCTGCATTTAGAAAAATAAACTAAACAAACAAACACACTAAAATATCAAAAATAACTTTACAAAATAGATATGCATTCTTCTTCTTCTTGTCGTTCGCAGTGGGCTATACGGTCAGTCCAGCACCGGCGATGAATGAGGTCGTTTTCTCCAGGTCTTCTCGACTGCCGTAGAGTTTGGTCTGCAGTGGAGTTGGCGACGGCCACACTTCTTTTCTTTCATCGTCCAGTAGAGGGCATCTCTGGAAAATATGTTCCGCTGTTTGGTCTTCCTGGTTTGGTCTTCCTGACCACAGGCGCAGGTTGGTGATGGCGCCAGCTTGAGCTTTCTGTTCATGTGATAGACATGCATGATATCATAGTATCATATAAATGCTGTTAAAACAATACGGATAACCACAGAATCACAGAAAATAGGAGTACATGTGTAGTCTAAACTGCAAGATGGTTTACAGTATGGTATTAGAAGCCTTTATTTTTTTATCAATCTTCATTGTGCATGAACGGAAGTGTGTGTGTTTGTGGGGGGGGGGGGGGGTTATGTGGGTATTTCTTACCACATCCCTTCTAGAGCCTCGCTTCTCATGAACTTCAGCAAGTAAAACAAATTACAATCGAGCGCTAAATCTATTGCGGGAAAGAGTTTCTTCCGTTCCAGAACCACAGCGAATATGCGCGAACTTAACCCTTCAGTCCAAGTTTCGCCAAACCATTGCTGTTAAAAATAACCTGAACGGTGTTCATAAAATACCAACTCTCCAACATGACAGAATATGCATATTGCTAGATTCAATGCCTTATTTATTACGTCTGGCCGGTTCTAGTTGTTACATGCTAAACACATTTTCTGAGAAAACCACTCATCTGCAAGTGGCGTAGATCCTCATGAGCCCCCGCGTCTGCGGGGGCTCATGTGGATCTGTGCCACTTGCCATCCATGTTCAATTCGTTTGCTGAATATGAAATATTAATCTGTTGCATGTTTGTTGAATCCACTGGTTGTATGTGTCAGGCATTTTAAGTTGTCGAATGAAGCAGGGTATTTTTTTTTAATCATTATTACGTTGATTTGCGTACAGAAATATTGCTGATCGCAAACACGAAGATCGTGGATAGGCGTGTTGCAATTTGAATTGACACGGCTCTGTCCGGCTTACCCCCTTCCCTGCCACTGTACGCACATTTTTGTTTCTGAAATCTTGGTTCTTTCAACGACCAAAAGCCAACACCATCCAAGAACTATGGATGCAGATTGGTCTCAGCAAGAGCCATAGATCCTCATGAGCCCCCGCAGTTGCAATGGTATGTTATGCATTGCATTCAGGTCAAGAGAGATGGAACGATGTTGCTTAGATATTTGGGTTTTTAACGCCGAGCAGGCAACTAAGGCCATCTCACGGCGGCGAAACGATGTTTAGAGTTCTAGGTTAGTGACTGATTAATCTTGACAGCTCAATGCTAGTGCCTGACTCACTCGGCGACTCTTCAGTCCTGAAACTAACTGGCACTTACCAACAGGCTTTGGATCGCGTTGTATATCGGCATAATTACTTGTAATGTGCATAAATTGACACAGATCTCAATAATCGAGAATACAATAATTTTGCAGGACACAGACATTTCAATTTCAACAATGCAGAGAACAACCCAACAAAGAAAGAAACACGCTTTAAAAAGGCAGTTCCAACACAATATTTTTCACACGCTTTGGCAGTCACCCTGTTGTTCCGGATTTCAAATTTCATCAACATCAAACTTTCTTCTTGGAGATGTAACCCCTTCACTGCCGAGAAAAAGTGAACACGGTCCAGCTGCAAGAGGCACATATCTTCATGAGCCTCCACGACTGCTGGGACTCATGAGGGTCTGTGCCTCTTGCCGAGACCAATTTGTATCCATGTTTCTTGGACGGCTGTGGTTTTGATCGTTGAATGAAGAAAGAGTTCAGAAAAGAAATGTACGTAAAGTGGCAGGGACTTGAAGTGGTTAAAGGTCTATCTGACTCCTGCGGCAGGCGCTGCAAGTGAAATGGTTAAATATACTAATGGTCAAAACTTAAGGGCCACTTTTTATCGCAGACGCACCGACAACACCACACAAATAATGTAACTATACTTGGAGTCAGTACTTTGCTAATTTATTCAGTAACAATTTCATTTAAGTTTTGAGTAAATCAAGCAATTGTAACAACAGCAGTACGTTAGAATGTTCACCCACCCCTCATTTGAAAAGTCACACAAGACTGGTCCAGTCAGTAGCGAGTGTACCCACCGTTTGCAGCCAAGCATTCAATGCAGCGTTGACGCATGGAGTTCACCAGGGTTCGGAGAACATGTTGTGGGATCGCTTCCCACTCTTGATGCTGGAACTGAGTCAGTTGGGGGACGGCTTGAGGTGGGGGATGGTTGCTGACTACACGTTGCCCCAGCACGTCCCAGAGGTGCTCGATGGGAGCCAGATCAAGCGAACGAGCTGGCCACTCCATCCTCATGATGCCTCGTTGCTCAAGGTATTGATCCACCACACGCGCGCGATAAGGTCGATCGTTGTCGTCCTGCACAACAGCATTGTCGCCTATGGCTTGGAGAGCTGGCTGGATGAGGGGCTGCACAATTTCGTCCCGATAGCGCAGTCCAGTCATGGTGCCTCGGATGTCGTGGAGGGGGTTCTGCCTTCCCTGCTGAAGCCTGCCCAGACGATGACTGAGCCTCCTCCGTAGCGATCCACCTCCTGGACGCATCCATCAGTGAATCGCTTGCCCTGGCGTCTCCAGACCCTCACCCTGCCGTCGTTGAAGGACACAGTGAACCGTGACTCATCAGTAAACAGAACCTGAGTCCACTAGAGTCTGTTCCACCTCATGTTGATGACACCAGGCATCCCGGGCTCTGCGATGAGCTGAAGTGAGGGGTATTCTCACTCCTGTTCTGCATGAAGCCAGGCCAATTTCGCGCAGACGTCGGCAGACTGTGCTTCTGCTGACGTTAACGTTTGCAGCTTGCATCAGTTGACGACACAGAGTGGTTGACGTGACAGTTCGGTCGCGCAGAGCTGCCATACAGAGGTATCTGTCCTCCCCTCTGCTGGTGCAGCGCGGACGTCCTGAGCAGGGTCGTCGTTCTGCCCTCCCAGTTTCTTGGAATCGTGCCAGCAGCCTCTGGATCACTGAATGGGACACCCCAAGATGTCTCCCAACTTCTTGTCCGGAAATTCTATTCTGCAGCCATGCTAGCGCCCGGCCTTGATCTACTGGCGGTAGGCTTCGTCGTGGTGGCATGGTTAGGAAAGTGACAATTATGCCCCTGCAGTATCGGTATTTGCATGCATACATGTATGTATGTATGTATGTATGTATGTATGTATGTATGCATGTATGTATGTATGTATGTATGTATGTATGTATGTATGTATGTATGTATGTATGTATGTATGTATGTATGTATGTTTGTATGTTTGTATGTATGTATGCATGCAAGGTAGAGACCCTTGACAGCGAAGACAGCTCTATTATAGAATGGACTTTGTGGGTTATGGTTCATCCCATCTTGTTTTTGTTCTCGTAGGCCTGGATTCGCATCCACTTTGGATCAGTACAGTCAAAGACGTATGTATGAAAGTTCAGTGCCACTGGTTAAAAAAAGCCCTCGGCAAATACGGCCGTAAAACGCCTCCGAGCATACCACGACCACGCTTAACCCATTTAACCACACGTGCGCATTTCCCTCATGTTAGAAGTGTCACCGAAAGACTATGTACCAGTTGCAGTAATCTGGCACTCCCCTTGAATTATCATTGTCAAGCCATCTCCTGATATTGGGCGTCGGGGCTAAATGGGTTAGCTCAGTGCCAGCTGACGCAGATTGTGTTTCTGCAATCTTCCTTATTCAATACCACAAAAGAATCCCAGCTGTCCCAGGAACATGGATTCAAAGTGGTGTCAGCACGAGGCCTAGATCGTAATAAGCTCCCACAACTGCGGGGGCTCCGGAGGATCTATACCTCTTGCAGTTGGGTGGTGTTCAGATTTTCTCGGGACTTAACGGGTTAAAAACTGCTCAAGTCTAGTCTCGGTCCCTTAACTCTTTCACCGTCCATTGACGCAAACTGTGTTTGTGCAATCTTCCTTAATTTAACTCCAGCTGTCTCAGCCGTCCCAGGAACCTGTATACAAAGTGGTGTCATCAAGAATCATAGATACTCATGAGTCCCAGCAACTAAACAACTAATTGAATTGAATTAACTGAGCTGAACTAAATTGAATACACAGGTAAGTGAGACGAAAACCGAGACAAATTGTCTTTCAAATTTGTCAAACGTTGCTTGTGTCCAGGAATGCATGTTGTGTATATCTTCAAAATATACTCTCTGACAACACAAATCTGGTGTATTACCCTTTACTGATCTCTTGCTCGTAAATTCACCGCAATGAACTACAATTTATATCCAGAGACAAACTTACGGACGAAAGGTGTTACCTCATGTTAAGGATCAGCGTGTCATTTTAATCCAAGCCGTCACTCAGAGCGTTAACCCATATGCAAGGTATATTATAGTACTTACAGATGAGGATATAAACCAATGGCTTTAGTTCAAGGATGGTGCCAGAATAGCTTGGCGCCCAGAGGCGTCAAGCTTTTCTGGCACTACCCTTGAACTATTTTAGTCAAACTTATTTCACACACTGGTGTATTCCGAATAATAAGGGTTAAAGCTGCCTGTGCAAGAGAACGTGCACACACGGGAACCGAGCCTTTAATTCATTAACTGCATCAATAGCTGCGAAAGTGTCTTATAGCGTTGCCAGCGGCATCGCTATACGACACTTTAGCAACTATTGATGCGGGGCGCCTTGAATGAGTTGAACATGTGCCGGTCTGTGTAATTTTGGACGTTACGGGTTGAAACCGTAAAATCTAAATCACACACCAGCTAATAAATCTCGCGGAGGTTTTTTTTTTTTTGGAAAACTTGCCTCATGCAAAGTGCTTCAAATAATGTTAGTTGTTTTACCGCTGCGGTAGGGAACTGAATAAAATAGCTGTTACGCGCGTGACACCTGTGACGAAATACATCAGTGTCCGTGTGTTGGGGGTGTCATGGCACCCTGCACACTGCCACTTTCGATGTCAGGCTCAACGTGTTGTCCCAAAAGTGGGTGAGGCTGTGGTCTTCTATCACTCAGCCATGATAGCGCAAGACTAGTGCAAGAAGAGGTTGTCTGATCACAACAGTTTAAGGCTAGTTGCATAAAAGATTGATTGACCATAATAATTCAAAGCTAGCGGCAAAAGAGATAGATCGACCATGATAGTTCGTTGATCTTGGCAGATTAGCTTGACCCCTACGCCGCCAAGGCAATCTGCCGCTAGCATTGAACTACCATGGTCGACCCATCCCTTTATGCGTGTCAGATGTGAATGAGTTAAATCTCAGACAGCGCTACCTTTCATCTTGATTTATTGCTATGTTACACCCTTTCCGAAAATGTATAGCTGTGAACACTATCGACGGGGCCAAAGCCACGTGCAATCGAGACGTGTATATTTAGGTCGGCTGTATTTGCCAAGTGTGTGTTTATGGGGTCTTATAACTTAGATGAAGTCCACGGGTACTAAAACTGTTTTTGTCTTAATCCATTATAATAACGTCTCGCCGTCTGTAGGGCCATCGGTACCAGATCGGGGTTGTCGTAAATGTAGCGTCTTGTGTATGACAATGTGTTTTCATTTAAATTATCAAAGTCTATAATAACATTATAAAAAGAGTGACATTTATTCTGCAAATTTCTGTCTTGTCATTTACATGTATTCAAGTACTGACTTGATCATTCATACCCATGCAGACATGATCATAATAATAGGTAATAAACGGCAGTTCATTTACCGAAGTATAACCTGATTTTATGGAAATATTTGTTTGCTGTTCTTTGATTCATGAACAGAGACAAGGGCACCACACTGCCGATCGCCTCCAGAATGTGGAGAAAAGCAGGGGTTTGGTCAAACTTGAAAGGACATGAAAATTCCACAGTAAACAGACCAGTACCTACGTCTCTTGCAGTTGGATGTCGCTGATTGTGTTCCGGCAGCGAAAAGGTTTACTACTAGAGAGTACGATTTGCTTGCGTTAGGAAGTAATTGTCACTTGCTGTCCGCAACGAGATCCGTCTTTTTACCCTTTGATTATTATGCATACTAACCCTCTGGGTGTCGGTATCGGTTTTTGTCGCGATGATTCCTGCATGATACCGTGAACACTATGGACGGGGCCAGGATACTGCAGGAATCATCGCAATAAAAACCGCTACAGACACCCAAAGGGTTAGTATGCATAATAATCAAAGCAACAGCCCTAGACGTGAGATCATTAACCTTTTGGCTGTCATTCACATATGAATCATCGCGACAACAGGCGCTACGACAGCCAAAGGTTTATTAAGAGATATCACTATGCAATAGTCAAGATGGTTGTTAGATTGCATATTATCAGCTAATAAAACGGTAGTTAGTGACGGACTACATCATTCACAGTTAATAAAGACTTTTCACAACGTTTGATGGCATTTTAAAAGACTGTGAGACAGATGTGGGAGGATAGCCTACGACAGTTCAAGGTTAGTGCCAGATTAGCTTAGCGCCTGAGAAGGAGCCAAGCTAATCTGGCACTACCCTTGAACTGTGATGGCTATGCATCTGCTGTCTTGGCGTGTTAAGGGTGAATGTACTGAAAATTAAACTAAAAGGGCCGGTAACTGACCTTCCAACTCTTTCATCTAAATCCGGACCGATCGACAGTAAACATTGTCAGTCTTCGGCACAAGGGATAGATTTTCATGAGTGTCTACACCAGTTTGGGGGTCATTTAGGCCAGTATGTCGGTCTTCCTCGAACCGAGTGGTGAATATGATTTCAGTTAAATGTTGAAAGAGGTTATTTTAGAATGATTTATCTCCACTAGCCATACGCGTCCACAATTCACAGTCACAAGCCTATTGCCTGATACATAAGATAACACGAGGCACAGGGTTGAGGGTCATTTTCGCCAGCGACTATCCCAGCAAGAGGCATGGATTCACATGAGCCCCTGCGAAGCAGGGGCCCATAAAAATCTATGCCTCTTGCAGATGGCATTGGGACTGTTTAAAACAAGTCAGATTTGAAAGACAAGGGAGAATACCCTAGCCACCTCTCGGCAAGCATATCGGCTCAACTGCCTGATAGCACTTTCACAAGTCCGCTACTGTTTCTGCCACCAGCGTTTACGTGCGATGCTGCATGCGTAATGTTGCCTACTGTAAAGTAATCATAAAAAGATTTCTACCAACACAAAATGTTGATAAAAGGCATGGAAAGAAACAGGAATTTCTGAAAAGGGGAAAATAAAAAAGTATGTAAAATCTCAGTTCAAATTTATTTTAACAGCTTACGGTGTACTTGCGGACTGAAAAAAAATGAGGAACGAAGGAAATATTTAAATAAATAAACAAACGAATAAACGCACAAACGGACACAGTTCAGACCAAAAACACAAACAAACAAGAACTGTTCTGAAAAAAAGTGCAATTAACTGCTGTAATCGATGTTTCCTGCCGTGTATGTTGGTTTGTCTGTTCGTCTGACGAGTGTTCCTTTTTGTGTGATACGTTTGTTTCTCACGCAATCGTTTGATCGTTTACTTTTCTGGTTTTCAGATCTGTTTGTTTTTTGTTTTTGTTTTTGTTTTCTTGTTTGTTTCCGGTTTGTTGGGTTTTTTGGTTTGGTTGTTTGTGTTATTTGTTTCTTTGTTTGCTTGTCAATATTTGTTGTTGGTTTGTTGTTGTTGGGTTTTGTTTTGGTATTGTTGTTGTTTTTGTTGTTTGTGTGTTTGTTTGTTTGTTTGTTTGTTTGTTTGTTGTTTTTTGTTTTTTTTTTTGTTGTTGTGGTGTTGTTGTTTTTTTGGTGGTTTTTTTTTGTTTGTTTGTTGTTGTTTTTTTTTGGGGGGTTTTGGGGTTTTTTTGGTTTTTTTGTTTTTGTTTTTGTTTTTTTGGGGGGTGGGGGGGGGGGGTCAGTTCGTTTTTACCCGAACAGTTCTTGGTTGTTTTGTTGGGGTTTTTTTTGGTTTTTTTTTTTTTTTGCCTGATCTGTATTCACGACACGAGCTACAACGTTTTGATTTGAGGCTTCCTAGAGAGATATTGATATGATGAAATGTAAACCAAATGTCTAATACCCATTGAAGATGACGTGTCCCCTCGACCAGTAACACTGCCATACTGATTTCATTTTCCGGACCAATAGTGTGAAACTCACACGTAACTCATTCAATCCTAACACTCTCTCCCTTGCAGCAGATGGATGGAGAACGATATTAACCCCTTCCCTGCCAGTGATCGCGAATTGCGCGTCTAAAACGACTGCACATTGACCAACATTCGCGTGAAGAACACAGAGTAGATGGGACAGAAATAGGCATCAAGAACATTGGATTAACAAGAGACATAAATCCCCTAGAGCCCCCGCGACTGCGGGTCCTCATGAGGGTTTATGTCTCTTAGATGGGTAGCGATCGCCTTCCCCCGCCGGCACTGAAGAGGGTAAAGCGTGGTGCCTGATCAGCTTGGTGCCTGGGATCGACCATGATAATTCATGGGATGTGCCAGAAAAGCTTGCACCCTCACCGGGCGTCACGCAGATCTTAGATTGACGTTTAATCCCTACACTACCGAGAAAAAGTGAACACGATCCTACTGCAAGAGACATAGATCTTCATGAACCCCCCGCACTTGCGGGGGCTCATGAGGATCTATGCCTCTTGCTTACATCACTGTGTCTCCATGCACCTTTGGACGGTGGCAAGGGTTGCACGGCGTTTAATGAACAAAGATTTCAGAAACAGGTAAGTTTGTGAGCAATTGAGTGAGTTAATTAGTTAGTAAATTAGTTAGTTAGTTCCTGGGGTTTTAACGCCGAGCCGGCGACAAAAAGCCATCTTACGGCGGATTTCACAAACAGAATCAGCGAGCACTGCCAGTGATAAGGTTAACTTTCTTGGCCAACATGTCTCCAACTCTAAAGCGACAGTGAAAGTGTGAAAAGTTTGCGCCTGCTGGCCACTAATTTGCGATTAAGACTGCACGCATCTAGCTTTAGAGGCACCGCAGACTTAAATAGACGCCCATATTTGCGGAAATATGCCTAATACCTGTCTAGTTTGTCTCTTCAAGGCGCGACAGCAGACAATTTAATGTCTATATGTCATCATCATATGCCAGAACAATGCCCACAGTGGATATTAAGCCATTTTAAGCCAAACACATTGCAACGGGATGACTATTGATCATTACAGTTCAAGGGTGGTGCCAGAATAGTTTGGCGACTTTAGGCGATTTCCTTCCTGAACTAAAATATAGTCTTCATAAGACAAGCCGAGATTTTGGAATCTCCGCCTCAGGGCTCAATGTGTTAACACATTCTGCCCCAGGACCGAAATCCACAAATGTTGAAGTTGCCCTCTGAAGAACTGTATTATAATTCTAGACACATTGATCGAGCATGATAGTTCAAGGGTGCTGCCAGAACAGCTTCGAGCTCATGGGCGCAAATCTATTCCGGCACCACCTTTGAACTAGCATGCTCGATCCATGTTTTGCTTTGGTGTGTCGGGGCTGAATGAGTTAATGTAAGCCTCTGGCAGACACGCATGCACTAAATCTCCTTCGCCGATCGGCATAGTAACCCCTTCACTGTCGAGAAATCTTTAACACCACTTACTGAATGAGGTATAGATCCTCATGAGCCCCCTCAGTTGCGAGGGTTCATGAGGATCCTTACCTCTTGCTAAAACCACTGTTGAATCCATGCTCCTTTGACGGTTGTGGATCTTGGACGTTGAAGTCACGGTGATTTTAAAACCACAATCTGCGTCCACTGAGAAGTAAAGGGTTAATGTGCAAGAGACATAGATCCTCGTGAAATCCCGCAGAAGCGGAGGCTCATGAAAATCTATGTCTAATAATGGCTTTACTTCTTGGGAAAATCGTGTTTGCATCTTGGCATGATGCCGCGAACGTTGAGAGCATGTTGTGGAGTTAGTTCGTTATTTACTGGGGTTAAACGCCGATCAGGCAGGAGCCTAAGGGCATCTCAAGGCGAGCTTGCTGTGGAGGCCGAAAGTCACTATTCCCATTAGATGAGAAAAAGGAAGATAAATAATATATTACCAAAAAAAAACAATGAGAAGCAGATAAAGGAGAAGACTAACGCTGACATTATATAATGAATTTTTTAAAGTTTAAATGGGGAAAGTTTACTGTATCATGGCCGTGATAAGATAGCTGCTGTTGTGAAACCTCCGCTGTTTGGCAGCAGTCGTCTAAACATTTGCCAAAACATCACAGATCCGAACAGAAAGTGCGGAATGAAATGTAACGAAACAAAAACTCAAGTTGTGACTGCCTTGGTATCCAGTGACAGATCAGCCATCTCAAACATAAAAAGCGAAAACTTCTTCGGCGCAAGTTATATTTTGTGCAACGATGTGGATATGGCAATGCTGTTTTCTTGCAGTAAATATATGCCATTGCATGAGGCACAGACCTTCATGGGTCCCCGCTATAGCGGAGACTCATGGAGATCTATGCCTCTTGCTGGTCCCATTTATGCACATGTTCGTCAAATATTTCAGATCTCAGTGGAACGTTCACCCTATGCCAGATACTTCAGAAAGGAACCAGATGGTAACCTTTACAGATCATGATAGCGGCGTATGCCCCAATTAGTGCAAAAAACATGCAGACAAATTTGATTTATTTGATGTGTTTAGTTTCATCATCTTCCTTGCTCATGTCATATTTCAAAATGTGTATGTAATGTTTGGGGCAAATAATCATTTAGCGTTCAGGCGCACTGCAACTGTGCAAATTTAATTTACCAGGGGCCAGTTGTGGGTGCAGGACTAAGCTCGCTCATGCAACTGGCCCCAGGATCTTTAACGCACATGCAATCTCAACAAGCCCGTCCTTTTGCCTGGACAGCAAGGGAGAAAAATAACAGAAAGGTATTTTATTTTTCTGACATTCAAACCTCACAAGATAAGTTTTTTTTCTGCAACATTACTGTAAAACATACAAAGGGCATTCAAAGGGAAATAGTACGAACTATTAACACGTCCTCGCTTGGAGCAAGTCGCTTTACCTTTGTAACGTACCATGCCGGAATATTTACTGACAATGAAGGAGGGTACAAACTAACCGTGGACGGAATTTCATGCGGAAATGATCATATACTGAAAGTTCCACGATGGCCAGAACAAGCAGCACAACCTCAAGAAACGGCATAAGACGCAGGACAGTCCGCCTCTGATAAGCAAATGATCCTCGGGAAGACGTCGGCCGCAACTGTGCGCGACCCAGTACGGCCGGCGTCGGTCCGAGAGTCACCTCCTTTAACCAGCAAGAGGCTTAGATTCTCACAGCGCCTGCCGCACTGTAGGAGCTTAGTATGAAAATATGCTTCTTGCTTCGGCCCATTTACAGCCTCAGACTGAGGCTGTCATCCCGCAGGTGCGAGTCTAAGACTGATCAGGCAGGCAACACGGGAACAGCAAAACCACTCCGATCATGCTAAGTCACGGACCGACGTGGTAGCTTGATCTGCTCAGTATGGGTGAAAGGCAGACGACCGTCTACGCTGGAGGAAACTAAGACATAAATGCGACTTGTAACTAACCTGATTTATTTCTAAGATTCCTGGGACGGTTTGTACAATGAGAGGCACGTGAGATCCCAGAGAATCCCTCAGTGGGGCCACTGAGTTGTATGAGCTTAGTCCTGCCCCCGCCACCAAGCAAAGTGCTTCGCAAAAAGTGATCTTAGCCCTGCGCCAGCCACTAAGCAAGGTGCTCCCCTACAGCGATGCACCTTGTTTAGTGGCTGTTGCAGGACCAAGCTCACTGACCCCTACTCCTGTTGGGGCTTATAAAGTGTGTGCTGGTCCTTGATTTTGGACTTTACAGCATTCCGTCAGTCGTACGAGCGATGACTTACGCTTCTTGCAGATGAAGTGAGTTTGCTGTAGGGTTTGTAGGGTTTGCTTGAACATATAACTTTGAATCTCTGACTCTGACCAACTCCTTCTGAAGGGACAAATAGATACATGAAGTAAATAAAACCTTTCCAACAAGAGGCACGGTTCATCATGAGCCTCTGCGGTATGCTGGAGCCTGTGAGGGTCTACGCTTTTGCAAATGGTAGAGAGTTTGCTGCCGGTGTGTCTCTGAGAAACCAAAGCTGTTGACTCTGCAGCTGGAAATGGGGAGACAAATATTGGCGTGTGTGTAATTTACCTCCCCTGCTGCTTGCTCCACGCAACGCGCTGATTTATACAGATCAATTCGCAGCATATTTTGGAACACTTTTCTTCCATATCCAACTTCTGTGGACAAAAGCGACTGTTACATAAAGTTTACTGTTGTCGAAGAAGAGGAGGAGAATGATAGGTGGCGAGCTGTTGGGGGTAGGGGTGGGAAAGGTAAGTATTTGGGTTTATAGTAGTTATACAGTTCAGTCAACACCTTGATTGCCGAGAAAAAAAACTGAACACGATCCAAATGCACGAGACATAGATCCTCATGAGCCCCCGCATATGAGGGGACTCATGAGGATCTATGCCTCTTGCGGACACCATTTTGTATCCATGTTCCTTGAACGGCTTGGTCTGTTTGGTGTTGAATTAACACAGATTTTATAAACAAAATCTGCGATCATTAGCAATTGTTAACTGTAAAGATAGAATAACACCTTTTTTTAAATGATAAATAAAGCGACTAATATACTGTGCAGCCAAACCAGCTGTGAGTGCTACAAAGTGATTGTTGAATCTAAAACAGCATTGTTACGTGGGTAGTCGTAGGAGGATGCAATCACACCAGACGCACGCACGCAGGGTTCTTGTCAGTAGCACAAGGTTGTAGACCACACTGGAGTAACAGTTTCACCAGTACTTTATTCTTACGAGTGCACTCACAGCACAACGCGTCCACAAATGCATCCACGCGTTGGTACACTGTCTCATGCAATGCATCCACAATTCTTACACTGCCTCTCCCATACAATGCACACACATATTTCCTAACGCGCTCTTTTATACTATTACACATTTCCAGAACAATCCAGCATGTTACACAACTCAACCAATCAGAAAAGAAAACGTAACCAAAACTCATTAATATTCATTAAAAAGAACGTTCTAGATCTATCTACACCCTTCCACTAACATCTAGGCGCATACCATAAATGTGGTTAACTGTAACCAACATGACTGTGTACTATAAAGCTTTGACGTCATATATGAAGTCATTAGAAAGGTCGCGACGCTGCCCGAACCTTCCAGTCTAATGTAGGTTAAACTTTACAACATTGTTGCGAAAACATGCGTCATTTTAGCTAGACAAAAAAAATCGATCGCAATTCTCCAAGCAAAAATAACACGAAACCTGCTTTTTTTTTAAATGTACGTAATTATTATCCAAAATAACTTAAAGGAATATCGGATCTTTCATATGATCAACATACACATGCTTTCAAAAGAGTTAATTATTTGGGTTTAACGCCGAGCAGGCGACTAAGGCCATCTCACGGCGGGTGCTTTTTAAAAAATAACACAACTACAAACGACGTAACAAGCATGATCAAAGTAAATCACTATTTTCTTTGTTGGTTTTTTACTAAAAAAAATACAGAAAAGAAAACTAATGAAGACGGTGCAATATGAAGAAATCAGGCGGATGTGCTTAAACAAATCAGATCAATCTCGACAGATGCTGCTATCAATAAATCAGAAGTACGCCAAACATTGCGCTGACATCGAACACACCGTGGATTCGTCAAGCCCCCTTCAAATGCAAGAGGCGTATATTCTCATGAACCCCTACAGCAGCAGGTTCTCATAAGAGTATATGCTTCCTACTCGCAGGGAGTTGCCTCGTTGACGTCCTCTAAACGACCAACCAGAGAGTCGTTCGTAGCAAACGAAACCTCACTATTAACATCACAACTGCGGCGAGAAAGAATGCCGTAGTGATCGGGGCGATCCCGCGAAACAGTCCCTTCTGTCTCTCCTTACTATACTTCCCTCTGCCTACTGTTTTTGACCTGATTCGGATGCATAGCAGCAGTAATCGCTCCAAGTCGGGAATCACCAAACAGCGTGCATTATTACTAACAAACTCCTACGGGAAATCTGACACAAAAGCCAGTTCCTCTTTGTAAAGCTCAAAAGCATTTTAAAAAGACGAATTTGTGTTACAATAATGAGAAAAGAAACTCTATTTTTTCAGTTTCATAAGGACAAAAAGATGTCACTAAACTGCATCTACACGGAGAGACAGTCAATGAAGGCAAAACGGTTTTTCTTTTCACCAGGATTTCTTGTGTGGGAAAGCTTTGTTCAGTTTTGATCAGCATTCGCCTTTCAGGACAAAAAGTGCTCCATGAATGGACATAACAACATCCTGGTCAATGTACGCCGATAAACATGTCTAATGCCGTTGCATATTCGGACGTCGGTCAGAAGTCAAATGAAAACCGATGAACTAAGTGCCCCGTGGGTCCGCTCGAAAGGGTCCTCTGGCCGAGCGTGCCATCTGCGGCCGACCTCGGCCCGAATACCTTTTGCTTTTTGTTTCAATTCTGTACGATAGAAAGGAAGCTTTTAGTAAGGCCTCTACTTTTAACCTTTGATCGTCGGGCATTCAGCTGACTATAACTTCAGAGACTGAGTGTTACAGGATCTTTCTAAATTAGCTACAATCACAGACCGTCGTCCCATCAGCCAGTCCATCCTCATACAGGAGCACAGGTCCTCATTAGCCAATAAAATTATACGCTGAAACCCGATTAACCCCATCAGCACTTGCCACTGGACGCAGAAATCTTTGTTAGTTCAACGTCAAAGATCCTCAACGATAGAAGGAACAGGCCGGATACAAAGTGTTTTCAGCAAGAGTCATAGATCCTCATGAGCCCCCGCAACTGGGGGGGGGGGTGTTCACATTTTCTTGGTAGTGAACAGGTTAAAACCCTCAGTTTGAGTGACAGCTGGTGGTACCACCAAGGTTTTCATGAACTTCTCAGTTCTGCAACATCGCCGGGTTCATGAGAGTCTATGCCTCATATAGATAGAACAGACTAGATGACGGACTCGCGGCATGCAGCCGCAGGGATTCATGTGATTATGATTATGAGACTTGCTGGTAGCCCGGATCCCGGACAGAGCACACATGTCCCGGAAACCTACAGTAGTTAGGTCCTCTGAGAGAGGCTCTTATATTTACTAAAAGGCTACAAGCCCCACTGGGGCCCAAAACTGTATGTTTCCTCGCTCTGTAGCTAAAGTCAAGATCCGTTATCTTGAGCTTTTTTGCCAAGTATCTTGCCCAGCCCTTTCAACTGCAAAATACATAGATTTGCATGACTCCCTACAGCAAAAAGGGTGTCATGATAATGTACCCCGCCTGCTGATCAAGTTCAACTCCAGCTGTACCTCCGACTAAGTGTGTCATTCGTAAGCGTTCGACTGGGTAGACATTGTGCCACATCCTTGCTCGCAAGACTGGGGCAATCACCAGGCCTGAAATGGACGCCTCGTAACCATAGACCATCCTGCTGTAAAGACCTGCAAATTATAGTTGTTGGGGTGGCTGACGTCGCTGACGGACTCTGCAGTTCGGTGCTTTCTTGACGTCTGGCTTTGTGAGTTCGTCTGGGCGAACTTAGACCTTGCGGCTTTTCAAAAATCACATCCCTGGCAAATTTAGGTCAACTGTTTCGTTCTACGTGAGTCTTCGTAATACTGTGGCTTCAGAGTACGTTTGTCCAAGGATTGTTTGAAGGGTGAGGTCTTCGTTGTTTCTGGCCGTTTGTTCTTCAAGAACGACCGCACTTTCACACTTGTTGACTTTGAGTCGGCTATCGGGCGTCACCGACATTCAGTTCACCGTCTGAGACTGAAGACCTCTTCATCTTGGAAAAAGCTCAGATCCAAATGACTTCAGCAAGAGGCGTAGGTCCTCATGAGGATCTATGCCTCTTGCAGATATGTGGCGTTTGTTACAAGTGTTAGCGTCGGAACCTTCAGAGTAAAAGCCACATTGTTCTAGAAAGTTCTGGAACAATCGAGCTATTCTGACGATGTTCCAGCAGGCACCTTCGATTTCTATTATGCTCTATCCATCACGTACAAGCAAAGGGAAGACGATACAGCCACAAGCTGAACCCCGGTTTCCTCACTCCCTATTAGGAACACAGACGCAGCTGCGTGTACAGATGAAACTTGGTATATGTACCAGCAGACCCTCGTAACAAATTTTCTGTATCGCCGATATGTATTTCAACAATTTTTATAACAGAAACACTCTACAGAAGCAGACTGCTTCTGATGAAGCAGCCTATTGTTTTAATATGTTCCAGAACGCCCGATGTACTTTTAAAATCTTAACACGTTCTTCCCCAGGACTGAAATCCCCAAATTTTGAAGTTGCCCTCTGAAGACTATATTGATTTCACTTCTGGAGACAGATCGAAATTAATAGTTTAAGGGTGGTTCCAGAATAGCCTGACGCCTATGGGCGCCAACCTATTCTGGCACCACCCTCGAACTATCAAGCTAGATTTATGTCTTGCTGTGGTGTGTCGGGGCTGAATGAGTTAAGAACACACAGGCACATCTTTTAGCCCATGACGCCTTCAGGAGCTTGTGACGATCTATTCCTCTGGCAATGTAAGGCAGATCAATGAGGGGAAGGCGATACGTCTCCATCATTACACCGAAAACTGGTCAAACACTCCCGCTCTGCAGTGTTGGCTGACCCAGCATATGATTGGTGGAATTACGTGAAAATGTCTATGTCGAGCGCCCATTTGCATATCAGGCTATGAGACGCACATTTCACTTTCCTATGCGTGCCAGGTCAAGGTTAGCGTTGTGTTGTTGTTCTTGTTGTTTTGTTTTGTTTTTTGTTCTGGCGCCAGTTGCTGTTATATGGATAGACAACTAAGAAGTTGAATAGCAGGCCCCAGATGAAGACAGCTAAAGGGTTGTGCTTAAAAGCTTGTCTCCAGTTAGACGGCATGTTCATTAGACACGACTCTTAAGTCATTTTAGTCAAACTATTGGTGAATCGATATACTGTAACCTAGATTTCGTAAGATGTCTGACTTGTAAGCCAGTTCACTTAGCCAGTAAAATGAGTTTTAGTGGAGATGTTGGTGTCTGCATGAAAACACAATGACAAATCGGTGCATGCATGCAAATGTTGGTGAAGGTTCCCAGGCAGAAAGAACGTACGAACGAATGAATAGAGACCAAACAGATGACTGCCAAGGAATAAACGAACGAATGAATGGACTTGATAAGAAATGCGTGTATGCATGAATATACGATAAATAAAAGTAAATTAATTAATAAATAGATTTTTTTCCAAATGTATCTTCATGAGGGAGGAACTCTGCTGCAACTTAGTGCAAGAGTCTGTAGAGAATTGTGCACATGATCATCTGTATACGATGATCAGTAACAAAGCGGAGGGCCTAAAACTGGTACCGAAGAAATTAAGCTTGTAGTCTAATCGTAACAATAATTATTGTAAAACGTGAGACGTGACTAAAGAAAGTGTGTCAGTATGGTGTGTGCCGTGTGAGCCCAGTGCGTGCGTGCGTCTGTGCGTGCGCGCGCACGTGTGTATGTATGCTTGTGTTTGTGCGTGTGTGTGCGTGCCTGCGTGTGTGTGTGTGTGCGTGTGTGTGTGTGTGTGTGTTGTGTGTGTGTGTGTGTGTGTGTGTGTGTGTGTGTGTGTGTGTGTGTGTGTGCGTGCGCGCGCGCGCACAAAGCCCCTAAAATGGGTGACTTTGTTTACCATCCTTATGGAAAATGGATGTGTGTAAAATGATGGGTGCCCAAGTCAGACACCCATTTTTTCTGAGGTTATTTCTGCATTGTCTTGTGGTAAAAAGTTATAAAAAGTAAAAGAAATCTGTTTCTCCCAGTTTCAGTTGTTTACATGATGTTTTGTGTCAGAGACACACCCGTGTTGTGTGTTGCCATGAAAGCGAGGGTCCGTGTGTGACGTCAGCTTCTTTGTTATAGATCAGCTCGATACTGCGCAGTGACATGAACTGAGTTGTTTCCCCTTATCGCCTTTGCTGACTCAGCTAAACACCATTGTCTTTCGTCCCTCATAGCTGTTTCGTTTGCAAAAGGTAAATCTTATGCAATATTTGTCATTTAGGAGCACGCCCAAGTGTACTTATTTGACTGAGATGCTCCCAATCCGATACAATTGCACAGTCAGCCGATACTGACCCGCTTCGAGAAAAGACGTCTGCTAATGCTATGCGCCTTCTCAGTCTTGATTCCTCAAAGATAATAGAACCACACGATTTTAACAAAAGCTGTCTTCTTCAATAAAAAAAATGAATTCGCCCAATAACACAATTACAAGTCAATCTGTCACGCGATTTTGAAGCTTTTTTTTTTTTTGACGTGTGATTGTGATCGAAAAGTAACTTCACCACACATGCGTTAAAAAAAAAGGATGATGCCGCAGATTTCAGTGTGTATTTCAATTCAATCCTCGTACGTAAAACTGTCTCGAGATTCCAGGAACAGACTTCCACGAACAACTTTTTCGGATTGTGCAAAATTGTCGCTTTTTACTGTAATACCAGTTATTGTTCGTAGGTGGCTGGGGGTACTGCAGTAAATATGTATTTCTGATCCAAAATGTCAAGTTCACTTGGTTCCATTTGACATGTCTGCAGCGCTGTTTTGGCCACACTCAGGACTTTCTGCACACACCCAGCGCCAGATGGCAGCAGGATGTCCAGAAACATAGGGATCTATTGAAGTGGACAAGCACGCCCCTTCCTGGCATATGACCAAGGCCCATGGCAAAATTAGTCAGCTGGATAGCCCATGCAGTATCTCTGCCGGAGAGGGTGCGTCTGGTCTTACAAGATGTCCATGCAGATGAGGCAGAAGTTGCTAATATTTTGTCGATGAAAAAAGGGACGAAGCAAAGACGTCAAGCATGGATCAGACTACAAGATGAGGGTGATTACATGCATAACGTTGCTGTTCTTGAAAAAAAATCAGGATGTTTGATTCCTAAGTATCGCACCAACAGTTGTAACGTTGAAGACCTTCTCGCCTGTAGCCATTGCAAAGGGCTCTATCAAGGAAAGCTGATCTCTGTACACTCAAAACGTTGCTGTCAGATACCAGGAAAGTTTCAGTTCGCTAAACGAGGTGACGTGGGACGACGTGGGAGGCTAATGCTTCCAATACCTTTAGACATTGACTCTTCCTTCTATCATAATGTATTAGCCAGACAGAGAGATGATGAGATAAGCCGTCTCATCACAACTGACCCCTTGCTTCTTGAGTATGGAAAGAGATTATTTGACCGCAGGGACATTGAAGAACACACGGCTGGACAATTCAGCTCCAGGATGCGGGAGTTAGGCAGACTATTAAACATTCTCAGAGTGAGGTCAGAAATGAAAATCGCAAGTTTAAATGCTGTGATCAATTTCGCTAGCTTTGATCATGTTGTACTGGCTGTAAAAGAGCTAGCAGAATTTGATGAGGACACACATCAGTTCAAAAAAGGCAATCTCGCAATGTGCTTAGGCCATGCCTTGAAAAAATGTTCACAGATCAAACAGTCACAGGCATCCAAACAGCTTGGGCATGGTTCAGATGACAGATGGCGACAGGAGCTCTCTGAGGCGCAGCGGTTTGACTCTGTCTTTACTGGGGACTGGTATGATTGTGTGTCAGCTACAGCAGCCCTGTGGATCGGGAAAATGACCATAAACAAACCCAAGCTGATCCCATCATGTGAAGATGTGAAGAAGGTCCAAGAGCTTCTTGAAACAAGGACGGTTTCGGAAGATTATCCGACAGTGGTTAAAGCAATACTTTGTGCTATATCACTTTTCAATCGAAAACGAGGGGGAGAACTTCAGAGAATAAAGGTATCACACTTCCAGAATGCTAAGATTGGATCGATCACCAATCAAGATATATTGAACGGTCTCACAGAGGTTGAGAAGAAAATGGTGACTCATTTTCAGTGAGTGGAAATCAGAGGCAAGTTTAATAGGAGTGTTCCCATTTTGCTGACGAAGAAGATGATGACAACTGTGGATAGAATCCTTCAAATGAGGCAATCTGTGCCAGCTCTCGCTGGTTCCCACACCATCTTTGCCACACCTTCTGATCAGAGGCCTTACAGAGGCCATGATATTCTCAAGGCTGCATGCAAATATGTCAAACCCAGCCATGTTCACAGTTACTCAGTTACGGAAGCAGGTTGCAACTTTGGCGCAGTCATTGGCCATCTCAGAGTTGGACCAGGATCAGCTGGCAGATTTCCTTGGTCATGATATTCGGATACATCGCCATTTCTACCACCAACCTCAAGACGTCCTTCAAAAGGCAAAAGTGGCAAAGATTTTTCTGTCAGTTAACAATGGGATGATACATTTTGAGAGTTTCATTAGAGCTGAGCTGGGCAATGAAGAGATTGACTTTGACAATGAAGACACGTCAGAAACTTGCAGAGAGGTCTCGGGGAAAACATCACCTGTGAATGAAGCAAGGACCAAGTCAACAACACATGAATCAATTAGCATAACAGAGAAAAGACACCCAGAGCCTGATGAAAATCTAGATAGTTTTGATGATGACAGTACTGCGTCAGCTCCTGTTCAAAAGAAAGCTAGATTTTTCAAGGAAACCATGGGGCAAAGTTGAAGAGAAAGCTGTCCAAACTCATTTCCATACACACCTCGTCATGAACAAACTTCCTGGAAAGACCGAGATACAGCAGGTAATCGCAGAAGAGCCCGCACTTAGACATAGGTGCTGGACAAACATTAAGGATTACATCCGCAAAAGACTGAAAAAGTACAAAAGAGATGAATTGAGATTCTCTGAGAGAGCACACTCGTGGCATTTTTGTTTTCATAAATATTTATTAAAAGAGTGTTATTTTTGGGTTGGTTTCAGCGTGTATAACTTGTTTTTATCTGATGGACGCCTGGATCATTTTGTATAGTGTATAACATGTGACTTTGCAAACAAAACAGTGGCTGGGGATGAAAGACAATAATAAGATAAGAAAATCATTGTCAACATAAAGATTTATTACAAGAATGTTACTATGGGGTTGGTCCGGCTGGATCATTTTGTATACTGTATAACATTATGACTTTGGAAACAAAACAGCGGCTTGGGACGAAAGACAATAATAAGATAAGAAAACCATTGTCAACATACAGATTTATTACAAGAGTGTTATTATTCCGTTGTTTTCAGCATGTATAGCTTTGTTTTTATCTGATGTATGCCTGAATCATTTTGTATACTGTATTACATTAACCTTACTTTGCAACTAAACAGTGGCCCCCACCCGGGTCCGCCCTCGGGGACTTGGGTGGGGTTAACTACTTTTTAGTTCCCAAGGTCACCCTGGTCAGCCCCACAGGGTGGGTTTTCCTCTCAATTCTGGGGCATGTGTTTCTGTCTACCCTTGGTCATTCACTTGTATTTTTCTTTTTTAAGCTCTCCCTACTGTCTGCGCTGCCTGTATCTCTTGAAAAGAAGTACCCAACGGAGAAAGAAACACGCTTAGAAAAGACGATTCCAACACAATTTATTAATATTTCGGGTAAATCCGATTTGTCAAAACAGACAAACAAACAAACAGAGAGATTAGTCACTACTTATCTTTATTCGCAGAAGGAATGTGCCACATTCCTTCTGCGAATGAAGAGAAGTAGTGACTGATCTCTCTGTTTGTTTGTTTGTCTGTTTTGACAAAGCAGATTTACCTGAAATATTCATAAATTGTGTTATAACCATCTTTTCTAAATGTGTTTCTTTCTCCGTTGGGTAATCTTTGCATTTTACACGCTTGGCAGTCACCTTTTTGGTCTGAATTATTTTTTTTTTTTTTTTAGCTCTCTTGATGTTGGATATGTGTTGCTAAATGGTCTTAGGTTTATTTTGCAAAGAAAACCATTGTCAACATAAAGATTTATTACAAGAGTGTTACTTTCGGGTTGGTCCGCCTTGATCATTTTGTATACTGTATAACATGTGACTTTGCAAACCAAACAGCAGCTGCGGACGAAAGACAATAATAAGATAAGAAAACCATAAAGATTTATTACAAGAGTGTTACTATGGGGTTGGCCTGCCTTGATCATTTCGTATACTGTATAACATGTGTCTTTGCAAACGAAACAGCGGCTGGGGATGGAACACAATAATAAGATAAGAAAACCATTGTCAACATAAAGATTTATTACAAGAGTGTTATTATTCGGTTGATTTCAGCGTTATAGCTTTGTTTTATCTGATGTATGCCTGGATCATTTTGTATACTGTGTAACATTAACCTTACTTTGCAACTAAACAGTGGCCCCCGCCCGGGTCCACCCTGGGGACTTGGGTGGGGTTAACTACTTTTTAGTTCCCAGGGTCACCCTGGTCAGCCCCACAGGGTGGATTTTCCTCTCAATTCTGGGGCATGTATTTCTGTCTACCCTTGGTCCATTCAAATGTCTTTTTCTATTTTTTAAGCTCTCCCTACTGTCTGCACTGCCTGTATCTCTTGAAAAGAAGTACCCAACGGAAAAAGAAACACGCTTAGAAAAGATGATTACAACACAATTTATTAATATTTCAGGTAAATCCACTTCGTCAAAACAGACAAACAAACAAACAGAGAGATACGTCGCTACTTATCTTCATTCAAAGCAGATTTACCTGAAATATTAATAAATTGTGTTGTAACCACCTTTTCTAAGCGTATTTCTTTCTCCTTTGGGTACTTCTTTGCATTTTACGTGCTTGGCAGTCACCTTTTTGGTCTGAATTAATGTTTTTGTATCTCTCTTTTGATGTTGAATGTGTGTTGCTAAATGGTCTTAAGCAATCCAGACCAAAACCAAAAAGGTGACTGCCAAGCGTGTAATATGCAAATAAGTACCCAACGGAGAAAGAAACACGGTTAGAAAACACGTTTGTTTGTTTGTTTGTCTATTTTGACAAAGGGTATTTACCGGAAATATTAATAAATTGTGTTGTACCCATCTTTTCTAAGCGTGTTTCTTTCTCCGTTGGGTACTTCTTTAAATGGTCTTAGGTTTATATAGCGTATTAGACCAGCTGGCAACATACATTCAATATTCTGTTCATTTTTTTTTCACAAGCAGTGCTGGCACGTCCTGAGAAAGTCTTGCTGCTGTTGGGACGTTCAGCAATGTACAAACAAATTGGGACAAAAGACAATAATAAGATAAGAAAACCATTGTCAACATAATGATTTATTACAAGAGTGTTATTATTTCAGTGTGTATAGCTTGTTTTTATCTGATGTACGCCTGGATCATTTTGGAAATATCTATAACTTTTTTGTTACTATAAAGTACACTTTGCATCCTGTGCATTGTTTCAAAAGTCACAGGAAGCATAAGCCTTAGCTGAGTTGGTATACCTCGCCCTCTACCTAGGTTAAACGCACCAGCGGCGCCATTGTTGCTATTTTCGCACCAGACTGGTTGCTCGGACTGGTCGTGTGCACCAGAACTGCGCGCAGCTTGTCTTCTGCACTTGTAGTGTGGTCTCGTACGTTCACGCGGAAGATTGTGATCGCAGTCGGAAAAAAGGTTCGTTTGCAGTTTTAACTTTTAGGTGCGCCTTTTACCTCCCCTAACACGCCAGTTTTGTGTAGAGATGGCGGAGGCTTGTGTCATGCCCCAAGACACTGAATGATGATGATGATGATGACAGGACGTTATTGCCATATGTAATAATACATTAGGAAATCGTTGTGGTGCTGCGTAACATTTAAAAAAAAAAACATTAAACACATCAAAATATAATTAAGCTACTCACGTGCACATACACACACACACACACACACACACACACGCACACACACACACACACACACCACACACACTCACACACACACACACACCACACACACTCACACACACACACACATACACACACACACACATACACACACACGCGCGCGCGCGCTCACACACACACACACACGCACACACACACCGTATGCCTTAGTAACTATTGTGGTCTAATCATAAAGGCAATAAACACGATTTCACAGTAACACAAATCATATAGGACATATCGTAATATAAAACTGAACACGTCACTTGCATCATAGACACAGCAGTGCAGTTATCCTTATTTCCTACACATTAGTTTGGCCAGCCACCTGCTGCTGTGGTATGCAGTCACTCCCAGCTGCGAGCAGGCTATCTAGGTCACTGTCTGGCATCAACTAGTCCTTCTTTAATCTCTGTTGTGGGACTACTGATTTAGTGTGTTATTCCTGTGTTTTATGTTCTCTATCTCTGCTTCCTCAGTTTTCTACATACCCTGCGGGATGTTTGACAGCAGAAACACTTAGTAGTATGATAATGGAAGAGCATTCCCTTCTAGCATCATGAACAGTTCTTCCAGTCAGTATGACTAGGCGCGCTAATGATTAATTGCCACAGATGGCTTATCTTGCACTCAGTTTCACCCGACAGCTCCGTAACTAAAAACTAAAAGTGTGTTCTGCACAACCGTGTAGATGAAGTATTATGCTGATAGCTGGACAATACTGTATGTGTGTGTGTGTGTGTATATATATATATATATATATATATATATATATATATATATATATATATATATATATATATATATATATATATATATATATATATATATATATATTACATTAAACAGTGGGACGGATGGGTCAGGTTTGGCGTTTGTTTGCATCATTAAAGTCTGGACAGCAATTGGGTAAAAACTGTTTTTAAAACGACCCGTGCGTGTTCCGATCCCTCTATAACGGCACCCTGATGGCAACATCTCAAACAACTCATGGGCTGGGTGGGAATCATCTCGGAGGATGGATCAAGCCTTTTTTTAGCATTCTTTCGTTAAAGAGGGACTCTAACAAGGGCAAATCAACACCTATGATTTTCGATGCAGTTTTTACTACTCTGTTTAATTTGGATCGCTCTTTCTGTGTGGTGCTGCCAAACCAAACGGTCAAGGAGAAGGTCAAAATACTTTCAATATCTGCCCGGTAGAAGTTGGTCAAAATGTGTCTGCTGATGTCAAACGTTTTAAGACGTCTGAGAAAAAACAGTCGTTGCTGTGATTTTTTTTCACTAAAGAATCAACGTTTTTTTCCCATGTAAGATCGTTTGAGATGTCGGTGCCGACAAACCTGAAACAATCAACAATTTCAACATGGCTACTATGAATAGTGAGGGGAACAAAGTCACTTTTGATTTTCCTGAAATCCATGACCATTTCTTTCGTTTTAGGCACATTCAGGTCAAGGTTATTGTCAGAACACCAGCCAACAAGTTCGTCTACTTTCTCTCTGTATGCTGTTTCATTGTTGCTTAAAATAAAACCTTAAATCAGCAAATTTAACTGTAAGGGAGTTATCATCCGTTGATGTACACTCATGGGTAAAAAGAGAGTATAACATAGGGGACAAAACACAACCTTGGGGTGCACCCGTGCTTAGTGTGACGGGCTTGACGCGACTACATGAACCAGCGGACTGGTTACATCCACCTGACTGTCGACTCCCTGGGGCTGGATGCTGATGCACTTGTAGTGCGCTCATCTCTCGAAATTCAACTATGACGGTGCTTTCTGCCGCAAACGACGCAGATGTCGCAAAATCACCTCCATTGAGGGGGAAAAAAAATATTTTTCAAATCTGCCAAATCGCGTAATGTTTCGTGGTGCTAGCATAAGGATGGATGCATTATTGCTGGATTGCATATGGAAAGGGGTTATTCTTTATTCATGTTATTTTGCAGCAATCAAACGACGGTCACGTGATTCTTTCTCCGAGGTTGCCCATTACAGGTGCAGAAAGCACACGCTCTAAACCGATCGGGTGCACCAGACCGGTCCGAGCGAGCGGTCTGGTGCCAAAATAGCAACATTGGCACCGCTGGTGCGTTTAAGCTAGGCACAGGACAAGGTATACCAACTCAGCTAAACTTTCTTGTCGCACTTGCTAGAACTCAGTATAATTCTCTCTCCATTTTATGAGTAGAGGCACATAAGTCGCTGAAACCCTTTACGTGCCGAAAGCAAGAACTAGTTTTCCTCATCACAAAGTTGCCAGAAAAAGGTTTGACTGCTCTTGATTGTTTGATATGAAGTGTTTACAAACAATTACTGTGTTTTTATATGCATGCACCTTTGATGTGATTAATAAAGGCTGAAGTTTTAAGTGATTTCTTATGTTGTCAGTTAACTAATTAATGTCAGTGCCGCTGTTCTGTTTTGTCATTTTAACTCATTCTACCCCAAGACCGAAATCCCCAAATTTTGAAGTCGTCCTCTGAAGACTGTGTTGCAGTGCAGGACACAGATCGAGGTGATGCCAGAATAGCTTGGCGCCAAGAGGCGCCAAGCTATTCTGGCATCACCCTTGAACTATCATGGTCGATCTTTATTTTGCTGTAGTGCGTCTGGGGTTAAATGAGTTATGTGTTAGTTTCTTCGTCTGGGTCTTTTTCTATCGTTCATATTTTCCCTCAGTTTTTAACCCGCATCATATTGAGGCTAAAAGCTTCAAATTTGTACTCTGCCATATATGCAAGCTACGTTACAGTACTTTTCAGATGAGAATATAGACCAATGGCTTTATTTCAAGGGTGGTGCCACAATAGCTTGGCGCCTAGAGGCGCCAAGGTATTCTGGCACTGCCCTTGGACTATTTTAGTCACACTTGTTACACACACTGGTGTATTCCAAATGATAAGGGTAAATATTCAAAATGCTCTGTTGCTGTTTGTCTCAAACTCCAGAGTACATAAAAAGGCCCCTTAATTTCCAGAATACATTATCTTGATTCTCACATAAACTGTTTTGTATTGTTTAAATTAATGTGTAAAAGATTTCCTCTGTGTATATCATAATCTAAAGGTTAGGGGCCAGTGTTCATTCAATTTTGCACCATACAATGCTACAAATGTTAATGTGGACAAAATTTCCACATTAAGTGTAAAAAACAAAAAAATGAATGTAAAAAAGAAGTATTCCATGAACTTGACTTATTACAGACGCCTAATGTTGTGAAGCCACACATTTTGACTGTAATGCCAGTTTTTGTGTGAGAGGCACCCACTTTATTGGTAGAAACCCATTTTTTCTCCATCCAGTGGCTCTGCTTCTAGAAAATGTCTATTTTATTTTAAGTTATAGAGCTTAGTTATAAGGTGAGTTCTAAACATTCACATCCGTCAATTTCAGAGCCCTAGAATAAATAGAAATATGGAAACCCATTTTCACATAAAATGGTAGATAACCCACTCTGAGGCTTTTGTCTGTGTGTGTGTGTGTGTGTGTGTGTGTGTGTGTGTGTGTGTGTGTGTGTGTGTGTGTGTGTGTGTGTGTGTGTGTGTGTTTCAATTGTCAATTGTACACTGTTGTTGTTTGTATTTCAAGTTTTTCTTCTAATCACTGCATGCTTGCTCCTCGTTAAGTTGTAATTTTGGACAACAACGATGATGATAGGGACGTAGATTTACACGTGCTTAAAGTGTGTGTTATACGTAAATCTGTGGTAGTATCCAAACTTACGGCCTTGAACCATAAGATCCAAAATCAGCAAACAGTTAATGTTCAGATATGCGAGTGTATCCCTTCTTAACCTCTGCACTGCCGGGCAAGGCGAACGCTGCCCAGCTGAAAGAGACATAAACCCTCGTGAGCCCCCGCAGTCGCCGGGTCTCATGAGGATTTATGTCTCTTGCCGTTAGTCCTTTGTTCTTCATACCTAATTTTGTCTCACTGTCATCTTTTCTTTTCTTTTTTCACGCGAATGTCGGTCAGTGTGCATTCGTTTCAGACGCGCAGTTCGTGAATACTGGCAGCAAAGGAGTTAACTTTGCGTCTGAACTCAGCGGTATATAAACGCAATTTGCATTGGATTCGCGCTGTGCTCCCGACACATTTACTGTAAGGACGCTACAGCAAAAAGTTGTTCCACACGAGTTTTGCTCATTTGTCTTGCCGTCTCGGAAACAGCTAAAGACTGTCCTTGTATCAGATTACTCAGCCTAATGTTTTCAGCACTTACATCGCAACTGTAAACAGTCTTCTGTACTAAGAAACGTGGGATATGCCGGATTCAGCAAAAGCCGGGTCCTAGGCCGACCGTCTGTCAGCCCGTGGAGATACGTAGCTAAGCTCAGCCGAAGACTGCACACCCGAGTTATGGCTGATCTTGATTAATTTAGACCCAAAACACAGGCACGTCTTCAATCAGCCCCCCCTCCCCGCCCCTTACCGAGTAAGCAAAAAGTCTTCGAGCCGACGTCGACCGCATCGGCCCGCGCACCACCCTTCAAGCTGTTGCAGGCAAGGTTCTTTTCAATCGCTGATACTTCTTGGGCCCGTTCCGCAGTTGTTTTAACCCCTTACCTGTCACTGGACGCATTTTTTTAAAATTCTGAAATCGGTCTTCAACGACAACAAAAACAAACGCAACCATCCGAGGAACATGTATACAAACTGGTCCCAAGAGGTATAGTGAACCCCCGCAGTCGCGGGGGCTCATGAGGATCTACGTCTCTTGTCGTTGGATCGCATTCACGTTTTCTCGGCAGTGAAGGGGTTAAAATTGCAACAATGAGCTAGACGGAATGAAAAAATAAGACTTCAGGATCGTCGGTCAAGTCGGTATGGCATAGCATAGGGCCTTTGGCCATAAGCCCATAACCCAATAACAAGGTCCTCACTAGGGCCCATGACGGCCGCAGTGGGCCTGGCACGGTTGTGTGCGGGTCCACTTTGGCTGTCATGGGCCCGAAGACAATTTGCTACTGGAGATAAGGCTCAAACTGACATACTAACACACATCTAGATCGACTGTAAGGTTCAGAAACGCAGACCAGCCAACTCTCATGATATCCAGGCTACAAATGAATCAGGAGCAAGGAGATTGACTTGGACACAGGAAGATCAAAAAGGGCGATAAGTCTGTATTCATTTCCGCACAGCATCCCTTTTCAAGCCCTCCAATGAAAATCACAACAACCAGTGTCCTTATCCGCTTATTACCCCCGATACATTTTCCTGCCAAACAAAAAGAAGAAAAAAAACCAACAACAACAACAACAAACAAACAAACAAAAACCACAGCAACAGCAACAGCGAAACAAACGGTAGAACAGAAACAGCAACAAAAGCAAGTAGTTAGTTATTTTGGTTTAACGCCGAGCAATCGACTAAGGTCATCTCACGGCTGAGCAACAAGAGAAAGAACAACAAGATCGACAATGAGAAAATTGTTCATGTCCGTGATTTCGATATCAAAACGTGTATATAAATCATTGGTGTCAAAAGTGTATTCTTTGTGCCCATGCAACACATGACTATGAAATGCTAGCCGTGCTTCACCCTGGAGGTGACGTGAATGAGTTGACTAAATAAAATTATTGTACGAATGATGAATCTAACGGCTGTGATCCTGCCAGGTGCCATTGGGTTACCCTATATCTGGCCTTGGCACACTCTGTCAGCGAAATTTCCTCGGGCCGACGTCGGCCCGAAATATTGTGCCTAGAGGGTAGGCAGGCTCCGAAAATATTGTCTCGGTTAGTCACCGCTGAGGTGAAACTCTCAAATGACAACGGATAATTAGATATCATAATTATGGTCTTCAACGATTTATGCACCGCAGTTGGCCAGAACATAGTTAATGTGTGCTGGTCTCTGATTCTGGATTTTACGGTTTCCAGCCGTTAAGGTCCAGAATCACAGATCAGCACCCTTACATGACACATATCACCAGCCGTTCGGTAGTTATGATATAAGGGTGTCACGAGCAGTTAATGGTGAGGTTCCGTTTGAAACAAACGACTCGCAACAACCAACGAGAGCGAAATCACGGTGGATAACCAACTCGTACCATAAGCATAGACAACACTCTTAATATCTGCAAGAGGCATAGATCATCATGAGCCCTCCGGGCTCATGATGATCTATGCCTTTTACAGATGTTTAGAGTGTTGTCTGTTCGTCATGATTTCGTTTTTCGTTGTTGCGAGACACTCAAGGCAAACGAAACGTCACAAGTAATCTCTTCAGTATTCGGCTTCCCATACCAGCTGCGACGGGGCACACTTGGCCTGTGTTCATATCATGTGAAGCAGTGCTTGCGTGGTTGTTACTTCGTCGTACCAAAATGTATGCAATGACTTGAACAAAATACGCCATGTGTCTCAAAACGCGCTCAAGAAATGTACAATGATAATGTTGGAATAATAATACGGAATAACAGAAAATACTCTTGCTTCAAACACTTTTCATATTCTGCAGAAGATCTGCTGATGCAGCTAGCTTTTCATATTCATATTACGTCATACATAATATGATCGTAAAGGAACGTGCATTCTCATGAAGATAAGATCATTTTATGCTATTAACGTCACTTAAATGTTTGCGAGGAAATAAA
Source organism: Semisulcospira habei (assembly GCA_036245525.1). NCBI lineage: Eukaryota > Metazoa > Mollusca > Gastropoda > Semisulcospiridae > Semisulcospira > Semisulcospira habei. Next base: position 260,755,643 of record BTPG01000002.1, on the reverse strand, counting down.
TGAAAAAGGGAACACTTACCATTTGACTCTGTGACCATCCGAAGGTCCGGAAAATCTCAGCTGCCATTCAACTGTCCACAAATTTCTACAATCCACACCACTGAGAGACACTGGTCAGAGACAGGTCATTTCACACAAATTCACGCCTTTGTCACTGTGCTGAGGTCTGCAGACCGGTATAGCCCGAAGTGTTGGTATTTTCGGACAGTCCGGCTCTTGGTTTCGTCTTAATATCCTGTCAGTTTATAACACTACCAACCACTCCACCTTTAATGCGACCTACTCCGGGTAGTAGGGAGTTAATAGATCGCAATGTTACCTTTATGTATGTTCTTAGTATATCTTACAATAATGCTGGACACGAGGGCTAACTTGAATTATGAAAACTGACTGAATGTCGTCAAATAAACGACTTTCCTGTTCTTCTTGTCTCATTTTACGCAGGAGAGTTCCGGCTTCTGTTACGCTCGAAAGGCAGTGGAAATCCTCTAGTGTGTATATCTGCTCAGATGGATTGTGAAAAAAGGGCGGAATAGTCTTATTTGACGCAAGCCACCATTGATAATCCGTTGTATCGGCGAATTTGAGCAATCAAAGCCCGCCATGGAGCAGATCGGTTTAACAGCTGGAGACGCAGACTGTGATGACTTTCTCTACTGGAGGACATATAAATGATCATATCCGAGGTCGATGCAGCCTGGCAAACGGCGTAGATTCTCATTGGCCCCTGCGTCTGCAGGGGCCCATGAGAATCTATGCTGCTTGCATTCGGAAGAAAGCGTGTGTCTTTCGATATACGTATCCAAGTATGAAAAGAAAAGGGGAGACTGCCAGTGCTAATATTTTAGGAAGGTTACAAAGTAAAGTAGGTTATAGCACTGTCAGGGGAGAGAAATGTGCATGATCGACCAGTGATCATAGATCTACTGTGGCCAAAGCACAAAAAAAAAAAGATAGGAAAGAGAGGGGGCGCTAAGAAAGTGACTGAAAGCAATGCATATGGAAGCCCCCCCCCGAAGGGGGGCGTATCACATATCCACTGTTCCAGCCACTCAGTGCATGGAAATTTAAATCTAGGTCCCCCCAAAGGGGGTCCAGATATTTAGCCGGTGTGGACAGCTGTTTCGGTCTTTGCGACCTCTTCAGCACACCATCGGCAACACTGGAGGAGGCAGGAAATTCTGCCTACCTGCAATGACAACCACATTTTACAGCTGTCCACACCGGCTAAATATCTGGACCCCCTTTGGGGGGACCTAGATTTAAATTTCCATGCACTGAGTGGCTGGAACAGTGGATATGTGATACGCCCCCCTTCGGGGGGGCTTCCATATGCATTGCTTTCAGTCACTTTCTTAGCGCCCCCTCTCTTTCCTATCTTTTTTTTGTGCTTTGGCCACAGTAGATCTATGATCACTGGTCGATCATGCACATTTCTCTCCCCTGACAGTGCTATAACCTACTTTACTTTGTAACCTTCCTAAAATATTAGCACTGGCAGTCTCCCCTTTTCTTTTCATTTATCACTACAATATCGACTGCAACCCCTTCCCCCCTTTTGGTAGGTTCTCTTTTAGGGTGCATGGAAATTTAACTCTAGGTGGTGGCATGGAATGTGTGCCCCTGCAGACACCACAGTAAAATGTGGTTGTCATTGCAGGTAGGCAGAATTTCCTGCCTCCTCCAGTGTTGCCGATGGTGTGCTGAAGAGGTCGCAAAGACCGAAACAGCTGTCCACACCGGCTAAATATCTGGACCCCCTTTGGGGGGACCTAGATTTAAATTTCCATGCACTGAGTGGCTGGAACAGTGGATATGTGATACGCCCCCCTTCGGGGGGGCTTCCATATGCATTGCTTTCAGTCACTTTCATAGCGCCCCCTCTCTTTCCTATCTTTTTTTTTTTTTTTGTGCTTTGGCCACAGTAGATCTATGATCACTGGTCGATCATGCACATTTCTCTCCCCTGACAGTGCTATAACCTACTTTACTTTGTAACCTTCCTAAAATATTAGCACTGGCAGTCTCCCCTTTTCTTTTCATTTATCACTACAATATCGACTGCAACCCCTTCCCCCCTTTTGGTAGGTTCTCTTTTAGGGTGCATGGAAATTTAACTCTAGGTGGTGGCATGGAATGTGTGCCCCTGCAGACACCACAGTAAAATGTGGTTGTCATTGCAGGTAGGCAGAATTTCCTGCCTCCTCCAGTGTTGCCGATGGTGTGCTGAAGAGGTCGCAAAGACCGAAACAGCTGTCCACACCGGCTAAATATCTGGACCCCCTTTGGGGGGACCTAGATTTAAATTTCCATGCACTGAGTGGCTGGAACAGTGGATATGTGATACGCCCCCCTTCGGGGGGGGGCTTCCATATGCATTGCTTTCAGTCACTTTCTTAGCGCCCCCTCTCTTTCCTATCTTTTTTTTTTTGTGCTTTGGCCACAGTAGATCTATGATCACTGGTCGATCATGCACATTTCTCTCCCCTGACAGTGCTATAACCTACTTTACTTTGTAACCTTCCTAAAATATTAGCACTGGCAGTCTCCCCTTTTCTTTTCATTTATCACTACAATATCGACTGCAACCCCTTCCCCCCTTTTGGTAGGTTCTCTTTTAGGGTGCATGGAAATTTAACTCTAGGTGGTGGCATGGAATGTGTGCCCCTGCAGACACCACAGTAAAATGTGGTTGTCATTGCAGGTAGGCAGAATTTCCTGCCTCCTCCAGTGTTGCCGATGGTGTGCTGAAGAGGTCGCAAAGACCGAAACAGCTGTCCACACCGGCTAAATATCTGGACCCCCTTTGGGGGGACCTAGATTTAAATTTCCATGCACTGAGTGGCTGGAACAGTGGATATGTGATACGCCCCCCTTCGGGGGGGGGGGGGCTTCCATATGCATTGCTTTCAGTCACTTTCTTAGCGCCCCCTCTCTTTCCTATCTTTTTTTTTTTTGTGCTTTGGCCACAGTAGATCTATGATCACTGGTCGATCATGCACATTTCTCTCCCCTGACAGTGCTATAACCTACTTTACTTTGTAACCTTCCTAAAATATTAGCACTGGCAGTCTCCCCTTTTCTTTTCATTTATCACTACAATATCGACTGCAACCCATTCCCCCCTTTTGGTAGGTTCTCTTTTAGGGTGCATGGAAATTTAACTCTAGGTGGTGGCATGGAATGTGTGCCCCTGCAGACACCACAGTAAAATGTGGTTGTCATTGCAGGTAGGCAGAATTTCCTGCCTCCTCCAGTGTTGCCGATGGTGTGCTGAAGAGGTCGCAAAGACCTAAACAGCTGTCCACACCGGCTAAATATCTGGACCCCCTTTGGGGGGACCTAGATTTAAATTTCCATGCACTGAGTGGCTGGAACAGTGGATATGTGATACGCCCCCCTTCGGGGGGGCTTCCATATGCATTGCTTTCAGTCACTTTCTTAGCGCCCCCTCTCTTTCCTATCTTTTTTTTTTTGTGCTTTGGCCACAGTAGATCTATGATCACTGGTCGATCATGCACATTTCTCTCCCCTGACAGTGCTATAACCTACTTTACTTTGTAACCAACGTATCCAAGTATGTTACCAATGTTCTCACTGAAAGACGTTGGTTTTTCCGCGCCTTCTAGATATGTGTGGTGGTCTGTGATTTCGGACCTTACAGCTTGAGGTCGTAAGGTCCAAAGTCACAGACAAGCACAAATGATATTTGATCTGCTCAGTGTAGAGAGCTTCGGGGTCAGTTGCATGAGTGAGCTTAGTGGTGCGCATGCCACTAAGCAAGGTGTTCCTATTTAGCGGAGCATCTTGCTTAGCGGCTGGCGCAGAACTAAGCTCACTCATGCATCTGAACCCGATCTATTTTCAGTCTTTTCAGTGGTGGAGATGCCGATAGCTAGGGAGTATTGTATTTGTATTAATAGCTAAAGGATAGAGACACATAAAAAAGACTCGCTTAGTCACAAAATGGGGATTAGCTGTTTTCTTTTACAGTTTCTTTCATTGGCAACGTTTATGACCTCTTTCTCGGCCCTAAATAAAATTATGCGTGACTCATTTCTTATTTGCTAATTTCGCAACAGAACGTGTATTTCCTTTGACTGTTAGATATATTTTAGGACTTAGCCAATTGCACTTACCGTTTCTGCAGTAATCTACATTTTTGCAAGCGAGTTCCCCCCCCTCCCCCCCCCCCCCGCCCCACCCCCTTCCTCTCGACCTGAAATTTTGTTCGTTGTCCGATGTCGTATATAGGTTGAGCGTCATAGATGCGTCTTATTCCTTATGTAATTTAACGAATGTATACACAAACACACTACGGTACTTGAACGAACACTCTTCATCATAGTATTACAATGCTTCTTCGAAGCCACTCTTCGCCGCGGTTAAAACCTCTACCCAGCTTTTGTGTTAGCGTATAGGTATTGCAAACAAATGAAGTCTAATGAAACCTTATATTCGCAAAGAATACTGTTAGTGTTACAGCCCGACAACTTGAAAGCTTTCAGCGAATTACTGTAAAGCACCTATGTTTGCTTAGCTTAGATTTTCTGGGGTCTCTAATAGCCGGTCAATAACCATACCTTCACAAGTGTCCGAACTGTACACACAAGAAAATGCGCATTGGTTCTGACTGACACATTACAAGAGGCGTAGAACTTCATGAGCCCCCCACAACTGCGGGGGGCTCGTGAGGATCTAAGCCTCTTGATAGCAACGCTTACATCCACGTTACTATTGATGAGTGATATTTGACAGGCCATCGAACCTTTTAGTTCTTGGTACACAAAAGAACCCATAATAATTTTTTTTTGAACAAACTCTACCTTTTGAAAGAGGCATAGATCCTCATGAGCCCCCTGAATGGCGGGGGCTCATGATGATCTATGGACTTTTGCTAGCACCACTTACATTCACTTTACTGAAGCGTGTGATGTGGTTGGCTATCGAGTCGTATCTTATCGATGGTGACTGGTCAGTAACTATTACACGGTATGGATTCATGCAATCACACAATACCGAACTACAAAAAAACAAAAAAGAACAAACGTTTCTTGAACTCACGTCATTCCCATATAAACACGCAGCTAGTTTACAACCGTAAGGTCTAAAATCACAGACTAGCACACAGAAGTAGGTGCGTATTGTACCGAGAGCAAAGCCATATATGTAGAATCGAGACAATGACGTTTGTGTGTGCGTCCATATAGCCATGCATTGAAGTCTCGTATATCTCGTATGCTGAACACAATGAACATTTCACCCCCCATCCCAACACCCCACCCCACCCCACCCCCCACCCCCAAAAAAAGAAAAAAAAGAGCATAATTGTAAGTGGCTGGGCTAACAAAAGGCATAGGTCCTCATGATCCCCCGCAACCTGTGGTGGTTCGCGAGAACCTACACCTTTTGTAAGAGGGGTAAGTTTGTTGTTGGATTAAATTCCGGTGATCTTGGCTCAATAACCATGATGTCAGCGATCCCAGCACCATAAAAAGTGAACCAACGGCAGTGCGTGGTACCACAATGATAATATCACAAAGTTTTCAGCTATTTCTAAGCGTACCCTTCAGTTATTCGTTAATGTTAGAGCGTTGTGATATGGTATCCTATTCCGTGCAAGACTTTCAACACAAACAAGAACTAAACAAAGAAAAGGTTGTTGTAGAGCAAATTAGAAAACAAACTCCAGGTACCCATGTCCATCAACATACAAAGAGTGCTCAGTTTACGGTTCTACTGATCATTCCTTAAGCAAATGAACCCCTGCAGCCACAGAAGCTCACGAGCTTATGTACCTCTTGCTAGGAGAGATTGTCTGGACCCAGAGAGAGAGAGAAGGCCAGGTTCTGCGTTTCTTGACCGCGTGCTTCTCTCAGCCCACAGTGACTACCTCAGTATATTGTTCCACTTACAGTATGGTCTAGTTTGTGCACAATCCACGGAAAAGAGCATAGATTATATAAAAACGGTACCGCCGTCTCAGGACCTTTGGCTCATTAGGAAATGTGTATAACTGACCTAAAGACAGCCTTAAAAAACAAATACCGACCAAATGTAAAAGTAATTTTCGTTTTCCTGGAAACTACACATTTGTTAGTTACGAGGCTGCATGCGAACACCATCGATATCAGTTAACCCCTTCCCTGTCACTGTAAGCATATTTCATCTCTCAGTGAAATCTTTGTTCATTCAACAACCAAAAGTGACAACCGTCCAAGGAACATAAATGCAAATTGGTCATAGCATGTGACATAGCAAGAGACGTAGGTCCTCATGAGCCCCTGCATTCGCTGGGGTTCATGAGGGTCTATGTCTTATTTAGTAGCATCGCGTTCAGGTTGTCTCAGCAACATCTGTGGATGTGTTTTAACAGTGCTGTGGGACATATAGAAGTGATCCATCTGTACATAGAATAGTTATCCTCTCCACTAATGTTGGATTAACGCACGATAGAACTAATCAGTTGTGCCGCTTGTGCACAGCTAATATTACTTTAAAAGGGGGGTGGGGAAACGTTGCAACCTGAACTGTTCTCACGAACTAGAACTACAGATTAAAGCGTTTAGGTGATGTTTTAATACTTCCATTTCATTCAGTATTGTTATTTTTCAACAGATGTAAAAAAAATAAGTGCAGAACACTTGAAGGGAAGATTTGTTGAGACTGCCACCTGCAGAGCTGCATTCACGGGCCTACAGGTTATGTAGTGTCCATTTTGAAGACAGCCAGTTTACGTGTGTCGCGGAAAGGCACAGTCTGTTGTGGGATGCTGTGCCAACTTCGTTTTCTATGCCCAACCCACCCCCAAAAGTGACGGCAAAGAGACAGCCACCCTGGAAGAGGGATCCTTCTACACGTGTCACATCAGCCAGGTAATTTACATAGATAAATAAATTGTTAATATAATACGTAAACGTAAAACTCTTAAATAATCAAATGATGTAAGTTTACCTCCCTACAAAACAAAACAAAAACAAACAAAGAACAACAAAGCACAAGAGATGAGAGTTGTTTTCAGAACTGTAATCATAACCCTTTGTGTGTCGGTATCTGTTTTAGCCGCGATGATTCCTATAGGAATCATCGCGACTAAAACCACTACCGACACAAAGGGTTAAAATTGTTTATCATTAAATTCAGTCGGACATGCAGCATTTACATTTTTATGATTTTTCGATGACCTATGTTTGTTTTGTGCGTGTGTTTTGTTATGTGCGTGTGTGTATATGTGTGTGTGTCTCTGTGTGTGTGTGTGTGTGTGTGTGTGTGTGTGTGTGTGTGTGTGTGTGTGTGTGTGTGTGTGTGTGTGTGTGTGTGTGTGTGTGTGTGTGTGTGTGTGCACAAAACCCCTAAAGTGGGTGACTTTCTTTATCATCCTTATGGAAAATGGATGTGTGTAAAACTCTGGTGACCAAGTCAGGCACCCATTTTTCTGAGGGTTGTTTCTGCATTATCTTTCATTCAAAAGTCAGAAATGAATATAAAAATAGGATGTCCCCATTTTCAGAAGTTTACATGATGTTGTGTGTTTGCAACGCACTGGGCCTGTGTGTTGCCACGGAAGCGAGGGTCTCTATAGATCAACTTGATACCTGATTGGTCGGCTGCGCAGTGACATGAACTGAGTTGTTTCCCCTTCCCATTGTCTTTCGTCCCGCCGCCACTGTTCTGTTTGCAAAGGTACAATTTTATGCAATATTTCTTTATTTAAGAGCACACCCAAGTGTACTTATTCAGCGCAGTTATTTAACTGAGATGCTCCCAATCCGATACAATTGCACAGTCAGCCGATACTGACCCGCTTCGCCGATAAAACTGAGACGTCTTCTACGGCCGGTCGTCTGCTGCTCAGTCTTGTAGTAAAAGATAATAGAACCCCACAATTTTAACAATGGCTTTCTTCTTGAATGAAAGGAATTCGTTTAATAACACCATTACAAGGTCAATCTGTCACGCGATTTTGCTGCTTTTTTTCTGACATGTGTGATTGTGATCGAAAAGTAACTTGACACATGCACTATGACAAAACCAAAATGGCGCCAGATTTCAGTGTGTCTTTCAATCCTCGTACGCAAAACTGCCTCGCGATTCGAAGAACAGACTTTCACGAACAGGTTTTTCGGATTGTGCAACTGAAGTGTCGCTTTTTACTGTATTACCAGTTATTGTTCGTGGGGGGCTGGGGGTACTGCAGTAATTATGTATGATATCTGATCCAAAATGGCAAGTTTACATGGTTGCATTTGACATGTTTGCAGCACTGTTTTGGCCACACTCAGGACTTTCTGCATACACCCAGCGCTAGATGGCAGCAGGATGTCCAAACCCATCGGGATCTATGGAAGTGGACAAGCACGCCCCTTCTTGGCACATGACCAAGGCCCATGGCAAAATTAGTCATCTGCAGCAGGATAGCCCAGCCTCTGCCGGAGAGGGTGCGTCTGGTAGGAGGGTGCATAGACGGCAGCAGAATGCCCCCAATCACAAACTGGCAAGTGATTCTATGATCATCTTCATTTTATTGGCTCGCGTGCGAAGCAAAAGTGTGTTTATGTTCTGGGCCACTGGTCGTCCGTCCGTCGTCCATGGTAAACTTTAACGGTGGCATTTTCTCCGAGACTATTCAAGCCACATTCTTCAAGCTTGACCCAAGGATACTTTGTGGCAAGACCTTTGTAAACATACCATTTTGAGTGACCTCTCTCAAAGGGTCACGCGGGGTTGACAGATGTGTGAAAACTGCTTACATTTTTAGAAAACATGGATTTTGCTGCTGCAGAAGCCAGCCCTTGTCACCAAGGTCACACATATGTAAATCGGTCATACACGGGATTACTCTTTTTATTCTTGTGCAAGGCCCCTTAACCCAAAATTTAGCTGTTTCTGTCCTAATGCAGCTTTTGTTTTCTTTTTCCAGTTGGTAAATGGAGCCTGGGATGGACCTGAGAGTGCAAGCGCATCGCAATACAAGGACAGTGATGACGAGGAGTTTGTTCCTGGCTCGAGCTCACAGGATTCAGACGGTGTGTCGCCATCAATCTCTGGGATCTCTGACACAGACAGTATTGTATTGACTATGTTAGATTTCAAAGTGGCAGGTTCAGGGAGGGCAGGTGTCAGTGAAGCAAGTACCAGCAAGGTACAGTGTGCGGAGCCGGGTGAATTAGGGGGTGGCAATGAGAATGTGGATAGGCAGAAGGAACATGACGTTGGGGAAAGAGCGCTTACAGAAGAAACAGGTGTGCACGTGTTGCAGAGAGGGAAAGGAAAGTACAAATGAGACAAGAAACATGCATGCAAATTGTGTAGCAAGCTTGTCTTGAAAATGAGTACGCACTTATAAGATGTCCATGCACATGAGGCAGACGTTGCTAAAATTTTGTCGATGAAAAACGGACAGAGCAAAGACGTCAAGGTATCAGTGAAGCCAGATGGACGCAGTCTGGCCAGAAAAGGCTGTTAAGTGGGGAGATGATTCTGTATTCAGATCATGAAGAGGAGAATGCACCCCATACAGATGGAGTAGCACTCATGCTATCACCAGTGGCACAGAGAGCGCTGGTGGGCTGGGAACCACTTGGGTCAAGAATTATCACAGCAGCCTTTAGAACCAAGAAAAAGATCAAGCTGAACGTCATCCAGTGTTATGCGCCCACTAATGACAGTGACGAGGAAGAGAAACAAGAGTTCTATGACCGACTCCAGAGTGCTGTGGACAAATGTGCGGAGCGAGACATCACCATCGTCATGGGTGATTTTAAAATAGGGGAGGACAACACCGGATACGAAGAGGTGATGGGGAGACAGGGACTAGGGGAGATGAGTGAGGACGGGGAGAGGTTTGTCGACTTTTGTGCTCTAAACAGACTTGTCATTGGAGGCAGCATCCTCCTACACAGAAGAATACACAAAGCAACTTGGGTCTCACCTGACCATACTACAGAGAACCAAATAGACCATATCTGCATTAGCATGAAATTTAGAAGATCCCTTCAAGATGTTCGAGTGAGGAGGGGAGCAGATGTCGCCTCAGACCACCATCTGCTTACCTTAAGAATAAAGCTCAAATTAAAGAAAAGCCGCACAGAGACAACAAGAAGACAGCGCTATAATGTAGGCCTCCTGAGAGAGACTGGAGTGAGAGAAGAGTTCAAACTGGTGCTGTCCAACCGGTTTCAAGCGCTACAGGAGCTAGTAAATGAAGAGGCGGTCACCACAGAGCAGCAGTGGAAGGCAGTTAGAGAGGCGCTGAAACTCAACCTGCAAAGACACTGTAGGGTTCAGGAAACACCATCACGTCGGCACAGACCTTGAAGAAGATAGAAGTGAGGAAGCAGAAGAAAGCAGTTGTCAATAACAGTCACAAGAGAGCAGCCAAAGCAAGGGCACAGGAGGAATACTCGGAAGCCAACCGCGAGGTGAAGAGGAGTATCAGGGCAGTCAAGAGGGCCTACACAGACAGCCTGGCAGCAGAGGCAGAAAAGGCAGCAGGCAGCGGCAACATGAAACAGCTCTACGACATTATCAGAAGATTGTCATGCAAGTATGGCCATACAGAAAGACCAGTAAAAGACAAAGAAGGCAAGCCTATTGCAGACAGAGCAGACCAACTCGACAGATGGGCCGAGTATTTTGAAGAGTTACTGAACAGACTCAGCCCACCCGACCCCCCAGACATCCAGCCAGCAGAGACCGACCTACCCATCAGCTGTGACAGACCCAGCCGGGAAGAGATCAGAAGAGCAGTGGCATTTTTTAAGAACAGCAAAACAGCAGGACCAGATGGCATCCCAGCGGAGTCTCTGAAAGCAGACCTAGAGACAACAGTAGAGCTGCTGTACCCACTGTTTGAAAAGATCTGGGAAGAGGAGGTGATGCCGGCTGACTGGAAGGAGGGGTACCTAATCAAGCTTCCCAAGAAAGGCGACCTCAGCAAGTGTTCCAACTACAAAGGAATCACCTTGCTGTCAGTACCAGGAAAGGTCTTCAACAGGATCATCCTGGAGAGAATGAAGAGCTCCGTTGACCCCCAGCTGAGAGACCAGCAAGCAGGATTCAGGAAAAACCGATCATGTACAGACCAGATCGCCACTCTCCGCATCATTGTGGAACATTCTCTGGAGTGGAGCTCCCCGCTGTACGTCAACTTTGTGGATTACGAGAAAGCATTTGACAGCGTAGACCGAGAGACTCTGTGGAAACTCCTACGACACTATGGTGTACCCACAAAGCTCGTCCGCCTGATCAACAGCAGCTACGATGGCATGACATGTCACACGATCCACGAAGGGCAGTTCACCAGGGAGCTCCAGGTCAGAACCGGTGTCAGGCAGGGGTGTTTGCTGTCTCCATTCCTCTTGCTACTGGCCATAGACTGGGTCATGAAGAGGACCACAGAGCACAGACGAAGTGGAATACAATGGACACTGTGGACACAGCTTGACGACCTCGATTTTGCAGACTAATTGGCTTTACTGTCCCACACTCATCAACAAATGCAGGACAAGACCACAAGGCTTGCTGACATCTCGTCCCAAGTGGGCCTCACCATCCACAAACAGAAAACAAATACAATGAGGCTGAACACAACCAGGGAAAAACCAGTCTTGCTTGCTGGCACCCCGTTGAAGGAGGTGGAGTCCTTCACCTATCTCGTGAGCATCATAGACAAAAATGGCGGCACTGATGCAGATGTCAGAGCACGAATCGGTAAAGCCAGACAGCCTTTCTCCAGTTGAAAAAAGTGTGGAGTTCCAGAGAGCTGTCACAACACACCAAAGTCCGGATTTTCAACTCCAACGTAAAAGCAGTTCTTCTATATGGAGCAGAGACTTGGAGATTGACAAAAACCACAGTCAACAGAGTACAGATCTTGATAAACAGTTGCCTTAGAAGAATTTTGAAAATCCACTGGCCATAGAAGATCAGCAACGTCAGACTCTGGGAGAGAACAGAGCAGATAACAGCAGAGAATGAAATTGGGCGAAGAAGATGGGGATGGATTGGTCACAGTCTGAGAAAGCCAGCTTCCAGTATCACTAGGCAGGCATTGTCATGGAACCCCATGGAAAGAGGAAAAGAGGCAGGCCGAGAAACACCTGGCGTCGAGATCTCCAAGCAGATATCAAGAGACTGGGAACCACCTGGAGTAAAATCGAAGGAGAAGCACAGGACAGGAGTCGCTGGAGGTCTCTCGTCGACGGCCTATACCCGGGGAGGAGTGACAGGTGTAAGTAAGTAAAGACGTCAAGCATGGATCAGACTACAAGATGAGGGTGATTACATACATAACGTTGCCGTTCTTGAAAAGAAATCAGGATGTTTGATTCCTAAGTATCGCACCAAACCTAGTAAGGTAGATGACTTTCTCGCCTGTAGCCATTGCAAAGGGCTCTATCAAAAAAAAGCTGATCTCTGTACACTCAAAACGTTGCTGTCAGAAATCAGGAGGGTTTCAGTTTGCTAAGAGAGGTGAGGTGGCACGACATGGGAGGCTAATGCTTCCAATAACTTTAGACGTTGACTTTTCCTTCTATCATAAGGTATTAGCCAGACAGAGAGATGATGAGATAAGCCGTCTCATCACAACTGACCCCTTGCTTCTTGAGTAGGGAAAGAGATTATTTGACCGCAGGGACATTGAAGAACACACGGCTGGACAAATCAGCTCCAGGATGCGGGAGTTAGGGAGACTATTAAAGATTCTCAGAGTGAGGTCAGAAATGAAAATCGCAAGTTTAAATGCTGTGATCAATTCAGCTAGCTTTGATCATGTTGTACTGGCTGTAAAAGAGCTAGCAGAATTTGATGAGGACACACATCAGTTCAAAAAAGGCAATATCGCAATGCGCATAGGACATGCCTTGAAACAAATGTTCACAGATCAAACAGTCACAGGCATCCAAACAGCTTGGGCATGGTTCAGATGACAGGTGGCGACAGGAGCTCTCTGAGGCACAGAGGTTTGACTCTGTCTTCACCAGGGACTGGTATGATTGTGTGTCAGCTACAGCAGCCCAGTCTGTCGGGAAAATGACCATGAACAAACCCAAGCTGATCCCATCATGTGAAGATGTGAGGAAGGTCCAACAGCTTCTTGAGACAAGGATGGTTTCGGAAGATTATAAGACAGTGGTTAAAGTAAATCTTTGCACTGTATCACTTTTCAACCAAAAACGATGGGGAGAAGTTCAGATAATGAAGGTATCAGACTTCCAGAATGCTAAGATTGGATCGATCACCAATCAAGATATCTTGAAAGGTCTCACAGATGTTGAGAAGAAAATGGTGAATCATTTTCAGTGAGTGGAAATCAGAGGCAAGTTTAATAGGAGTGTTCCCATTTTGCTGACGAAGAAGATGATGACAACTGTTTACAGAATCCATCAAATGAGGCAATCAGTGCCAGCTCTCGCTGGTTCCCAGTACATCTTTGCCACACCTTCTGGTCAGAGGCCTTACAGAGGCCATGATGTTCTGAAGGAACATGCGCTGGAAGCATGGGTGTCAAACCCAGCCATGTTCAGATTTACTCAGTTATGAAAGCAGGTTGCAACTTTGGCTCAGTCAATGGCCATCTCAGAGTTAGACCAGGATCAGCTGGCAGACTTCCTTGGTCATGATATTCAGATACATCGTCATATCTACCGCCAACCTCAAGACGTCCTTCAAAAGGAAAAAGTGACAAAGATTCTTCTGTCAGTTAACAATGGGATGACAGATTTTGAGAGTTGCATTAGAGCTGAGCTGGGTGAAGATGAAGAGATTGACTTTGACAATGAAGACACATCAGAAACTTGCAAAGAGGTCTCGGGGGAAACAGCACCTGTGAATGAAGCAAGTAGCAAGTCAACAACACAGGAATCAATGAGCATGACAGAAAAAAGACGTCCAGAGCCTGATGACAATCTAGATAGTTTTGATGATGACAGTACTGCGTCAGCTCCTGTTCGAAAGAAAGCTAGATTTTCAAGGAAATCATGGGGAAAGCTGAAGAGAAAGCTGTTCAAACTCGTTTCAAGACACACCTCATCGTGAACAAACTGCCTGGAAAGGCCAAGGTACAGCAGGCAATCGCAGAAGAGCCCGCACTTAGACATAGGCGCTGGACAAACATTAAGGATTACATCTGCAACAGACTGAAAAAGTTACAAAAGAAATGAATTGAGATTCTCCGAGAGAACAAACTCGTGGCATTTTCGTTTTTATACAGATTTATCACAAGAGTGTTATTATTGGGTTGGTTTCAGCGTGTATAGCTTGTTTTTATCTGATGGATGCCTGGATCATTTTAGTTGTATAACCTTTGAATTTGCAAACGAAACAGCGGCTGGGGACGAAAGACAATAATAAGATAAGAAAACCATTGACAACGAAAGTAAAGATTTATTATAAGAGTGTTACTATGGGATTGGTCCGCCTGGATCATATTGTATACTGTATAACATTATGACTTTGGAAATGAAACAGCAGCTTGGGATGAAAGACAATAATAAGATAAGAAAACCATTGACAACGTAAAGATTTATTACAAGAGTGTTATTATGGGGTTGGTCCGCCTGGATCATTTTATATACTGTATAACATTTAAAACTTTGCAAACAGAACAGCAGTTGGGGATGAAAGACAATAATAAGATAAGAAAACCATTGTCAACATAAAGATTTATTACAAGAGTGTTATTATTTGGTTGTTTTCAGCATGTATAGCCTCTGTTTTTATCTGATGTACACCTGGATCATTTTGTATACTATGTAACATTAATCTTACTTTGCAACTAAACAGTGGCCCCCACTGGGGTCTGCACTGGGGGACTTGGTTGGGGTTAACTACTTTTTAGTTCCTAGGGTCACCCTGGTCAGCCCCACAGGGTGGGTTTTCCTCTCAATTCTGAGGCTTAGTCCATTAACTTGTATTTTTCTTTTTTAAGCTAAGATACTGGGTGTCATATTATTCAGTATCTTATGCATAAAGACGCATTTGTTTAAAGTAAGTTGCTGACGCAAACCAAGAATGTTTAAGTGTCTAAATTTGTCTGTGGTAGGGATGGGGCGTCTATTTATCATTTTTACAGCCGTTTTATATATGGAGTTTAACCTTTTCATGTCGACATCACTCAGCCGTCCCACACCTTGGAGACATAATCAAAGTGGGACTTTATATGAGCATGAAAACACAATTTATGAGTATTTGTATCCGTTACATGTCTAAGCTGGGACAATAAGAAAGTGTTTTTAGCAATGGTCTTACAAACAGCATTTATATGGGTCTCCCAGGACAGTTGTTCATCAACATGTATTCCTAAGAATTTACGCTCATTGACTTGTTCAACAGGTTCAGCGTTTAATTGTGATTGTAATAACTGCAGTCGGTGTTGATGTTTTTGTCGCATGGCGATTAAGATACTCTTTGTTTTAGCTGGATGAAGAACCATATGGTTCTATCTACACCAGTCAGATACCTCATTGAGACTGCATTGTATACTTTGGCTAATGTCCGTCGTTTTTTTGCCAGAAACATGAAGACTCGTATCGTCGGCAAATAAATTACAGTTAACGTCAGAGTTAGTGACATGCAACGGTAGATTATTGATAAATAGTATGAATAAAAGGAGGTCCCAAAATAGATCCCTGGGGTACGCAATAGTTTACATTTCTTGTTTAGAGTATCTTCCAAGGGCGTACACCTTTTTTTATGTCTACGAGATATGATCGGAAAAACGATATAGCGGTTGCATTCAAGTGATAAACTGTTAGCTTATTTAGGAGAATGTCATGGTCCACAAGGTCAAACGCATTTTTAAGGTCTAAGAAAACTGCTCCTGACATCAGGCTTTTATTGATTGATTCCAGCCAGCTGTCTACAATATGTGTCAATGCTGACTGACAAGAATGTTTCAGTCTAAAACCAATCCAGACCAAAAAGGTGACTGCCAAGCGTGTAATATGCAAAGAAGTACCCAACGGAGAAGAAACACGCTTAGAAAAGACGGGTACAACACAATTTATTAATATTTCGGGTAAATACCCTTTGTCAAAATAGACAAACAAACAAACAGAGAGATTAACCGCTACTTATATAGTGTTGAATTTGGATAGCTTATGATCTTTAGTTTTAGTGGCATGGGCATGCACAAGAGTATTAAAATCATGCACAACAGATTTAATTAAGAAGACAGTATGAATATCACACAGCTGAATGAGCTGTCTCTTCAAGATAACAAGAGTAGAGTCAAGATCGGAGATCTTGTGATTTAATGACTGAATGTGACACGTCATTAACTTAAAGCTAGTTTTTTCAAGAATTGTGTTAGTCGCCTGCAAAAGAGAAGAATTATTCAGATCGGAAGGAGAATGTTTAAGCTGAAAACCAACAGGAATAATACGAAGGCGAATACATTTTTTGAGAAAAGCGAGATGACTGGAGCATTTAGTTTTAGAAAAAATAGTTTTAGCATAAGAAAAGGACAAAAAGAAAAGAATCGGTGGTAAAAAAGCAAAACGTGAAACCAAACGTGAATGCAAGCCAGTGAAAAAAGCTGACGAAGGCATGCTAGTACAAGGAAAACGAGACAAACATGGAGATGCAGTCAAAGAGAAATAATCAATCCAGACCAAAAAGGTGACTGCCAAGCGTGTAATATGCAAAGAAGTACCCAACGGAGAAGAAACACGCTTAGAAAAGACGGGTACAACACAATTTATTAATATTTCGGGTAAATACCCTTTGTCAAAATAGACAAACAAACAAACAGAGAGATTAACCGCTACTTATATAGTGTTGAATTTGGATAGCTTATGATCTTTAGTTTTAGTGGCATGGGCATGCACAAGAGTATTAAAATCATGCACAACAGATTTAATTAAGAAGACAGTATGAATATCACACAGCTGAATGAGCTGTCTCTTCAAGATAACAAGAGTAGAGTCAAGATCGGAGATCTTGTGATTTAATGACTGAATGTGACACGTCATTAACTTAAAGCTAGTTTTTTCAAGAATTGTGTTAGTCGCCTGCAAAAGAGAAGAATTATTCAGATCGGAAGGAGAATGTTTAAGCTGAAAACCAACAGGAATAATACGAAGGCGAATACATTTTTTGAGAAAAGCGAGATGACTGGAGCATTTAGTTTTAGAAAAAATAGTTTTAGCATAAGAAAAGGACAAAAAGAAAAGAATCGGTGGTAAAAAAGCAAAACGTGAAACCAAACGTGAATGCAAGCCAGTGAAAAAAGCTGACGAAGGCATGCTAGTACAAGGAAAACGAGACAAACATGGAGATGCAGTCAAAGAGAAATAATCAATCCAGACCAAAAAGGTGACTGCCAAGCGTGTAATATGCAAAGAAGTACCCAACGGAGAAGAAACACGCTTAGAAAAGACGGGTACAACACAATTTATTAATATTTCGGGTAAATACCCTTTGTCAAAATAGACAAACAAACAAACAGAGAGATTAACCGCTACTTATAAGGTGTTGAATTTGGATAGCTTATGATCTTTAGTTTTAGTGACATGGGCATGCACAAGAGTATTAAAATCATGCACAACAGATTTAATTAAGAAGACAGTATGAATATCACACAGCTGAATCAGCTGTCTCTTCAAGATAACAAGAGTAGAGTCAAGATCGGAGATCTTGTGATTTAATGACTGAATGTGACACGTCATTAACTTAAAGCTAGTTTTTTCAAGAATTGTGTTAATCGCCTGCAAAAGAGAAGAATTATTCAGATCGGAAGGAGAATGTTTAAGCTGAAAACCAACAGGAATAATACGAAGGCGAATACATTTTTTGAGAAAAGCGAGATGACTGGAGCATTTAGTTTTAGAAAAAATAGTTTTAGCATAAGAAAAGGACAAAAAGAAAAGAATCGGTGGTAAAAAAGCAAAACGTGAAACCAAACGTGAATGCAAGCCAGTGAAAAAAGCTGACGAAGGCATGCTAGTACAAGGAAAACGAGACAAACATGGAGATGCAGTCAAAGAGAAATAATCAATCCAGACCAAAAAGGTGACTGCCAAGCGTGTAATATGCAAAGAAGTACCCAACGGAGAAGAAACACGCTTAGAAAAGACGGGTACAACACAATTTATTAATATTTCGGGTAAATACCCTTTGTCAAAATAGACAAACAAACAAACAGAGAGATTAACCGCTACTTATAAGTTGTGTTGTACCCGTCTTTTCTAAGCGTGTTTCTTCTCCGTTGGGTACTTCTTAGTCTAATACCAGACTGGTGAATATTGAGTACTTTACCTTTTTTCTAGAAAATCAAGGAGATGTTTTTGAATGTGCATTTCAATGGGCTTTGACAAAGCCAACATAAGGGAGATTGGACGATAATTGTTGATATCTTCAAGATCTTTAGATTTAGGGATTGGGATTACCTTTGCTTCTTTAAGAATGGTTGAGACATGGTTCAATTCAGGGACGTAGCGGGCCACTCCGGCGCTCCGGCGACCGCCGGAGTACTTTTTGGACAAAAAAAAAAAAAAAAAAAGAGCGCGCGCGCGCGCGCGCGCGCGAGAGAGAGAGAGAGAGAGAGAGAGAGAGAGAGAGAGAGAGAGAGAGAGAGAGAGAGAGAGAGAGAGAGAGAGAGAGAGAGAGAGAGAGCAAACCTGTCGTGGTGTCAAAACTTTGCAAGTGTATTCATGTTTACCTAAAATGGCATGTTTGCGCCAATAGCTCAGTGCACCACTTAGCAGTGGCTGGTAAACAGAAAAGTGTCAATCTAATCGCCGGTCGAAGAACAAAAGCTACTGGCCGAAGTGCATCAACACAACAGACTTCTGCACCACTAGCTCCACCAAGTTAGCAGTGGTAAAAACAGAAATAAGAAGGACATGAGGCACCACTCGCAAAAGCCGCACGCCGACTCCACTGAAACGGTAAAAGCCTCAAGTCATGACACATTAAACGAAGCAGAACGACCTCCCAATAAGAACTTGAACCAACTGGCATTGGAAATATCTTATTCCTACGCGTATACGCGCCACACCGCAACCAATACAAGGTTCCCCCCACCCCCACAACAACGGGGAAAAGAAAACGGAATGAACCAGAAAAACCGCCAGACTTTTGAACTATGAAATCATCATACGGGACCAGCACACAAATGGGCGGGGGAAAAAAGAAAATACATGAGGACAAGAAACCTCCCACACTTTCAAACAATCCTACTAGACGCATTCATCTTCTCCAATGGACTGAACCCTACGATATTCTTTGAATGGGTCGACTTCATGGGCCTTTGCAGAGACAAGGGAGCAAGGAAACAACTAGAATACCTCTTCGTATACTTTAATGAGGGCAGATACAGCAAAGCTCTGTACGCCTACGACATCATTGATCAACGGGCGCTCGAATACTTAGACGGAACCCCGAAACACCACAGACAACCACGGAATTGTCCCACCAACAATCAAAACTAAGGACACGACATGAAAAAAACACACCACCACTATCCACTAGCCTTTCCAAGTTATAGTGTGAGCAAACAATACAAAATAAACCACAAAATAAACTACCATAAAGCCCTAACAACAAAGGTTTACTCAGTCAACAAAAACAAAAGGGTCAGCACGCTGATGAAGGTAGCCCTTAGCCAATAAAGGCTTAAACATGCCCGAAATACACCTGACAGCTAACTCAAAACGTGACTGATTTGTGAATTGTCATATGGGTATACGGCTGATCACATCAAGCCATCACACAGTGGTGTGCGATGTACCAAAAAAAAAAAAAAAAAAAAAAAAGATCACTTATGCACGAGGCTCGATTGAACCACGTCAACAAGTCTAAAACTGACTCACTCCACTTGATTCGTGTTGCCAACAACTTTAATTATGGCTTCTGCAGCACTCAGAGAAAAAGTTTGTAGGACATTTTCTGAGCTGGATTTGTCAAGAAACCAATCATAAAATCATAAATCAGTCCCTTGAGTGAGGCGTCTTTCTGTCAGAATTCAAATCAGCCGTTGTCAAACCTCTCCTGAAAAAGTCGAATCTTGACCCCAACCAGCTAAAAAACTATCGCCCCGTTTCAAACCTACCCTTTCTTTCTGTCCAAAGTTCTTGAGAGAGTCGTTCTGACATAGCTCACTAAATATCTACAGTCAAACAATCTCGTCCATCCCCTTCAGTCTGCTTAACGTGCTGGGCACGGTACTGAAACTGCTCTCCTCTGTGTCGTTAATGGCCTCCTAAGTGCCTATGATGAAAACCTGATCTCAGTTCATGCCCTGTTAAACCTATCAGCTGCGTTTGACACCATTGACTACTCCATCTTGCTCCAGCGTCTAGAAAACTACTTTGGTATTTCTGGTAAGTTCTACTCTTATCTGTCTTCCCGTCAGATTAACGTCTCTGTCAAGAACGCTCTTTCTGAAGCTGCTGCGCTAGAGTTTGGGGTTCCCCAGGGCTCTGTCCTGGGCCCCATTCAATTTACGCTGTACACTCAGCCTCTCTCTCAGGTTATCGCATCGCATTCAAACGATCATCACATGTATGCAGATGATACACAACTTCCGAAATCTGCACCTCCAAACAGCTCCAGTCAGGCTATTTCAGATGTTCATAACTGTATCTCAGATATGATTAAGTCCTGGATGTGTGAAAATAAACTCCAGTTAAACAAGGACAAGACAGAAGCTCTTCTTATCGGTGCCTCTCGACTGCTGCCCAATTCTCCTGACTCTATGCACATTTGTGACGCACCTATTCCATTTTCTGATTCAGTTCGCAATCTTGGCGTTTTTCTTGATAAAGATCTTCAAATGAAGGACCATGTAAATCATGTCTGCAAAATTGCTTTTCTGGAATTAAGACGTATCAGTTCTATCCGTCATTACCTCACCACTGAATCTGCCACCAAACTGGTCGTCTTTTTAGTCTTGTTTCGCATTGATTACTGCAATTGATTACTTAGCTGGCCTCCCTCGGTCTCTCATTCAGAAATTGCAGTGAGTTCAGAATTGTGCTGCACGTCTTATCGTCCACGCTTGACAGCATCAGCCCATCACTCCTATCCTGAGACAACTTCATTGGCTGCCAGTCAAACAACGAGTCTCGTACAAAATCGCCTGTCTGTGCTACAAAACTATTAACTACTCTACCCCTGCCTATCTCCCTGATCTTCTTCAACTATACACTCCCTCCCACTCCCTCCGTTCAAGTAGTGACACGGCGCGCCTTCTCAGAGTCCTGCTCTGCAAACAGAGGTGACCGTTGTTTTGCGCACGTTGGACCTCAGTGTTGTCTGGAACTCTCTCCATAGATATTAGACATTCTCCCTCATTTACTGCCCATAAGACCCACCTATTCGATGCCCCAATGTAGCTCGCGCGCAGTTCTTCGTCAGTGGCCGTTATGTACCTGCGTGTTTGTTTGTGCGTGTGTATTGCAGAATCCTTTGTTCCTCTGGCTTTATGACCCCCTTCACTCCCACTCTTTATTTGTAAGGCGCTAAGAGCTTATTTTAGTATAAACGCTATATAAGTAGCCATTATTATTATTATTAAGAACCAATGTGCTTCAAAAATCCCGTGCAACACAAACGTCTGCTGTCAAAGGTGATTCAGGAGACCTAAAGCTTTTGTGATGAACATTCTTCATGTATTATATCTCTTTTTTTAATTTTGTTTCGCAAGTCTCATCGACAACAAACGATCTTCAACTCTGACATGTTGTAATCTTCTAACTACAGAAAGGCGAGTTTGTTTACTAATTCATTGGTTTCCCCATGACCACATGAAGGATTTAAACAATTGTGACATTTCCCAATTCTTGATTCCAAGCCAGCATATCATAGGTAAGTCTGTCTTTGGATGTGAATGTTGTTTCTTAGTAAAATAGAGTTAACATTTTAGTATCAATAAATAAGCGTCTGGTCGCCATCGTCCCTCAAATAGTTTTCGACTTTCCAAAACCGCCGGACTACTTTTCTCATGCCCGCTACGTCCCTGCAATTACAATTGGCTCAGAGGCTCTCTTAGCCACCCCTTTAACAAAGTATTTCGCCAAGTTTCAAGCTTGTGTGTACAGAAATATCGGAGATTCTTTTGTTTAATACATACACACACACATACATACATACATACACATACACTCATACATACATACATACATACACATACATACATACATACATACATACATACATACATACATACATACATACATACATACATACATACATACATACATACATACATACATACATACATACATACATACATACATACATACGCACATACGGCGCGTCGCACCAAATGTACGTTCAGCAGCGAGGTTAGCGTAACTAGACATGACGTAATCTTTATCTTGTTATATCAATTGTGAGAGGTTTAGGCCTGCCCGCCTTTGACATCATAGACATGCTATTAAATTCGCCCCACCGTGACCCGTCCTAACTAAAAAGTCCCTTCATATATATATATATATATATATATATATATATATATATATATATATATATATATTATATATATATATATATATATATATATATATATATATATATATATATATATATATAATATATAATATATAATATATATATATATATAATATATATATATATATATATATATATATATATATATATATATATATATATATATATATATATATATATATATATATATATATATATATATAAGGGACTTAACAAAAAAAGACATTAACACCGAAAGAAGGATGAACAGTGAAGAATTTGTTTCATTTAAAAAGCCCAAATCCGTTCCTAGTCGCCTTATTGAGAAGTAAATTGCTGTTCAAACATACAGTTCCTCTGTGTGTGTGAGTGAGTGAGCGAGTGAGTGTGTGTGTGTGTGTGTGTGTGTGTGTGTGTGTGTGTGTGTGTGTGTGTGTGTGTGTATGTGTGTGTGTGTGTGTGTGTGTGTATGTGTGTGTGTGTTTTGGGGAAGGAGGGATGGGGATTTGGTGATTATAACACGTTCATACATTTTCGTATCGGTACCTGTGTGTTTTGTTAAATCATTGTTGCTGTTTGTAGTGTTGTTGTAATTCGCATTACTTTCGATGTTGCTTGTGAGTGTAATCTAACGTTGTCTGTTATTGTATGTCAGTAGATGTAACAAAGAGACTCTCTCTCTCTCTCTCTCTCTCTCTCTCTCTCTCTCTCTCTCTCTCTCTCTCTCTCTCTCTCTCTCTCTCTCTCTCTCTCTCTCTCTCTCTCTCTCTCTCTCTCTCTCTCTCTCTCTCTCTCTCTGTGTCTCTCTCTATGCTTCTACTGTGTGGGATGGTTCGAGCGATGTCAATTAAAGATTGAACTCGCTACATCGGAGAGCTGCCAAACTAATACTCCCTGATCCCAGCTTAACTACTGACCAAAAATTGGCAGCCTTAAAAATTCTGTCCCTGAAAGATGATCTAATTTACAATAAGGGAATGGTTATGTTCAAGGCATTAAACGATAAGCTACCCCGATATATCACATCGCTATTTACCGTCCAGTCATCAACATACTCTAGATCAAGACTGAAAATCCCTGTGCCACGACCTAGAATTGATCTCGATAAAACGAGTTTGACGTTCTCTGGCTCTAGTCTTTGGAATGCCTTGCCTAGAAACGTCACGACATCAACTACTTTCTCCTCGTTTAAAGTCAGTCTCATCAAGTACTTATTCTTGTCAGCAGCATCCCCGTGACTGTGCACATATTGAAAAATACTATAGTTCTCATTAGATCATTAATTGCGTGTATCACAGGTTTCGATGACTCATCATATTTATTCGGTACAGCTTGTATGTAGCCAGCTACTCATATGACTGACTAGCTTAACGTTATAAGTCGCGTAAGCGCGTGTGTGCACGTGTGTGCGCGTGCGTTTGTGCGTGTGCGTACGTGTATATTAGAGATAGAGTTTGCGTGCTCTAATGTGCATGCGTTACTATGTATGCGTATTAGGTTGTGTGTATTCTTATTATATTATTATAATTAAACCTCACAACATGTCATTATGCCCGACCAGTAAAGCTGGTAATTCCTATGTCACTTCCCCCTTACATTTTTTCAGTTTTTTCTTCTTCTTCATTCTTGGCTTGTGCTGTGTAGTCATGTAATTTTTTCCCCCCTTTTCAGTACTGTAGAATACAATTAGTGCGATAGTAACTCTGTAATGAGTAGATTAGCAACGGCAAGTTCGAAAAATGGTTGTTACTACCAAAACTTTTACCGTTGTCAAATAAAGGATCATTGTCATTGTCATTCTCTCTCTCTCTCTCTCTCTCTCTCTCTCTCTCTCTCTCTCTCTCGGCGCCACGGCCATGGAACGGTCGTGGCCACATCGTGCTCTGAGTCAAAGTTGAGTGTAGTTATGTGTGCTGATAGTGCTTGCCAAGTGTGATTTTTGGCATGGAGCTTGACCTTGGTGATATGCATCTGATGGTGTAATTTCATCGACGGGGACTTGATATTGATATTGATATTTAGTCGAATGGATTACCATTTTCACTCCGCTGAGTGGTCTACCGAACCGGCTTTAGCAGGATCGCACCGCTGTTCAAGGCCTCCCATTAATTTAGTTTTGAAGCGCGCGCGCGTGCGGGCCGTAAGATAAGGAGCCGGCCGCGCAGCGTGTAGCTTCCTTCAATACCGCCCACTGACAGTACAGAGCTGAGCGCAGTTACGGATGTGCAACTATGATAGTCGCGCTATTTTTGTCGTCGATGTTTTACCCGAACACATGCTGAGCGGCTGACCGTGTGTACCGCACGGGATATCAGTTTTAATGGCGCCGGTCATTTGCGGCATGTTGTTTTATTAAGCGGCTGTACTGAACTAAAACACGGTCTCTAGGAGTCATATCCCTGCTGCAACTGCCTCTCCCTAACGTAGTCAGTTGTTGCCCTTGATAACTGAGGTTCCCTGGCAGCGCAACTAGATTGAATGAATACTGCACTACATGAAACAATGGCCATGCTGTCCCCTGTTATAGCGAGCCAGCCCACCAGGCATCACCCCCGAGGCTTCCCTGTCACACCCACTATCACTGACTGACTAGGGACGATAATCAAAAGGTTTTTAAGACTAATAGTTGAATGTAACGGTTCTCAGGCGCTGGCCGCGTAAAGCGCTCAGTCTACGCTACAACCACATGCTGAAGCAATACGACGACGTTTTCTATGTAGTGTGGAGAGACATTGACTTTGACGAAAGCAGTGATATCATTCTGCGTGACTTTAACTTGCGAAGCAAGAGCGCCGTTTTCCCAGAATGCCTCGCCAAGACTTTCGTGCAGATCTGGCGGGCAGGTGTGATGTACATCACCGTCACCCTCTACTACAAAAAAAAATCGGACTAAAGGAGGCTCATGTTAATCCAGGGCGGCCTAAGGTGTGTGAAGTGGGTCGGAAAGAATTTCACCAGCTTGCAGACTTAGTTAAACTGTTGATGGAGACTGACCTCGAGGACACTGTGAATACCCCTACCGTCACACATCGAGCCATCACCAGCTTTCCTGTTGACGACTGGTCATCAGCGCACGATGCCCCGCCCATACCCACCGATCAGTCTGTGATCGCAACAAACGCTGTGCCCTCCTCTCCAGTCGTTACGCTGCCCGGTAACACCCCTGTCCTCACTTCCCCAGACTCTCCAGACATGCTCTCACTGTCAGTGACAGAGTTAGAACCGACTGGAGCGCTGATCACCACAGCAACTGACGGCATCGCCGCCTCCACCGCCCTTACCCCCACCTACCCCCAAGTCAGACACCGTGTCGAATGCCGACCGATCCCCTCAAGCAGACTCCGAACTACTCTCTCCCCTAATCTACTATGAGCCGATTAGCGCACCACCCACCCCCGCATTCTCCTTCCCTGCCCTCTCCCCTCTGACATCTAACGTCGCACTTACAGGCGAAGATAACCTTACCCTTGCCCTTAAGCCTGTTGGCTCTACTCCCTCTAGACATGTGATCACCACCTGTAGTGTGAATGAGTTGCCCAGCAACCATATCCATGCAACAACCGACCACTCAAAAGTATTAAGGGAAGATGTCTTTTCGGTACAGCCGTCAAACATCCCTGCCCCGCCCACAGTCGTCGTCCCCACCATCCTTGAGACAGACAACCTTAGTCCCCTTCCTTCCTCTGTGACCCCGCATCTTCCCGGCGACCAGTCTGCTCCTGCAACTGCCGGATTACAGCCTGACTGCAGACCTCTGACTGCGGACCAGACGCCTGTTGACACACTGCTTGGCTGCCGACCGGTAGCAGTATCAACGGACAATGACTCTACACACCAGCCTCTCCCCCTCAAATATTTTGCCACTAAACAGCTGCAGCGCCACGTGGCGGCTTACGCTGTTGTTGGTGTCCTATACAATGACATGCAGACAGTCAAACGTGAAATGTATGACACCAAACAACAGCTGGCTTCTGCTCTAGTCATGATCGGTAAGCTTGACAGCCACATCAGAGACACCGCTGTTAAGGCCACCAAAACGTGCAAGGTGTCTGAGAGTGAACTGGCCGGCCTGCATGACCAGGTGCACAACATAGAGGTGAGAGTCAGCCGCCTGTCCTCGTCCAAAAAATCCCAAGGACATACCATCAGGGACATCAGGCGGAGGGTCAATCGAATCATCACTGCCCCACCAAGCACACAGAACCCGGATCAGTCATCGCAGCCGCATGCTTCCGCTCAACCAGTCACCCGGCAGTCTGCTTCCTCATACATGTGCGCCACTGCCTCTGAGATCTTGCCATCCCAGTCAGAGGCTGTCAATAACGCAGCGGGTGCACGCATACCTGTTGTCGTTTCAGCTGAAAGGAACAGTGTTTCAGAAGATCAGCCTCTCTACACCACTTCAGGCCGCAGTGACAGTCACGTCGGCCCGCCCCGCCGGCAGTCACAGTCACCTGCTGAATACCTGGCCTCTCGCCGTATACAGCCTGATGCAACCCATCTCGTCATCGGCGACTCTACTCTTCGACACATGAAGGCCAGTAAAATGACGACCAACCTAAATGAAAGGGTCCAGATACTCTCAGTATCGGGCTTGAAGGCTATCGATCTGTCGGACTGGATGAAACGTCAGTCCGAAGCACCCCATGTACGGGTGGTCACCGTGCATGAAGGGGTGAATGACTGTAAGACTGGCGAAGTGACCAGCCGCCTGTGGGATCAGCTACTTACACAGTGCAGGCGCGTATTCCCCAACGCCGCACTTCACGCCTCCAGCATCCTGCCCGCCAAGACACAGTGTAGGATGACACTCCCAATAGAACTTTCCAGCGCAAGGCTTGTGCCACGCCTGTCGCTGGGGGTGGTCTTCGTCGACAACACGGCCACCTTCACACACATGGGTTTTCCACGCCTTGCCATGTACAGTAAGGACAGACGTGACCTCATCCACCCGAGCTGCAAGGGCATGACCCGACTGGCGGCCAACATCAGACGAACGTGGCTACCAGCCGACAACCAGCCACGCGACCAGCCTCTCCACGCTCCACACACTCCCAGCAGCAAGAGTGGCCGCTCGGATGAGGCAACCGCACACAGTGAGCGGCTCAGACACGTTACCTGGCAACGACCCGAGCAGCAGATGCAGCAGACGAAGTATATTGCCGAAGGCGCTGTTGCGTCATTAATGCCAGTAAACCCCTCATTGCAGCAGCCAGGGTTCTCCTGGCCAGTGGTGACGCAACACCCTCTTGGGCCTCAGGTGTTCACATGGCCGGTGTACGGCTATAGTCCTCAAGTGTTTGGACTGCCCAAGCATTATCATTCGTACTCTGGGGTGCCACCTGATTGTTTTTATCCCGTGCACCCAAGAGCACCTTAGTCTTCACAGTCTTGCGAGCTCTTATTAAAACCGACATATTTGCCTCAATTACACTCCAGTTTATAAGTTTTCGCATTTCAAGTTTCACAAATTAGTGAATTATTTGACAACTGAATTGAGCGTTCTCATTAATATTTCGTCCTTGAGCACATTAACTAACTCATTGTATTGCTGCGATATATCTTGTGTCTTTTAGTAAACCAGTTCTGAAATGCAGCCTAAACTTAGATGTGAAGCACTGTGGTTATGCTGTTGCTGACTGACTGTGACGTGTTTGCGATTACCGTCAGCCACTATCTAGGTAGTGACCCTAACGGACACATTAATTTGAGGCACGACAGTACTGGAAGTCCTGACAGCACGATCATTGTGCTCAATATAGTTTTTATTGTACTCTACTTGCATTTATAATTTTCTTTCTTTTAACATGTCGAATAGTTCAACATTTCACAATTTTCATTTGGGTCATTTAAATATCTATCACTGGTTGAACAAGATTCCCGATTTGTGTGTTCTCCTCTTTCAGCCCACCCTCTTTCATATTTTCGGAATTACAGAGTCACGTTTACGTTCCGACAAATTTGACGCATCTATTTCGATACCGGGGTTTTCAGTAATCCGGCGCAATCCTGTGCGTCCTCAGCAAACAGGATTAGCTGTTTATATACATGACTCTATTGCGCACTTTACACGCAGAAGAACAGACCTAGAATCAGACTCTGTTGAAAGTGTGTGGGTTGAGGTGAAGACCGGCAAACAGATCGGCCCCTCTGCTTGTTGGATTTGTATACAGAAACCCGTCTGTGTCATTTGAGTGGTATGACGACTTTTTAAATATGGCGGATAAGGTTAACAAAGGCAGAACTGAAGTGTTATTACTTGGCGATTTTAACATTAATATGTTTGTCTCGAACCCTGCTTGGGAATCCACAATCACTATGGTTGGTCTCACATCTGCAACTAGAGTTACAGAGTCGTCTGCCACTCTAATTGATCATGTATACACCTCCAACAACTCAAGGGTTCTTAGTTCTTGTGCCCTTCAAGTGGCGATCAGTGACCACTACCCTGTGTGCTGCAGCTGGGCCTTTGAGGGTGGACAAACAAAATCGGAAAAACCAGCATACCACTATCTATTATAGATCGTTTAAAAAATTTAATAGGGATATGTTTCTAGCCGAGCTAAATGAAACCTCTTTTTTTTTTTTCGGTTTACAATCATACGAATCCTGAAGATGCGTCGGCCGATTGGTATAGATTGTTCCGTCGGGTTCTTGACAAGCATGCGCCGTTGCGTGAACAGAGGGTGAAACGGGTGCATTTACCCCAATGGTTAAGCAATGACATTAAAGAGGCCATGGCTGTCAGAAATGAACTAAAACGCAACAAAGATTTTGGTGCTTTCCGCAAGCAGAGAAATCGTGTTAAATACATGGTATTAGAGGAAAAAAAAAAACACTTTAAGCGATTGATGGACAACAAAACAGACACCTTATCAGTCTGTCTGGCGCTCCCTTAATGCGTTCACTAAATCACGACAAACAGCACCATGTACATCTATATCTGCAGACACATTTAACAACCATTTCTTGTCTGCTGATGATTCGTTGTTAAGCAGTACGACAACTCACACACCATCTATATCCGAAAGGCTTACAGATTTTTGTGAGGACAAACTCGCGCCAAACGTATCGTTTAGTATTCCTTCGCTTACTGTATTTGACGTTGGCAAATCTATTAGCCAACTCAAAAATAAGCGCTCGCTTGGTCACGACGGGATAAATAATTACTTTTTAAAACTTGCTGCCTCGTATGTGGTCGAGTCTTTCACATTTATTTATAATCTCGTTTTACAACATGGTACATTTCCAAACAGCTGGAAAGTAGCCAAAGTTATTCCTCTGCCTAAAAGTAAGAACCTCTCAGACCCTAATACGTTTAGACCAATCTCGCTCTTGTCAGCTCTGTCAAAACCAATAGAAAAACATGTACACAGGCATCTGAGCTATTTTCTTGAAAAACATAACTTGCTTTACCCACTAAGTCAGGTTTTAGACCTCGCCACTCATGCCACACAGCTCTAGCTCACCTGACCAATACTTGGCTTACCTCCATGAACAAAGCTGAAATGACCGGTGCTGTATTTCTAGATTTCTCTAAAGCCTTTGATCTAGTAAATCATGATATGTTGATACTAAATCTATCAGTGTATCACGTAAACAAAGCATCCTTGGACTTTTTCAAATCCTACCTGCACGGAAGACGTCAGTATGTGTTTGTTAACGGAAAACGTTCCGCTGAAGGCATACTAATTCATGGCGTGCCTCAGGGCTCAATATTAGGGCCCCTCTTATTTTCCATTTACATCAATGATATGCCATTGCATATTTCAGATCTAAACGTACGCTGTAGCCTGTTTGCTGATGATGCTTCTCTCGACGTGTCGTCAGCGAATATCTCCACAATCAATTCCTCACTTCAACAGGGCTTAACTGATGTTCAAAATGGTGTCACACTAACTATATGGTACCAAATCCGTCTAAAACAGAATGCATGCTAATAACTACACGACAAAAGCAGCAGCTACATCCACCCCCGCTTAGCCTTTCTCTCAACTCTGAGCCGATTAGACAAGTTAGAGAGCAACGCTTGTTAGGCGTCATTATCGACGACCAACTCACATGGCACGCGCATTGTCAGCAGCGTATGTCGAACAGTGTCCAGGAATTTATATCTTCTTTCAAAACTGCGTTATTTTACAGATACACCGACACGGAAAATATTTTATAACGCACATATTCAATCCCGTATAGATTATGCTTCTACAGTTCGGGATGGATGTAGCGATGCGTGCATAAAAAGGCTTAATGCTCTTCATCGTAGGGCAGCCAAATTAATCCACCCGGATCGTAAAGAAAGCACCGACGACCGACTCAAAGCCCTTGACATGCTGCCTCTGCGTAAGTTACTTATGTACAATAAAGGCGTACTTATGTTTAAAATCTACCACTCTAAAAACGCCTAGTTATCTAAGAGATCTATTTAGCCCTGCTCATACGCCTTATAAAACGACGAGGAACAATCTATCCATACCAAGGCCGCGCCTCGATATATTCAAAACTAGTTTGTCTTACTCAGGAGCCAAACTATGGAATTTGTTGCCTATCGACATTACTGGGGCTCCTTCTTTGTCCACATTCAGGTCCCGCTTATTTCGGCAGCTGAAAGAAACTTAAGCCCATAGTTGTGTAGTTGTGTCGGCGTTACTCGAGCGCATTCAGTTGTATTGTCGAGTTTGCTGTTGCTGTTCAAACTAAGTTTCTAACGTTCATGTTTAATCAGGTTCTTAGTGTGTGTGTGTGTGTGTGTGTGTGTGTGTGTGTGTGTGTGTGTGTGTGTGTGTGTGTGTGTGTGTGTGTGTGTGTGTGTGTGTGTGTGTGTGTGTGTGTGTAGGTGTGTATGTGTGTGTGTGTGTGTGTGTGTGTGTGTGTGTGTGTGTGTGTGACAACTAACTTTTTTTATTTTTTTTTTTTTTTTGTTGGTTTGTTTGCTTTTTTTTATGGGGTTTTTTATGCTCATGTTTTGCCTTTCCAATTTTATTAGTTTTAGTCACGCGCGTGAGATTGTTGTGTGAGTGCGTTTGCAAGGACATGATTGAAAAAAGGTCTGTGTACCTAATCATTTATCCTTGAGAAATAAAGTTTCATTTCATTTCATTTTCTCTCTCTCTCTCTCTCTCTCTCTCTCTCTCTCTCTCTCTCTCTCTCTCTCTCTCTCTCTCTCTCTCTCTCTCTCTCTCTCTCTCTCTCTCTCTCTCTCTCTCTCTCTCTCTCTCTCTCTCTCTTAAACATGACTACAAAAAACAACGTAATCAAGTAAAATATCTGGTAAGGGCTGCGAAAAAAGCATTCTTCAATCAAATGATCTCAGAAAACCGTGACACAGCATCCATTTGGAGAGCACTAAATGCTATTACTAAAGGAAAAGCAGCTCCAGAAATACCATCTCATTTAACTTCAGACAAATTTAACAAATATTTTCTATCAGCCGCTGAAAATCTAGCCCAATCGGCATCAAATATCAGTACGCAATATAGTATCTCAAGTCTTCTGAGATCTTTCAGCGAAGCAACAAATATAACACAAAAATTCGTAATTCCTCATATATCAATAGCAGAAATCGGTAAGTATATTTCTGACATGCCGAATAAGAAAAGTAGAGGGATTGATGATATTGATAACCAATCACTAAAATTGTCGTTGCCTTACACAATACAATCCCTTACATACATTTTTAATCTGTGTATAAATAAAAGTTATTTTCCTACAGTCCTGAAGCAAGCAAAGGTAGTTCCGATCCCCAAAACTAAAAACCTTGAAGATATTCATAATTACCGACCGATCTCTTTGCTCTCAGCCTTGTCAAAGCCATTAGAGCAGCACATTCACAAGCATCTTCTTAATTTCCTTGAGAAGGGTAATTTACTAAACATTCATCAGTCCGGTTTTCGCCCGACCCATTCATGCCAGTCAGCACTCACACATATTGTAGATTGCTGGCTAGAGTCAATTAATAAAAATGTAATGTCGGGAGCAGTTTTCCTAGATCTTAAAAAAGCTTTTGATCTTGTGGACCATGAGATTCTCTTACATAAGCTTACAATATACCACATGGACGAAACTACAATAACTTTTCTCAGATCCTATTTGGAAGACCGAAAGCAAAAAGTATACGTCCATGGTCAGTACTCTAGGCAAGGCCATGTTAAATTTGGAGTTCCTCAAGGATCAATTCTAGGACCCCTCCTATTTTTACTTTTCATAAATGACCTTCCTTTACATATTTCCGACCCTAACGTTAATTGTAATCTCTTTGCGGATGACACAAGCCTTCACGTTCCTGGTAAGAACAGTCATGATATTAGTCGTCGTTTACAATCCAGTCTTGACGAAGTTTCTGATTGGTGCTGTAAAAACCACATGGTACCACATCCTGATAAGACGAAGAGCATGTTAATCACCTCACGACAAAAACATCAACTTCACTCCCCTTCACTAATGCTCAGTCTTAATTGCCAACCTATTGAACAAGTTTATGAACGCAACTTCCTTGGAATATGTATAGATGAGCAACTAAGTTGGGAGAAACATGTGACTAATATATGTAAGAAAATATCAAAAAATAGTTTTCTTTTATCACAATTGAGAAGTGTGAGTGACATAAATACACGAAAAATGTTTTTTCATGCACACATTAAATCTCATGTTGATTACATCTCCACTGTTTGGGATGGTAGCGGTGATGTGCATATCAAAAAACTAAATTCACTATACAAAAGAGCCATTAAACATGTAGATATAAGACCCATTCCTACCGCTGTAAAACTGCAAAATCTCAAACTTCTTGGCCTTCGTCAACAACTCGTTTACAACAAGTGCATACTTATGTTTAAAATTCTCCACAAGAAAGCTCCACAGTATCTAACAGCTAAATTTACTCCACGACAGTGTGAAAGGTCCTCGAGGAACAGTACTCTTCGATTACCACTACCTCGCATTGACTTATTCAAATCAAGCCTAGCCTTTTCGGGACCACTTTTATGGAATTCACTTCCTCAACATTTAAAAACACTAACCCACCTTTCCTCCTTTAAAACAAAACTACACATATACCTGATGGAAACTGCTTAGATATATTATTTTTATCCTGTCATTCTGATGAAAGGTTATGTAAATTATATATGTTAGTGCGTGCATTTACACGGCTGTAAAGGTGTGTGTATGTATGTT
The DNA here is from genome assembly GCA_036245525.1 of Semisulcospira habei. Classification (NCBI taxonomy): domain Eukaryota; kingdom Metazoa; phylum Mollusca; class Gastropoda; family Semisulcospiridae; genus Semisulcospira; species Semisulcospira habei. The sequence continues at coordinate 260,722,037 of BTPG01000002.1, read as the reverse complement.
TGATTCTTGGTAATTTGTGCTTGTTTTTGCTGTGCTATGATTTTTCTCCTATGTAATTTGTGCTGAGGAGTGTTACTTCCTTTTTTGTATTTGTTTATTGCTACCTTAGTAGTATCATTTTCTGTACTGCGTGTGTCTGTACTTATTTAGTTATGTTTTTTGTTTGCGTTAAATATTTTTTGTTTGTCTTCATTATATTTCATGTTGTAGAACGTTAGAAACGGCAAGTTTGAAAAATGACGTATTTGTATCTGTCAAAACTTCTACCGTTATGTAATAAAGTTTCATCATCATCGTCATCTCTCTCTCTCTCTCTCTCTCTCTCTCTCTCTCTCTCTCTCTCTCTCTCTCTCTCTCTCTCTCTCTCTCTCTCTCTCTCTATCGATGTGTAGTGTTGTTGTAATTTGCATTATTTTCGATGTTGTTTGTGAGTGTAATGTAACTTTGCCTGTTATTGTATGTCAGTAGATGTAGCAAGGACACTTTGGAAGAAAGGCCTGTGCACCTAATATCTCAATCCTTGATAAATAACGTTTGTCAGTCACTCAGTCAGTTGTTACACTATAAGTGTATACGGCCAATATCACGGTCGGGTAATTTTATAATTTCCCTTGATATGAAAATAACGAGAATATAATTAGCGGTCCTGATGCGGGCAGTAGCGAACGAGGAGCTGGGACTAATGAATGATAATTTCGAGTGGAAATACATCAATCTCACTTTAGCGGTCCCGATGCGGGCAGTAGCGAACTGGGAGCTGGGACTAATGAATAAATAATGAGCCCTCGTTAGTAGTGAGGAACACAGACTCCTGCTGACAAGGAATAATTATGAGAGTCAGCTAAGATCAGAGGACGCTGGCCACCATAATAGATGTGGGATAATTAGGAGAGACAGTAATAGGTCCCTGGTCAGCTAGGATCAGAGGACGCTGACCACCATAATAGATGTGGAATAATTAGGAGAGACAGTAATGGGTTCCTGGTCAGCTAAGATCAGAGGACGCTGACCACCATAATAGATGTAATAGATTATGAGAGACAGTAACGGGTTCCTTTGATAGCCAAGATCAGAGGACGCTGACCACCATAATAGATGTGGAATAATTATGAGAGACAGTAATGGGTTCCTTTGATAGCTAGGATCAGAGGACGCTGACCACCATGATAGATGTGGAATGTTAGGGGTGACAGTAATAGCCCCTTTGACTGATTGAGACAAAGGGGCGATGCCCTCCAGAACGGGTATATATAGTGGGGGGGAAACACCAGAACGGGGGAGCTCACAACGAAGGGAACGAGATAGAGAGAGAGCTCGCACAATGACCAGAACGAGAGAGCTCACAACGAAGGGAACGAGATAGAGAGGGAGCTCGCACAATGAAGAGAGAGAGATAGATAGAGAGTACACAACGAAGAGAGAGAGAGAGATAGATAGAGGGAGCTAAGAAGCGAGAGACCGAGTGCCGGTATTTTCGCCATTTTAGTATGCCATGCTAGTAGGTTGGTTGTGCCCAACCTATTAGACCCACGATGACCAAGAAATAAAAGACTCTTCTGGAAACACTCTTGTCTGGCTGCGTCTTCCATCTACAACACCTTGCGTGTGGCTGCGGTAGTGTAACACTACCTTATCTTCTTATTTGGTGCCGTGAATCAGGATCTCGGAACGGGAAGAAACAGAGGAACGAAGAAACAGAAAAACTAGACTATCAGCACCAAATCGACAGCCAACGACGCAAGGGTGGAAGAGCAGACCAGAAAGAGAAGAGAAGAGTGCAAGCCAACAACCCGAAGAGAAGAGAAGAGTTCGAGCCCACGTCAAGGAAAAGCAGAGTTCGAGCACACGTCAAGGAAAAGCAGAGTTCGAGCCCACGTCAAGGAAAAGCAGAGTTCGAGCCCACTTCAAGAAAAGCAGAGTTCGAGCCCACTTCAAGAAAAGCAGAGTTCGAGCCCACGTCAAGGAAAAAACAGAGTTCGAGCCCACGAGACGTCTGCGACTCATTCAAGACCAACAGCCGAAAGGATCACGGGGTAAGTGACTTTTTTCGTTTAACCCTTGTTGAGTCTTATCAGTAGAGGAGCCAGACCAGTTAGCTAGAGTTGTGTTGTTGTTACATTTAAAAAGAAACAAAAATGGCAGAGGAAGTGTTTAGGATTTTAGGCGAAAAAGTAGAGGAAATGAGTCAGGCGATTAACGCCCAGAGTATAGGGCAGATGGTAGGAACGTTTGACGGAAAGCCTACCAAATTTAGGGAGTGGATAAAAGAAATTGACAAATATGCAGTGCTAAATAAAGCCCTCAACAGGCGCCCCGTCATTGCTTATCAAGCAAGCTCGGGGGTGGTGAGTGATTTTATCCACCGATTCTTACAAACGGAAGCGGCAGGGGATTGGGATGAACTGAAAAGGCAGCTAACCGTAAGGTTCGGTGAAATCGCCGATGAAAATCATGCTTTTGCGTTGCTACAGCGGGTGAAACAAACCCCGAGGGAAAGCGTGCCTCTGTACGCAGAGCGACTAATGACTCTGGCCGGCGAAGCCTTCCCGAGTCAGATGGGCGCTGCTGTGGTACAACGGCAACTAACAAATTTCTTTGTTGACGGATTGGCGCACGACTTTCTTAAGATGAAAGTCCTGAGGGACAACTCAAATACGTTAGATAGGGCCGTGCAGGTGGCCATGCAGGAGGAAAACCTTCGCCATAGGTTTGAGCTACGCACGATAAACAATCGGCCATTTAGTCAGCCGAGAGCGACAGCTAGGGGTGGAGAAGAGACTATTGAAGTAGACCATGCTCGTCACCGTAATTGTTTTAAAAGCGGGAGAGTAGGGCACCAGGAAAGAAATTGCCGAGTGATAGGGGCGGTTGGTCAGCAAACAATGCGTCCCCCGATTCAATGCTGGAAGTGTGGGGAACGAGGTCACATTCAGCGGGAATGTAGAAAGGCCGGAAACAGACGGCCACAAGGTCAAAGAAGGTTTCCGCCGAGGCAGGAAAACTAGAAGGTTCTGCGGCACACGAAGCCGTTACGCAGGACCGGAAAAGTAGAAAGAGTCAGTTGTTTAGCATTAATGTAGCGGGTAGCCTTAGTGCATAGTGTTCAAAATTGGGAAGCAACGATTTCGTAGCTTGATCGATACGGGAGCAGAGGTGTCTTTGATTAGCAAGGGGGCTTACGATAAACTCAGTCATAAGCCAAAGTTAGGAAAGGTAGATGTGTCGTTACAGTCAGTTAGTGGAGAAGCTTTACACGTATTGGGGAGTTCAGAATTAGAATTTACGGTAGCGGGGCAAAAGTTTAAACATAAGTTCTACGTGGTATCAGGGCTCAACAGGAACTTTATTCTGGGAAATGACTGGTTAGACAAAAACGGGGTGAGGATTTATTTTGACTTGAAGAAACTCAGAGTCGGAAGTGTTTATGTGCCCTATGAACAGGACATCCACATTTCGTCTTTGGTCAGAGTGACTAAGACGAAAGTGATAAAACCTCAGACGGCAGAAGTACTCCAGGTACGGATGAAGAATGCTCCGTATTTTGCAAGAGAGACACTCTTAGAGATTTTGGAAACAGACAAGGGATTTATAGCACAAGAACCGGGACTGTTAGTGACAAGCACGGTAGTCAGGCAAAATAATCACCAGACGTATCCCATACTGATAGTAAACAACACAAACAACACGTATAGAGTTAGAAGGGGTTGTGTTGTAGGGAAGGTAACAGCAGTTCAGGAAGTACATGAAGTACAGATAGGGTCGGTTGATCGACAGGTATCGGCAGTCGACTTGACGGAAGTCGCTGCGCCGGAGAAGATGAAAGGTGTGGTGTCAGAGCTCATTACGAACAATCAAGACTTGTTTGCGAATAGCGACCTTGATTTAGGGGCTACTGACACTGTCACGATGAAACTAGATACCGGCGATCATCCTCCCATTAGGATAAAACCGTATAGAATCCCGCTTCAAGATAGAGAGATTGTTGACAAGGCTCTAGAAGAGATGTTACAGGCAGGTGTGATAAGACGTTCTCAGTCCCCATGGTCTTTTAGTTTAGTGATTGTATCCAAGAAGGATGGGTCGAAACGTTTATGTGTTGACTTTAGAAAACTGAATGAGGTTACAAAGAAAACATCATACCCACTACCGCTGATAGATGACATCTTGTCACTGCTTGGAAAGGCCAAGTATTTTACCAGTCTGGACCTTAAGTCGGGATACTGGCAGGTCAAGATGGCGGATCAGGAGAGTAGGGATAGAGTAGCATTTGCATGCCACAAGGGATTATTCGAATTCACGAAAATGCCTTTTGGTTTGGTGGGAGCACCGGGATTGTTCATGATGCTTATGAATATCGTGCTAGCCGGTTTAGAAAGCTTTACCTGTGCCTATCTCGATGACATTTTGATCTTCTCAGAAACAATAGAAGACCATCTGTGTCACCTTCAGACAGTCTTTGATCGATTGAGACAGCATGACCTGAAGCTGAAACTCAAGAAGTGTCAGTTCTTTGAGGAAGAAACCAAATACTTAGGGTTTGTCATTAGTAACCAGAGGATAAAACCGGATGAGGAAAAGGTAAAAGCCATTAGGGCTATGGCGGCTCCGACCTGTGTCAGAGAGTGCCGTTCGTTCATTGGTATGATTGGGTTTTACAGGAAAATGATTCCTAATTTCTCCCAGATGGCTGAACCAATCATAGCACTGACACGAAAGTATGCGAGATTCAGTTGGACAGAGGAATGCCAGAAAGCGTTTGATTTGATGAAGGAGACGTTAGCCGTAGCACCAGTGTTAGCCTATCCAGATACACGGCGTCCGTACATCCTTTACACGGATGCCAGCGACACATGCGTGGGGGCATGTCTCGCGCAAAAATGCGATGAGGATTCAGACATTTCCCCAGGCTCAAAGGTAGAAAGACCTATTTACTTTCTATCCCATAAACTTAGTACCAGTCAGAGGAAATGGTCGACAATAGAGAAAGAGGCTTTTGCGATCCATTATGCGCTTCAAAAGCTAAATCACTACTTGCATAATGCGGAGTTTGTAATCCGCACGGATCACATGCCTCTTAAGTATTTGCTTAATTCACCAATGCAAAATAAGAAGGTGCAGATGTGGGCCCTTGGCATTTCAGGATATAACTGTACTATTGAATATATCCCAGGTCCTCAAAATGTTTTGGCAGACTTACTATCCAGAATGCCGGGTGGTACTCACATGCCAGAGCATGAGGAAGAAGAAGAGTTAACCAGAGAGGTCAATGACAATGCTTTTGTCATTGGAGTCATAAACTCCAACCAATTCACACCCAAGCAGTTCGCTAGTTGTACAGTAAGGGCAGGGTGTGACAAGAAGCTGGAAAAAGTTGATCTTCCAGGGTTTGATATTATTGAGGAACAGGAGAAGGATTCTGAAATAGTGCGCTTAAAGGACTTATTGATTAGTGAACAAGGAACCATGACAGTCAATAGGAGGTACATGCTGATAGAGGATGTTCTATATTTCTTGTCTCATCCTGATGATGAACCAGTAGCCAGATTCTATGTTCCGTCTCACTTGGTAGAGTACGTAGTCAGACAGTACCATGACGAAAATGGTCACTTAGGAATAGACAAGACTCATGACACAGTCAGTAGAAAGTATTACTGGCCTAACATGTACAAACAACTGTATGAATATGTTAGTGGGTGTGTCATCTGTCAGTCTAGAGTGTTACAAAAGAAAAGGGCCCCCGTACAGGAAATGGACATTCCTCCATACCCATTCGCTAAGTTGTCATTGGACTTAGCAGGTCCGTTTGACCGCTCCCTTAGCGGGAATCGCTATGTCATAGCATTCATCTGTCATCTGACAGGTTGGGTAGAGGCGTTCCCTGTACCAGATAAAACGCCGCAGTCAGTGGTACAGCTGCTCGTAGAAGAAATTCTACCCAGACATGGCTGTCCATTGCAGATAGTATCAGACAATGGATCTGAGAATGTGAATAGGGTTATGGCAGAAACGCTGGCAGAACTGAACATAGATCATGTCACGACCAGTCTTTATCATCCACAGTCCAATGCTAAGGTCGAACGTTTTCACAGAACTTTTAACGACATTCTGTCCAAAAAGATACAAGAGGATTTTTTGACATGGGACGTGCATATTAACCAGGCACTAGCAGCTTATAGGGTTTGTGTTTCGGAAACTACGCAGGAATCTCCTTTCTTTTTACTGTACGGTCGCGATCCAGTGCTACCATTAGATAACATCCTTAGACCCCGAAGAAAATACGATGGTGAAGATTTTCACAAGATAGCGCTTGAGCAGCAACACAAGGCCTTCACCCAGGTGTATCGGCGAATTAAGAAAGCACAGAAGAAGGGGGCTAAGTATGCTAATAGAGGTGTACAGCCTGTCGAGATTAAGGTCGGTGACCCAGTGTACCTTCGTAATCACCGTAGACACAATAAGTTAGACAGTAAGTGGAGGTCGCACTATAGAGTGGTGGAACAATTGTCGCCTGTCACATTCAGGGTACGACATCAACTAGATGGCACTGAGGTCAGTTCACATGCTGAACACTTGCGGATAGCCAAAATTAGCGAGTGGCCTATTCCAAAAGCCAGGGGGAGAACATTACGTAAAGCCACACAGGTTGTAGCTCCAGAATCATCCGATAGCGACAGTGACGATGCAGTAGGGCAAGAGAACGCACGAGACAGACTGACTACGGGGGTGCGAAAAGAGCGTGAGAATTCTTCATCCGAGGAGGACGTTCCGTTAATGGAGTTAAGAAAGCGCCTAAAGACAAGAGAGAAAAGATCTCTCTCAGCAGTAAACGTTAGTTGTAGCAAGGGCACATCAGACAGTTCTGATGATGGGGAGATCGACGACAATCGTTCGATTCAGCCTAGTTTACAGACTAATGGGGTTAGGGAAATTCTTGAAGCGATACTGACTCTTCTGCCAAAGAAGGCTTCAAATTAGAAATGCGACTCTCAGACGGTATCTGAGAGAGGACTATTGTAATGTGTAAATCATGAAGCATGATTTGAGTTTTGTCAGAGACAGTGGTGTAAGTCTCTGGTGATATCTTGTACTGCAGACAACAACAAGATGAAGTTTTTCTTGAGTCTGATAGTATTTGGGGCTAGCGCAGGGTTTAAATATTAATCACAATGTCGTATTTCAAAAACTTGATGAAGTTACCACCAGTAACTGGAGATTCAGGTCGGCCTGCGCCAGAATCAATGACGGCTCAGTATGACTTAGAATCCACAACAATAGCAGTAGACGCGCAACGTACGCGGTTCGCGCTCCTTACGGAAGCTGAACTTGAAGCTTGTTCCAAACCCTTGATAGGATTCTGTGCGATTCGAAGTGCAATATATCCTATGAACATTAATCAGTTTTGTGTTACGGCGCTGTTTTTAAACAATTCAGACGAAATTGCAACACACGGCCAAACAAAGGTCAAGTTGGGTACAGTGTTACCTATGGCACGGTATATAATGGATGGGCTATGGGTCATTAGTAATCATAGTCCACTAAAGATGAGTATTAGTTGTCACGGTAAAGGGGTCACGTACCAACAAATCAACCCACTATTATCGCTAATCCGCCTCAATGAATCATGTACGGCTATTAGTGATAGATTGATGTTAACCCCTTACTACCAACAAGAGAGCCAGTATCAGGTGGAAGACAAATTGATAGGATGGATGGAAAACTATGCATTTTCCAATATAACGTTATGGAAACCATTTCATAGCGCTTTACCAGACTACGATCCCATCTCTTTGTCCAAAGAGTTAGATGAAATTAAGGAAATGCCAATGGATCATCTAATTGCTCGACTTCAGAGCGATTCGTTAAGCCAAAACAAGAATGGGCGATATGGAAACAGATCATCATTGGTTCTATCGTAGGGACAGTTGTAGTGATCATAATTCGGGTAGAGTGTATACGATATAAAAAGAAAACTAGCGCATGGTTTGGCTCCATACTATCACGACTCAGGAAGGGTGAACGTGAGGTCACTGTGCCTACGTTGATTTTGGCGGCTGTGCAATCAGCAGACGTGAATGACGTCGCAAGAGCGAAGGACTCTACGCCGATGATGGAGGGAGGAGTGCAGTTACTCCCCCCCTCGAACGTTGTCAAGTTTTACCCGTCGTTGGGGTAACCAAGGATCAACGCTGTTGCGATCCAGGAAGGATCGTGAAGAATAACGAACACATGTGCAAAGATATAACTGAGTCGACGATTTTGATGTGAACATTTATTGGCGTGATTACGCCGGACAATAATAATTTTTAATAAGGAGTGATCGATTTAAATAAGCGGGCATTCCGAAAAATGATGTATTTTGTGGATAACATGTTTAATTGTTTGAAATGATTTTGTGGTCTGAATATTATGTAGTGAAAAAAAAACCGAATCTTGTGAATTAAGATTCCTTTTTTTTCGGGTAGGTTTGGGAGGAATGTTACACTATAAGTGCATACGGCCAATATCACGGTCGGGTAATTTTATAATTTCCCTTGATATGAAAATAACGAGAATATAATTAGCGGTCCCGATGCGGGCAGTAGCGAACGAGGAGCTGGGACTAATGAATGATAATTTCGAGTGGAAATACATCAATCTCACTTTAGCGGTCCCGATGCGGGCAGTAGCGAACTGGGAGCTGGGACTAATGAATAAATAATGAGCCCTCGTTAGTAGTGAGGAACACAGACTCCTGCTGACAAGGAATAATTATGAGAGTCAGTAATAGGTTACTGGTCAGCTAAGATCAGAGGACGCTGGCCACCATAATAGATGTGGGATAATTAGGAGAGACAGTAATAGGTCCCTGGTCAGCTAGGATAAGAGGACGCTGACCACCATAATAGATGTGGAATAATTAGGAGAGACAGTAATGGGTTCCTGGTCAGCTAAGATCAGAGGACGCTGACCACCATAATAGATGTGGAATAATTATGAGAGACAGTAACGGGTTCCTTTGATAGCCAAGATCAGAGGACGCTGACCACCATAATAGATGTGGAATAATTATGAGAGACAGTAATGGGTTCCTTTGATAGCTAGGATCAGAGGACGCTGACCACCATGATAGATGTGGAATGTTAGGGGTGACAGTAATAGCCCCTTTGACTGATTGAGACAAAGGGGCGATGCCCTCCAGAACGGGTATATATAGTGGGGGGGAAACACCAGAACGGGGGAGCTCACAACGAAGGGAACGAGATAGAGAGAGAGCTCGCACAATGACCAGAACGAGAGAGCTCACAACGAAGGGAACGAGATAGAGAGGGAGCTCGCACAATGAAGAGAGAGAGATAGATAGAGAGTACACAACGAAGAGAGAGAGAGAGATAGATAGAGGGAGCTAAGAAGCGAGAGGCCGAGCGCCGGTATTTTCGCCATTTTAGTATGCCATGCTAGTAGGTTGGTTGTGCCCAACCTATTAGACCCACGATGACCAAGAAATAAAAGACTCTTCTGGAAACACTCTTGTCTGGCTGCGTCTTCCATCTACAACACCTTGCGTGTGGCTGCGGTAGTGTAACACAGTCTCTCTCTCTCTCTCTCTCTCTCTCTCTCTCTCTCTCTCTCTCTCTCTCTCTCTCTCTCTCTCTCTCTCTCTCTCTCTCTCTCTCTCTCTCTCTCAATCCAGCCCTAATTTGTCAGGCAAAGACGCCATAAAGCAAAATATTTTGGCTAGCAGTTGAGTTTTTATGCGTCTCGGCATTACACTGGCGACCTTGACCAAGTATCTGGACTGAGGTGAAAAGCATCAAAATGCCCTAAAGTAAACCCTCAGTGGATTCCACGCAGACAAGCCAGAGGCGTTGAGTTTCATGAGTCCATGCAGTTGCAGGAGCTCATGAAAATCTATTCCTTTTGCAGATTTAACGGGTATGGGTAAAGGACTGACTTGGTATTCAGTCTCATTGCTGAGCGGGGAAAAGGGCGCATCCCTGTTGGATATTTACCAAACACTTGCGTGCACTGCGGTGTAAACACTGGGAGACAGGTGTGAGAGACAGACAGACAGAGAGAGAGAGAGAGAGAGAGAGAGAGAGAGAGAGAGAGAGAACCTGGAAATTTCAACAGCACAATCCCAGTAAGCAAAGGTCCTCGGGCCCACGACGGCCTCTCAACTATGGCCCAGTGCGGCCGTAGTGGGCCCGAAAACGTTTTCCCACTGGAGATATATCCCGTGGGAAAACGTTTTCCCACTGGAGATACTGATCTCCCATTTGTATATGACACAGTTTCTCTTGGGCCTTTATTGCTTGTTGCAGAGGGTCACACTCATCTGATCTCCTCGATGAAGGAAAATCAAAGTATGTTTGTGCTGATCTGTCATTTTGGACTTCAAGGATCTAGTCTTAAGGCTCAAAATTACAGACGGGCACACATTTTACATATGAGTTCCTCATATGGATGACGCAAATTGAAATTACAGGCGGACAGACGCATGCACTGCTCAAGCCATTTGGCGATACAAAAAATAAACTTTGCACAATTGTGTAAACTGAAAACCTTGCACGAACTTTGTAAACTAAAATACTGCACAGCTTTGTTAAAAGAAACCTTCACAGTCTTTTGGGGAAGACGCATAAATGGTCATTTTCTCTGAGAGAACAAGCACAGCTAAAAATGTTCTGTCCTGTCACCTATGTATGTTCCTCTAAACGTGCAGCATCTCATGAACATCACTTCTTGCAGAATGGCTCCTGTTCCCAGTAAGCAAAGGGTCCTCTGGCAGACGTGAGGTTTAGTTGGCATGCGCACTGCTGGCATTTAGTTCCCATAGACACGACTGAATCAGGAAAAAAATGGATGCAATATCTTTATTGTTGAGGAACGTACCATCAGTGGCGGATCCATCCAGGGGGGGGGGGAAGGGGGCAGGGGGCCCTGCCCCCTCTCCCCCCCCCTCCACCGTCAGCCCTGACAACAACAAAAATTTTGGATGGTTATTTTGCGAAGTTGTGTTTTACTATTCTTTTCTTGTACGGTGTATTTTACAATTATCTCACGGGATTGGTGGGTGAACATAGTGTGTTCATGCGCTTATAGTCAAATATCAGTGGCAGTGGGCAGATGTTCACATCTGCACGGGACATAGACGACCCCGACCCCCACGAGTCCCCTGCTGCCTTGCAGGCCTGGCCGCTTGGCTGCGGAAAGGCTAAGGGAGGAAACCCCTGACATCAAAGCCCCCGTGTCTCCGGGGAAGGCTTTTGAGCCAGAGACTAAGACAAGGACAGTCTGATATAAAACCTACGACCTGAGGACCTCGATGCCACCGTCCCAGCTTGCTAGGCCATGGCAAACGAACCAAGGGTTTAAAGGGTGGGGCCAGTACTGCGCACACTGCACTCCACCAAAAAGCTCCACCGCGCAGGCTTTAGGAACCATTCACAAGGACTCTCGCAGAGCTAACCTCAAGGACAAGCGGCTTAGGAGAAAAAACAGAGTTGTCGTAACTCAGAACCCTGACCAGACCTTCCCCTGCAGCCACTGCGGTCGAACCTGCCTGTCCCGGATTGGCCTCCGCAGTCACGAAAATGCCTGCAGACGACGTGGGCAAGCCCTATAGAATCTTCGTTCGCGAAGTCAAAGCCAAGAAAAAAGAAAGAAGAAGTCAAATATCATCACTTGGCACTCCTTACTTGCACCTGCCACACTACTTCACGCAGACATAGAGTGACATGTGCCCCTCACTCACAGGGGTTCATGTAAATCAGTGCCTCTTGCTGTGCGATACAATCCACATTGCATCCTCAGACTGAGGCAGCCATCTGGCAATAAGCCGTTGACTGCTGGTCAACCCCAGCGGTGAAAGTGTCCGATCATTGCTGAACTGGGGCCCAAATCAGTCCCTCAGCCAGGCATAGAGTTTCATGTGCCCCTCAGTCACAGGGGCTCATGAAAAGTATTAACCTCTTTCTGTGCGATACGAATGGTATTTGCATCCTCATAGGTGGCAGTCATCTAGGTTTAAGTCTACGCCTGTGTGCACGCCAACTGTGATCAGAAAGTGAGAAATCAACTGCGCTGTGAGTGTCTCCCCCGGGGTGAGCATCCGAAAGGCTCGGGTGTCACAGGTCATTGCTAATCCCCTAATCCTGTCACACATCACTCTCTGAGCACAGTGGGTCTCCAGCCTCACACAGATTGAATAGCTTTGTCTTCCGTGGACATGCACAAGTGCCGGTCAGAGTAGCGATGTGGTCATTGATGCGAGTCACCAGAGGGAATGTGTGAAATGTCTTGATTTTGATCAATGCTATGCTATGCTAATTTTGAAGGATACGGACTTCCAGCTCTCCTGTTTGTCTCCGATGCTCGCGCCTCGCTTTGATCAATCTTTCGTCACGTCCGTCCGCGCCTTGGGAGGCTGGGTCGTTGGGGGGGGGGGGGGGGATAGAGAGCTGGTGTTCCCTTTTTTGTTCGTTGGTGGTGTCTGGCTCCTGCTTCCTCCTTTGGGGTCACAGTCCAAGGCCCGGTTTATAGGCCCGCACCCTACTTCCCCCTATTTAGAGTCCGAAATAGCTCAGGCGATTAAACGTCGGAGCAGGAGAGCGAAGGGAATCGCCGGGTTGTGGGTTCGAATCCTGTCCTGGCCCCGGTAGCTGGACTCACAATCCAGGGGGAAAACGGATTTGTTCAATAGCATGTCCGTTGAAAGGTCCTAATAAATCAAAGTGGCACAGTTGGAGTGCGCCTGAGTTGATCAGTGTTCAGGTCGTATTCCATAGGCAATAGATTTCCCTGTCCCCCATAACCCGCCCGTCAGGGCCGTCCATGATCACCTCGGTGCTGTGGACGTTAAACCCGAACTAACCAACCAATCAACCCCATGCTGATTGAGGGGGGTTGATTTTAACTAACCCCCCTATAAGTGTTTCTGTATTTCTCTGGAGGGGGGTGTTGTACCCTCCATTGCCCAGGGAGTGCATGGATGAAGGATGCTAAACCTCCCTGGGGTCCCTATTTATTTTGATGGGTGGTGACCGTACGCAGGCGAGCGGGGAGTCACGCGGTGTCGGAGTGCCATCTAGGGTACCTCGCCCCCCCCCCCCCCCCCTGGGTTGTCTAACCCCCCTATCCCGCAGAGTGGACCTTTCAGGCGTGTCCTCCTCTACGGCCCAATACGGAAAAGATGGACCCCGTAGCCGGCCGCCAGCCCCGGGCGCGTCCCACCGAGGATCTCGGCGGGGAGGGGGGGGGGGACCTCAGGTGCCAGCCGCCGGCCCCCGGGACCCTCTCTCCCCCAGGAGGGGGGCAATTGGTCAAAAAGCCTCCCGATACGACACCTTTGAGCGGGCTTTCCCTAGAACTCCTGGGGGGGGGTGGGGGGGGGGGCTCTCTTAACGTAACGGGGGCGGAAAAATAAAAGAAAGTAACTTGTAAAGACAAAAATCAAACCAGAAAAAAAAGGGTGATGTGATCGGCGGTTCCTGGTTCCCGTCCCCGAACGGACCCCCCGAGCCCGGCGGTGGCCTCCGCCGGACCGGGGGGGACCCACCCGTGGCAAGGGGGGGGGGAGAGGGGGCGGCCAGAGACCGGGTGATTGGTGATGGTGAGGATGATGTGATACCTTTTATTATCCATGGGGAGGTGGGGCGGGTGAGGGACCATGAGGTGGAATGGCGATGAGGGTGACCTGTGTTTGTTGTTCGGCCCTGTCGGGCCCACGGCAACACTTCGCGAGTGGATAGTTTGAGAATAAGTGGGGAGGGGCCGGTGGGGGGCGGGATCCGCCACCGCGTGTTATCCTGCGCATAGGACACCACCCATTATCTATGTTTATAAGGAGTGCATTGACGATGGATGCTAAACCTCCTTTATTCGGGCCTATGTTATTTAAGTTTTTGCCACCCCCACCCCCCCTCCTCTGTTCAGGCTGGGCTCCAGCCGCCGGTATTTGCCTGCTCTCTAATTACTCCCCTTGTATTTCTCCCCGGGTCTGTCCCAGGTTAGCCCCGGGTGGCCCAGTTAAACCCGAACTAACCAACCAATCAACCCCATGTTGATTCAGGGGGGTTGATTTTAACTAACCCCCCTATAAGTGTTTCTGTATTTCTCTGGAGGGGGGTGTTGTAACCTCCATTGCCCAGGGAGTGCATGGACGAAGGATGCTAAACCTCCCTGGGGTCCCTATTTATTTTGATGGGTGGTGACCGTACGCAGGCGAGCGGGGAGTCACGCGGTGTCGGAGTGCCATCTAGGGTACCTCGCCCCCCTGGGTTGTCTAACCCCCCTATCCCGCAGAGTGGACCTTTCAGGCGTGTCCTCCTCTACGGCCCAATACGGAAAAGATGGACCCCGGAGCCGGCCGCCAGCCCCGGGCGCGTCCCACCGAGGATCTCGGCGGGGGGGGGGGGGGGGGGACCTCAGGTGCCAGCCGCCGGCCCCCGGGGCCCTCTCTCAGTAAGGAGGGGGGCAATTGGTCAAAAAGCCTCCCGATACGACACCTTTCCCTAGAACTCCTGGGGGGGGGGGGGGGGCTCTCTTAACGTACCGGGGGCGGAAAAAATAAAGGAAAGTAACTTGTAAAGACATAAATCAAACCAGAAAAAAAAAAGGGTGATGTGATCGGTGGTTCCTGGGTCCCCTCCCCGAACGGACCCCCCGAGCCCGGCGGTGGCCTCCGCCGGACCGGGAGGGCCCACCCGTGGCAGGGGGGGGGGGAGAGGGGGCGGCCAGAGACCGGGTGATTGGTGATGGTGAGGATGATGTGATACCTTTTATTATCCATGGGGAGGTGGGGCGGGTGCGGGACAATGAGGTGGAGTGGCGATGAGGGTGACCTGTGTTTGTTGTTCGGCCCTGTTCTGCCCACGGCAACACTTCGCGAGTGGATAGTTTGAGAATAAGTCAGTGGGGAGGGGCCGGTGGGGGGCGGGGTCCGCCACCGCGTGTTATCCTGCGCATAGGACACCACCCATTATCTATGTTTATAAGGAGTGCATTGGCGATGGATGCTAAACCTCCTTTATTCGGGCTTATGTTATTTAAGTGTTTGCCCCCCCCCCCCCCCTCTGTTCAGGCTGCGTTCCAGCCGCCCGGATTTGCCTGCTCTCTGTAATTACTCCCCCTGTATTCCTCTCCGGGTCTGTCCCATTTTAGCCCCGGGGGGCCCAGTGTGGGACCGGGACTCCCCGGCTTCCGAACCCGGCCCGCCGTGGTACTGCCAGCCTCGGTGCGGCCGCCGCGGAGCTCCCCGGGTCCCTGCCCCCTCCGGGTAGAGTTAGGAGTTACGGGACCTGTTTCCCCGGCCGTGAACTTTCAACCTTGAAGTAACCCTTAAGTAATCGTCAGTCAGTGTAAGAGGTATACATCATGAGTGATAATGACTATTTCTGTGATATGACCCTGTGTTCCTCATATGGAGGAGGTTTGTGGGTGTATAGAGCAGTATCACAATTTTCACAAATGGCTGTGTTGTTCCTCAGACGGAGGAGTACTTGGTAGTGTAGTGTTGTTGTCAAACACAAAGTGATTGCTCCTGCAGAAACCCAGGTAGAACATTCTTTTCAATAAGAAAATTAACACCATATAAGAATCAGAAGTGTCTGATTAATCTTGTTTTGTTAGGAAGGTGGGGTGGAGGCGGGGAGGAGGACAAGTGCATGTAGATACGATTAGCCCTTTGTTTTAAACTTTTTAAAAAGTGCCAAAAGAGGTGCTGTGTCCCGAGATGATGAAAGAAGAAATGTTTTAACAAATAAAAATCGTAACCTCTGCAAGCTCTAAATATGTCTCAGAAAACCCCAACAACAACAACAAAAAAGAAAGAAAGAAACACGCGTAGAGAGAACAGTTACAACACTAGTACAATTTTTTTTAATCCCAAAAAGAAAAGCCTCAAGAAAGAATAATTTCAATTCAACTTATTTGTAGTTGTTCTTTTTAAGCGCGTTTCTTTCGTTGTTATGAATTTATGCGCGCCTGATAGTCACTGTTTTGGTCTGGATTTCTTTTGTATGACATCAAGAAGTGCCTCGAGAGACTTGTCCTGAGTCGACTACTCAGTCAGACGAGCGACCAGCTCGACCCCCTACAGTTGGCATATCGCCACAACAGGGGTGTGGATGATGCAGTCATCACTCTCCTGCATCTAATCCTCACTCACTTGGAGACACCAAAGTCCTTTGCCAGAGTCCTCTTCGTTGACTTTTCCAGCGCCTTTAATACGATGAGGCCTCACCTTCTGGCTGACAAGCTGCGTCACATGAATGTCAGCCCTTCTCTGATCCTATGGATCTTGAACTTCCTAGTGGAAAAGACGCAGTGTGTTCGCGTAAACAACTTGATGTCCTCCGTCATCACCACGTCCGTGGGCAGCCCCCAAGGATGTGTGATCTCGCCTGTCCTTTACATCCTATTCACAAATGACTGTACCAGCTTCAACGACAGGACTCACTATGTCAAATTTGCAGACGACACTGCAGTTGTAGATCTGTCAAACTCAGATGCTGACTACTTTGCAGAAGTGGGTCAGTTAGTCTCATGGTGTCATAACAACCATCTACAGTTGAACGTTGGCAAGACTGAGGAGATGGTTGTCGACTTTCGGAAGCCTGGCAGTGGGCCAACTTCCGGGAGTCCACTCCCACCTCCTCAGTCCCTGGTGATTGACGGCACTTTTGTCACACGCACAGATGTTTACAAATACCTAGGGACCTTGATTGATTCACCGACAACACAGACCTCATCTTTAAGAAAGCCCAAGGGAGACTGTATATGCTGCGCAAATTCCGCTCCTTTGATGTGAGCCCCAAAATCCTCAGGCAGTTCTACCTCTGCTTTATAGAAAGCCTTCTTACGTTCTCCTTTGTCTCATGGTTCGGCTCCCTGGGCGAGAAGGACTTTAGGAAGCTGAATAAGATAATCAGGCTTAGTGAGAAAATCGTTGGGGGCAGGTTGGAGAGCCTTGACGGCCTCTACAGGACGAGAATGATACGCAAGGGCCTGAGGCTGGCAGCTGACACTTCCCACTGCCTTTCTAAGCACCTTCAAAAGCTCCCGTCTGGCCGTAGGTTCAAGGCTCCTCTTGTTAAAACCAAACGCTACAAGGGCAGCCGCGCGCCGAACCCCGAGCCTAGGCGGTCGTCGCTCATGCTGACATTGCTCCCGCTTTGCTCGCTGTATTACTTCCCGGTATTATTGAATGTACATATATAGCTTTTTTCATCTTTGTAAATTTGGAATTTTATAATCTCTACGTTTATCTGGTGGTCCTGAATTTTAACCTTTATTTTAATATTCATATAACGTAATAATAGAAAAAACAAAAAAGATTTTAATAATAATTAATTGACCGTTATTGGTTTTATTTTTTTTTAACACCTTGAGATTTAGGCTAATAGGGTTTTAATAAAACCTAGCAAAAACGCTAGTCCCTGACCACCTAGGTGCCATAGGGACATGGAAATAGAATTGGAAGAAGAAGAGGATGAGTCTTTGCTTGCCCCTGCGGCTATTGTGTGTTGGGGACTGGCTGGTTTAAACGTAACTGAATCGGGCTTACTTCCCCTACTGACTATAAAAGTATGGTTTAAATGTGAATAATAAGACCCTCTTACTGTCGCAGGTCCAGTATGGTCTAAACGACCTGCCTGCAGGCTGTAAAGACCAGCAGACACAGTGTGCGACTCACACAGCTGATCCAAAAACAGTGAGGCCAGACCAGGATCTCGGTTAAATGAAAAAGATAACCCTTTTTTTATAAGGTAAAACCAGCTAGTCTCCCATAGACAGTAGTTTCGGGGAGACGGGAAATTGGATCATAGTCAGTCAGCGATGAAGGCGCGTCTACCACTCTGCTACTCAGCCACTGCCCAATTCATAGATAAAGAAAGATAAACAAACTTTTATTGAACTCTTAAATTTGTTTTAACTTTTTTGGTAATCATAATTGATATATATATATATATATATATATATATATATATATATATATATATATATATATATATATATATATATATATATATATCTCAATTATATATATTATATATATAATAGACTTAAAATACGAATTCTTAAACCATTTGTTTTTATACATAGGTGGTCCTGAATCTTAACCCTGATTTTAAATATGAAAATAAATGATATTTTCTTCCCTATACAAGGACCGTGTTGGATATTAAATGTGAACAGATAGTGTGGTATACTTTTTTTTTTTAAAGTAATGAAAATTTCCTTTTTATTGTTGTCCTTGTCAACTAAGGTAAATAAGTTAGTCTCTGATCACTTCGGCGCTATAGGGACAAAAAAAAAGGTATAAGAAGAAGAAAGAAGAAGGCAGCTTTGTACCCTCGGCCATCCGTCTCCTAAATGAAGAGTGTGTTAACTAGCGTATATCTCTCTCTCTCCTTGTTGACGCCGTCGAGGAACTTGCACCTCAGATGTCGCAGTGGCATCTTGCAAGTGGCAGACTCACTCTTATACCACTAATGTAGTCATGTTGTGGTGTGTTTTGTTGTTGTTGTTTTTGTTTTCACCATTGTCATAATGTGGCTAAAACCGTACGCGCGCATGTGATCCCAACGAAAGAAAATTTGTCGGCTAGACTGACACAATAAAGTTTTTGAATTGAATTGAATTGAGAGCATCCTATCCTTTAACATTTCTACCTGCTATGGTAACCTTACGGTAAACAGAAAACAACGTTAGGGCGTGTTGTCAACATGGCCAGCAAAGTGATCGGACAAAAGCAGAAGCCGATGTCTGCGGTGTACGAGTCAGTCTTGCTGAAAAAAGCCAAATGTGACATCATTTTTGACGACTAGTCCACCCCGTCACGTTTGTTTTGAGAAACTTCCGTTAGGGAGGAGGCTTGAGATTCCTTTGGCCCGGAAAAAAATTGTTTATAAGAAATCTGTTATTCCTTCTGCTGTTGCTGTGTTGAATGCTGCTATGAAATGATGTTGTGTGGGTGTCTGCGCGTGCGTGTGTATATGTGTGTGTACGAATGGTAGGATTGTTTGTGCACCATCAGTATTGTAAGCTTGCTGTGATTGTATTGTAACTCCTCAGTACAGTGTGTTTAATAGTTGATCAGCTTTGATTGTGTTTTGTTTAGTGCCAATACCACCTTAGGACTTAATATGTGCAATAAGGTCGCCTTCAGTGTCAAACAGTTTTTCGTTTGTAAGATAAGGTTCCGAGTTTAATCTATTTTAATTTTTCGTACACACCTTCTTCTTTGCTGCCTTTGAGCGGAAAAGCTATATCACACGTGTGTGATACAGATTTGGTGCGTAAACGGCCAAGTGTGCACGAAATTGTCTTGTAGAAAGTCTGGCCTACAAAATGGGAAAAGGCACACGTGATATTGAAAGTTGACCTACTTTCAGCTCACGTTCAATGACATAATTTCATAGTGACGACTGGCACTCTGGCGTCATGAATTGTGCTATTACATCATCATGTAGGAACATTTGTCTGGCATCCACAATATTGTCGTCACATTACAAAGTCAATTACGTTCAGATTTTTTCAGACACAAAGGCGGCTGTACTGTGAATAGGCGTGTGCCGAAAGCTAACTCACATCGGATTTATGCCAAGAAAAAGGTGAGTAAGAAATTGATTTTTACATCGGTGTTTAGGTGATGCTGAGAATCTCACTCTTGCGGTCTTAAACCCGTATCCTAATCGCTTTCGCTCGTAGGATTAGGTTTTAAACCAACGGCACACGAGTGAGATTCTCAGTATCACCTAAATACCGACGAAAAAAAAAATCTATAAGTCTCTTACTGACATACCGAATCTGATAGTGCGTGCTGTGTGTGTGTGTGTGTGTGTGTGTGTGTGTGTGTGTGTGTGTGTGTGTGTGTGTGTGTGTGTGTGTGTGTGTGTGTGTGTGTGTGTGTAAGGTAAGGGTTATTATTATTTATCATTCATTATGTGTGATTATAGAATAATTAAGTTTTGTGTGTTTTTCACTTGTACCCACTTTGTTTTGTCTCAGTTATATTTAAGTCTTTTAAAAACAACAGAGCGCACGGAACCTAAAAATACTTTTCTGTTTTATTTATTTTAAAACAGACAATAAAGTTTTCTTGAATCTTGAATCTTATGACTTCAGAACGTCAGAGTACTACGAAGGCTCGACCATGACTTCGTTCACCAAAGGATCGATCTAACCTCGGTCAAGACCAAAAGAGTGACTGCCAATTATATATCCCTTGCTCCCTTTCTTGTACCGGTATCCTGAGAGAAATTTGTTTGGCACAACGAATTAACCCTTTGGCTGTCCTTTTAGTTAACTTATTCAGCCCGACGTAAGTATTTCCCAAATTTTGGAGGCGTCATCGAACGACTATGCACCTGTTGCAGGAAATGGATCGACCATGATAATTTAAGGGTAGTGCCAGATTAGCTTGGCGCCGACAGGCACCAAGCTAATCTGGCACTACCCTTAAATTATCATGGTCGACCCATCACCTGGTGTAGTGCCTTCAGGGCTGAATGTTAACCCTTTGGCTGTCGGGCTTTTGGTCGAGGTGATTCCTGCAGTAATCGCCTCGACCAAAGGCGCTACCGACGGCCAAAGGGTTACCGTCGCACGCGCGTTAGGGCGAGGTGATTCCGACAGGAATCACCTCGACCAAAAGCGCTACCGACAGCCAAAGGGTTAATTTTAGGGTGGCCCTCAGCTACAAGACGCGAACAAGAAAGAGAAAACGACCTTTTCCCCTCAGACGTGAAAACATGGCTCTATAAAGTATTTTTAATCTCATTTATTCCAGACATTTTCTTCAAATGTGTTCTGTGTTTGTTTGTTTTTTTGTTTGTTTTTATGCTTAACCTGTCAAACTGTCTTAATCCCGCAAGGCAAACATACTCTGTCATTGTGAAGAACTGACGGAATACCCGCTTCCAGCTCGTTTCATCTGCAAAGATACATAGATACATATGTGCCCCTGCCATCTGCAGCGGCCTCCGATAATCTATGTCTCATTCTGGCCGAGACCGGCTCCAAATGTTAGTCAAAATAAGGCGATGTCTTGGGGCTCAATCTCTGATTTTTATCCTCCCACACGAGCTATTAAACATGCGTCCCTCTTTTTTCCGCTTTCAGAAACCGGATCATAATCCTTATAGCCGTGGGACGTTTAGCTCTTAACACCCTGCCCTGACGGCACCACAGTGAAATTACCTCCGACCATGACAATTCAAGGGTGTCACCTGGACAGCTTGGCGCCTGTAGGCGCCAAGCTGTCCAGTCACCACCCTTGAATTATCTATCACGATCTGTCTAGCTGTTAAAATGGTAAATTCAGTTCTGAACGCAGAGCGTTTTTGTCCCCATCTCTGAAATGTTAGAGTCCGTAGTCTTGATAAGACAGAAGCGCCAACCTGTTCCGGCACCATCCTTTAGCTGTTATGGTCTATCGGCTACCTACCAGCTTTTATAGGACATAGGAGCTCAGTATTCCGGACCCATCCCGGCCGATCTCTTTTCCCGAACTGCGACGTAATTTTCAGATCACAGCGCTGGACAGACAACAGTTAGATCCCCTGCCCTAACTGTTGTCTGTCCAGCGCTGTGATTCCCTTTGGTTTGAGTACTGACAATTCTGCCAGCGCTAGCCTCACCTATCTGGTTTGTGAGTAATTTCAGAGGATAACTTAAAGATTAGAGATTCGTTTCGATCTCAGCGCTCAGTGTGTTAAAATTCTGCACTAACAGCATCTGCATTCAGATAACGACACTCGGAATGTCGTTTGGTGCTCGTGAAATTGCAAATTTAATTACTGGTTTTCCATCAATGTTCAAAGATCCGTCTGCACCCGTGTTAAAAAATCATTCACGTTCCAAATGCACCTCGTTTTTACACTTGAATTACCATTTCCAGCGGAATGTGACATGTTTTCCACAGGACTTCCGTCCCGAATTTTAACCGTTATCCAGATATGCAATGCTAAGTCATGTATTTGTGCTGGTCTTTGATTTTGGATCTTACAGCTCTAGAGCCGTAAGGTCCAAAATCACAGACCATTACACGTTTCCCCATGACAAGTAAAAATGTGGAAAGAGTGCACGCTGTACATCACGTATATACCGAAACCGGAAGCACTGTAAGAGGCGTACCAAGTATCACGAGTTGATTGAGCCGGGACTGACCCTGACTTCGTGGTTTGCGTGAACTCAGTCGTAAAAGAGGCAGATTTCTTGTCGCTGTGAATACTTACGCTTTTAAATAAAAATGACAGTTCCCACCCATGGTTGATTTAGTTATGTTTTTGGGTTTGAGCTGAAATGAGCATCTAAAATCAGCTTTGACTCGGTGATCAGTTGTCAAAGCTTACGCCCGTGCAAGCTACTGCCGAAGACTACCTTGTAAAAATCGAAAGAAATCAGCAGTACGAACTGAGTTTCGAAACGGCGTACAATTTTCATTTTGGTGAGCTATGAGATATACAGGTTGTTCGTGCTCTATCAAATTCGTTTACCGCGTATCCTTCATCTGACCGCCGTGTCAAAGTAGATACAACATTGACCTCGCCAGAAATGCGTATTTGTGTTCTGTGTGTATGGAGAGAGTTAACCCTTTGATTCCCGCAGGAATCATCGCGACAAAAAACACTACCGACACCCAAAGGGTTAATGGAAGTGCGTGTGTCCCAGTTTGTGAACTCGGCAGCTCAAACTCTGCAGGGCCGCACTTGGTCTCGTCAGTATAAGACTTGAGGTTGTGTGTGTGTGACGGGGGGGGGGGGGGTGGGGGGGGGGGGGGGGGGGGCGACACCCCGTGATTGACGTTGGTAATGTAGCGTGTTAAAGTCTGATTCCTTCCGTTTTCTCATTCATACCTGATATTGGCTTCCGCAACTCTACAAGGCGTCGTAACGAGTGTGCACCAACTGCGGCAGATAGATCGGCTTTGACAGTTCAAAGGTACCGCCAGATCAGTTTGGCGCCTTCCTAGGTGTCAAGCAAATCGGACACTGCCTTCAAACTGTCATGGCTGAGCTTTTCAGGGGTGGCTGAGCTAATTAAAGTATCTGCGTCAACCCGTGCGAAAGAAATACAATTGGAGATTGGATAAAAGAATGTTGACTGTATGATACACGGTTTTCAACACATGTGTTTTAAAGAAAAGTGTTTCGATTGCAGATCGTTGACTGGTTGAAAGGCTGAGTGATTGCTCGTCTTTTACTGCCGAAAACAAACTGACACTATTCAACTGCAAGAGACATAGATCCTCATGAGCTCTCGCAGTTGCGGGAGCTCACGAGGATCCATGTCTCTTGCTGATTCTACTTCATATCCATGTTCCTGGGTCGGATTAGCGTTGAGTTAACAAAGATGTCATTAGCTCAATCCGCGTCTACGAGAGGTGAAAGGTTTAAAGTTGCACAACCAATTAAATAACAATGAATCAGATTGGGCTTTTATTTGCAAAGACGTTGAATATTGTGATAGATGTACGTAGAAGGCGAAGGGAGGTAAACTTAGAAGAGGTGGGTGGCTTATGAACGTTTCTTGGGTTGGGGTGTGGGGGTGGAAAACGTAGGGAGGGGGCTTGAACTTAAGATTCGCTGGGGTTAAATTGTACTAGCAAGGGTTCATTCAGGACATCGATTCAGATTTAGTTTTCAGACGAGATGTTTCAGGTTAAATTGTGTTTCGATCTTACGACAGTTTCTAATGAACATGCATCCCACAGGAATCCGTTTTGGAAAACAGACAGTGGCTCAGATGCTTCAGTGAAATCTAAATCCTGAGCAAGCCACTACGCAAGGTGCTTCGCACCTTGCGTAGTGGCTTGCTCAGGATTTAGGTTTACTCGTGCACCTGACAACGCGTTTGGCTACAGACAAGT
Source organism: Semisulcospira habei (assembly GCA_036245525.1). NCBI lineage: Eukaryota > Metazoa > Mollusca > Gastropoda > Semisulcospiridae > Semisulcospira > Semisulcospira habei. The sequence continues at coordinate 260,698,183 of BTPG01000002.1, read as the reverse complement.
CCATTAACAAGTTGCCTGCCTGTCGCTCAGGAAGCTCCACCTCCTTACTCTGTTCCACAGAAAGCCAGATTATCAATCGAAGACAAAACGGCTGATTATTCGGCTCCTGTCTGTGAAACACCAGGGACGTAGCGGGCCACTCCGGCGCTCCGGCGACCGCCGGAGTACTTTTTGGACAAAAAAAAGAGCAGAGAGAGAGAGAGAGGGACCTGTCGTGGTATCAAAACTTCGCAAGTGTATTGTTTACAAAAAAAATGGCAACATTTATTTGCGCCACTAGCTGCACCACTTAGCAGTGGCTGGTAAACAGAAAAGTGTCAAAATCGCCGGCCCAAGTACGAAAGCTACTGGCCGAAGTGCATCAACACATGACAAACTTCTGCACCACTAGCTCTACCAATTTAGCAGTGGTAAAAAGCAGAAAGAAGAAGAACGTGAGGCACCACTAGCTCAATCAAATTAAAAGCCGCACGCCGACTCCAAACCACGGAAACAGTCTCACGACACATTAAACGAAGCAGAACGACGGCCTCCCAATAAGAAACCAACTGGCATTAGAAATAATTATCTGAGTCCTACGCGCCGGCCACACCGCAGTCTCTCCCTTTTGCTCATCCCTTCTTTGAATCTGTCGAGGCCGTAGCAACACTCCCTGGCCAGTCCCTCATCTTCTCATGTATCTATCGCCCCGCCCCCCCCCCCCCCCCTCCAAGCTCTCAAAACAAACTCACAAACTCCATGTTCCTCGCCGAGTTCGACCTCATCCTTGACGACTACAGCACACGACCCGGAAAACACATCCTTCTTGGCGACTTTAACTTCCACTTCGACAAACCCGACCACCCTGACACAAAACGCCTCTGCACGTCACTTTCAAACCACAATCTTACACAACACATCACTAAACCCACCCACCGACTCGGCCACACCCTCGACTGGATCATCACCCGCACCTCCGATCAACTCTTCCTCGACTCTGACACCTCTTCTGTGCTTCCCTCTGACCACCTCGCTATTCTCGTCGCCCCCAACCTACCTCCCCCGAAAAAAACCAAGCTCTTTGTCTCTCGTTGCAAACTAAAATCTGTCAACCGAGAAAACTTCTTCGACGAAGCTGTCGACCTTCTCTTGGACCCCGCCCCCTCTCCCGATCTTGCATCCCATTTCGATTCCTCCCTTCGAAAACTTCTAGACACCCATGCCCCTGTCACCACCTGCTCCATACCCAACCGACTCCTCTCCCCCTGGCTCACTGACGACATAGCTGGGGCCAAGCGCGAGCGTCGACAAGCGGAACGCCGCTGGCGCTCATCTGACCTCACCGTTCACAGACAGATCTTCCAAAACACCAGATCCAAAGTCTGCAGAATGATCTCCGACTCCAAACGTAAACACCTTCAAAACAAAACCCTGGAATCCACTTCTTCCAAAACCCTCTACGCTACCATGAAAACACTCCTAGGCACTTCTAAAGACTCTCCTCTCCCCAACACACACAGCAAAGATAACTTCCGTCTGCTTTTTCCTCCTATTTCTCCGACAAAATCCAAACTCTGCGCAACACACTCGACACTCTGCCTTCTCCGCCTTGCCTTCCTGACCCCCCCCCCCCCCCCTTTTCCGGCACTCCCCTCTCGTCCTTCCGCCCCGTCTCTCAGGATGAAGTCCTCAAGACCATAAAGTCCATGCCTTTCAAAACCTGCGAACTAGACCCCTCCCAGCTTCTCTCTACCGGGACGGCCTCCCAAAACTTTTGCCCTTCATTACCGACATCATCAACACATCTCTAGAGAATGGCTCCGTCCCCTATATCTTCAAGTCCGCCATCGTCCGTCCTCTCCTCAAAAAACACAACCTCGACCCAAACGAACTCAAGAACTACCGCCCAGTCTCCAATCTCTCTTTCCTGTCCAAGCTTCTTGAGAAGGTTGTTCTCAACCAACTCAACCTCTACCTCGCCAACAACAACCTCCTCAGTCCCTTCCAGTCTGCCTATCGCAAACATCACAGCACTGAAACAGCCCTTCTACATATCCTAAACGAACTGCTTCTCTCCACCGACTCGGGCAACATCTCCCTTCTTACGCTACTCGATCTCTCTGCCGCCTTCGACACCATAGACCACTCTATCCTCCTCCACCACCTTCATCACTCCTTTGGCATCACTGACTCTGCTCACTCCTGGTTTCTCTCCTACCTCTCCGACAGACAGCAGTCCGTCACCATCGACGGCGTCTCCTCCAACCCAGTCAGGCTCTCTTGCGGTGTTCCACAGGGGTCCGTCCTGGGCCCGGTCCTTTTCACACTCTACACCTCTCCCCTGTCCAACATCATCCAGTCTCACCACATACACCACCACCTCTACGCTGACGAATCACAACTACTAGACAAAGACAAACTCGACAACACTCAGACACTACTGACTCGCACGGCTGACTGCTATGAAGACGTGAAAAACTGGATGACGGCAAACAAGCTCAAACTGAACGACGACAAAACGGAAGCCATGCTGGTAGGCACTCGCCAGAAACATTCCCAGCTCCCTCCCTCTCTCCACCTTCAACTCGACAGCACACCCATCTCCCTCTCTGACTCGGTCAAGAACCTTGGCGTTATCCTCGATTCCTCTCTTTCCATGACCAGCTTCGTCACCGCCACGGCCCAGGCATGTTATTTCCACCTCCGCCGCATCAGTCAGATCAGAAAATACCTCACTACCGAAGCTGCCACCAAACTCGCTGTCTCTGTCATCTTATCTCGCATTGACTACTGCAACTCTCCTTTCCGGCCTTCCTCACTCCACCACTCTCACTCTCCAACGCGTCCAGAACAATGCTGCCCGCCTCGTCCTCAGAAAGAAAAAATTCGACCACGTCACTCCCTTGCTCAAACTCCTTCACTGGCTCCCCATCCCCCAACGCATCCAATACAAGATTCTGTCTCTCTGCTACAAATCCCTGAACACCTACGCTCCTACTTAACTCTCCAACTTACTTCACCCTACACTCCTTCGCGCTCCCTCCGCTCCGCCTCCGACCCTCTCCACCTCCTCATCCCCCGCACCAAACTCAGCACTTTCGGCCCCCGCTCCTTTTCAGTATACTGTCCAGCCACCTGGAACACTCTCCCACTCTCTCTCCGTCAGAAACACTCTCTCTCCTCCTTCCAGTCCGCCCTCAAAACTCACCTCTTTCAACAGTTCTAGCACTATATCACCACACTCCCCACCCCAAGCTGCCGTCGTAATGTATTTTCACTATTTGTGGTACGTGAGTCATTGTCTAAAGCGCGCGTATGCGTGTGCGATTTGTGAGTGCGTGCTTAGAGTTATAATTATTATAAGATAAGCGCATTATAAATACCGTAATTATTATTATTAATACAAAGCCCCCCCCCCCCTCCCCCTCCAAACAACGGGGAAAAGAAAACGGAATGAACCAGAAACAGGAAAACCGCCAGACCTTTGAACTATGGAGCGACATTCAAGAAATCATAGGACCAGCACACAAATGGCCGAAAAGAATAAGAAAAAATATGTGGACGAAAAATCCTCCACACTTTCAAAGAATCCTACTAGCCGCATTCATCTTCTCCAATGGACTGAACCCTACTGACGATATTCTTTGAATGGGTCGACCTCACGTGCCTTTGCAGAGACAAAGGAGCAAGGAAACAACTACTTCATAAACTTCATATACTTCAAAGAGGGCAGATACAGCAAAGCTTTGTACGCCTACGACATGATCAACGGGCGCTACGAATACTTAGACGGAACTCCAAAACACCACAGACAACCACGGAACTGCCCCAGCAAAAATCAAAACTAAGGACACGACATGAAAGAGAACACACCACCACTCTCCACTAGCCTTTCCAAGTCATAGTGTGAGCGAGAGTACATCCTCTTGAACAATACAAAATGAATCACAAAACAAACTACCATAAAACCTAACAACAAAGGTTTACTCAACAAAAACAAAAGGGTCAGCAAGCTGATGAAGGCAGCCAATAAAGGCTTAAACATGTCCGAAATACACCTGACAGCTAACACAAAACGTGACTGATTTGTGAATTGTCTTATGGGACACATCAAGCCATCACATAGTGGTGTGCGATGTACAGACACCTTTTTATCAAAATAGGATCACGCATGCACCAGGCTCGGCGATTGAACCATTTAATGGTGCTTCACGTCCACAAGTCTAAAACTGACTCGCTCAACTTGATTGCGTGTTGCCAACACATTTGTGAGCTGGATGTGTCAAGAACCAACTATGTGCTTCAAAAATCCCGTGCAACACAAACGTCTCTTGTCAAAGTTGACTCAGGAGATACAAAGCTTTTGTTATTAACATTTCTTCATGGATTCTTTAATTTTGTTTCGCAAGTCTCATCTACAATAAACGATCTTCAACTCTGACATGTTGTGATCTTCTAACTACAGAATTAATGCGAGTTTTTGTTGTTTTTTTACTAATTGATTGGTTTACCCATGTCCACTTGAAGGATTTAAACAATTGTGACATTTCCCAATTCTTGATTCCAAGCCAGCATATCATAGGTAAGTCTGTCTTTATATGTGAAAGTTGTTTCTTTAAAAGAGATTTAACATTTTAGTATCAATAAATAAGCTTCTAGTCGCCATCGTCCCTCAAATAGTTTTAAAACTTTCCGACTTTCTCTGGTAACCGCCGGACTACATTTATCATGCCCGCTACGTCCCTAAACACAGGACAAAAAATGCGGTCATCAAGAGACATAGACCTTCATGAGCCCACACATAATATAGGGCAACATGAAGATCCACGTTTCCTGCGTACAATGTAAACCAATAAGTAGTGATGTTTAACCCGTTCAGTGCCAGCTGACGCAGACTGCGTTTCCTCAATCTTCGTTGATTAAACACCGAGAAGCCCTGGCTGCCCCAGGAACATGGAGTCAAAGTGGTGTCAGCAAGAGGTGTATATCCTAATGAGCCCCGCGACTGCGGGGGCGCATGATGATCTATACCTCTTGCAGTTGGGTGGTGTTCAGATTTTATCGCACTGAACGGGTTGATGCTCCTTGTCAAATGGTTTACATACCCTTAAACATGAAACCCACTTTCTTTAGCATTTAAGATCCGTCGTCTAATGCTTTTGTCAATGATACAAGAAACATTTCATTTCCTGATTAGTATCCATGCAAACTGTTTTTGTTTCTCAATGCACTTTTATAACCTTTGAAAATATACTTGTTTAGTTCGAATGAATTGAATTTTTTAAAAGTCCAAAATGTAATAATTGTTAGTTGTTGTTACTGTTGTTTTCTTGGTTTCTTTTGTTTTGTTTTGTTGTGTTTTGTTTTTTGCTTGTTTGTTGTTTGTTTATTTGTTTGTTTTGGGTTGTTGTTTTTTTTTTTTGTTTGTTTGTTTTTGCGGGGTTGTTGTCCTTGTTGTTTTGTTGTTGTGGTAGGCTGGTTTGGTATCAGTTTGTTGGTTGGGTATTGATTTTGATTTAGTTCGGTTTGGTTTGGTGTTTTGTTTTAGGTTGGTTTGGTATCAGTTTGTTGATTTGGTTTGGTACTGATTTTATCGGGTTTGGTTTGGTTTTTTCGGTTCGGTTACATATATATATATATATATATATATATATATATATATATATATATGCTGAAAAAGAAGAAGACGCACTGGATCACACAAAGGTTTGCCGCTATACATTCATATTATATCAGTGGGTATCAAAGAAAATACATTAACGTACGTAATACTCCAGGGGCAGCCTTTCGCTTTCTATGGTGAAGCAAGGGAAAAAACATGTGTGGATCAACAACAGGTTATAGATTAAAGCCTTAATAGGAGAAAAGCTCAGGGGTAACAACCTTTCCTGATGCGAAGCAAAAACAAAATCGAAGAGAGGCATCAAGGGAATTCTAGACAGGTTTTGAATTAATTGTGCCTGCGGCTGTGCGCCAGAAACGTAGGTGTATGCTGGTCTGTGTTTTTGGAACTTACGGCTTCAAGCCGTAAGGTCCAAAATCAAAGACCAGCGCACATACTTTTATAACTATGACGGGCGGAAGGAGCGATGAACATGTCACGGTCCGCTTATACGGACACGGTAAATGGAGTAATTAGTCTCGCCCGTTCCAGACGCTGACAACCTTAAGGATGGAAGCTGGAGCGAACGGGATGCTCTTGATTCATTCAAGGCGCGCCGCATCAATAGCTGCGGAAGCGTGGCATAGCGTTGCCGCCGGCAACGCTATACCACGCTTCCGCAGCTTTTGATGCGGGGCAACTTCAATGATGGAGTCTCAAACAACAAGAGTTTACAAAGACTCAAAGAAATGACGTCGACGTGATGCGAATGTGACTTACACATCAGTCATGATTCGTGTGTGATGGCAAAGACAATCTAATACTGTCTTTGATATAGTCGTAGTCATGATAGATATAGTCGTAGTCTTGATAGATTCTCATTAGCAGCGTGAAGAACACAGATGAAAATATGACCAAAATAAATGAAGAACATAGGACTAACAAGAGACATAAACCCTCATGAGCCCCCGCGAACGCGGGGGCTCATGAGGGTTTATGTCTCTTGCAGCTGGTTGGCGTTCGCCTAGTATGTCGCTCAGCAGAGGACAGAGATCAGCTCAACAAGGATCATAAGATTGAGGAAAATCGTCTACGTGAGGCGAGGCTGAAAAGACTGAAGTATCAGTCAATCGCAGGCTTTGTCTTTGTGTTGATCCCTTGATCGCACCGAAATGCGATGCAGTCGGCCTCCCCTGTCAGACACAAGTCTAATTCTAGACCGCTTAACTTCTATTTTATCACTGTGACTATGTCAGTCTGATCTATGTAGATTTATTCAAAGCTTAACTTCTATTTTATCAGTACGTCTGACCTATGCAAACTTTCCTGTACTTTATTCTCTGTGGAAATCAGTAATGTGTGATAAATGTCTTCAGTGAGTACCCGTCTTGCACTCTTTCAATCTATACTGTGGTTACAGTGGTTAAGGCGCCTGCCACCAATGCCAAAGGTGCGAGGTTCGATACCGGGTTCCGGCGTCGGACTTTTCTCCTCTGGTAAGTGTCACCGTTAATTCGGGCGGGTACTCCGGTTCTTCCACCCCCCCCCCCCCCACCCCCACCGCCCACACTTTGGTACCGGTTTCAGGCCACTTTACAAATTTCAAATACAGGCGATCAAAAATCTCTGTAACTTCAGTAGCTGAACTGGCCCTTCGTCTGTCTTGTACTGTGTTTGTCTTAAATGGCGTAAATCCGTGTCTGTTAAATGAGTGTTTGGTTTCAGTTCGCGGCGCTTTGAGTCGATTTGCCCCAAAATTGAGAAAAAGCGCCTATATAATAACGGTATTATTATTATTATTATTATTATTATTATTATTATTATTATTATTATTATTATTATTGAAACACCATTCATGACAGCTTTCAGAGGTTGCAAAACGTTTGGTCACACGTACAACAGCAGCGTTACAAACAAGTACATTGTTTTCCACCTTAATCCGACGGCATGTGTGAACTATTATCGAAAAAAAACGCGAAGATGGACGACTTAATGTGCATGTTTATCTGCAACCAGCCATTCAGGTCAGAGCTATGACCCTCCATACTGTTTGTCCACTGTCTTTTGTCAGAACTACACACTCCATCATTCGAGGTGGTCAGTTTGGACGTAGAACCCCAGGATGTTGTCAATTTGAGGATGAGAATGGTCTGGTTACCGCAGGCAAGGGGCATAGATTATCATGAGCCCCTGCGGCTGCAGGGGCTCATGAAAATCTATGCCTCTTGTTGGTGGTTGAGTTAGACAAGTCGAGCAGTCCACTTAATAGACGCAAAAGATGCGAGGTACCATCTGAACCTTTCACTGCCAATTGCAAGTAGCCTACATTTCTGTTTCTCTGATAAAGGCAGCAAGCAAGTGGCTGAAGATGGATCGCTATGGGGCGCCATGCTATTCTGGAACTACCCTTGAGCTATCATGGTCGATCTGTCTCCTGGTTTGTAAATGCAGTCTTCAATGCAGAGGACAACTCCAAAATTTGGAAAGGTTGGCCTCACGGTACAAAGGGTTAAGCTATGACCGACACGTTTTTTTAGTTTTAGTTGGCTCTTTCTGCCGAAAAACTAATCTCACACTATTCTAGAGCTCTCTTGGTCGGCCCCCTTTCTAAAATTTTATTATTATTATTATTATTATTATTATTATTATTATTATTATTATTATTATTATTATTATTATTGGTTGAAGATGACGCTGGAACTGAGTTGACTCTGGAAGTCACAGAGGCAATCTCGACCTGTATAACGTCCTCTACAGGAGTGCGAAAAACACCAACAACATGTCTCTCGCATTACGCATATACCATAAATATTGCTACGTTTTGTGAAAGCGAAATTTTCATTATAATAAATGAAAATCTCGCTTTTCACATGAAAATGGACTTAATGCCCAAGCAGAACTAAATGTGTGCTCAAAACCCAATTTTAGTGCCGGTCTTTGATTTTGGACGTTATGGCTTTCAGCCGTAAGGTTCAGTTATGAATGGTCCAGCGTTGATCACTCTTGTTCACTGGCATTGCAAATTAGGTAGTGTCTGATGATGGTGATGGCGGGATATTGTATGTCTATCACAAGAGGACAAGCACAAGTCAACACATCTGTTCACATGTGGGAATTTGTCAAACACAACATTCCAGTCACAGCAACGGATCGACCATCCCTGTAAGCAAAGGGCCGCGGGCCGACATCGCACATCCGTACGCTAGCCCAATGCGGCACACGACGGCCCGATGATCCTTTTGCTTACTGGATAAAAGCTGAATGGGAGGGTACTTTGACCACTATGGCGCCTGTACCCGGGCAGTTCACTAGGTCCGCTTGCACTTCATCTCATTCAAGGCTCCCCTCATCAATAGCTCAAAGTGTCGTATAGCGTTGCCGGGCGCATTAGTAGCTGCGGAAGTGCCGTATAGCATTGCCTCCGGCAACGCTAAATGACACTTGTACATCTATTGATGCGGGACGTCTTGAATGAGTAATGCTTTAAGGAGGGATCTGAGCCATTAAAAAAAAATTTAATTTTTTATGAAAAAAATGAACAACCTTTACTTGCTCAAGGCGCAATCCTCGAGCTGTCATGGTCAATGTTTCACGTATTGACATCGTGAAGCGAACTTGACGAATTATCGGGTCATACAGAACTGTGCCGTTGTTGTTTGAGCCATAAGCTTGAAAATCACAAATCAGCACACAAATTGTTCATCTCTTCTATATATATCCCAGAACGGCGTACAAAGCATACAAACAAGACAAGCATACAGATTCGTTCCTGCCTCAAGCTGGCTGATGCTGCCCCGTTATGCGATTGACTTCAGACTGTTTGCTTTGATGTCATCTGATCACACAACTAGTCCAAGATACGTGCAAAGAATGCCTTCCATCAACTTGATTGAGTGCCCAACCACCACCTCCGATTGAGGAAAACCGATGAAAGAAGTCAGATGGAGGAACGCATTCAAATGCAAAACCCGGCTGCAAGAGGCATAGATCATCACGAAACCCCACATTCTGCATGGGCACATGATGATCTATGCCTCTTGCATTTAGTTCTGATTGTCTGTCGAAAATTCAAAAACTGAGAGCCACTTTTAATTGCGGAATAGTACACTTACGCAAATGTGTCCAGTCAGGGGCACACATTATCATGTACCTCAGCATTCTACTGGTCATCTATGACTCTTGCAGCTACTCTAAAATGTCTTGGACTGAAAGTCATGGATTGAAAACTTGGCCACCACCCTTAATTCAAAAGCAACGCTGTACATGTACACGTCTATTAGCAGTCACGATGCACGCATTAGAACCCACCGTCTGGATGTGGCAGTGATGAGGATGTGTGCTGCTTGCAGACGGATTGACATCCGGCGTTGAAGCGACGTTTTCCAAAGATTGATTCTTGAAAAGCAAACTATCGGTGACGTAGTTTCCAAAACAGTGGTGGCTAGAATCGATTTTATTTCTGGAGTTTATTGTTGCGGATACTGTAGCAACGTTAAATGAAAGCCGCATGGATCGGATAAAAGAAACATGTATCAAAAATCAACAAACTGTGTAAAAAGAGCAAATGCGGTTATCCATCGTGTGTATACAAACACCGGTCTAGACAGGCAACATGCACGGTCTGTCTGACCCCGGGTTGTTTTTTGTCTGTGTTTACACCAGTGTTATTGTTTACATGTTGATAGCCAACTACTCAGAAATGTACCCACAGGGAAAAATCGGTCACTTCGCTAAACTAATTGGCCGGTAGATCTCTATTTTCGGTATTGACGTCTTCGAAAATTGCGCTGAAGTATGAGTGCAGAGTAATCTTGTACAGTAGACACATGGAAGTATTAAGGGTCTAAACACATCGCCAAAAAAGCCGACGACGTGTACTATTTTAACTATGTGATCCAAGCCGAAGGGCCAGGGAGTTAAGCTGGGAACGGAAGGGAGGGTTTGGGGGAGGGGAGGGGAGGTGACAAAGTCCAAAAGTATGTTCGACCTTGTCAATAAATCAAGAATCGGGTCGCGAAGACGTCTTTATATATTAACCCATTTAGCCCCGACGCCGACGCAGGAGATGGACCAACGAAGAAAATTTATGGGTAGTGCCAGATTAGCTTGGCGCCTTCAGGCGCCGAGCAAATCTGGCACTACCATTGAATTATTATAGTCGTTTCATCTTACATCTGGCACAAAGTCGTTATTTAACATTCCAAAATTTTAGAAATGCGGTCTTGGGGTTAACTAGGTTAATAAGTGACTACTTATTCAGTCTGCAAAAGGCCTTCGTGTCGACGGACGACGGCCGTCGCTAGTCCGGGTACAGACGTACACGGGCCAACGACAGCGGATGTCGCACAAGGACCTTTTGCTTTAACTCATTCTACCCCAGACACACCACAGCAAGATGAGGATCGACCATGATAGTTCAAGGGTGATGCCAGAATAGCTTGGCGCCTATAGGCGCCAAGCTATTCTGGCATCACCCTTGAACTATCATGGTCGATCTGTGTCCTGCACTGCAATGCAGTCTTCAGAGAACAACGGCAAAATTTGGGGATTTCGTTTTTGGGGTACAATGAGTTAATGGGTAGTGGCCTGAACGTTGGGGTAAACTGAACGGAAACGGAAATTGTCTGTATCGTCCTTGAGATCCTCAGATTTGGTTTGTGCGTGTGCGTGCGTGGGTGCCCGCGTGTGTGTGTTGTTGTTTTTGTTGGATTTGGTTTTGTTTTGGGTCTTTTGGTTGTTTTTTAGCTGTTAGAAAACAACTGAAGGCAAATTTCAGCGTTAAGTACTTTGAAAAAGCCGTTTTGTCTTAGTTTGTTTTCGTTAATAATTCCTCTATTTCGCAATGAAAATATTGCAGGTTCTGAACGGAGTCTGTTATAAACATTTCTATAATTTTGAGCAGATTCTTCACCATTTTCACCACCATCGTTATCATCATCATCGTCGCCATCATCGCGTGGTTAGACGATGTAGAGCTGCAAGTACATGACACAAAAAGTCCGAAACAGACTAATTGACCTCACGCAATAAAGTTCAGGATATATAAACATGTTTTTGTCGTTCTGTCTTAACGATCTGCCGTGCTCATCCTCCGATGAATTTAACTGATTAATGGCGTACAGAATACCACACCAACTCCCTATGTCAACCCCATCATGGACTGCCAAGAAAAAGTGGACACGATCCAACTGCAACTGACAAACATAGATCCTCATGAGCCCACGCAGTTGCGGGGGCTCATGTAGATCTATGCCTCTTGCTGACATCACTTTGTATATATGTTCCACTGACGGCTGAGGCTCTTTGGCAATGAATTCAGAACAAGATTTCAGAACACAGCCTACGTCCAATGGCAGTGACTAAAGAAGTTTAAGGCATAGGTTTGGAGTTTCATGTATTTGTAAGCCTTGCATGTGTGCTGGTCTGTGATTTTGGACCTTACGGCTAGAAGCCGTAAGGTCCAAAATCACATACCAGCACAAACAGTACGCTCAGGAGAAACTTCCTACTTACAACCAGTGATAATGGGTTAGCTCCGCTTACGACGGCATAACGCGCCTGTGGGACGTACCGAGTAGGACGTAACAGGTCGATTGATGAAATTTCAGTCATTGATCGGAAGTCTGGGAGAGAGTTGTGATATATGGCCCGTGTATACCTTCCCACGGTAGCAGTTCCGATAGCGAGCAAACACAGGAACTCCGGTGAAGCGAATACATTGACAGACTTTGCAGAAATAGCTCCTGTCAGTTGGCGTTCCTTTGTTCTGCCGGCCTGAAAACACACACGACATTTGACTGGACTAACACAGCGTAAATGTATAACTACTATGGCAGCGAAATGCCGATACATGCATTTAAAAGGCATAGATTCTCGTGAGCCGTCGCAGATTCTGCTGCTCTACTGCACGTGACATTTGACAGTGCCAACACATCGTAAATGGACAGCTGGACTCTTGCAGTGAACCCCACAGAGACATAAATGGTCATAAACCACACCTGGCTCGTGACGATCTATTCCTCTCGCTGAGGAAAGAACTTTTGCCAGAGTCATTGATCCTCATGAGCTCCGGACAACAAGAATGAATGCAGAACACCCCGAAAGCGAAATACCGATACTGACTGAACACTGACACCGAAGCATTGAATAGAATACTTGACTACATTTATAAGAGGCATTGATCCTAATGAGCCCCTGCTGCCTATCTATGCCTCTAGCTGAGTTTCTATATTCATGAGGATGATCGGTCTATGCCTAATGCAGAGTGACCATTTTGAAACATGTGTGTACAAGCATATGGGGGCATCGGAGGTTTCGTTTTACTCAATTCATCCTGAGGATGAAATTACCATTTTGTATGTATCATTTCAGGTCTACGTCACAGTGCTGAAGTCAGATCGACCATGATACTTCAAGTGTGGTGTCGGAAATAGCTTGGCGACTACAGGCGCCAAGCTATTCTGACACCACACTTTAAGTATAATAATAATAATAATATTATAATAATAATAATAATAATAATAATAATAATAATAATAATAATAATAATAATAATAATAATAATAATTATAATAAGGAAGATTTTTAAGGCGCCTATACATAGTAAGATGCTCTAGGCGCCGTACATATGAACAAGGAAAATATTACACAAAAGGTGATAAAGCCACATGTACATTTACACAGAAAACAGAAAATGACTAATTACATGAACACTGATAATCAAGAAGCCACATGTACAATTACACAGAAGAACAGAAAATGACTAATTACATGAACACTGATAATCAAGATGGAAAAAGATGGGTTTTAAGGCTGTGTTTAAAACTGGCACTAGACTCACTGTGTCTCAATTATTTATGAAGATCATTCCAGGCTGATAGACCCTGGTACGAAAAAGATCTCTGCCCAAATCCTTTAGTCCTTACTGTAGGAATACGAAGCATTTTATTGTCAGACGAACTGCGCAATTGCCTCGAAGGAATATAACAGTGAAGGAGCTATAAGAGATAAGTGGGTCCAGTGCCAGAAAGAGAAACATGACAAATGGACAAGACTTTGTACTTGACTCTCTCCTTCACTGGCAACCAGTGGAGAGCGTGCAGGATGGGGGACACATTGACTTTTTCGCTTTTGTGACCAGACGTGCGGCTGAATTTTGGACTCTCTGGAGCCGATCAAATAGATACTGCGGGCATCCAGATAAGAGTGAGTTGGCATAGTCAATGCGAGACAGAACAAATGAACAAACCAGTGTTTTTGTAGCCTCTGAGGTAAGGAACTGTCTAACAGAGCTAATACGACGCATCAAGTATCATGGTCGAGGCTATCACGTGGGCGTCGGGGTTAAATGTGTTAATAAGGTGTTGTGTTGCAGACCGCCAAACCTGATCAGTAAACTTCTTAAGCATTCTATGGTTGAATCCAACCGGCCAGTCATAAAGGGTGTCTACTTAAATGATCTCCTTCATTTTTAATCCTTTCACTGCCGAGAAATCCAACTGCAAAAGACATAGTCAAAGAAACACCGAAATAAGAAAATAAAGTTGTATTTATTAAGCATTCCTAGCAATGAAGACACGTGCAGGTTACGGTCGGAACATTTTTTTTTCTCGATGTGTTATCCATATAGAGTATTAACTTCTTCCGTCCCACTACAATACTTTATACACTACACGTGCTTCCGTTGTTTGATTTTTTTTTAATTTTTCGGCCACTGTCAGAAGGTTTATAGTCGGGAGAAGTTTGTGTCAGGTTGAAGGTCCCAAACAAAAAGTTGGAACCCCCACCCACACCCACACCCTCACCCTCCCCCCCCCACCCCCGCTCGAGGTAACTGATCCGCCCCTACATGCCAAGGGAAGTCACTCAGCGATGGGCAAGACAAACAGCAAGACTTCCCTGACCCCTTTCTTATTGTGCCCAATCTCCAGCGGCTATTGGCAGCCCAGGCAAACAACGGGCTTGATGTATAAAGCGTGTTCTTTGAAAGGTCCAGGTAAAATCACTGTTGCACAGTTGCAGTGCGTCTGAACTGAACAGTGTTTACGTCGTATTCCATAACTGTTCCTGTCCCCATAACGTGGGCCGCCAGTTAGGGCCATCCATTGTCACTTCGCTGCAGTGTACGATTAACCCCTTCACTGCCAAGGGAAAAAATGAACACGAACTGCAGAGGCATAGATCCTCATGAGCCCCCGTATGGTCTCAGCAAGAGGCATAGATCCTCATGAGCCCCCGCAGTCGCGGGGGCTCATGAGGATCCCTGCCTCTTGCTGAGACCACTTTGTGTCCACGTTCAACGGACAGTTCTGGCTTTTGGTCGTTCAGTGAACACAGTTTTCAGAAAACGAAGACAGGTATTTTTCATGAACTGTTCGTGTGAAGATCGTCAACTTTCTATCTACATTGAAACTAACAGTTTTATTTTAATTTGTGAGATACCTTTAAGTTTGTTTCCTTAAAAATCTCAGTTGACCAAACTTACTTTTTGTGCGAAGTGTTTCTTTATTTTGTCGGCAATTTACAACTCTAGAAGGTGTGTGTGTGTGTGTGTGTGTGTGTGTGTGTGTGTGTGTGTGTGTGTGTGTGTGTGTGTGTGTGTGTGTGTGTGTGTGTGTGTGTGTGTGTGTGTGTGTGTGTGTGTGTGTGTGTGTGTGTGTGTGTGTGTGTGTGTGTGTGTGTGTGTGTGTGTGTGTGTGTGTGTGTGGTAAAACAGAAACCAAATATGCTGCTTAAGTTCAGGTACCACATTTCCTTATGTTTCCTTCTTGATTGTACAAATGTTGAGTGATTGCGGGTTCACACCCTTGTGTTCTTTGCACAGGAAGGATACTAAAGAACATGTAAACGTTTGCCTTTTACGCAAGCCTTACAAGGAGTGGAGTGCAAACATGTCAAAAGGACGGTATTCCAGAGCTCGTAATGCTCCTGAAGCGCCACCTGTGTGTGCAGACAACTTATCTAAACCCAAACAGTGCCTTGCAAACTTAACGCAAAAGAAAAGTGTGCATGTGCACGTCTTTCGTCTGCTAAGACGCACCGATTTGCATCAGTCATTTTAGCCGTTTAGCAGACCATGAGAATTTGATGAAAAGTATCATGAATCGCCCATCCCTACATCCTCAAATTGAGGTGATCCTCAAAATCGATGATAGCATACATAAGACGATGGAAACGTGGTTAACTGATTTAACCCCAAGGCCGCATTTCCCAAATTTTGGAGCGGTCACCTAACGACTGTGTACCTATTGCAGGAGATGGATGAATCATGATAATTCAAGTGTTGTGTAAGATTAGCTTGGTGCATGAAGATGGATCAACCATGATAATTCAAGGGTTTTGCCAACTTATCTTGGCGCCTGAAAGCGGCAAGCTAATCTGGCACGACCCTTGAATTATCAGGATAGATCCATCTCTTGCCGGAGTGCGTCGGGGTTAAATGGGTTAAAACCAGACAGCTTACCGAAATCTCACTCGGCAAGCATCATCTAACAACGCGAAGTTTAAAGAATCGGTGTCCAGGTACTCCTGTCAAACCCAAGTTTAACCCTTTCGATGCCAATGATCACGGATTTCTCGTCTGAAATCAATCATTTCACGTGGACCTACTTTCGCGTGAAGAACACAAACTAAGGATTCAGGATTCAGGATTTTATTTAACGTCTTTTCACACATTGGTGATATTAGACAACAACAACAAAGCAACAAAAAAATCAACAACCAAACACACAACTTGTTAATATTAAAGAATAGCAATAATTAACATCCAAACCCACACACAAATTACTTATTATAATAGTTTACCCACCGGACTATGAATTATGATATTAACTATTTGAATTGCAATATTTCTGTGTAAGACGTCATACATATTTTCTGCTAATTTTTCAACTGTTATGTTATGTTGTGTCAACAGATTCGTTGTAATAGGACATTCACAGATTATATGTTTAACAGAGATGGGGCTTAAGCATTCGCATTTGAGAATTTTGTTTTCCCAGAATGTAGTCTTAACCTGTATATCAATGAAACTGTTTTTCTTGAACAAGGTGGAACATGATAAGTATATTTCGTATCATCTTTGTGAGAGAAAAAAATGTTTAGCACATGGCATATTATTACAAACTGCTGAGTGTTTTCTATTTATAGCTCCATTTTTGCTTGTCTGTCACAAATTTCATTTCAATAAATTCCGCAGTGTGAGGGTATCCAAGGAAAATATATCCCTATTCCACTGGACATAATACAGCTTATAATATGTTTTATTTCATATACTAAGTCTTTTCTTGTTTTACAATCCCAGCTTTTTAGACTATATAGGACAGATTTAGAATCGACACAAATCAAAATGTTAAATATATCATAAGGTATAAGTTGAATATAATTTAGTGCCATGAGAATTGCATACAGTTCAGACGTAAATATAGAAAATCCTCTACCGAGATAAAAAGATTTCTTCACTTTGAGATCCGGAATAACAAAGGCTGCACCACAGTCTGAAGAATATAAGACAGACCCATCTGTGAAAATTTTCAAAGAGTTGAAAATATGTTTTCTGTAATTTTTCTTTCTCTAAATTTGCTAAAACGTTTACATCCTCATCTTTTTTTTCAAATCTGCGTAATCTATATCGAAAGTAGCATTAATATGTTCCCACGGAGGTATAGTAGGTGTTACTGGTAAAACTGGTATCGACTTGATATCTATATTGCAGTTTTTTATAGCATCTTTGACATAGTGAAGAAATCTTTTTATCTCGGTAGAGGATTTTCTATATTTACGTCTGAACTGAACTGCTGTGTCTATGATGATGCAAGTGACGTGTTCAGTTTTATATTACGATACGCCTATGCAATTTGTGTTACTGTGAAATCGTGTTTATTGCCTTTATGCTTAGACCACAATAGTTACTAAGGCATACGGTGTGTGTGTGTGTGTGTGTGTGTGTGTGTGTGTGTGTGTGTGTGTGTGTGTGTGTGTGTGTGTGTGTGTGTGTGTGTGTGTGTGTGTGTGTGTGTGTGTGTGTGTGTGTGCACGTGAGCAGCTTAATTATATTTTGATGTGTTTAATGTTCTTCCTTTTATGTTGCGCAGCACCGCAACGATTTCCTAATGTATTGTTGTTACTATGGCAATAAAGTTCTATCATCATCATCATCATCATCAAAGTTGCGTATAGGTATATTAAGATACGGGATTGTTTGCGCTCTCTTCGAGAAATCCACATCTGCGTCTAAAAATATGTCTTCTCGTACAAATGTTTGGACGGACAGGCTTTGGACAATTGTATTTTGCAGTTGCTAATTTACGTTTGCTTTTTTGTAGGCTTTTATAGTATTAGTATGAACTGATACTCCAAGGGCTAATTTAATTACTATCAATGCTTTGCAGTTTCTTTAGAAGTGTAGCTGGGGCAGTAAAGTAGACTTCCTATATATAAGTGTTGGTCGAACTAAAGATGTACCAAGGTGTAAAACAGTTTTAATGTCCTGACTCCATGCTTGTAAATTTATAATTTTTAACAAGTCTTTTTCTTGCTTTATTTAATATGTCTTCACTGTGAATTCTCCATGATAATTTTGATGTCATACATAAACCCGGTTATGCCAATCTATTTTATTTTGTATAATAATCTAGCATGCCAAACACTATCGTAAGCCTTTTTTTACGTCAAAAAAGGTTGCTAATATACTTTTTCTTGAAAATTGTTTTTTAATGTTATTTGTGAGTTGAACTAAATGGTCTGTCGTACATCTACATTTCCGAAAACCAGCTTGATTAACTGGAATTATATCCTGTTTTTCACAGTAATGAAATAGCCGATTTCAAATAATCTTTTCCATTATTTTGCAAGCTTGAGATCTTAGTGCAATAGGTCTATAACTACTAATCAAGGTACGTGTTTTACCCGATTTGAGTACTGGAACTACTACTGACTGCTTCCAGATCAAGTAGGAAGAGATCCATTAAACCAACATTTTTTGGGTAAAATTTATGTAGTAATTTTTTCCACGGTTCAGGTAAATTATTAAGTAGTTTGTAAGAAATTCCATCTGTACCCACTGCACTAGAGTTATTTGCAAACGACTGTAAAACATCTAGGAATTCATTAAATAGAATTGGAGCATTTATGTACTGAGAATGATTAGAAACTGGATCTTGGTATTCTGCTTTTACTTCTTCTTGTTTTCTGAGGTTCATGTTTGGTAAACTAAGACTTGATGTGAGACTGCTTTCTAAAACACAAACTAAATGGCATAATGAATAGGCGTAAAAGAACACAGGATCAACAAGAGACTGACATACATCCTCAATGAGCCCCCGCGACTACGGGGGCTCATGAGGATGTATGTCTCTTGCAGCTGGGCTCCTATCGCCTTGTCCCGGCAGCCGCGCTAAGGGGTTAAGTTGGTCATACTTTCATTAACCCTTTGGCAGTAGGCAGCGCTTTTAAAGTATGGTCACGTCGTGATTGAGTTCAGTCTTCGTAAGGAAAATGCGCTGCTCAGTCTGTGATTGGACCGTATGCCTGGCTTTGAGGTAAAAAACCGCAGACCGGCAGACAATGCTAAATACTCAAAAGGTCAACGAATCCCGTAATTGAAGCCACTTGCGGGCAAGAAGGAAATCGTTATCAAAATATGTGCATTCCAGGCCGCTGTTCCTTCACTACATGAGCAGACGGCGGGTGAAATGACAGTGTCTGGCAGAGTCCGACTAACCCTTTCGGCAATGCCCGAGCCGAGAACTGAAACGCCACATAACTGCAAGAGGTATAGATCCTCACTAAGCCCCCACGATTGCGGGGGCTCATGAGGATCTATGCCTTTTGTTGAAAGTTTTGTTTCCATGTTCCTTTCAGTCAGTGACGTTGGCGGGCTGGTGATCTTTCGAAGATGAATTTGACATTATTTCAAAAGCACAATCTGCGTCCACTGGCAGCGAATGAGTTAATTTTGGGTTTTGAAGAGCAGCATTGACCTTAACTCATCCTGATCCCGGCTATCCTTGCGCAGTATGGGACAGTAGTCAGCAAGGGAAGGAATGCCCCCGTGCGGTACGTCACTCAGTGTCCGCATGGCTGGCCTGACCAGTCCAACCCGCACAGACTAATCCCCCCGCACCCAAAGTTGGTGTTAGTCCTTCGTCTTTGTGCAAAGAAAACGTACTCTGTTTCCGCTCACTTGACCGACTCTGTTTTGTCAAATCAGTTCCGACGGAAACTACTACAAAAGTATATGAATTGCACGACTGAGTTTCGACTCCATACAACTGGAAGAATAGTGGGTAAAAGCCAGGCCGACAAACATGCAATCCGGCGCATGTTTGTACTAGCCTTTAATCAACAGTTTTCGTCGAAACACGCGATCGCATATTTGTCCACGCTTTTAATCCACCTTTTTCGTCAAATTACACGTGCAAATATTTTTACTACGAGCCTACTTTTTTCCCGGCCGGAAATCGTCTGTTGATCAAGCGACGCAAGGGATATCACTTGTGTCAAACTAGCAGACGCCGGGACATTACTCGTGTCGAAGTATTTGCCCTTGGCTCTCAGCCGTTGTGCTGCTAGAAAAGGGCCGAAAAACTCGCACTTTTTCTTAGCCTAAGAAAAACGTAACAGCAAAACATGGCGGGCATTGAATGCTAAAATGTGGTGATACCAAGGGTTATCAATGTTGTCTTGCCTAAGACTACTAGACTTTTTTTACTCACTGACTCTTCATTTCACAATCTATGTGAGTGCTTGAGTACTGAGATATACATAACAGAGGTTTCCCGCTACTGCACTTTGTGCGTAAAGGCCTGAAGAACTCTTCTACGTACAAAGAGAAGAAAAGCAGAAAAGTCTTCCATTTTACGACATACAAACTGTGACTTTGTAGTTAAGTTAGGCTGAGTTGGTACATCTCGTCCTGTGCCTAGGTGACATGCACCAGCGGTGCCATTGTTGCTATTTTCGCACCTGACCCGTCGCTCGGGCGGTCCTGTGCACCAGATCGGTTCAGACTGAGCGTGTGCTCTCTGCACCTGTAATGAGCAATCGAGTCATATGTCTCGGAGAAAGAATCACGTGACGCTTGATTGCTGCAAAATAAGATGAATACAGAATAATCCAGCTTTCCCATAATGTACTCCTGCAATAATGCATCCTTATACTAGCACCACGAAACATTACACGATTGGCAGATTTGAAAAATAGTTTCGTTTTTCCTCAATGGTGGTGATTTTCCGACATCTGCATCGCTTTGCCGCAAGAAAGCACCTTTGTGGCCGTAGCGGTAAGAGAGATGAGTGCACTACAATGGACTTGATTCAGAAATACCCAAGTTCTGACGAGAATGAACAACCCCGGGAGACCTAGTTTTTCCAGTAGGGACGTACGCCCTCCAACATTTATGCTCAAGGGAAATAACGCTAAACGTTAAACTGGAAACGAACCGTTTTTCGACTGCGACTCATAATCTTCCGCGGGAACGTACGAGACTGGCCACACTTCAAGCGCCGAAGCCTACCTGCGCGCGCAGTTCTGGTGCACAGGACCCGTCCGAGCGAGCGGACAGATGCGAAAATTATACCAACTCAGCTATAATAATACTCGTACCTTAACCTGGCCCTTTCCCGCCACTGTGCTGAGTTGGTATACCTCCCCTGTGCCTAGGTGGCATGCACCAGCGGCGCCATTGGTGCTATTTTCGCACCTGACCGGTCGCTCGGACCGGTCTTGTGCACCAGATCGGTTTAGAGCGTGTGCTCTATGCACTTGTAATGCCAGTGAGCAATCTCGGAGAAAGAATCACGTGACGTTTGATTGCTGCAATATAAGATAAATAAAGAATAAACCCTTTCCCATATGCAATCCGGCAATAATGCATCCTCCTTATGCTAGTACCAACAAACACGACATGACACGTTGGCAGATTTGAAAAAAAAAATAGCTTTTCATCCTCAATGGTGGTGATTGTGCGACATCTGCGTCGCTTTGAGGCAGAAAGCACCGTCGTAGCCGTAGTACGAGAGACGAGTGCATTACAATAGACTTGATTCATGAATACGCATGTTCTGACGAACTATTCCTGGAGACCTATCTTTTTTTCCAGTAGGGACATGCTCCCTCGAACATTTTATGCTCAAGGGGGATAACGCTAAAACCGGGAACGAACCGTTTTTCGACTGCGATCTTAATCTTCCGCGGGAACGTACGAGACCACACTACAAGTGCAGATGCCTATGATCTGCGCGCGCAGTTCCGCTGGTGCACAGGGCCAGTCCGAGCGACCGGACAGATGCGAAAGTCGCAGTAATGGCGCCACTGCATGGTGCCGGCGTTGAGGTACAGGGTGAGTTATACCAACTCAGCTTTAATAATGCCTTAACCTCTTTGCTGCCACTGTGCGTACATTTTTGTTTTTGAAATCGTGGTTCATTCAACAACCAAAAGCCAACACCGTCCAAGATGCATGGATACAAATTGGTCTCAGCAAGAGGCACAAAACCTCATAAGCTCCCGCAGTCGCGTGGGCTCATGAGGATCTATGTCTCTTGCATATGTATCGTGTTCACTTTTTTCTCGGCATTGAAGGGATTAATAGCAATAACTGAAGCACTAACATCACCCAAGCACACGGCTTGAAATCCAGAGCGACTCTTGTGCATGTCTGACCCACACTTGTTGGTGAACGTTTTCCCAGTGTCAAATCCATCCCTGCAATCACATCGCTCTGAATTTCAAGTGTGCGTGGGTGATGTTAGTGCGGTAGTAGCTCACATTGTCTGCATATGTTTTATTTTAAACCACTCATCCCTAATACACTAACACGATGCTGATCGGCCATGATAGTTCAATGGTAGTACCAGCGGCTTGGCGCCTAGACTCCGGCACCGCAACTCTTGAACTGATAACGGTAAAAGTTTTTTTCAGTCCTGAACAGTACTGTAGTCTTCAGGTGACAGCTTCCAAATTTGGAAATTTCCACATTAGGGCCTGCTGTCTTAGTACAAATATGTCGCTAAATCTGGTCATCACCATTTATCCTAATATATATGACCTGATTCTAATTTCTCCATTCCTCGGGGGGTGGGGCAGGGGAGACAGAGAGAATGAGAGAGAGAGAGAGAGAGAGAGAGAGAGAGAGAGAGAGAGAGAGAGAGAGAGACAGAGAGAGAGAGAGAGAGAGAGAGAGAGAGAGAGAGAGAGAGAGAGAGAGAGAGAGAGAGAGAGAGAGAGAGAGAGAGAGAGAGAGAGAGAGAAATTACCGGCAGTTTGCTGGCAACAGACTTTCACGTTTCACATATAGTTGTCACGGATCACAAAATGATATTTTGGTTTTCACTTTTCTCGACGACCCCACCTTTCACTGATCACGAGGATGAAACATTTACAATCACGAATCACACGAGAACCGAAAAAACTTCAATCAAGCATCATCACCCCGTATCCCCCACCCTCACCCCCACCCACCCCCCACCCCCGGCCCCACCCCCTCTCCTCCCCAAACACACACACACACACACACACACACACACACACACACACACACACACACACACACACACACACACTCCCCCCTCCTTGAATCACCATTCGTGGAGAGGGAGGAAGCTTGTGTTTCTTCACACACATGTATGGTACACAACTTACTTAAAGTCATCATCATCATCATCATCAGTCCCTTGCCCGAACTGGGCGTTGGGGGGACTGAAAGGCAGCAGCAACAGACAGTGCTCTCCACTGAGTTCTATTTTGGGCGGTGGCAAGCAAGTCTGGCATCTCGAGTTCGGTCCATTCTTTTATGTTTGCGACCCAACTCTTTCTCTGACGACCTCGCCGACGACTTCCTTCGAGAGTGCCTTGGAGGATAGTCTTGGACAAGGTGTTGTGTCGGGTCACGTGGCCAAACCAAGCAAGCTTGCGCCGTTTCACGGTTGCCAGAAGGGGTTCATGTGGGCCCACCAGGGAAGTGACGATGCTCCGTACATATTCGTTGGTCTTGTGCTCGCGGTACGAGATGCGGAGCAACTTCCTCAGGCACTTGTTCTCAAAGGCCTGGATTTTCTTTTCTGAGTCTGCAAGCAGTGTCCAAGTCTCACAGCCGTAGAGTAGAATAGACACTACGAGGGACTTGTAAAGCCTGTACTTGATGGTGAAGCTGATGGAGTTACTTCGCCATATCCTGTCCAGCCTGGCCATTGCGGATGTTGCTGTACCTTAAAGTGCCATTACGCATAACTCTGAAAACACATTTCAACACCATTTGCGTTTGTTATGCCTTGTCGATACACCTAATGAAATTTAACAGCAGTTTGGACACGCAGCAAAAGCACACGCGTAATCGTACTTATTTATTCTGCGCAGCCGTTAGCGTGTCAATCTATTTTTAGCTGTTTCTCGTACAGAAGGCGTTTTATTTCTAGAACGGAGTGGAGTCGTTGTCTATCTATCTATATCCCGTAGTCTTCCCGACCGTTGGGGCACCACTGATGACTTGGCAACCAGCTCCCTCCATTCCTCTCTGTTCTCTGCCATTCTTATCGTATCGCGCAGCTTCAGTCCTGTCCACTCTGAGATATTGTCCTATCTTTTCCTCTGTCTTCCTCTCCGCCTTCGTCCTCCTTGCACAGTGCCTTGCAGGATTGTTTTGGCAAGCCCTGCTGAACGCGTGACATGCCCATACCACTTCAGTTTGCGTTTTTTTCACAATGGCTAATAGGTCTTCATATGACCCGATGGCTTGCCTGATTCTGCTTCCCACTTCCATGTTTGTGACGTGATCTCTGTTGAAATGCCAAGCAGCCTTCGAAAACATCTCATTTCAGTGGCTTGTATCCTCCTTTCAAGGTCTGCTGTGAGAGTCCATGACTCGCAGGCATACAAAAACACTGAGATGACTAAGGAGCGCATCAGTCTGATCTTGGAGCAGAGTGTGATGTTTCTGTCCTTCCATATGGTCTTCAATCTTGTCAGTGCTGTTGTTGTCTGCGCAATCCTGGACAGTATTTCTGGTTTTGATCCCTCATCTGTCACAATGGCTCCTAAGTATTTGAATTTATTAACGGTTTCCAGTTTTTTGCTTCCAATCATGTCAGTGCCAATGCCACTGGTGTTATTGGTCATCAGTTTGGTCTTCTCTGCACTGAAGTTTCCATCCCGTACGCAATGGCTTTACTGTCCAGCTTTTCCATCAGCTGAGCTAGTTCCTTCTCTGTTCCTGCAAGGCCATCAATGTCGTCCGCAAAGCGCAAGTTCGTGATTGTTCTGCCTCCAATACTGACAGATCCTTCATGATCTTTCAGAGCGTCTGTCATGAGTCGTTGTCAGGTTACTTGATATTAAAACGACGTGTGCTAAACTGGATTGTCCTGTGTCTAAATGAACCATAACTAGACCTGTTTGTAGCGTTTCGTAACAAACTGTTACAAAAGTGTATCTTTCAACAGTTACGGCGGTATAGTGGACCTTCAAAGTAGCACACGCGACCTTTTATAAGGCTTCAGTTCGCAAAAAGCTTTTACTGGGATTCAGTATACATACCCACTTACAGTGACCCACCAAATGCTTTCTTTCGTCCGTTCAAAGTGAAATAAGACCCACCGGAATCTTTTGTGGGATCCCAGAAAAGATCGCTTCTGATAGGCGATGTTAGCTGCCGTCATAATAATAATAATAATAATGAGTACTTGTATAGCGCCTAACCTCAGATTAGAGCTCTAGGCGCTTAACAAAAACTAATGTACAAAAATAACTAATTACAAAAATGCAATTTACAAAAAGTACAAAAAACAAAATACAACGCATACTGTAAACAAGCTATAAAGTCACCATTCAAAAGTGCTACGCTTATGGACTCATACTGGCATTCACACACACACACTCACACACACACTACTTCTAACATAGATAGAGATGACATTAACATGACAGGTGTGTGACAAAGTCATTTGTAGCTGACAGAAAAAATATGGGTCTTTATGGCTCGCTTGAATGCCTCTCTCGATTGATTGATTGATTGTACATTGCTTAACGTCCCGACAGCAACAAGGCTTTCTCAGGACGTGCCTGCACTGCGGCTTGTGTAAAAAAAAAAAAACTAAACAGAACATTGAATGCATGTCGCCAGCCGGTCAAATACATTAAATAAACCTAACAAATGGGGCCTAAATAAAGCTAAGACCATTTAGCAACACACATCCAATATCAAGAGTTACAGGCAGTGCAGACAGTAGGGAGAGTTTTAAAAAGGCAAATACAGGTGAATGGACAAAGGGTAGACAGAAACACATGCCCCAGAATAGAGAGAAAACCCCACCCTGTGGGGCTGACCAGGGTGACCCGGCCCTGGGAACTAAAAAATACATAACTATTCTATACGACCTTAGGTCATCTGCATACTTATAACCAATCAGAGACAAGATGGCGGATGAACCAGCGAAGAAAAAAAAAAAAAAGAAAGTATCATCGACTCGCGCCGACATTGACAGACTCGTAATTGCGGAAGAGACTGAAGAAAGAGGAAGAGAAACAAGATACCCCTAAGTAGAACTGACATCGGACAAGGGAATATGGACATGATTGTGACAATGCGTAAAGCAAGAGCTTTGCTTGACCACCCACCCGGTTTGTCACTTTCCTGCTGAATCAGTAAGTAATCTCAGTACGGTCTTTGTCAATCTTCCTATAGTTCCGCGAGCGCTAGTGATTCAGTTTCAGATTTCACGATCTTCAGTAGAATTTATCTCTTGCTGATTTCGCAACTGAAGATTTTAAACCTGTTTTATCATATAGTAACGCGCTAGTTATCACATTTGATGCTGCAGAGATCTGAAAACTACGGTGTGCGTCAAAGTTACACATCACTGGTCGTAACATGTTTTTGTCTGTGCCCGCTCTCATTCACTCGATTCAGAGAGGTAGTGTTTCTGCTGCGAGGGTGCATTTGTTGTTTCCAATGATGCTTTACGGCGTAGACCTCGATGTGTGAGATGTGAAATTGACTGCAGTGCAGAAAGTGGGTATAACTAAATACCAATGTTCTGTTTCAATGATGGAAGACGGTGCGTTTGACCGAGGGGTAACGGATCAAAGGTCGAACTAGGCACCGTGGACTCAGGCTCGCAGGCTTTGCGAGCGCCAAACTCGCACTCTCGGTGCACTACGCGCGATCGTTACTAGTAAATACTAGCAGGTCCAGCGGAACCCGTATTGTGATTTTGTACTGAAGGTTTATTTTACTTTCTCGTGAAAAGATTACGTCAAAGGGATGCCAGAGAACATCAGTACAAGTGTACACTGACACGTGTGTGCATCACACCGATGACCTCGTGACCTGCAGAATTGTGATACTGACAGGCCACGGACTACAGTGCCGTTTCACAGCACATCACCCGTCTCATTTCTTAGCTATGAAACTGGTTCCTTACCAACCCCACACCCAAGCACAGCTGAAATCAGCGTGCCCCTCAAATCACTACGTTAACGGCAACTCAACATAGGCCCACAACTGTCCACTGGATAAGCTCACGATGGTATGAATCAAAGCACCAAACATGTCTCCTCTCAGATAAACAGAAATTTCCAGCAAATTCCAACATTCAGCCCTACTACAAATTTTCAAACAAGGCAAAAATTATTTTTAAAAGCATCGGTCCTTGCACTGCCTGAACTGCCCAATTTAAATATGTAACATGACCTGACACTGACAGTCAGCCGGGTTCTGCCTCCTTGTGACGTAGGCTCATATGAATATGCATATTAATTCAAAAAGAGGCCGATGCAGATGATAAATTCGCGACTCCAAACGATGAATCAGTTTGACATTTGGCATTGTATTTACACCATAAGCTCTAAGATAACACACAAAGGACCCATCTATACACATACTGTTAGCAGTATA
Organism: Semisulcospira habei; assembly: GCA_036245525.1. NCBI lineage: Eukaryota > Metazoa > Mollusca > Gastropoda > Semisulcospiridae > Semisulcospira > Semisulcospira habei. The sequence continues at coordinate 260,670,713 of BTPG01000002.1, read as the reverse complement.
TGTTGCAGACAGTTTTCTGACTGTGTTGAGATGCTTGATCCTGGGGAATATAACTTTAATTACGGTGTAAAGTTATTCACGTTTGTCACAGACGGAACGCAACTCCGTGGTCATTTCGACAGACCGAGTGGCATGCTGAACCATTTTAACCCTACAGTCGCATTTCAGAAACTGGTTTAGCGGTGTCACCTCATAACTATGTACTAGTTTCATGAGATGGATCGACCATGATAATTCAAGGGTAGTGCCAGATCAGTTTGGCGCCCTCGGGCGTCAAGCTAATCTGGCACTATCCTTGAATTATCATGGTTGATCCATCTCCTGCTGTAGTGTGTCGGGGCAAAATGGGTTAAATAGTAAGTAGGTAGTTATTACCCATTGCCATATCTTCGCGATGTTTGCGATTCCTGTTAGCTTGAAAGGCAGATAAATTCTTGTCACATTTGGGGTTAACAGACATCACGTGAAATGCGGCACTCAGCATGCATCGAGATCCGATGTCGACATGTGATGTCAGAGATAATTCAAGCAACTTAAAGCCACCGGTTACCTCGAGGTGGGGGGTGTGTGTGGGGGGGGGGGGGGTTCCAACTTTTTTTCTTTGGGGCCTTCAACCTGATACAAAAGACCTCCCGACGCTAGACCTTGCTTCCAGGGGTCGAAAAACACCGAAAAGCGCGGGGATGGGGTGGGGGGGGGGGGGTGGAGATAAAGAAAGCGTGTGCGTCTTAAGACTCTCACCCGCCGTTCGGCAAAATATCGAACAACGGGGGAGGGGTTGGGGGGAAGGGAGGGAGGGGCGTGTGTGAAATTCGCCAAAATTTTTAACGTGGGAAGCCGGGGCGTGGGGGGGGGGGGGGGGGGGGGGTAGGGTTCCAAACATCCCCCCCCCCCCGCAACAAAACCAAAAAAAGTCTTTATTATAGCATTTTCTTTTTAATTTGGGGGGGGGGGGGGCCGGAACCCCTGGAATCTCCCCCCAGATACGCCCCTGCCTACTCCAGCTCCAGGCAGTAAAGGGTTAATAAGTACAATTTACTTAATGGATGTATTTACCATTTTTATGTATGTCTTTTTATTATTTTTTTTTTTAATATGGTGGCTGTACGAGCTATCCTAGTACACAATGTGATACTAGCCAGTGTAATAGTGCGATATGTGTGTGCGTGTGTGTGTGTGTGTGTGTGTGTGTGTGCGCGCGCGCGCGCGCGTGCGTGTGTGGGTGCGTGCGTACGTGTGTGTGTGTGTGTGTGTGTGTGTGTGTGTGTGTGTGTGTGTGTGTGTGTGTGTGTGTGTGTGTGTGTGTGTGTAATCCGCCAACTGCCAAACTACAATATAGATTAATATTAGCATAGTTCAGTTATTATGTCTTACATGTGTTTTTTATTATCATGTAGTCTGTGAGCCGAAGAAAAATTTCGATCATGCAAGATGTCATTTAATGGACAATAAAGTTTATTCAGTTCAATGCAATTAATAGTTCGCAATAGCTCCCTGATACATGTTCTTGGTATGTACTACAATGATGCTGGACAAAAGGACTAACACACTATGAAATGTGAATGCTGTAAAATGAAAGATAAGTATCGACTGATTTGTACACTTTCTTTGTTTGTTTATTTTGAAATTCTAATAAATTGTGTTGTAACTGTCATTTCTAAGCGTGTTTCTTTCTCCGTTGGGTGCCCTCTGCATTTTACACGCGTGGTCAGTGGTCACCTTTTTGGTCAGTCTGGATTTTATAAAATGAAAGTCTTGTCTGCTTTTCTTCAACCGGTCTTGTGTGTACATAGGAGAATTCGATCCCGGCAAAAGGCGGTGGAAAGCATCTGATACATGTGCCTCCAAGATGGGTTGTGAATGAAGGGTAGAAAAGTCTAAGTTGAGGCAAGACTACATTGATTACATATCGGCGAATTCAGTAGGAATCAGTCAAAGCCTGCCATGGAGCAGATCGCTTTAACACTGACTTTCGACACGTGTCGCATCCAGTCCGGATTCGCGGCTTTAAGCCGCGACTGAATCCGAATGCGGCGCGTCTCGGGGGTGGGGGGTGAGACTAGAGAGAGAGAGAGAGATCTATTTTTGTTTTTTGGTATGCGCTTGGTCTACGACTACAACTGTGACTGACCCCCCACCCCCGGCCACCCCCCACCCCTCAGATCCGCCCCTGCGTGTCCACTTTATTATCACGTAGTATTGTGGTATCAGTTTTTTGTTTAAATCAACGTGGAGTCTCGGTTGCGCACGATTCTCTCCCATACCAGAGTTTTATTCATGACTCGGGATTGCGGCACGCCAACAACATAGAAGAACAACCTATGAGCCACCGAGACTCTGTATTGTGTTGGAGTCCTTTCCCCTTACCGGAAGTTAACGTTTTATTGCAAGATGGCAGCCTATACCCAGTCGGGTACGAGTATGTTCGGAACCATGAATCAATATCTCCAGTATGCAGCAGGAGCGGGAATGACATACGATAGCGTTCAAGGGAAGTGGGTACAAAGTACAAATACAGATGCACAGGGACAAAACCAAGCTAACCAGTCAGTGATGCAGAATCAAGCGGCTTTTCAGAACCAAGACTACTATTCAGCTTTGGCGAACTCTAGTCTTGCTTATAATTATAACCAGTCTTCAGGATCGTATGGTCAGCAGGATTACTCTACTGGTGCATTCGATAGCAGTGTTAGCATGAACATGGGCACCAACATCATAAACACTTCAACCGCTGACAGTTCCACAAAGGCATTTGTCGGTGGCACTAGCGGAACAGGCTATGCAAGTACTACAGGCCAGTCTTTTGGACCAGGCATGAGCTTTGGCAACAATACTGTGGGACAAAAAGGAGCAAAGGGGACAGTGGGACAAAGTTTTGGAAGCAGTACCACGGTACAGAGTTTTGGAAACAGCAGCAACAATAACACAACACAAGGTTTTGGTAACAATAACACATCACAAAACTGGGGAGGCGTCATGTCCCACGCTTTTGGAGGAAATGTGGGACAGGACATGGGGAACAGTAATGGGATGGCTGGAGGAACACTTAACAACGTAGGGACCAATCCTGGAGCATTTGGTGCACTCAACAATGGACTGATGGGCATAATTGGTGCCAGTCTGTTCCAAAACACAGCGTACGGTGGTAACATGGCCATAGATAGTGAAGGTGGCTATTATGCAGCACCCACTGACAGTGCATACCAGAATTATGATGGCTACAGTCAGAAAAAAGGTGGGAAGGGCAAACACTGGGGTGGCAAAGATGCCAAGCAAGATTTTTATGGTGGGCGCTTCACAGGCCAGAATGTGTTCGGTCAGTGGGGGGGTGTGCAGGGGAAGCAGAAGCAGCTGATGCAGGGAGTACGTTTCAATGCTAACAATGAGAAAGTGGTGGATGTGGAGCTGCCCCTCAGCCTGTTCAGCAGATGGCGCCAGCTGCGCAAGTTCCATGGCAAGCAGGACACGGAGGTCATTCGTCACTTGTTTGAAGTCCACGACATGCTCTGTGAGGATTGCCCTGAAAGGTACAATTCTTTGTTATACTGTAGTGTTAGCATTTTTGCTAGTCTTAATTACATAACTGTATAGTGCACTTCACTGCTTGTTGCAGATGTAATGCCCAGAGATGGAAATCCTACAGCAGGTTTCAAAAGTGAGTGGCTGAAGAAAAAATTCAGTCTCCCGTCAAATAAAAAGCTGCCAATGATGTCCACATTTTTAGGTCGCTAGCCAATTAAGCTACCATGTATGGAGTTTAGAGTCACCCAAAGCATTTTGAGTCGCCGCCAGTGACATGGCATCCACTTTTTGGCTCAAGTGCGAAGCAAAAGTATGTTCTAGGCCAGTGCTCATCCATCCATCGTCCAAGGTAAACTTTAATGTTGGCATTTTCTTGGAGACTATTCAAGCTACAGTCTTCAAGTTCAAACTTGGCCCAAGGATACTTTGTGGCAAGACCATTCTAAACATACCAATTCAGTGACCTCTCACAAAGGTCAAGGTCACGGGGGATCAGGAAATATATCAAAAATAGCTATTTTTGGACATAATTTATTTTTTCTCAAATACTATCCACAACTTCAAACCCTAGTTTGATATAAAGATACCTGATGGTAAGACCTTTATACACACACTAATTTGGTTGATCCCTCGGAAAGGTCAAGGGTCACAAGAGCTCGCTCAAGAAAACTAAGGTCCAAAATAGCCATATTTTGACAAAAGATGTTTTTTTTTCTCAATTAGTTTCACAACTTCAAACCCAAACTTGCTACAGATATACCTGATGGTAAGACCTGTCTATGCATACTAATTTAGATGACCCCTCAGAAAGATCAAGGGTCACAAGAGTTTAGGAAATAGGTAAAAAAAAATAGCCATATTTTGACAAGAAATGTTTTTTCTCCATTACTATGTTCTCCAAAACCAAACTTGCTACAGAGATACCTGATGGTAGGTCAGGTAAGACATTTATGCATACTAATTTGGATACTTACTTATTTACGCCTGTCACCCCTACCCGGGTATAGGCCGTCGACGAGAGACCTCCAGCGACTCCTGTCCTGTGCTTCTCCTTCAATTTTACTCCAGGTGGTTCCCAGTCTCTTGATGTCTGCTTGGAGGTCTCGACGCCAGGAGTTTCTCGGCCTACCTCTTTTCCTCTTTCCCTGGGGGTTCCATGACAGTGCCTGCCTAGTGATACTGGAAGCTGGCTTTCTCAGACTGTGACCAATCCATCCCCATCTTCTTCGCCCAATTTTATTCTCTGCTGTTATCTGCTGTTCTCTCCCAGAGTCTGACTTGGATGACCCCTCAGAAAGGTCAAGGGTCACAAGAGCTAAGGAAATAGGTAAAAATAAATAGTCATTTGTACAAGAAATGTTTTTTCTCAATTACTATTCACGACTTCAAACCCAAACTTGGTACAGAGATACCTGATGGTAAGACTTATAGATACACATACTAATTTGGATGACCCCTCAGAAAAGGTCAAGGGTCGCAAGAGGTCGACAAATGTATAAAATGCCAATAATTGTAGTTATTATCAACATTTTTGCAAACTTTTCAGTCAAATTTGGCATTTTCAGCAAGCAAGACTGGTTCTTCCCTGGTTGCGTTCAGCCTCATTGTCTTTGTTTTCTGTTTGTGGATGGTGAGGCCCACTTGGGACGAGATGTCAGCAAGCCTCGTGGTCTTGTCCTGCATTTGTTGATGAGTGTGGGACAGTAATGCCAAGTCGTCTGCAAAATTGAGGTCGTCAAGCTGTGTCCACAGTGTCCACTGTATTCCACTTTGTCTGTGCTCTGTGGTCCTCTTCATGACCCAGTCTATGGCCAGTAGGAAGAGGAATGGATACAGCAGACACCCCTGCCTGACACCGGTTCTGACCTGGAGCTCCCTGGTGAACTGCCCTTCGTGGATCACGCGACATGTCGTGCCATAGTAGCTGCTCTTGATCAGGCGGATGAGCTTTGTGTGTACACCGTAGTGTCGTAGGAGTTTCCACAGAGTCTCTCGGTCCACGCTGTCAAATGCTTTCTCATAATCCACAAAGTTGACGTACAGCGGGGAGCTCCACTCCAGAGACTGTTCCACGATGATGCGGAGAGTCGCGATCTAGTCTGTACATGATCGGTTTTTCCTGAATCCTGCTTGCTGGTCTCTCAGCTGGGGGTCAACGGAGCTCTTCATTCTTTCCAGGATGATCCTGTTGAAGACCTTTCCTGGTACTGACAGCAAGGTGATTCCTCTGTAGTTGGAACACTTGCTGAGGTTGCCTTTCTTGGGAAGCTTGATTAGGTACCCCTCCTTCCAGTCAGCTGGCATCACCTCCTCTTCCCAGATCTTTCCAAACAGTGGGTACAGCATCTCTACTGTTGTCTCTAGGTCTGCTTTCAGAGACTCCGCTGGGATGCCATCTGGCCCTGCTGCTTTGCCGTTTTTCAAAAATGCCACTGCTCTTCTGATCTCTTCCCGGCTGGGTCTGTCACAGCTGATGGGTAGGTCGGTCTCTGCTGGCTGGATGTCTCGGGGGTCGGGTGGGCTGAGTCTGTTCAGTAACTCTTCAAAATACTCGGCCCATCTGTCGAGTTGGTCTGCTCTGTCTGCAATAGGCTTGCCTTCTTTGTCTTACTGGTCTTTCTGTATGGCCATACTTGCCCGACAATCTTCTGGTAATGTCGTAGAGCTGTTTCATGTTGCCGCTGCCTGCTGCCTTTTCTGCCTCAGCTGCCAGGCTGTCTGTGTAGGCCCTCTTGTCTGCCCTGATACTCCTCTTCACCTCGCAGTTGGCTTCCGAGTATTCCTCCTGTGCCCTTGCTTTGGCTGCTCTCATGCGACTGTTGTTGACAACTGCTTTCTTTTGCTTCCTCACTTCTATCTTCCTCAAGGTCTGTGCCGACAGCCAGTCCTTGTGATGGTGTTTCCTGAACCCTACAGTGTCTTTGCAGGTTGAGTTCAGCGCCTCTCTAACTGCCTTCCACTGCTGCTCTGTGGTGACCGCCTCCTCTTCATTTACTAGCTCCTGTAGCACTTGAAACCGGTTGGACAGCACCAGTTTGAACCCTTCTCTCACTCCAGTCTCTCTCAGGAGGCCTACATTATAGCGCTGTCTTCTTGTTGTCTCTGTGCGGCTTTTCTTTAACTTGAGCTTTATTCTTAAGGTAAGCAGATGGTGGTCTGAGGCGACATCTGCTCCCCTCCTCACTCGAACATCTTGAAGGGATCTTCTGAATTTCTTGCTAATGCAGATATGGTCTATTTGGTTTTCTGTAGTATGGTCAGGTGCGACCCAAGTTGCTTTGTGTATTCTTCTGTGTGGGAAGTTGCTGCCTCCAAATGACAAGTCTGTTTAGAGCACAAAAGTCTACAAACCTCTCCCCATTCTCACTCATCTCCCCTAGTCCCTGTCTCCCCATCACCTCTTCGTATCCGGTGTTGTCCTCCCCTATTTTGGCATTAAAATCGCCCATGACGATGGTGATGTCTCGCTCCGCACATTTGTCCACGGCACTCTGGTGTCGGTCGTAGAACTCTTGTTTCTCTTTCACGTCACTGTCATTAGTGGGCGCATAACACTGGATGACGTTCAGCTTGAGCTTTTTCTTGGTTCTAAAGGCTGTTGTGATAATTCTTGGCCCAAGAGGTTCCCAGCCCATCAGTGCTCTCTGTGCCACTGGTGACAGCATGAATGCTACTCCTTCTGTATGGGGGGCATTCTCCTCTTAATGACCTGAATACAGAATCATCTGCCCACTTAACAGCCTTTTCTGGCCAGACTGTGTCCATCTGGCTTCACTGATACCTAGCAGGGAAAGGTTGTACTTTTGCATTTCCGCTGCTATCTGGGCGGCCTTGCCGCTCTGGTACATGGTCTTGACGTTCCATGTGCCCATGGTTGTGTCCCTGGATAGAGAGAGGCGGCTCGGTCCTGTGGCTTCCGAAGACTTCCGGCTTTCACCACAGGACGTCATAAATCTTCTGGTAGAAAAACCTTCCTCCTCCAGGAAAGGAATTACTGTTTGTCTTTTCGTCGGCGTTTTTGTAGCTATTTCCTTTTTTGCAGGGTGGGGAAGCTACCCCCACGCCCAACCCCCTTACTAGGAGGACCAGGGGTTTTCTGTCGGGGTCACCTTCCCTTAGACCATGTTGGTTCACTGCACCTTATTTCATTCGGTGCACCCCTCTCGCGAGGGACCCCCTCTCCACCACCCAGGGGATGCGCCTCAATGCCATATGGTCCCAGCGCGAGGCCTGAACATCTACGCTCCTACCTATCTCTCCAGCTTACTTCACCCCTACACTCCTTCCCGCTCCCTCCTCTCCGCCTCCGACCCCACCTGGGTCTGCCCTGGGGGACTTGGGTGGGGTTAGGTATTTTTTAGTTCCCAGGGTCACCCTGGTCAGCCCCACAGGGTGGGTTTTTCTCTTTATTCTGGGGCATGTGTTTCTGTCTACCCTTTGTCCATTCACCTGTATTTGCCTTTTTAAAAACTCTCCCTACTGTCTGCACTGCCTGTAGCTCTTGATATTGGATGTGTGTTGCTAAATGGTCTTAGCTTTATTTAGGCCCCATGTGTTAGGTTTATTTAATGTATTTGACCGGCTGGCGACATACATTCAATGTTCTGTTTATTTTTTTTTTCACAAGCAGTGCAGGCACGTCCTGAGAAAGCCTTGTTGCTGTCTGGACGTTAAGCAATGTACAATCAATCAAAACCTCTCCGCCTCCGACCCTCTCCGCCTCCTCATCCCCAACACCAAACTCAGCACTTTCGGCCCTCGCTCTTTCTCAGTATACGGTCCATCCACCTGGAACACTCTCCCACTCTCTCACTCTGTCAGAAACACTCTCTCTCCTCCTTCCAGTCCGCCCTCAAAACTCACTTCTTTCAACAGTTCTAGCACTATATCACCACACTCCCCACCCCAAGCTGACCGTCATAATGTATTTTCACTATTTCTGGTACGTGCGTCATTGTCTAAAGCGTGCGCATGCATGTGCGAGTTGTGAGTGCGCGCTTTATTTATAATTATTATAAGATAAGCGCATTATAAATACCGTAATTATTAATTATTATTATTATTACTAGTGTTAGTTCATGCAGCTGCTGGTGATGTTTACAATTGAATTACAGTACCAGTGGATGCATGCACAAGGGGTTGTAACTAGTGTGTGTAGATGTCCTCAATGTGTTCGTGCAGCTTGTGCGGCAGGTGCATGCCTCTTAGTATAGGGATCACATGGGCTCCTGCTTTTGTGCTTCTACTTCTAGTGTATTTCTATGATACACTAATACTATTAGTAATACTAATAGTAATACTAAAAAATAACACTAACAGAAAAATACTAACAGTAACATTTACAGTCAAATACTGAAAATGTAGTGAAGAGTAGGCAGATGCACGGAAATTCAGAGCATTGGTGTTAACACAGTTAAGATGCACTACTGTTACAAACCCATGCATACTGTGTAAAAACCGTTGTAATAGTATTTTTAATTTTAGTGATAAATTGGGTCTAGCATTTGGCATAGCTGGGTTCAAAGCAAACTGGACTCCATAGTTTATATGCAAGTATACCACTAACTAGACAGTCCTGTTCATTTATGATTGGTGTGTACCACTCATTTTATAAAGTATGCACTGCATGTTGAAAGTGTTAACTGCTCTGATATCTTGAATGGCCACATTTACATCACATAAAAAAATGTTTCCATTTATTTTTTGGTCATGTGCTGAAAGTGGTGAATGATCAGCATATTGCAGCCAAAGACTGCAAATATACCCACAATTTATGGCCACAGCTAGACTCTCCAGGCCAGTCACACATGACAGGGTCTTGGACTGCTCGCTCGCCAGCCTGGGCTGTCACAGACCTTGACATAAAATAAATGACAAAACCCCATGTTGTTGTGCAGTGATATAATGACTAGTTAAAATGTGAAGAAAGGATCCACATACACCACATAGTTTAGGAGGAGTTACACTTTTATTCTATGAACAAATTTTCGCCCTCTCAGTGAGGGCTTCTTCAGGGGAATGCCCAGGTAATGAGGTAACTATACATAATTTACACGTGAGAATGTAGTGCGTCAAAATAGATACAGAATGTACACACATGCACTTTCTAATTCTAAATTATTGTAATACTTTTACATATATAGACTAAGGTACAAAAGTACGTGCACAAGTTTGTGATATTAGTGCGTCATCACTGATGACATGAAATTTTTATGAAACACAAGTATTGACACGCGGTGTGCGGAGGAAGAAATGTCGCAGTTAAATATTTATAATAATAATGTTGTCATTAACACCATCATCATTAGTAGAATTTTCAAACGTGCAGTCAAGAAAAATCTAAAAATCACACACACAATTACAATGTTCATATTATGCTTACGGTATAGTCCGAATTAAAATATACGTGCATAAATTCTAGTACGTCTTTCCTGTCAGTCCGGAAGACAGCAATAGTTAATGACTCATGAGCATGACGTACTAAGTAGAAAATGCATCTAAAATAATAACACATTACTATTTTTACTGTTACGTACATCGTCATCAATATCGGTAACATACTCAGAACTCGCACACAAACAAAACTGACAAAAACATCAAATGTTGTAAAAAATCTCAGGCAAATCATGCGAAGAAAAAAAAGGGGGGGAGGGGGGGGCATAGATTTTCTAAGTTCAACTAGTCACGAATCTCTCTCTCTCTCTCTCTCTCTGGCCACTCCCACCATCCCCCGTGACCCAGTACTGAGAGATACTCTAGACAATCTTCAAACACGATTTGAAAGTAAAGGTGCCAATTCCCTCAACATTCTCAAAGCATGGAGGAATGCCATGTATGTGAGATACATGCAGCTTCTGCCCAAACACACTGCAGGAGTCCACAATGTGTTAAACTGTTATGGGAAGACTTCAACTATGACAATGAAACTGTCGCCCTTGATGGCTACCTCTCTCCCCATACCCCGGTCCCTGATCACCTGGCCAAGACAATAGTAAAAATCTATGAAGGGCCGGTACACACAGGCGATAACAAACTTATCGTCATCACTGTGCACTTCAGGAAGAGGTGGACAACCGGTGGCACCTGCATGATTCAGGGGAAGAGAAAGGGTCTGTGGGTGAGATCGGAGTACCGGGCCCTTTGTGTTTATGTACAACAGCTCCTGGCTGGTACAGCGGACCCTACAGAAAATGTCCCCGTCACCAGCAACCATCTTGCATCTGTCCCCGATTTTACAGAAAGTACCGTCACTTCACCCGCCACCCCTCCCAACTCATCACGGGGCCTGCTGTTGGCTGTCTCCCTAGTAGACACCCCCATCACCCTTACCCTCTCCACTCCCTCGGACAACAAAGAAGTCTCTCTTCTTGTGCAGACGGCGGAGTCGTCAATCGCAAGGGATTATCAGCCGACAGCCCTTCTACCCGACCACTCATCCCTGCTTAATTCCATCACCACATCTACTGGCCAACCACTTCAGAACGCCCACACTGATTTATCCCTTGTTGCGGCAATAGTTGATGGTGTAATGTCCACTGCCACGCCCCTTCCCGCAACCCGACCAAACACGAACTACAGTCCCCAGGACTGGGATTACATAATACAGAGGCCGCACCCACCACGGCCCGCGGGACTACCTGTCCTGAAGAGGACACCACTGACCCTGATACTCTGCGAGCGCAACTCAAAGTGCTTGTAACCTCATCACGGACCTTCGCGCTGACATCAGTACACTGTTTAAAGGACTTTCAGCAGCCCTAGCCATGATTGACCAGCTCGAGAGTCAGCTCCGTGATGAGGCGGTCAAGAGAGCCAGAGACCTGCAGGTTACAGAGAAAAGTGTGGGCGAGTTGTCCGATCTGGATGACAGAATAACTGGTGTGGAGACAGCTCAACACATCACAGACGGCACTGTCAACCAGCTATCCTCCGCCAAACAGAGCCACAAGCAGCGCCTGAGGGAAATTCAAAAACAGTTGAAAAAGAAGTCACCCCCTGCGTCCAACAGCTCGGACGCTGCCATGAGTGGTAACATTCAAACTGACATGTTTCCCAATGTTGACAGCTGTGCGTCTATGCGCCAGGTAACGGGCAGTGCAATCGCTGCTCCCTGTCACCCCTTCCCTCCACCCGTTATGCAAGAACTGGCCGCGGTACAGGCTGTGAGGGCAGCCGAGAAGATCCCAGAGCGCCTCATACCAGTGCAGATTACTGGCGGCCTGCCTGAGACTAACAACGGGCCTGACCATGCCAGCATCCAGCAGCAGCGTAACAACAGAGTGTCTCCAGAGGAGCAACTACTGCGACACACAGTGCAGAGTGACACCACCACGCTGGTCATTGGAGACTCTGTTCGCAATATCAAGGCCGAGAAGATGCCCACCTACCCTAGAGAGAAAGTAGAGACATTATCTGTCTCTGGCCTGCGAACTGCCCACCTGCTCAACTGGCTCCAGCGACAACACGCGTCCCACACAGCACTGGTGACCTTCCACGTGGGGGTCAATGACTGCAAACAAAAGGAAGTGACCAGCGCTGTGTGGGAACAGCTCGTCCGGGAATGCAAGCGGGTATTTCCCGACATTCGTCTGCAGGCATCCTCCATCCTGCCGACCGACAGTAGACACCAGCTGTACAGGGCCATCACTGCCTCCAACAGTAACCTGTTCCATGTGTGCAGAAAGCTGGGTGTCACACTGATAGATAACACTCAGGTCTTCACTGCTGTTGATAGGTTCCCGCATAGAAAATTCTACAGGCGCGGTGACCCCATCCATCCTAGTCGCCAGGGCACCATCAGTCTGGCTCTCAACATAAAGAGAGGCGGGCCAGCTACTGACGTCACCCCACCCAACAACCAGACTGCAGGTGGTGGTCGTGACCGCCGTCAGCGACGTGAAGGACACGCTGGCACCACCAACACTTATGCTGATGTCACAGCCAGCAGACAGTCAGTCTCTGTGGCAGCACCCAACCTGGAATCACTCTGTGGTGCATCCAGCTTTGGTGCTGCAACGGAAAGTCAAGGTGGACTGTCAGTGTCCTCTGCTGTAGCACCAAGTCTGGAATCACGGTACAGCGAATCCAGGTTTGGTGGTACAGCAGAGAGTCAATGTAGCTATCAGCAACAAATGCCGGGCCAGTATCCTATGTGGCAGCAACCACCGCTACCACCATACAGTGCCGCGTTTCCACAGTATCGCGAGGCGGGTCCATGGGGACACTTCATCATGACACAATCAGCGTATCCTTTCAGCGTCCCCCCACTCACATACACGCCATACGCACAGAAGGAACTGTGGGCACAGTACAGCCACCCCGTGCGTGTGTATTAGACTAATTTCCAGAACATTCAGTTACTCTTCCTTACATAACTTTGTGCTTTGCTATCACTGAACAGCATCGAATTGATTTACTTGCGTGCCATTGCTCATTTTGTGTTTGCGCAGAGACGTATTCATTTGTTTTTAACTTCAACCACTGCATGTGGACCAATATTAACATTGTCATCCTTTTGACTTCTGCCGACAGTACTCGTGACTACCGATCTACTCATTCTGTGCGATTTGTGATGCTTATAGCACTAGTACTTGTGCACCGGGACACTTTCTGTACTAGTGTTCTACGTATATTCACACAACGATCATATCTGTCCTTTCGCAGCGCTGACGGACTTATTTCCCCTATCGCGCAGCGGGGTCGGTTAGCTTTGAATGTTGAAGTGTGCTGAAGGGATTAGTCCCTCTTAGTGAACGTTGTGACGTTATTTTCTGGTCGCAAGGTAGTGAGATCTATGTTAGTTATTTCACTTGCCTCCCACATTCTGTGTGTTAGAGCGGTCTGATATTTTTTTTATTTTTTATTTTTACTTGTTTCACGATTTCAGTTCTTATTTGCCGTTGTATCATTTATAAGCTTTTTCATTAGTACTCTTTAGTACTGACATACATTAGCAATCATGGCGTATGATCGCCAGTTACATATTGGCCATTTAAATGTTTATCATTTAACTAACAAAGTTCCCGATCTGTGTGTCCTCTTTAGTCAGCCCAATCCATTTCACTTATTTGGTGTAACGGAATCGCATCTCAATCCTAATATCAGTGATGAGGCCGTTTCTATCCAGGACTTCACTGTACTGCGCCGCGATGCTGAATGCCCGGGACAAACGGGTATTGCAGTATACATTCATAATTCAATTAGCGGTATTACTCGCAGGCGTGGGGACCTGGAGTCAAAAACCGTGCAATGCATATGGGTTGAGTTAAGGGCAAACAAATCAAGCCCCGTGCTGGTCGGGTACATTTACAGGAACCCAGCATCAACATTTCAATGGTTTGACGACTTTATCGTCATGATGGATAAGGTCAGACAGTCCAGCTCTGAAATTTTGATCCTAGGCGATTTCAATATTAACATGTTTTTGAATAACCCTGCTTGGGAGTGCACCATGTCTATGTTTGGTTTAAAGCAGCTAGTTAAAACAGCAACTCGTGTTAGTCCAACTTCCTCCACCCTTATAGACCACATATAATATTTTTATATACAACTACTCAATCAAGGGTGATGGCAGTAGACATGCCTCAGGTAGGGATTAGCGATCACTACCCGGTGTGCTGTTGCTGGGCATTAAAAGCGGATAAGTCATTCTGAAAACATCAGCACACGACTATTAGATACAGATCACTTAAACACTTCAACAAGGAAATATTTCTTTGTAATTTAAGTAGCGCACCCTTTGATACAGTGTACTACCATAATGACCCCAACGATGCTTTGTCTGAGTGGTACGGATTGTTCCTTGGTGTCCTCGATAAACACGCTCCATTCAGAGAGAAACGGGTGAAGAACCCCCAGCTTCCCGCCTGGCTAAGTAAGGAAATCAAGGATGCCATGCAGCTCCGAGATGACTATAAAAGAAAGAAGGATTTTGTAGCTTATCGAAGGCAATGAAACCATGTTAAACAATTAGTGAGGAAAGCTCAAAGGTCACTTTTTCACCATCTTATGAATGGAAAGAAAGATGTTGTATCTGTGTGGCGAGCGATCGATGCTTTTACGAGGTCCCAAAATACCGCACAATGTACACAGTTATCAGCTGATATCTTGAATCAGTATTTCCTCTCGGCTGCCAGTACGTTGCTAAAAAATACATATACTGGTCAGTCTTTAGCTGTGTCAGAAAAGCTAAAGACGTTTTGTGCAGAACGGCTGGACCCTGATACGTCATTCAGCATTCCCCTGTTAACGATATACGACGTGTGAAAATCCATCTCGTACTTGGAGAACAAATGTACATCTGGCCATGATGGTATTAGTAGCTCAGTTCTGAAAATGGCCCTACCGTATATTGTAGATACCTTGACATTTATATATGCAACCTTTGCATAAAGCAGGGGATATTTCCATCTTCTCTAAAAACAGCCAAAGTGATCCCACTACCTAAAACGAAAGACCTTGCCGACCCTAACAAGTTCAGGCCCATTTCGCTACTGTCAACACTGTCAAAACTGATAGAAAGACACATTCACACACACTTACAACATTTTTTAGAAAAACACAAACTCATACATCCATTACAATCTGGCTTTCGGCGGAAACACTCCTGTCACACAGCATTGGTACACCTAGTTGACAGATGGCTTACTGCCATAAATAGCAGTCAAATGACTGGAGCAGTATTTTGGGACCTTTCAAAAGCATTTGACCACGTCAATCATAAAACTTTAGTTCAAAAACTTAATGTCTATCAACTAAGCGCAGACACACTTGCCTTCCTTACGTCATATCTGCATGGGCGTACGCAGTATGTCTACGTGAATGGTAAAAACTCACCTAAAGGGGTGATAGAGCACGGAGTACCACAGGGATCGATTCTTGGTCCATTATTGTTCTCTCTCTTCATAAACGACCTTCCATTACATATATCTGACTCCAGTGTAACTTGCAGTCTTTTTGCAGACGATGGAACACTGGACGTTTCGTCATCAGATTCTCCAAGACAGTTTAAATGAGGTATCTGATTAGTGCAGAAATAACGCCATGATACCTAATCCCACTAAAACCAAATGCATGCTGATTACCACACGGCAAAAGCATCAGTTGAACCCCCCCCCCCCTCCCCTTCAACTAACACTTAACGGCCAGCCTGTGGAGCAAGTCAGAGAACAACGCGTGCTTGGAATCAACTTAGACGACAAGTTGTGCTGGCAAGGCCACATTAATAAACTATGTAAAATAGTATCTAAAAATGTATTCCTCCTGTCGAAATTGAGACATTTCGCTGATGAGCCAACAAGGAAACTCTTCTACTATGCCCATATTCAGTCACATTTGGATTATGCCTCATCTATTTGGGACGATAGTAGCGATGTTAATTTTAAAAGTCTGAACTCGCTCCACAGAAGAGCCATTAAACTCATTGTTGACAGAACCTCAGAAGTCATTAGTACTGACAATAAGTTCAAGCTGTTAGACATTTTGCCACTTGAAAAACAGTTTAAGTATAATAAGTTGGTGCTCATGCGCAAAATCACCCTCTCAGAAACACCAGCCTATCTCAATAGTTTGTTCCACTTTGCTCATACGAGGTCCAGTCGAACACCAGGGAACAATCTTGTTGTACCGATGCCTCGACTGGACATTTATAGGTCGTCATTTTCCTATTCTGGTGCAAAGTAATGGAACTCTATTCCTGCGGATGATGTTAGAGCTGCGCCATCGCTTAAAACTTACAAGACCAAGCTGCTGAAACATCTAGACAAAACTTAATTTTTCCTTTTATTTTTTATTTCTATTTTTATTTTTACATGTAGCACCCCATGCCTTATGCAGCATTTCATGGATAGTCTGCATTCTCTTCTAACATTTATGAACGCATGTAATATACCGCTGGCATTCCAGCAAGCCGCATTATGTAATATCCGTGACCCCATGGACTCGGCTGGCCAGACGGGATGCCGTCAATATACCCAGCATTGGGCGCTCGCGCTG
Organism: Semisulcospira habei; assembly: GCA_036245525.1. Classification (NCBI taxonomy): domain Eukaryota; kingdom Metazoa; phylum Mollusca; class Gastropoda; family Semisulcospiridae; genus Semisulcospira; species Semisulcospira habei. The sequence continues at coordinate 260,654,198 of BTPG01000002.1, read as the reverse complement.
CATGGCAGTGCTGTGGTTTCTTCGCATCGACCCGCGCGCGCGCGATGATTGTGGGATCGCTATACATTACTTTTACTGCAGACTATAGCATCTAGCTGTGCGCGGTTTAGTGGCGCGGGGAGGACGTTATCGCGTGTGTGTGCGGGTATGTGTTTATCTGTGTGTGAGTGTGCAAGTGTATGTGTGTGCACGCGCGCATCCCTACGTGCTTGCATACACGCACGCACGCGCGTGTGTGTGCCAGTGTGTGTGTGTGTGTGTGTGCCTGTTGTATGTTTGTTGGAGTGAGCCGTGTTGATTTTTATGATGAGAACAATAGCGGTTTTATGTACAAAATCCTTTATACTTTTTATATTTGCTGTAGTAATCAGTATAGTTTTAAGTGATAGAATGTATGTGTACATGATATACTGATGTGTGTGTGTGTGTGGAGGGTTGTACAGGCTTGGCTTGGCGCCTGTAGGCTACAAGCTAATCTGGCACAAACCTGTGCACACGGCAATTGCACACCGGCGCGCATGTGTGTGTGTGTAAGAGAGTGATTTTATGTACTTTATTTTGTTTTGTAGTGTGTAGCAAGGACAAGAATGAAAACAGGTCTGCGCACCTATTCTTTTATCCTTGGAAAATAAAGTTTCATTCATTCATTCATTCTCTTTCTCACACCTACACACACATTTATAAAACACCAACTTCTAGGTTGCAGTAAACAGCACGTGCGCAAGTTTGTAATACACCATTGCTGATGACATAAGAAAATCATGTATTATTAGCATGGTCATGCAATGTTAGCAAGGTACAGTGGAGTCCAGTTAACACGAACTCGCTTAACACGAATTTCCGGTTAACACGAACCGTTTTTGCATTCCCTGCCAACGGCCCTCTTATTCTGTATTAAAATTTCACTGATAACACGAAATGCTTAACACGAAAATTCGCTTAACACGAAGCTGTTTTCGGTTCCCAATCAGAGCAATTTCACTATTATTCACCTGTTTAACACGAACACAGATTATAGTCTCAAACACCGAAAACCAATTCATGAAAGGGGCACTGCACGTGTCACTCTCGTGCTGTAGTACACATGATACAGATCAGAACGAACTCTAGCCTGTGATTGGCTGAATAGCCTTCAGTTGTTGTAATCCGTCTTCTTCTTGGCTAGAGTTTCTGAACTGTATTCATGCATCATTCGTGTACCAATACAACCCAACACTCCCTCATTTCAATTAACCACCGATCGTGGCTACCCCAAGGTAGAATAGAAGTCGATTAGGCTTGAAGTAAAAAAACAAGATTAATGAGATCCACGATTGTCTCTCTACACGGGCTGTCAATCACGCAAGACAGACTTTAATCATGGCGTTTATTAAATGACTGACCGTGTTGCTTTTACTGATGCGAGATTGTACTTCAACCCGTGTTGCTTTTACTTTACTATGGATTTTACCTGATGAATTTTACAGTAAATACGTGAGCTGTACACGTCTCCTTGTGTTTTCCTGTTGAGCTGAAGGTAAGGTAAGCATATTTAGTACGATAATGTGCACTTTTAACCTCGTACTCATTCATCCATGCATCTCTTACACACTTTTTCCTTGCCGGGAGGGCCGTGATAAATTTTGAGGCCATATTGGTTAACACGAAATACGTTTAACACGAAGTGATTTTCCGTGTCCCCAGAAATTCGTGTTAAGCGGACTCCACTGTATCTATATTATATAAATATACTGTCATGTCATCAACAACATTAACGTCATACTTAGAACTTGCACACTCGTGTTTCATAAAAGTTTCATGTCATCAGTAATGACTCACTAATATCACGAACATGTGCACGTGCTTTTGTATCTTGGTCTATATAAAAGTATTACGATAATTTAGAATTTGAAAGTGCATGTGTGTACATTCTGTATCTATTTTGACGCACTACATTCTCACACGTAAATTATGTTTTGTTTCCTAGTTACCTGTTACCTGGGCATTCCCCTGAAGAAGCAGGTATGAGAATCTTCCGCCTTTTAGCGGAAATCCGCTCTTTCGGAAGGTTCCAGGGTCACAAAAATAACTGATCTGACCCCATAAAATAAGGCTCAGAATGCATAGATTTTAACCATCTTTTCAAAAATTGTCCCCCCTAGCATCGCGTACCTGCTTCGCAGGTACGCGCACTCGTGGTTTCGCCACTCGACAGACTTTGGAATTTTTCCGCCTTTTAGTCATTTTAGGATTCTCATCTCAGAGAAGCCCTCGCTGAGAGGGCGAAAATTTGTGCATAGAATAAAAGTGTAACTCCTCCTAAAGTACGTGGTGTATGCGGATCCTTTCTTCACATTTTAAGTATTTCACTGTTGCTTGGATCCATATTTGGAGTGTGTGGTGCCAGCTTTCTTTAACTGGTTTTATATATATATAACATCATATAACGTCAGTTTTCAAAGAGTGTTAAATGTATCGTTGGTGTTCTAAAATGTATTGAAAGTTTAAACTTTTTTCACTAGGTGCTTTCTCACATTGTGGAACCACATTGTGCAGAGATTTAAACCCCATGTTGTAAAGTTATGTACAAACATGTACAGATTTGTTTTGCTACTTGCGGTAAACATTGTAGACACAATTATTATGTAACCGGGTTAGAAGATCAGGATCAGAAATGAGGGAGGAAACAACGTCGAAGACAGGGGTCGCTGTGACATGTCTTTATTTAGGTGTAGGAAACTGAAGAAACAGCGCCTACAAATGAAACAATGGCGCAACATTAGAAATCATAATAACTCCCATATATAACATCAAAGAATGTTTAGAATCAATCATGGCATTATATCAGCAGTCTAACTATCTATACCAAGCAATATCATCTTGAATGTCGAAAGTCAAATAACTTTTACATAATCCTAGCATATCATGTGAAGTATCAAAATCAAATAAATCAACAAATCAACGCAAAAGAAAGTCTTAAAATATAAATCAATGCAAAAGAAAAACACCAAAATAATTAATGAACTATTCTACTGTATGCGCAACCAACCAAACTTTGAGTAAACAATAAATCGAATATCAATACTAATTCAGAGAGCAAAATAAAAGGAGCATATAATAAGGGACATAATGCTGGGCACAGCACACACGCATATCATCTAAAGATTTATTCACATTCATTCCTCGTACACAGTCATACACAATGACAACACTCTCATACATACGCTATACCAGCTCAGTTACACTCTCAGGCGCCCTTGGGTACAGAGGTATATGGAGTGGCATCCACACGCTCACACACACTAGCGCAACTCATCATTCACATCCGTCCGTAATGACAACACAAACAGCCTGGGTCTAAACTAGTGTAAAACAGGGAGGCAGAATGCATATGTAAGACTAGGTGCATGTGTAGTCGGCAAAAGAATATAAAAACATCCTCACAAACCAAAAGAGAAGGGGGATCTTATGCACCATCATAATTTACTGGCCCACAGAATTACAGTGTTGATCTGCGATCCCGGACCACGCGACACTAGGCCGCGGGATGCAAAATCACAGACCAGCACCACAAAGTTCTCACTGGACCTAGTGGTCGGAGTACACTCATCTGCAATTCCGGACCCCACGACACCAGGCCGCAAGATGCCGAATTGCAGATCAGTGCAATGTCAAAGTTACTAGTCTGGTGGGCATGGCTCATGTGTTCATCTGCAATTCCGGACCGAACAACTCTAGGTCGAACGATGCAAAATCGCAGACCAGCACAACAGTGATATAACTCAGCAATTGTCAAGTCAAGCTAACGTGTCAATCTGCGATTCTGGACCGACAACTCTAGGTCGCCAAATGCAGAGTCACAGACCAGCACGAACAGTGGAGGGGGGCAGAAAAGAGGAAGAGCATAGACATGTCATAAGCATGACAAAAGTTCATAAAAGATAATATAATTGCCTCTATTTGGCATTGCTGTCGGTTGGCTTCTAAAAAAATCTAAGTACTTATAGAATGTCCTTAAGTCAAAAAGCCGCTTCCACAGGCCTAGGGCAAAATGAGTGGGAAACTGCTCCCCTTATCAACGATGTCAACAGTGTGTAAAGGAAAAATTTGTAAAGTACCTATTCCTCTCACTAAACGCTGAAGAATGTAAAGGGGTAACTTATTTAGAGCAGGGGCAGGTCCTGCCGATAAAAAAACACAATTAAAAGGAAGGGGGGAGTGTGGGGGAGTGACTTCCAAATGTAAACAAGCCAACCGGAAGCAGACGCCAAGCAGAAACAAAATGGCTGCGCATACTAAATATAAGTGTGACGTCACGCTAACAGCGTCCCAGCCCATGCGGTACGCACTATTCGGCTAAAAGCTATGCATGTCAAAGTGAGGAAAATAGAAGGGACATGAAAGCCTACATAATCAATCCTACACAATCAAATTAACGCTATAGTATAATCATAAAAGCAACGTGAGGAGGATAGCAAGGAACATGAAAGCCTAATCAAAACAATCTCTGTCAGACAAGGCAACATTTCAACATTTCCTACAACGATGCCAAAATACTTTAGCATCACTGGAGCAAATGGCAATAACTCTCATTGTACAAGAAAACAGAAAGCTATCCAAAGGCAGAAGCATTGAATCAGAGTACACATTACCTTTATGCTGTTTTGCCCCAAAATAATTCTGTCACAAAATTCCGATCTCCATCGGAAGACAAATGCTACAGTACGAGAAGCGACAAAACTAGAAATCACTGAAATCCACTATCGCAACAAAGTTACACAAAGTTCCGGCTGCCAAAAATGGCTACAAAGTTGCCGTGAAGGCACTCTCAGCAATTACGTCTTCAGTTTACTCCTAACTCTAGGGCAAAACATGCATCAATGCACCGATATACATCAGGCATCAAAGTTCATCAATCAACAAAGTTCAAGACCAAAAATACAATACATGAGCTACTTACAGAGCTAAGAGGGAGTCGACATTGTAGTTCTTCCTAGTTGTATCTTCGTAGCGGCACGAGTGGTCTGTGGCAAAGTAACGGCTGTGTGGTACTGACCGCAAGCGCGCTACGGAAGGGGCTTTATATACGGCAGGCGTGGGCCGCAAAGAAAGCACCACTCGCGTGCTTCCAGAATTTGGTGCTTTTGGAGCCGGGAAGCTGAAATTTGTGCTAAAGTGGACTAGGTTCTCTGACCATAGCTCTGATACTACTGAACCTAGAACCTTGCGGTTTGATACTAATGAAAGATCCGCAATTGTAGTTTCACTAGTATCAGACATTGATTTGATTACAGACAGCTAAAATTAACTATGAATTTTTAAACGACTTTTCTCCATCGACCTGGTCGGTGTAAAAGGTGCAAACTCCCAAAATAATGTTTAACCCACACTCGATCGGACTAGAAATAGATTACAAAATGAAAGAGACTATCATGCTGAATCTTATGGATCTTGGTTTAAAACAATCGGTACAGGCATTGAGGAGATATTCAACTTAGAATGCCTCATCACAAACACAAGCTATCATCGCCATTGTAGGCACCGGATGCTAGAACAAAGCCACAAGGTGGCCGACGCGGTTGCGTCCCCTGAATAGACACTGAATACCTAGTGGTCTAGAAGTAAGCCAGAGGGGTCGGACTAACACAGGCATCAATGAAAGCAATACCTTGCGAGACCTTACATTGAAGGAAAACCACTGAATGATAACACACACCACTTTTGCATTGCAACAAACAAAATTACATCAGGTGGGTTATGAGAGCCATTACATCAGGTGGGTTATGAGAGCCGGGTGTACCCGGTCACATCTCAGCCCACCGAAAAGTGCCAGCGTCCGTGCTGGCGAACCAAAAAAAAACCCAGAAACATCAGGCTGTACGAACCTGAGGTTAATGAACAACACAAAATCCTTTTACCCTCCTATGTCAACATATTATGATAGACAAATGGCTACTTCCAAAAATAATAGATCTCTTCCATTGTCTTGCATTGCAAGAATCTGACAGGATTATTGCAGTTAAGACATATTAAACCTGACCAGACAAAACCCCATGGAAGAGACAGAAAAAAAAAAGAAAAAAAAAAAAATGACCACAGGCAAACAGAGTCCATACTGGAGGGTTAACATCATCCATAATAATTCAGCTTGATATAAATTTGAACATAATCAGTCCGTATCCACAAGTCCATTTCATGATTAGTCGGCTTCCACAGTTCATAGCTTAATTCTTGCTTCCACAGTCCATCATATGAAGATCAGGTCACTAATCAAACCAAAATTACATTCTTGAACTAAATATCAACCTCTAAGCTTCTCTACTATCTACTATAATGCACTACACAAATGATCATTTGTAACTGTACTACACACACTACATAGCATGGACAGTCCTAGGTAGTCCGGATGCTTTAATGAAAATTTCGGCACAAATTGGAAATCGGTGAGCGGCAGTGGCACACATCTTTTTCAAGTCTATATGTCTCAGGGCACCCTAACTTGCTTTGGGCAAACCATTCCCCAGTGTGATTTGTACCTAGGAATGGTGGCCAAAAGCAGGTTTCCGGACGCTAACAGACCTGGCTCTAATCCGAGTTGAAGGCCTGAGAGGTGCACTTGGATGCACAACAGGTGCTGGGTGAGCTGTCATATGATCCTCCAAGGTCGGAGCAGGTGCTGCGGCTTCACTGGATGGTACCTCAGGTTGCACAGGAACTGGAGGGGCCACGGGTGCGGGGTTCAGAACGTTAGGCCCAGAAGGAGGTGTAAGGAGCCCTGGTGGTACATACGCCAGTAGCAAATCAAAACCCCCCAGTTCTGTTTCTTGTGCTGGAGGGGTTGATGGTTGTTCCTCCAAGTCTTGCAGGAAACTGCTTGAGGCTGGCAGGAGGTTTATGCGGTGGACCACTTTCTCTGGTCCCCCTGATCGTGGCATCACACCATAGACTGGGCTGTCTGCGTATGGTCGTCTTGTGACAATATACAGTTCTGGTAGCCACAAGTCTTGAAACTTGTTGCGGCCAAGGACTCGGTTCCTAAGATAGACCAGGTCCCCAATGTTTAGAACATGGTCACTGGCACCTTTGTTGTTTCTGCGTGCTCTCTCTGCAGCTGCCCGCTGCAACTGTTCATAAGCCTGTTCATGGGCCTGATGTAGACGGTGCTCATGTTGTTTGACCCAATCTGCTGGTCCAACGGCTTTCATTGTCGTTGGTCTCCCGAGAAGGTCGTCTATTGGCAACCTGGGTTCTTGCCCAAACAGCAGGAAGTAGGGGCTGAAACCAGTCGATGCATGCGGCGTTGTGTTGTATGCTTGTATAAGTTCTGGCAGATGAGTTGGCCATCGACTCTTTCTTTCCTGTGACAAAGATGTAAGGAGCCCAAAAATAGTACGGTTGAATCGCTCACACTGGCCATTCCCTTGGGGGTGGTATGCAGTGGTGTGTGACTTCTTGATGTTGTAGCAACGACACAGCTCGGCGATGAGTTGCGACTCGAAGTTGCGACCCTGATCACTATGAATCCGCTCTGGGACTCCGAAACGCTGGAACCACTGCTCCACCAGAATCTTGGCGGCTGTTGATGCTTCTTGATTCCGTGTGGGAAAGGCCTGTGCAAACTTCCAAAATAATGTTTAACCCACACTCGATCGGACTAGAAATAGATTACAAAATGAAAGAGACTATCATGCTGAATCTTATGGATCTTGGTTTAAAACAATCGGTACAGGCATTGAGGAGATATTCAACTTAGAATGCCTCATCACAAACACAAGCTATCATCGCCATTGTAGGCACCGGATGCTAGAACAAAGCCACAAGGTGGCCGACACGGTTGCGTCCCCTGAATAGACACTGAATACCTAGTGGTCTAGAAGTAAGCCAGAGGGGTCGGACTAACACAGGCATCAATGAAAGCAATACCTTGCGAGACCTTACATTGAAGGAAAACCACTGAATGATAACACACACCACTTTTGCATTGCAACAAACAAAATTACATCTGGTGGGTTATGAGAGCCATTACATCAGGTGGGTTATGAGAGCCGGGTGTACCCGGTCACAATTAAAACTGGTAAATGCTGGGGTTTACTGACCACATAATTTGATGTAATTTTCCATTTTTATCGTTTATTTTGACTTCAGTGTTGATAATACCAACATGTTCAGTTGTAAAGTTATGTTCAAACTTGCCATTTTCACACATTATTCCCTTGTATTATCAATTTCAAACCTGATAATTACATCACTGCTGTTCTGTAGTGTAGTAGAAAGCTACAGGTGCTTGTGATTTTTATTTTCTGGTTCTTGTCCATTTGTGGAGGTACTGTTTTGCTGAAATTTGAAGCTCATGGTGTAAAGTTATGTACAAACAATTACAATATGTATTTGCTGCTTTCATTACTCGTTTAGACACAATTTTGGGATAAATAAAAGTGTATTTGTTTAAAAACACATCACTTGAGTAGTGTTTTGTTATTTTTGGATTTATGCATGTTAGTTAAAGAGCCTCAAGTTTGTTCGTCAAGGTGTAAAGTTATGTTCAAGCATTGTGTGTTTCTTGTTTTTAGCCATCAATTCTTTCTGTGTTGTGAATGGTATATTTTTCCTAAATTATTCTGTAATCTACAAGAGTTTAGTACACAATAAAGGGAAAACACACCATCTTAATTGACTTTCTTTGCTGTGTTGTCAAGGATTTCAAAATTTTTGTTCATAAGCAAGTTGTCCAATATTTTTTAAAGTTTATAGCTACTGCGTTCACACTTATCTAAATTAGGATAGTTTAGAATCTATCAATGTGCAATTGAAATTGTGTGTTTAATACCACACACAATTTTTTTATATAATTTATGCATTTTTTTGCATAAATGTATAGCTGGGTGTAAAGTTATGTTCAAACAATTTCAGTGTTGCGCCATTGTGTATCTATTCACCCCATCAAACTTCTTCCAAAACCCTCTACGCTACCATGAACACACTCCTAGGCACTCCTAAAGACACTCCTCTCCCCAACACACACAGCAGAGAAGAACTCCCGTCCGCATTTTCCACCTACTTTTCCGACAAAATTCAAACTGCGCAACACACTCGACTCTCTGCCTTCTCCTCCTTGCCCCCTGGGGGACTTGGGTGGGGTTAACTACTTTTTAGTTCCCAGGGTCACCCTGGTCAGCCCCACAGGGTGGGTTTTTCTCTCTATTCTGGGGCATGTGTTTCTGTCTACCCGAGGTCCATTCACCTGTATTTGCCTTTTTAAAACTCTCCCTACTGTCTGCACTGCCTGTAGCTCTTGATATTGGATGTGTGTTGCTAAATGGTCTTAGCTTTATTTAGGCCCCATGTGTTAGGTTTATTTAATGTATTTGACCGGCTGGCGACATACATTCAATGTTCTGTTTAGTTTTTTTTCACAAGCAGTGCAGGCACGTCCTGAGAAAGCCTTGTTGCTGTCGGGACGTTAAGCAATGTACAATCAATCAATTCTCCTCCTTGCCCTCCCGACACCCCCTTTTCCGGCACCCCCCTCTCGTCCTTCTGTCCCGTCTCTCAGGAAGAAGTCCTCAAGACCATAAAGTCCATTCCTCTCAAAACCTGCGAACTAGACCCCCTCCCAGCTTCTCTCTACCGGGACGGCCTTCCAAAACTTCTGCCCTTTATTACCGACATCATCAACACATCTAGAGAACGGTTCAGTCCCTGATATCTTCAAGTCCGCCATCGTCTGTCCTCTCCTCAAAAAACACAACCTCGACCCAAACGAACTCAAAAACTATCGCCCAGTCTCCAATCTCTCTTTCCTGTCCAAGCTTCTTGAGTAGGTTGTTCTCAACCGCCACCTTGCAGACAACAACCTCCTCAGTCCCTTCCAGTCTGCCTATCGCAAACATCACAGCACTGAAACAGCCCTTCTACACATCTTAAACGACCTGCTTCTCTCCACCGACTCGGGCAACATCTCCCTTCTTACGCTACTCGACCTCTCTGCCGCCTTTGACACCATAGACCACTCTATCCTCCTCCACCGCCTTCGTCACTCCTTTGGCATCACTGACTCTGCTCACTCCTGGTTTCTCTCCTACCTCTCCGACAGACCGCAGTCCGTCACCATTGACGACGTCTCCTCCAACCCAGTCACCCCCCACCCGGGTCTGCCCTGGGGGACTTGGGTGGGGTTAGGTACTTTTTAGTTCCCAGGGTCACCCTGGTCAGCCCCACAGGGTGGGTTTCCTTTCTATTCTGGGGCATGTGTTTCTGTCTACCCTTGGTCCATTTACCTGTATTTGTCTTTTTAAAACTCTCCCAACTGTCTGCACTGCCTGTAGCTCTTGATATTGGATGTGTGTTGCTAAATGGTCTTAGCTTTATTTAGGCCCCATGTAGGTTTATTTAACGTATTTGACCGGCTGGCGACATACATTCAATGTTCTGTTTATTTTTTTTTCACAAGCAGTGCAGGCACGTCCTGAGAAAGCCTTGTTGCTGTCGGGACGTTAAGCAATGTACAATCAATCAATCAATCCAACCCAGTCACGCTCTCCTGCGGAGTACCACAGGGGTCCGTCCTGGGCCCGGTCCTTTTCACACTCTACCCCTCCCCCCTGTCCAACATCATACAGTCTCACCACATACGCCACCACCTCTACGCTGACGACTCACAACTACTAGACAAAGACAAACTCGACAACACTCAGTCACTACTGACTCAGACGGCTGACTGCTACGAAGACGTGAAAAACTGGATGACAGAAAACAAGCTTAAACTGAACGACGACAAAACGGAAGCCGTGCTGGTAAGCACTCGCCAGAAACTTTCCCAGCTCCCTCCCTCTCTCCACCTTCAACTCGACAGCACCCCCATCTCCCTCAGTGACTCGGCCAAAAACCTTGGCGTTATCCTTGATTCCTCTCTTACTATGACCAGCTTCGTCTCCGCCACTGCCCAGGCATGCTACTTCCACCTCCGCCGCATCAGTCAGATCAGAAAATACCTCACCACCGAAGCTGCCACCAAACTTGCTGTCTCTCTCATCCTATCTCGCATCGACTACTGCAACTCTCTCCTTTCAGGCCTCCCTCACTCCACCACTTCCACTCTCCAGCGCGTCCAGAACAATGCTGCCCGCCTCGTCCTCAGAAAGAAAAAATCCGACCACATCACTCCCCTGCTCAAACTCCTTCACTGGCTTCCCATCCCACAACGCATCCAATACAAGATTCTGTCTCTCTGCTACAAATCCCTGAACAACTGCGCTCCTGCCTATCTCTCCAACTTACTTCACCCCTACACTCCTTCCCGCTCCCTCTGCTCCGCCTCCGACCCTCTCAGTCTCCACATTCCCCGCACCAAACTCAGCACTTTCGGCCCCCGCTCCTTCTCAGTCTATGGTCCATCCACCTGGAACACTCTCCCACTCTCTCTCCGTCAGAAAGACTCTCTCTCCTCCTTTCAGTCCGCCTTCAAAACTCACCTCTTTCAACAGTTCTAGCACACTCCCCACAAAAGCTGACTGTCGCAACGTATTTCAACATTTGTTGTACATGAGTCATTGTCTAAAGCGTGCGCATGCGTGCGCGAGTTGTGAGTGCGTGCTTAGAGTTATAATTATTATTAGATAAGCGCATTATAAATACCGTAATTATTATTAAACTTTCTTTGAAGTTTAAGCATAGCCTAGTAAGGAAAGAACAACATGATAATTTTATACAGCATGAATCTACTTTGTGAAAGCTAGAAAATGTGTTTTATAAATGTGTGACGATGTAAATGTTTTGTACAAACCATAACGTTTTTTCGCCAATTACACCCAAACGATTTCTCATGGGGAAATTATTTTGGGGGGGCATGTTACTTATGACTAAACACATCACAATCATGCAAAATGATGCTCATATGTTTAAGTTCAAAATCAGAGACCCATGTCACACTCTTTGGACACCCAGTCGTACTCTTGACCATATATATATATATATATATTTTTTTGGCTTGGGCGACGCCTTTGTTATAAGTAATGAATATATATATATATATATATATATATATATATATATATATATATATATATATATATATATATATATATATATATATATATATATATATATATATGCATGCCATCGAACGACACACTGCACCGACTGACTCACCAGCTGTCTTGGGTGCAGTCAACCTGTTTGACTGACATTCTCATAAGACTCTGTATTTGCAAGGGCTCTTGAGAATCTAGCGGCCAATTCATGTATGTCTTTGTGCAAGTAATGCCAAGCAAGTATACCTCATCCTGTACCTAGGTTAAATGCACTAGTGGCGCTATTACTGTGATAGTCACACTTATCCGGTCGCTCAGACTGGTCCTAGAACTAGAACTGCACACGCAGGTAGGCTTGAACGCTCATAGTGTGGTCTCGTACTTTCTAGCTTTTGTTATAGGGTATTGCTAAGCCCACGCTGTTTGTCAACGGTACCATGTATTGGGTACAAACACAGACACACTACAAAGATATATGGATTGACTATGATACTAATTACTATGATAGTTATCTAGTAGTAGTAGTACTATGATAGTCAAATGTCACGTGATTCTTTCTCCAAGATTGCTCATTATAAGTGCAGGGAGCACACACTCTAAGCCAATCTAGTGCACTGACCGGTCCCATCGATTGGAAAAACAAGATGAGGATTTCATCCCAAAGTCTACCGTATTGTTTGAAACTCACATGCGTTTTTCTGTAACTTAAAGAACATTCAGAGTTGTTCATGTTTTTTTAATCTTATCCTTCTGATCCATTTCCCTCCTCTATGCCCTTAGCAATGTCTATGTACCCAGCATCTGTCAGTGATCATTTTCCTATTTGTTTTTCATTATCTGCGAAGTTGCCAAAGAAACCTCATATGGAGCATATAACCATCCTCTACAGATCATTCAAAAAATTTAACCAAGATGATTTTTGGCATGACCTTTCCCAAACACCATTTTCCGATGTGTATAACTATAACGATCCGTATGTAGTGCTGTCCCACTGGTATAAGTTGTTCCTCGGTGTTCTTGACAGACATGCCCAGAGGTGCACTAAGCGTGTTAAACACCCCACTGTGCCTGAGTGTCTGACGGATGAGATTAAAAGTGCGATGGAACTAAGAGATCTATTGAAACAACAAAAGAAATTTAACGAGTACCAAAAACAGCGAAACATAGTTTTAATCATTAGTACCTAAAGCACAGAGGCAGTATGCTGAAAAGAATATTGCGGGCGGCAAAGACATACGCAGCGTGTGGCAGGTGATTAACACATTTACTAAAGGACAATGTAGCAAATCAACGAGTGCCCCCCCGCACCTTACAGCTGATGTATTTAATAAACACTTTCTGAACATTGCTAAAACCCTGTCACAGACAAACACCAGTGAGCCAGGTGAATACGTATGTTCAGAACAATTGAAACAGCACAGTCAGATAAACGCTGGCAATACTTTCTCAGTTCCCCTAATGACCGTCCTTGATGTAGGAAAATCTATAACCAACATGAAAAGTAAAACATCTTGTGGTGTAGACGGTATTAACAGTAAAATCCTGAAAATTGCGCTCCCTTATATTGTTGAATCGTTGACCTTTATATATAACTTTCGATTCAAAAGAGCATCTTTCCCGATGAATTGAAAATAGCAAAAGTTACTCCTCTACCAAAAAGCAAAGATCTGAGCGACCCAAGTGAGTACAGACCTATTTCAATCTTATCAGCAGTGTCCAAACCACTTGAAAAGCATATACATAATCATTTACTTCAATTCCTGGAGGAAAACCGCCTTATTAGTACAGCACAATCAGCTTTTTGGCCTAAACATTCGTATCAGACAGCCTTAACTCTCATAACCCACAAATGCTTACTGCCATAAATGAGTCCAAACTTTCAGGTGTAGTATTTCTAGACTTTAAAAAAGCCTTCGATCTCATTAACCACTCAATCTTACTAAAGAAGTTACCTTTATATCACATTGACTCAAATGCAGTCGCTTTTCTCTCGTCCTATCTCTTAGACAGAACGCAGAAAGTGTTCTTGAATGGTAAATACTCAGCGGAAGGACTGGTGACCGATGGTGTTCGTCAGGGATCCACCCTAGGACCGTTATTATTCAACATCTTTATAAATGACCTTCCACTGTCAATATCACACCCCGACACAAACTGTGAACTATTTGCTGATGATACATCATTACATGTATCTGATAAAAATGTTTCAACCGTGAGCACTGTCCTCCAACATAGCTTAGATGAAGTGTCAACTTGGTGTGAAGAAAATCATATGGTTATTAGTATTCCTAAAACGAACAGTATGTTGTTGACGACACGCCAAAAGCATCAACATGGTTTGCAACCCCTTGCGCTGTCCCTTCACTCTCAGTCCATAGAGCAAGTGTCAAAACATCGTTTTTTAGGAGTGACAGTCGACGAACAGCTCAGCTGGGAGCCTCACATAGAAACTGCATGTAAAACTATTTCGAAGAATCTCTTTTTATTATCCAAATTAAGTCGTATAGTTGACATTGATGCTCGAAAACTATTCTTTAACGCACACATCAAGACACATTGTAATTATGCTTCCAATATCTGGGACGGCTGTGGAGACATTCATTTGAAAAAAATTAATTCCCTTTACCGGCGAGGTATTAAACTTATTCTTCCTGGTTCGTCCCCTACTGATGAAAGACTGAAGGCCCTTAATATCCTACCACTTCGTGAACAATTGGAACTTAATAGATGCTTACTTGTGCAAAAAATTCTAAACGATGCCGCCCCTCCCTATCTCCGTGAGCTGTTTTCCCACACGAATAGAGAGAACACGAGGAACAGCTTACTCCATCTCCCAAAACCGAGAATCGACATCTTCAAATCTAGCATATCATTTTCCGGTGCTAAGTCATGGAATAACTTGCCCTCTCATTTAAAGTCTATTTCAAAGTTATCTATCCTCAGAGCTCGCGTCCATAAATATCTGCTGTCGTGAATGTTCTATCTTTCTGCCTAGTATGTTGCTCCAGCACAGCAGATTGCTGCAGGTTATGTAATAGTTCGACTGTCTGCTTTAACATGTCAGGTTCATATGAGTGTATATATATATATATATATATATATATATATATATATATATATATATATATATATATATATATATATATATATATATATATATTTTTTTTTTTTTTTTTTTTTTTTTTTTTCTTCTTCTTTTTTTTTCTTTTTTTCTGAGGGTGGGAGGGGGGGGGGGTGGGTCTTTTTACTTTTATGTGTTTTATCTTTTGCTGTATCGTCTGATGTATTTTATATGTGTAGAATAGCAGGACAGTTTGGAAGATAGGCATTGCTATGCCTAAAACTTTTTATCCTGAATAAAACGTTTCATCATCATCATCATCCTCTCTAGCCCAACCTCTGATCAACACACGCAGGCGCACACAAATAAAGACGGACACACGATGCTTCCCGCCAGTGGTACGTTCTGTGGGCTAGTGTAGCAACAAGAATTCTAAAGAAGAATAGCATGAGCAGCAAATTTGCAAAATGACGTTACTAATGCTTCACATGGTGACATCGCTAGCCCCACGATCCGATGTACACGGTGACTAATGTGATGTTTCACATCAATCATCTGACCATCACAGCCTTTTCCAGGGCTGACCTTTTTTCTTCCAGACAGCCTCTTCCAGGGCTGACTGTTGATGGAAGTATAATGAGGCTCCAAAACTTGTAAAAATGAATTAATTATTATTTCAAAAGTTGAAGAGGTACAACGCTGGATTACTAACTCATTCAATATCTCCCTTTAATCTAGATAGTGTTATGCAAAGTATCTAGTAGTAGTAATAATAAGAAAAATTACAGACTCAAATGTGCATCAACTGGTGTTTGTGAAACGGTCCTTTTTTCATTAACATGTATTCTAATTATTTTAAAAATTAAAGTGCCTTGAGATAATTCTATTAAAGACAATATCCTTAAGTTTCAAGCTTGTCCATCCTCAAATGCAGGCTCTAGTCGCTGTCATGTATACACACACACTCGGCGCTTTTTGGCTCACGTGCGAAGCAATAAGTGAGTGTGTTTTGGGCCATTGTTCGTCCGTCCGTCGGCTGTGGTAATAATAATAATAATAATAATAATGAGTACTTTTATAGCACCTAACCTCGAATTAGAGCTCTAGGCGCTTAACAAAAACTAATTTTACAAAAATAACTAATTACAAAAATGCAATTTTACAAAAAGTATTAAAAACAAAATACAACGCACTCTATTAACAATCTATTAAGTCACCATTCAAAAATGCTACACTTATGGACTCATACTCGCACTCATGCACACACACACGCACGCACGCACACACACACACACACACACACACACACACACACACACACACACTACTTTTAATAGAGATAGAGATGACTTCAACATGACAGGTCTGTGACAAAAGTAATTCGTAGCAGACAGAAAAAAGATGGGTCTTTAGGCCTCGAGAGCGCAAATTCTGTCTTGAGGGTGTATACAGCTGGTGAAGAGAGGCAAGGTAGTGTGGGAAGAAACAGGTAATAGAACTGTGAGTCATGCATGAAAATGTATACTGAATTTTAGCTGTTGCAGGTAACCAGTGAAGAGTAGACAGATGGGGTGTGATATGATCCGATCTAGGGACTCTTAAAAATCAACCAAGCAGCTGAGTTTTGAATTTTCTGGAGTTTGCCAATCAGACACTGAGAAAAGCCAGCCAAAAGAGCATTGCAATTTAATCTAATTTAGACAAAACAAAAGCGCAGACCAGTATTTTAGTTGCTTCAGGTGTCAGATAGTGGCAGACTGAAGCAATACATCGCATTTCAGTATAGGCGGATCTGCAAACATGAAGGCGCATGCACAGGCTACTATAAAGTGTGACACCCAGATTTTTTACATGGGGGAAGAAAGGGGACAGTGGCACCACAGATTTGTAATGACTGGGGGAGTGTCAGCATCTTCATCAACCTCGGGGAAGCAATGATCATGGCCTCGGTTTTTCCGTCATTCAAGTGTAATTTGTTTGAAGTCATCCACATTTTAGTCTCTGAGACACACTCCTTAAGGCTCTCGACTGCCCATAATCTGATCAGGTGAACATGTCATGGAGTTGAGTATCATCTGCAAATGCATGATGTGATATAGAAAAACAGTTAAAAGACACTGGCCAGCGGCTGAACATGCAGGGTAAAGAGGGCTGGTCCAAGAACTAAAGCATGTGTTTCATCCCAAAGTCTACGGTATTGTTTGGAGCTCAGATGAGTTTATCTTTTAGGAACATTCAGAGTTATTCATATTTTAGGCTTATAATGCTGTTCCATTTCCCTCCTCTCTAAGTCAACCTCTGATCAACACACACGTTGGGGCACAAAAATAAAGACAGACACACGGCACTTCCAGCCATTAGTAATAGTACGCTATGTGGGCTTGTGTAGTGACAGGAATCCACCTCCTTCTACTCTAACCCACCCTCTGATCCACACACACTGGCACACAGAAATAAAGACGGACACTCAGAAATTCCCGCCATTCGTAAGCTCTGTGGTCTGGCGTAGCATAGCTATTCTGAAGAAGAATAATAGCACGAGCAGCGAAATGACGTCGCTTCAAGCTTCACATCATGGCATAGTGATGACTCGATGTTATACGTCACTCATCGCAATACTAACATTTGACATATCAGAGGATCAACTTTGCAATTTTTTGGCTGATTTTCACACCTAGAGCTTACAGGTCACAATTTGACCTAATCCTACCCCAGGGCTTGGACAAATAGCAGGCTTATGCAAACACTGTTTATGAAAAATAATGCGAGTTGATGAGACGATAGTTTTTTTCATAAAAGAAAAATTAAAGGTATGTTACTAATGTTAGCTGTTTTACATATGATTCCAAAAGAATGGTGCACACAATTGTCTGATTTTCACACATAGGGCATACACTACAGGTCACAATTGACCTAATTGTACCTGACAGCTGAGACAAACTGTAGGATGAAAAATCATGCAATTATTAATGAAGTTGTTTTTTTTATAAAAAAAATATTCATTTGTTTTAAGATTAACCCATATAATTTGTAAAATTAATCCCAAAGACATGAAAATATATTTTTTCAAAAAATATTTAATTATCACTTAAAATGTTCAAGAGATACAATGCTGGTTAACGAACTCATTCAATATCTCCCTTTTTATATACAAAATATCTAGTAAAAATAAGAAAAATTACGGTCTCTAGGCTGATCAACCGGTTTTTGTGAAACAGCCATTTTCTTGCCAATGAGAATCTTAATCAAAACATCGAAAAAAGGTCTCGAGATAATTCTTTTAGGGACAATATCCTAAAATGTAAACCTTGTCCATCCTCAAACGCGGGCTCTAGTCGCTGTCACATACACACACACACAGCGCTTTTGGCACCAAAAAGACGTTCTCTAGCAAGGTTTGCATAGCTAGACGTGACGTCATTTTTATCTTGTTTCTTCTTTGCCAGAATTTCTGCCCCGCACACCAAAAACGTCATGTGCATGCTCCAGAATGTGCTTTGTCCAGCCCCATTTCAAAGTCTATCGTATTTTCAATATGGTAGACAAAAACATGTCAGCATACTGTATTATTCATTGGTGTGTTTACTCACAAACCAGATAAGTGAGGCTAGGTCTGGTAGAACAGTACACATACCAAGGGGAATTACTCAGTGCTGGACATACAGTTAGATCTCCTGCTCCCTCCTAAGGGGCAGGGGATCTAACTCTTTGTATGTCCAGCACTGAGTAATACCCCTTGCTGTGTGTATTGTTCTGTTCGTACCTACATGTACTTTGTTTTTTTCAGAGAAGACCAGAAGAAACAGGAGAAGCAGGTGAGAGGGGGAAGAAAGGACAGCGAAAGCAGCAGAAATCCAGAGACAGAACAAGGTATACTGCTGCTTTGGATTATTGTCGTTTTTGCAAAAGTGAGCTGATGTAATGGGCCAGTGGTCATCCGTCCTGTGTCCGTCTAAACTTTAACATTGGCATTTTCTCTGAGACTATTCAAGCCACAGTCTTCAAACTTGGCCCAATGATGCTTTTTGGCAAGACCGTTCTAAACATACCAAATTCAGTGACCTCTCTCAAAGATAATAATAATAATGAGTACTTGTATAGCGCCTAACCTCGGATTAGAGCTCTAGGCACTTTACAAAAACTAATTGTACAAAAATAACTAATTGCAAAAACACAATTTACAAAAAGTATTAAAAACAAAATACAATGCACTCTATAAACAATCTATAAAGTCACCATTCAAAAATGATACACTTATGGACTCATGCTCGTGCGCACGCACACACACGCACACACACACACACACACACACACACACACACACACACACACACTACTTCTAATAAAGATAGAGATGACTTCAACATGACAGGTCTGTGACAAAAGTCATTCGTAACAGACATAAAGATCAAGGTCACAGGGGATCAGAAAAAGGTAAAAATTGCCATATATTGACAAAATGAGTTTTAAACTTCAAATCCAAACTTGGCACAAAGATACTATGCATACTAATTGGATGACCCCTCAGACAGGTCAAGGGTCACAAGAGATCAGGAAATTTGTATGTAAAAAATAGCTATATTTTTGTTTTTAAAAAATAGCTATATTTTTTACAAAAGATTTTTTTTTTCTTTTCTGAAATACTACTCATATGAACCCAAACTAGGAACAGAGATACCGGCTAAGACCTTCCTATGCATGCTAATTTGAATGACTCATCAGAAAGGTCAATGGTCAGGGCAGATCAGGAAGTATGTCAAATAAAATAGTCATTAAAATAAATTCTTACATGCAGTTTACAACTTCCAGCCCAAACCTAGTACAGAAATACATGGTTGTATGACCTGCATGCTAATCAGCATTTTTGCAAAACTTTCAACTAGTTTTGGTAGAAAGGTAGCTGACAATTAGTCTTTTCTATGCATACTATATTGGTCCACTACTCACGAAGGTCAATGGTCACAGGAGATTGACAGATGGATTTTAAAAAATGCATACATTTTGAAAAAAACGTGAATGTCACAGCTACAAGAGCCAACCCTTTACTTGTAATATTAGGACACTTGCTTATTTCAGTGACCTGTCAGAAAGGTCAAGGTCACAAAGGTCAGATTAATCATGTGGATCATTAATTCATGTGAGCCTTAAAGTTATTCTCCCCAGGATCAAGCATCTCAACACAGTCAGAAAACTGCAACAGATACTGCTGACAGTATTATGTATGGGTCCTTTGTATACTAACTTAGAGCTTTATGATGTAAATGCATTGCCAAATGTCAAAATTCATCGTTTGGTGGGTGTGTTGTTTTTGTACCCGAGAGTGCAAATTATCGTCTGCATCGGCCTCGTTTTGAATTTGTGCATATTTACTAGCCTATGTCACAAGGCAGAACCCGGTCAATACTGCAGACGAGGTCATCGGTGTGGGTACACACATATCAGTGTACACTCATGTACTGATGTTCTCCGGCATCCCTTTGACATAATTTTCCACGAGAATGTAAATTACCCTTCCATACTCGCTATGCTGTCAAAATCAATGTGGGTTCCGCTTGACCAGCTACCCTGACCCTGAGTAACGATTGTGCTGGGGGCATGGCTTGTTTGACTCAGTGACAAAAACGTGTCATGACCAGCGATGTCAGTGCCGCAATTTTGACACACACCATAGTTTTCAGATCTTTGCAGCATAAAATCTGATGAACTAGCTCGTAACTTTATGATAAAACAGGTTTAAAATCTTGCAAAATCAGTAAGAGATAAATTCTACTTAAGATCATGAATTCTTAAAATCAGTCACTAGCGCTCGCAGAACTATAGGAAGATCGACAAAGACCGTAGCCGGATTACTTACTGATTCACATAGCAAGAAAGCGACGAATTCCGGATGGGCGGTCAAGCCAAGCTCTATATTTTCTTGTCCTATGTCAGTTCTACTTAAGGGTATCTTGTCTCTCTTTCTCTTTCTTCTCTTCAATTCCGAGTCTGTCATTGTCGGCTGGTGCGAGTTGACTGATACTTTCTTTTTTTCTTCGCTGGTTCATCCGCCATCTTGTCTCTGATTGGTTATAATTATGCAGATGACCTAAGGACGTATAGAATAGTTATGATGTCAGCTACCTGATCATCTATCGGAAGCAATCTTTTGACTAGGTATAGTCACTTGATTCCAGTGACCTCTTTCGCTTTGAACGGACGAAAGAAAGCATTTGGTGGGACAATAGGGTGGTCACTGTCTAAGTGGGTATGTATACTGAAGCCCAGTAAAAGCTTTTTGCGAACTGAAGCATTAAAAAAGGTTGGTCGTGCCCCTTTAAGGGCTTTGCCATTCTTGTTTCTATGTACCAGTAGTGGTAATTGTGCGTAAAGTCTTATCATTTTATTGTTGTTAAAAAGCACTCAACAACTGAACAAGATGGGATGAACCATAACCCACACAGTCCCTTCTATGTGAGAGCTGTCCTCGCTGTCAAGGGTCTCTACCTTTTGTCCTTGACCTGATTCAGATGTTTAAATATCTTCTATTATTGAAAAAGCCTCGCAGATCTAGCAATGCGTCGGTGAGCTGTATAAGGGGCGCAGTGCATACACATCATTGGTTTGTCAAACGTCGTTTGTCATGACGTATTTTTTGTTTTTATGTAATTTTATATATTTTATGTGATATGAGTTTCATTTTCATTTCAAGACTTGAGAAGATGGTGACAAAACTAGAATTTCATGGGACAATATCAGTCTTGCAATAATTTGTTAGAAATCAGGTTGACTTTACCTAGCTACATGATATATATTATGTACACCTGCATGCTCTTCTGAAAGCGGGTCAGTGTGTGTGTGCATGCGGTTGAAACGTTTCCAAAAGGTGTAGATCCTTATGTGCCTGGAGGGCGCACGAGGATCTATGCTTCTTGGAGGTGCATGCATGTGTGTGTGTTAGAGAGAGAGAGAGTTAGTTAGTTAGTTAGTTATTTGGGTTTAACGCCGAGCAGGCAAGTAAGGCCATCTCACGGCGAGAAAGAGAAAAAATGACGTCATATTTAGAGTGTTGCGTCAATGTCTGCGTGGTGATGGAGTTGCTTCTTTTACATCACCGCCACGTCTGACTTTCTCCAGAAGTCAATTTTTTTTTTTTTACTGTTTAAATTTTCTATTGAAAAGAATTAATTTTTTCTGAAGAAGTTGAAAGGGTACAAAGCTGGCTAATGATCTCATCCAGTGTCTTTCTCCAAACTAGTTATATCCAAAATTTCAGCTCAAGTAAATATATGACAAAAATTAAAGACTCTAATCTGGGTCAACCGACTTTTTATAATCTATGGTCATAAAATATGCTCGGAACAAAGTATTTTGCCAAGTTTCAAGCCTGTGCATACACAAATATCAGAGACTCTCGTGTCTTCATACGCACGCACACAAACACACATACACACAGATGGCTCTTCACGCCAAATATACGTTCAGCAGGGAGGTTAGCGTAATAAACATGACGCAATGTTTATCTTGTTACTTCAGTTGTCAGAGGATTAGGCCTGCCCGCCTTTGACATCATGGACATGCTAGTAAATTCACCCCACCATGACCCATTCTATAAGTATGTCCGACTTAAAAAAGGTGTGGAGGTTACCTCTTCTTATTACATTATCAAGGATTTTTAATTTGCTTGGCATAAACATTGCTGTTACTGTGTTAGTTTGATTCATGATTATCAAAATGATTTACCAGTATGCTCGAATGACTCGTATACTCTCATTGAGCCTCTGATATTCAATCAAATGCCTTGGGGGGGGGGGGGGGAGGGGGGGGGGAGAAACATGCTTTATTTGGAGCCCTGAAACGATGTGTTCCTAGTCTAGCCTCTGAAAATCTATCAGTGGGGGGGAACATGCACTTGTGGAGCCCAGAAGCAATCTATTCCTAGTCTGGCCTCAGAAAATGAAACCCTGGGGGTGATTAGGGAGGGTGTGGAGGAAAGATACAGACTTGGAGAGCCCTGACTTTAATATAATACAACATTACTAATTAGTTTACAAAACTACGTTTCATCTGCTGATTATGCCACCCAAAAATGTGCTTTTTCCTGCAAATTGGCATATGAAAATGAGGCATTCAAAAATGATAATGACAGAAATCTTGGATTCCGAACCTCTGAAGTTCTGACAGTTATAAGCCCTTCCCTGTGAATGGATACATATTTTATTTCTAAAAACTGTGTGCATTCAATGACCAAAAGGCAGAACCCTCGAAGAGGTATCGATACAAGTTGCAACAGCAGGGGCTGATGAGGATCTATACCTCTTGCAGCTGTGTGGTGTTCAATTTTTCTTGACAGAGAAGGGGTTAATATCTGTCAGTGAAACTTTCAATCATGATACTAACAATAACCCCCTTGTGCATGCATTCACCAGTATAGTGAACAATGTCATGGGCTGCATAAGCAAAGGGGTTAACTCGGTCGTTATAAATGGCAGTTTGATACACCAGGCTTAAGCTGCGTATATGGATGCAGTTCGTCTCGAATGAGTTAATTCATTATTTTGTGTGATTTCATGGGCAGAAGCTGAAGTGGATGAGGAAGAGATGACAGAAGAGGAGCGGGAAATGCGGCGCATTATGGGCTTCAGCAACTTTAACACGACCAAGGTAACTAAGTTGTTACCACTTTTAATTGCAAATTTTCTACTTTTTCAGCTCTAATCAAACCTTTAGGAGTTTTGAGAATATTGATCGCTCGAAACGACAGCCTGGTTAAAACTTTAGGGCACCAGATTTAGCACGACCAGGCCTAAATGAATTAGTTGTCGATGCTGTAAATAAAAAATCAAGCTTACCTCGACTCATTAATCAACTATTTCATAGTACTATAGCCTTCTAGACATGCTGATCATACATTTTATCTCTGTTATTTTCACAGACCTCTTCTTTTATAAGTCACAACATGTAAACACAAATACGATGGGATGAACTATAACCCACAAAGTCCCTTCTATATGTGAGCTGTCCATGCTGTCAAGGGTCTCTACCTTTCGTCTTTGACCTGATTCTGATGTTGAAATATCTCCTATTGAAAAAACTTCGCAAATCTGACAATGCATTAGTGAGCTCTATAAGGGCGCAGTGCATATGCGCTGTGGTTTATTAGAAGTCATTTGTCATGATGTATTTTTTTGTTTTTACGAAATTTCCTATTTTACGTGATACGAGTTTCACTTTCGCTTCAAGACTTGAAAAAATGGTGACAAAACTAGAATTTCATGGTACGATTTCAGTCTTGCTATAATTTGTGTGAAATCAGGTTGACTGTACCTAGCTGCATATACTAAGTACATGATATGAGTTTCACTTTTGCTTCAAGACTTGAGAAAATGGTGCCAAAATTAGAATTTCATGGTACAATTTTAGTCTTGATATAATTTGTGGGAAATCAGGTTGGCTCCAAACATCTTCAAGAGGCATAGATCCTCATGTGGCCTCCAGGCGCACGAGGATCTATGCCTCTTGGAGATGCGCACATGTATGTGTGAGAGAGAGAGAGCGTGTGCGAGAGAGATAATTACTTCATATTTAGAGTATTGCATCAATGTCTGCGTGATGACGGAGTTGCTTCTTTTACGTCACCGCCACTGTCTGACTTTCTTGAGAAGTTAAGTTTTTTTTACTGTTTTCATTTTTTTAATGAAAAGAATTAATTTTTTCTGAAGAAGTTGAAATGGTACAAAGCTGGCTAACAAACTCATCCAATGTCTTTATCCAAACTAGCTATATCCAAATTTCAAGTAAATATGACAAAAATTATGGACTCTAATCTGGGTCAACTGACTTTCTATAAACTGTCTTTTATGTCTTCAATGAGACACCCCGTTACTATATGCTCGGAGGCTCTCTTAGCCACCCCTTGAAGAAAGTATTTCGCCAAGTTTCAAGCTTGTGTGTACAGCAATATCGGAGATTCTCGTGTTTACATACAAACGCACACACACACATACATACGCACATACGGCGCTTTGCGAGGTTAGTGCAACCCATCCTAAAAAGTCCCTTCTATAAATACAGTTGTGATCCGATATATCCCGAATCATTACACAGCGAACCTGGATATAGGCCCAGGTGATACCTTGGATCCTGATAAAAATCGGACCGACCACGGATGGCGGTGAACCTCGAAATAATTTGTTGTCGTCCTTGGCTGTATCGCGCTCCACAGGGTGCTGCACACATGCCTGAGGCGACAGCTTGGAGGGCGTCCAAAAACTGAACAGCCACAAACCTTCTCGAGATGAAGAACACATACATAAATGATTGTACATAAAGAGGGTAGGAGACAGAGTCAGTGTATAATGAGGGTCTAGGCTTCTGGCACATGGCAGATGTCTCCCCATTTGACTGGCTGCTGGGCGCATGGGAGCAGCTTCACACAGACTACAACGTGACCTCCTTCTAGATATGAGCACACACGTAATGCATTAATAGGAAACACTGATTCAATGCGCATCAAGGTCTATGCTTTTCACAGGTGTCAGGTTTCGTCACGCTCGGCAGCCAGCGGTTATGACCTGGAAGGTGCAAAAACTGACGCTGAACCCTCGTTCACCTCCTTTAACAAAGAACACAGCAATGATAGGAAGACCTTAGGCACAGCTACAAGGGATAATGAATGTCTATGCTTTCTGCAGAGTTAGGCGGTCTGCTGCTGAAGTTAAAGAGAGGGTGTCCTACCCTACTGCTGGTGCTCACCGGTCATCGTAGTCGGATTTTCTCATTGTGCGCGACGACTTCAAACAAAACACACTAGCGAGGTGATCAACCTATTCATTGAAGAATAAAGGCTACCTAACTTGTCTTGGAAATTGTCTATTGATGTGTGTGAATGACATAAACGAGAACAAGAGAACGAGAACCTTTGTGCGTGCATGAAATCACTTACCTTCTGAATTGTCTTTTCCTCCTCTCTTGGCCTTTGATTTTGAAAAGATTAAACGGATTTTTTTTTTCAAACAGCCAGCACACTCATTTCTTTTTTTTTTTTCTTTTGTTCTCTTGCCAAGATAGAGTGGAAACACCCCCCTCCCCACCCTCGACGACCGCGATATGTCAGATCACAGCTGTAGAAGGGACTTTAAAAAAAACGTGAACATGTTCATAGGGGATCTAAATCTGTGAGACAACTAGTTCATCAGTTACTTCCCTTGCAACCTTGTTTCCTTGATGAGCAGGTTACCGGAAGTGCAGTTGTGTTTGTGATTTGCACTCATAGCCATGCCCTCTAACTAGCAGATTAGCCAATCAAGGGCTGACAAATCTAGACTGTGTGCAGCCAGTGAGTGACTTTGCCTTGTTGTAGATATAAACCCAGATACAGTATTTAGTGTGATGTTGTATCGCATGGCTGACGTCTGCAAGTTTTGGGCTCATGTGTGAAGCAAAGGTGAGTATGTTCTGGGCCAGTGGTTGTCTGGCCATCGTCCATCTGCTGTTGCCTGAGGTAAACTTTAACATGGGCATTTTATTGGAGAGCTTTCTAAACATATCAAATTCAATGACTTACTGAAAGGTCAAGGGAGGGGGGGGGGGGGGGGGGCCGGAAATAAACCTGATGGTAACATCTTTTCATGCATACTAATTTTGGTGACCCATTGAAAAATAGCCATATTTTGACAAAAGATGTTTTTTTCTCAAATACTATTCACAACTTCAAACCCAAATTTGGTACAGAGATACCTGATGGTAAGACCTATCTATACATACTAATTTGGATGACCCCATGGAAAGGTCAAAGGTCACATGGCTCAGGAAATAGGTCCAAAATAGCCATATTTTGGCGAAAGATGTTTTTTCTCAAATACTATTCACAACTTCAAACCCAAACTTGCTACAGAGATACCTGATGGAAAGACCTTTCTATGCATACTAATTTGGTTGATCACTCGGAAAGGTCAAGGGTCACAAGACACCGGCAAATGTGTATATAATGCCAATTTTTGATAAAATTGTAGGTATTATCAACATTTTCGCCAATTTTTCAATCAAATTTTGCACAAAGGTAAAAGATGATAACACCTTCCTATGCATACCAATTTAGTTGTCTCATCGCAAAGGTCAAGGATCATGGGGGTTGACAGATATGTGAAAAACACTTACATTTTGAGAAAACCTGGATTTTGCTGGTGCAGAAGCCAGCCGTTTACTTATTGTCACAAAGGTCGCACATACGTCAGTAGATCATATATGTGAGCCATAATGGCTTTGCCTTTCTTGTTGTTCTTTGAAGTCTGTGTACTTGTTTTTTTACGTCACTACGGAAACTGCAAGCTAGGGAGGTCGAACACTATGCATCAACTAAAGTTACAACATGTTACTACGTGTGCGGCCGGTGTGTTGCATACTAATAGTAATAGTAATAGATGTATGACGTGAGCCATAAAGGCTTTGCCATTCTTGTAAGACATAGATCTTAAATGCCTGCTGTAAGTCCCTGATGTTCATGTTTCTTGCATAGCGAAGGCAGGGAATAATTGCATCTCTGGCTGCTATCATCACAGTCCCTCAGCCACCACGTGCAACAGACATCTGAAGTGCTGCTGCACTGGCAAGGGATTATGACAGTGTATGTCACCCCTCTTGCCACATTCACATCCGTGAATAAACAGTCACGCGGGTTCAGTTTTGCGGATGGGTACTCAGTGTCGCTGGGCTTGTGTGCAACCTCAAATCAGAGCAAGGATTCAAGGACTTGCTTGTATTACAGTAATAACTTTGACAATCAGACTGATTCATGCACAATGATTTTTGGCTCACGTGTGGGGCAAAAAAAGTGAGTATGTTCTAGGCCAGTGGTCGTCCGTCTGTCAAGTCAGCTGTGGTAAATTTAACGTTGGCGTTTTCTCGGAGACTATCCAAGCTAGTCTTCAAACTTGGCCCAAGATTACTTTGTGGCATAAACATACCAATTTGAGTGACCTCTCACGAAGGTCACAGGGGATCAGGAAATAGGTCAAAAATAGCTATATTTTGACATAATTTATTTTTTCTCAAATACTATTCACAACTTCAAACCCAAACTTCATACAAAGATACCTGATGGTAAGACCTATCTATGGATAGCAATTTGGTTTATCCCTCGGAAAGGTCAAGGGTCACAAGAGCTCAGGATATAGGTCAAGAATAGCCATATTTTGACAAAAGATGTTTTTTCTCAAATACTATTCACAACTTCAAACCCAAACTTGCTACAGAGATACCTAATGGTAAGACCTATATATGCATACTAATTTTGATGACCCCTCGGAAAGGTCAAGGGTCACAACAGCTCAGGAAATAGGTTCAAAATAGCCATATTTTGACAAGAAATGTTTTTTCTCAATTATTCTTCACAATTTTAAACCCAGACTTGGTACAGAATTACCTGATGGTAAGACCTATCTATGCATTCAAATTTGGATGACCCCTCAGAAAGGGTCACAGGAGGTTGACAAATGTTTGTCAGATGCCAAAGTTTGATAGAATTGTAGTTATTATCAATGTTTTTGTAAACTTTTCAATCAAATTTGACACAAAGGTAGCTGATGATAAGACCTTCCTATGAATACTAATTTAGTTGACTCATCGCAAAGGTCAAGGGTCACAGGGGTTTCACAGATGTATGAAAACTTATTCAATTTTGCCAAAACATGGATTTTGTTAGTGCAGAAGCCATCCCTTACTGTCACATGTGTGTGGATTGGTCATACGTGTGAGCCATAAGGGCTTTGCCTTTCTTGTTTAACTTTTTTCAGAGGGTGTTGGACAGATACTTTAGTCTTAGAGGAAGAGTCAGTTGTTTTTTTTTAAATCCCCAAAAGCTGAATTTCAGCATTTGGTTCAGACAGAACAGCCTTTTCAGCCAGCCTGTTCCATCAGCAAGAGGTATAATTCTCATGAGCCCATGTGTTCGCAGGGGCTCGTGAGAATTTATCTCTTGCGGCCATGGATTATGGAGCATAGTTAGTCCATGGACCCCTTTCAGTCATTTAAATTTTTTGTACTGTCACCCATGCAGATGGTCTCATAAGCAGTGCATGCACATCACTGGATAGGCACCAAGAAAATGAGGCACTATTCTTCTCATTTGACATATTCAGTGTCTTCATGGTTTCAGGCGCATATGCGATTGCAAAAGTGAGTTTATATACTGAGGACGCATTATCCAGGTGGTAGACTTGTTATTCCCGGCTAGTCCAACCCCCACCCCCCCCCACCCCCGCACCCCCCCCCCCTTTTGTCCCCCCACACCCCACACCCCCCCCCCTTTTGTCCCGTCCCCCCCCCCAAAAAAAAAAAAATATATATATATAAAATAATAATAATAATAATAAAATAGATAAATTAAATAATTATTAAATAAATAAATAATAAATAAATAATAAATAATTTTAAAAATAAATAAATAAAATTTAAAAAAATTTTAAATAAATAAATAAATGAACACGACCTCATGAGCCTCATGCAGTTGTGGTGGCTTAAGAGGTTTTATGCCTCTTGTTGACACCACTATGAATCTATGTTCCAGAGACAGCTGAGGCTGTTTGGCATTGAATTAAGAAAGACAATATGTGTCAACATGTAGAGGGGTTAGAGCAGCTGTATCCTTGCATCTCTGTACTCAAGTTAGCAATTTGTGTTTGCAGTGAAAATGTTATGGTTAAGAATTGTATGTGTGTTGGCAGGGAGCAATGTTGGAAGCAAATTTGGCCAGCACTAAGGAATCGGAGACTGGGTGAGTTTCTTGTTTCACTGCGGAGTGGATGCAGATATATAAAGACTGTGTTTTTAATGAAGTTATGAGTAAAGTTACTGTCTTTCTTGACCTTAATCTTACAGGAGCACAGTAAACATGCTTGGAATGATAATCAAATCCTTCACTGTACAAAGGCAGTATTACTGTAGGGAGGCAGAAGACAGTATGTCCATTTTTGTGAAAAGAGAAACTTTCTTGGTATTACAAAAGTGGACTTCTGTCTTTTGCCTTCCTAGGGCATAGTACCTGATAAGATTTTCAAGGAAGGTAGGTGGCAATGGTATATCTGTAACCTATAATAATTATTTATTCCCGCTGTCAAATACTGGGCAAAGGTATGAAGTAGGGAGTTTCCTCAAAACATGTGGCTGTACACAAACACCTCACAGAAATGCATTTGGCATCAGAACAAAATAATGCTGTCTTGGTATACACACCAACAAATTCAATAAACGTAGCTCTCTTTTATGCTCTGAACATGAGACACATGTAGCTCTTTGCCTACGGCTGGGGGCTCCAGTCACCATCAGACAACACTATGGGTATCGAGATCGCCCAGCCAACGTTGGCTTGCAGTGCACGTGCTTAGATATTTTTAGTACTGAACATGTCGTTACAAGCCATTACTAAGCATGTGTACAGGATCTTTCAAATGAACTCTTAACAAAAATACTTAGTCGCAGAGTACATAACTACAGAAAAGTGACTTAATAGGCAAAGTGTTCATGATTGTGTTGTGTAAATTTTGGATGCCAACTAGAGTATAATTTGAGCAATTGAAAATATGGTGTTTGGGGTTGTTGATTATGCATTTTGTGCTTGCAGGAAAACAGCAACAACAGATGGGGCAGCAACAAGCGGGACTGAGACTGGAACCTCTGATCAGTCTGCTACAAACACGGACACGTTATTTATAGGACCCATGAAACCTGCAGGTGTGTATGAGCATGCCGCTGTTTCTCTTATACTGCTGTTGGTGATGGCAGTTTTGGACATTATGCCACCACCAGCACCCAATGTTGTAGTGGTGTACAGTAGATTCACTGTGTGTGTGTGTGTGTGTGCATGAGTGAAAGTTGCCTCCCTAATTTCCAGAATTTCTTTAATTTGGAGTTTTCAAACTAAATTGCCGTTAGCTTTGCCGATCCATGTTTTTGTGGAATCCTGTGTACGCGTCCTGTTTTAAAGGGACCTAGTCCAGACATTAAATGATTAATAGATCAGAATATCTCCTTTGGACAGCGGTCTTTTTCATATCTTGGGCCGCTGTACTGGAATGAACTCCCCTCCCATGTCCGCCACACTGCTTCAAAAGACGTTTTTAAATCTGCGCTAAAAACACCTTTTCCAACTCCATTACCCCATTGATTAATTATTGACTGCTGAGGATTCTGTTGTAGTTTTGCTGTGGTGCCTCGAATGTGTGTGTGTGTGTGTGTGTGTGTGCGCGCGTGTAATATTGTATACAGTTTTTGTAATTGTATTTTTGAAATTTGTAAGGCGCCTAGAGCTCTACCTGAGGTTAGGCGCCATAGAAATCATTATTATTATTATTATTATTATTATTTTTTATAAATGTTCTTAGTATGTCCTACAATAATGCAAGAAAAAAGGGCTAACTTAAATTATGAAGGTTTAATGAACTACTAAGTAAATACTCTGGGCAGTGGGCAAGTCCTTAAGACTTGTTCAGGGTGTTAGGTGTCCCCGCCCAACACAGCCTAGGGTAGATGGGGGCTTGTAAGCCTTGGATAGCAGCCCATCTAGGAGAAGGAAAACTCTGAATCAAAACCTCCGCTGCCTTGTGGTCATATTCCACATGGCAGGGCGGTCCGTGGCGCAGTGGTTAAGGCGCCTGCCTTAAAGGTGCGAGGTTCGATTACGGATTCCGGCGTCGGACTTTTCTCCTCAATTAAGTGTCACCATTAATTCGGGCGGACCGCCGGAGGTTCTTTCTCCAGGTACTCCGGTTCTTCCACCCCTCTCCACTTTGGTACCGGTTTCAGGCCACTTTATAAATTTCAAATACAAGTGATCAAAATTTCTAAAACCTCAGTAGCTGAGCTAACCCTTCGCACCACGTGAATGTCCTGTGTTTGTCTTGTACTGTGTTTGTCTTCAGAGTGAATGCGTGTGTGTCACGTGAGTGTGCGTGTTGGGTTCAGTTCGCGGCGCTTTGAGCCCATTCGCTGATTTGGGAAAAAGCGCCTATATAATAACCGGTATTATTATTATTATTATTCTGACATGAAAAGGCTTCAGGAGTAAACCTCGTGGAAAAATCCACAGTCGGAGCCCCTTAGGCAGTCCGTCGTTGCATTCAACTTCATTCTGGCAGCTCCTACGACGGCGCCAGTGCCAAACTGTAATGGCTCTGCCGTTCTTTTGGATCCATCAGCGTCGTGGAGGGGAGGGGGGGGGGGGGGGCGGGACGTGCTGCATGGGCAACAGCCTGTCCTCCATATCACACCAACCCCCACCCGGGTCTGCCCTGGGGGACTTGGGTGGGGTTAGGTATTTTTTAGTTCCCAGGGTCACCCTGGTCAGCCCCACAGGGTGGGTTTTTCTCTCTATTCTGGGGCATGTGTTTCTGTCTACCCTTTGTCCATTCACCTGTATTTGCCTTTTTAAAACTCTCCCTACTGTCTGCACTGCCTGTAGCTCTTGATGTTGGATGTGTGTTGCTAAATGGTCTTAGCTTTATTTAGGCCCCATGTGTTAGGTTTATTTAACGTATTTGACCGGCTGGCGACATACATTCAATGTTCTGTTTATTTTTTATTTTTTTACAAGCAGTGCAGACACGTCCTGAGAAAGCCTTGTTGCTGTCGGGACGTTAAGCAATATACAATCAATCAATCCATATCACACCACCGAGGCTTGCATCCGAACAGCGTTCACCCACAACTACAACCTGGAGAGGACACTCCAGCTTCGCATTTGGCGTAGTCAGCACGGGGAGCAGCAGATACTGGTTATAAGCCATTGCTCAGGGGCACCAGGAAACTCGCCTAGCGGATGCTTGCACACTAAAGGAGAAGGACTGTACGTTCTACTAGCAGGGTAAGAGTTCCGACGAGTGGAGAGAGTATGGCGTGGGCTTTGCAGTGAGAAACTACATTCTGAGTATGGTTGAACCAGGCAGCAAGGGCTCAGAGGGACTCCTCACTCTTCGCCTCAACACCACCGAGGGCCCCGTTACCCGTGTCAGCGCATATGCACCGTCACTGCTCGCCACGCCAGACGCCAAAAATGAGTTCTACGAGAACATCGCAACTATCATCAGGAGCGTCCCAAGTTGGTGCAGATCTTGACTCCTGGCCTTCCTACCTCAGCCAGTTTGGTGTGGGCAAGATGAACGAGAATGGGCAGCGGCTGCTTGAGATGCGCACCTACCACGGCCTTTGAATCACCAACTCCTACTTGAAAACCAAGACTCAACACAAGGTCTCCTGGATACACCCGTGCTCCAAGCACTGGCACCAACTGGATCTGATCCTGGTCAGGCATGCCAACTTGATCGTTCTCCACACACACTTCTACCATAGCGCGGACTGCAACACAGACCATTCTTTGATGTGTTACAAGATCAGGCTGCAACCGAAGAAGTTCCATCGCAACAAGCAGCTAGAAAAACCTCGCATCGATGTCAGCAAAATGTCCCAGCCCGACCTCGTGGAGCACTTTGCAGAGGCCTTCCAGTAGGAACTTGAAACCTCACAGCCCAGTGACTCTGACTCTGCCATAGAGAAGTGGGAAACCCTGCAGGACACCATGCACTGCACAGCCTTGGCCACCTTTGGGAAGAGGACCTTGAAGACACAAGACTGGTATGAGGCCAAGTCGACCAAGATGTCCCCCATCATCAGAGCCAAGCGAACTGCCCTTGCTGAGTACAAATCTTCGCCCAGCAAAAAGAACCTGCAGGTTCTCAGGGCTGCCAGGAGCAAGGTCAAACAGACTGCTAGGTGTTGTGCCAACGAGTACTTGAAGGAGCTCAGTGAGAACATCCAGATTGCAGCCATTACAGGTAACATCAGAGGAATGTATGACAGCATTAAGAAGGCATTAGGACCAACCCAAAACAAGACGGCCCCACCCCCACCCCCCACCCCCCACCCCCCCACCCCCACCCAAGTCCTCCACCAGGGAAGTTATTACAAAGGCCAGCAGCTGGAGAGATGGGTGGAACACTATTCTGACCTCTACTCCAGACAGAACGTCATGTCCCCATCAGTTCTTGATGCCATCGAGTGCCTGCCTGTAATGCATGAGCTAGATGCAGTGCCAACAATAGAGGAGCTCAGCAAAAAGCCATTGATAGCTTGGCTTCAGGCAAAGCTCTAGGCAATGATGGGATCCCCCCGGATTTGATCAAGAACTGCAAGGCCACCCTGCTTCTCCCCCTGCATGAGGTCCTACTCCAGTGCTGACAGGAAGGAGAGGTACCACAAGACATGAGGGATGCCAAAATCACCACCCTCTACAAGAACAAGGGTGAGAGAAGTGACTGTAACAACTACAGAGGCATCTCCCTTCTCAGCATTGTCAGCAAAATCTTTATCCCCAGGGAGTTGAGGCCTGAAGGTGGTTTAAAGTAGTGTATAATTGTGCGTGTGAGAGAGAGAGGGTGTGCTGTTGTGCATGCGCAGTGAGTCCAGTGTTTTCCTGGAGAACAGCGCTATACAAGAACTATTTATTATCATTATTAGTCTTTGCCTGGGTCATCTTGATCCGTTTGCAGAAGCTGGCAGAACCTGACTATCCCAAGTCACATTGTGGCTTCCGAACTGAGCGGTCAATGGTAGACATGGTCTTGTCCCTCCATCAACTCCATGAGAAGTGCAGGGAACAACACATGCCTCTGTATGTTGCTTTTATTGACCTCACCAAAGCCTTCAACCTGGTCAGTAGAGACGGTCTGTTCAAGATCCTCTCAAAGACTGCATGCCCACCCAAACTGCAGAGTATGATTGAATCCTTCCACACCCAACATGAAGGGGACAGTGCAGTTCTACAGCAGCACATCCGAACCCTTTGACGTATGCAGCGGAGTCAAACAAGGCTGCATCCTGACCTGTACTCTCTTTGGAATCCTCTTTGCTGTCCTGTTCAAGCATGCCTTTGGTAATGCAACAGAAGGAATCTACCTGCGAACCAGATCAGATGGCAGGCTTTTCAACCTTGACCGCCTCAAAGCCAAGACAAGGATACATGAAGCCCTCATCAGGGACATGCTGTTTGCTGACGATGCTGCAGTTTTGACCCATACCCAGGAGGAACTGCAGTTGCTGATGGACCGATTCTCCCAGGCTTGCAAGGACTTCGGACTGATGATCAGTCTAAAGAAGACGAACGTCCTGGGACAGGACACGGAGACACCGCCATTCATCACCATTGACATCTACGAGCTCAACGTCGTTCACCAGTTCATGTAGCTTGGGTCCACCCTGACCGATAACCTCTCTCTGGACATCAAGATCGACAAGAGGATCTGGATGGGAAGGCTGCTGCAACTCTTACACGCCTCACAACCCGTGTGTGGACAAATCCCAAGCTTACTGAAAACAGAGATGGCTGTGTACAATGACGGCGTCATCAGCACACTGCTGTACGGCAGTGAGACATGGACCACATATGAATGACAGGAGAGAAGATTCAACACTTTCCACCTGGGAAGCATCCGCCATATACTGGGCATATCTTGGCAAGACCAACACCGAAGTCCTGTCATGCAGTGGCCTTTCCAGCATGTACACCCTACTCAGACAACGCAGACTGCGCTGGCTCAGCCACATTCACCGCATGGAAGATGGCCGCATCCCAAAAGACATCCTCTACGGAGAACTGGCAGTTGGGAGAAGAAGCACACGTCACCTCAAACTACGAATTGTAGATGTCAGCAAGAGGGACATGAGAGCACTGGACATTGACACTGGGTCATGGGAACGCCTTGTGGATGACCGTGCAAAGTGGAGAGTTATCCTCCACCAACACCTTGTCAGGGGAAGAGAAGATGTCGAAAGCAGCAGCAGACAAGCGGGCACGCATAAAGGAGTGCAACAACTCCATCAGACCAGCAACCATGTACATTTGTGATCTTTGCAGCAAGGACTGCCACTCCCGCATTGACCTCTACAGTCACAAAAGCTGCTGCTTCAAATACAGCTGAGCAGGCAATCAGATCAGAACTAGGATGCATTATCTATGGTCGATTCAGAACGACAGAGGCCCATAAGTAAGTATTGTCAGGGGAGAGAATTGAGCATTGTTGATCATTGATCATAGAGCTAGTTTGGTATAAGCACAAAAAAGTGACTAGAAGCAAAATAATTATGGAAGCCCTCCTGAAGGGGGGCATATCACATATTCACTGGATTCCCAGCCCCTTTAGATCTATGGCCTCCAAGGGTTTGCATGGCCACTGTCGACAGCTGTCTGTTTCGATCTAGGCGAACTCTTAAGCACACCATCAGGATACTGTAGGAAGAGAAGGAACTTCTGTCTACATAATGCAAAGAAGACCACATTTATTTCTTCAAAAACATTACCGATGACATTACTGTCAGGAAGGATCTACTAGCTCATGCAATTTTAACCTAGGGACCCGTTGTGCTCCCACACAACCCGGGAGGCACTCAGGGATCCCCAAAACAGGGTCATGAGTAGTCTCCCATGCCCATCCGGTCCCGTACCGCGTGGCATGACCAACCAGTCATTCTGCTTAGCTCACAGCATTAGGACGTGTTTTTGGCCTACGGGACTTCTCTATGTTCAGTGCGACTGGTTCTTCGCCAGGTCACCTTGGACTTCTTTTCTTGGACTCGGACTTAGCCTTCTACGTGTGCTTAGTTTCCCGGAGACTTTTTTCCTTTGTGGTGCTTCCCTTCTGGAATGAACGTGTGACTGTGCTGGACGGCGTTTCGTGTTCTTGGGATTCTTCGGCTTCCGGCTGTTTCCCGCGGTTTGTTGGTGGAGTGTATTTCCCCCTGCCCCGCTGACAAAATGGAAAGGTAAGGCCTCGGTCTTTGTCTATTTCCCACCCGGGGGTCGGGCGTCAGCTTCGACTGTGGAATTTTTTGGTTTCCTTCGTTTGGCTCGCCACTCGTTGCGTTTCACTCGTATTCATGTGAAGGGCCATGTGGTTCCTGTGTCCGGTCGCTTTTCACGTCTGATGTGTGTTGCAGCTACCAGGTTCATACCTGCGTTCAGTGCAGCAACTTTCAGTGGCCAAGCGATTGACACCCAGTGTGCCTCCCTTGTTCTGGCTGCTACTCGGACCATGCTTGCGATGTATGCGCCTTTTGGCCGGAAGAGTTATGGGCTCAGCTGTGGAGTTTTCATTGGCGAGAGCATCCGACACCGACACGGGATCGACCGCCTACCATGGCGCCCCCCTCCTCACGGCGAGTAGTGACCGACCACGCCCGCTCTGACTTGGGGAAACATGTTGCACACGACCACCTATGTGCTAGGACTGTCTCCGCTTCAGTGACCGCACCAAGAGTGCCCCCTGACTCCTGGGTGGAGTCCCCCAGCCGGCAGCGTGTCCCCCCCCCCCTCCGTGAGGCTCGGTTGCAGGGACTTTCAAGTAAGTCCGTTGACTCCTATGCTAAGTCACATTGCCGGCAGCGTGCCCCCCCCCCACCCACCCTCCCCTTTGAGGCTCGGCCGCTACCATCTTTGTCACACCACTCTCCTTCTTCTAGCAGTTCTGCATAGCTGCCAACCCTCCTGATTTTTTCGGGAATTTCCCGATTTTTTTTCAAGTCCCGATTTTCCGGTTTTTGGTACATTTTTCCCGATTTTCAGATTTTCAAGCTTTGTTTTAAAATTCGAGGCATTTTGGCGTACCGCTCCCGGTTAAGCGCCTGTAGTTGAGAGCCTGCCGCTATACTGTACCGCTAAGCTTTCGGGGACCCACAGCCAGTCTTGATTACGCATGCGCAGCAAATTTGCATCCATTCTGTGTTTGTTCCGGTTCCTTCGAAATTGCCCTGGTGTGGAGCATATGCTTAGCGATTTTCACAAGTGTTATTTTTGATTTTCAACAAAATGATGCCTCCAAAGAAGCAGAAATGGTTGGTGAAGTTCCATCCAGACTACAAGCGTTCCTTGCATCGACGAATCGAGAAAGGGCTAACACTTTGCCTTTTGTAAAATGTGCCGGGCAGACATAAACATCGCTGCACAGTAAACCTAGGCGGGCTGACGCGCACTGTGTTTGATTATTCGGCTGGAGCAAGGTGCATTACCTCCCCCCCCCCTCCCCCCCCCCCCCCCCACCCGTTGTTTGATTTTTCGGAACCTGGAAGCAAGGGCTAGTGTCGTGGAGGCCACAGCTCAGGATTTTTGTTGCCTCAAGGTTGGCAGCTATGAGTTCTGACGTTCCTCCTCCTACTAAGCCCACCTCTGATGAGGCTTCAAGCCGGCAGCGTGCACCCCTCCATGAGGCTTGGCCGCAGCGACCTTCTATTAAGTCCGCTGACTCCCAGGTTGAGTCAACTGGCCAGCAGCGTGCCTCCCTCCTTGAGGCTCAGCCGCAACGACCTTACGCGCACATCCTCCTTACCGCTCGATTCCAGGACCTACCAGCGCCTTCGTTCACCAGCTGGCTTCCCCTCAACGACCATTGTGCCGCACCGTGATGACAGACACAGCCCTCGGCCCGCCTTCCTCTCGTCACGCTCCACTTCTTCTCGCGCCTCCGGGCCGCATTCCCCAGTCCTCTCACCTTGGCGTTCGTCCCCACAGCGGGTTCAACGTTTGTCTTCCTCTTCCGCCTGCTCGCCACGCCGGTCCTGCTCTCCGCACTCGTCTCATCGCAGTCACTCCCCTCGGGTTAGGCTTCTGCCTCACTCCTGTGCACTGTCGCCCCCGGCGCTCTTCGCCCCTGGCTTCGTTCCGTCGGCGCCCGTCGAGCCCTCATGTTTCCTGGCCCCCTTTCTCCCACAGGTCCGTACGTGGTGCCCCTCCTTCCGAGTCTCCCTCCCCTCTAGTTTCCCCCGCGCCCTGTTGACGACGAGACCATCAGCCTGCTACCGGAGGACTCTGTCTCGGCGCTTCTCGGCCTTCTTAGTCGATCGTCCTCCCCTTCGGACAACCCCGCGTCTCCTGCAGCCGCCTCGGCCACCCACGCGGAAACTCTTCGCTCGCTGGACGAAGCAGCGCTTCTCATCTTGGCCTGCCCCCCTTCTCCACCACTCAAGTGGAAAGCTTCCGCTTTCGTCGACGCTGGCCACCAGGTTAAGAGATTTAAGTCACTCCCCCAGCCTCCCGAGTTTTTGAGACCTTCTGGATGCCTTCTCTACCCACCTTCAGCGGGACACGACCAGTGACGTCTTCTTCTCCGACCATAGGTGGCCTGCCGGACTCTACATCGTCTTCCGACAGGAATGGTACGCCGAGCATTCACGGTCCTTCTCCTGTCCCCTTCCCCCGGTCGACCCCTGGCCTTGGTTCAAGCGGGCAGCTCTATGTTCCTGAAGCGCAGTATTCCCCGTGGTTTGCACAAGACGGTGTCCCTGGTACGGAATTCCCTGGCCTGCTCGGGTATCCTGGAGCTCCTGACCCAAGCCCTCATCCACCGAGTCGAGGAGGCCTGGCAACCCTTCCTTCTCGCCTCTGTTGGAGGACCTTCTGGCCCTGTCTGTAGCAGCTAACCGGGTGGCTTACCACTCCATGGCGGCGGCGGCCGCCAATTGTAACTTATTGCGACGCAACCTAGTGCTCCAAGCCTGCTGCGGACTACCGCCCGATGTCCAGACTCAACTTCGTCGCGCTCCCCTCGGCGGTCCTCTCCTCTTCGGCCCCACCTGGCAGTCAGTTCGAGATGCTAATAAGGATCGGTGGCCCAGCGCCTCCGCCCCCTCGCGCTTTCAGGCAGCCCGCAAGGTTGTGGGTCGCGCCCTGCGGTTCTCCAGACCCTCCGCCTCAGACCCCGCTGCTTGCCCCCGTCAGACCCGTCGAGCGCCTGCCTTCGGCCGTCCCAGCTCTGGCTGTAACCCTGTCCCCGCTTGGCCCAAGCCTGCCCATCGCCCTGGGCACAGGAGGGCCCACTGAATTTCTCCAGCCTCAGCCCCCGTTGACCGTCCCGGGGTCCCCGGTCGGCGGGAGGCTAGCCCTCTACAGCAAAGTGTGGCATTCGCTGTTCCCAGACGAACCCTGGGTCCTCTCCACCATTTTCCGAGGGCCTGCAGATTTCCTTTCGGTCTCCACCACCACTCCGACACTCCCCCTTGTGGACCGAGATGCCGTCCGATCAGCTCCGAGCCGACGCCCTTCGCGCCGAGGTGGCCGCTCTCCTGCGGAAGGACACCATAGAGGTAGTCTTGCGACACGACTCCCCACCCTTCTACAGCCGCCTCTTCGTGGTGCCCAAGCCGGGCGGCA
This sequence comes from Semisulcospira habei, assembly GCA_036245525.1. Lineage (NCBI taxonomy): Eukaryota > Metazoa > Mollusca > Gastropoda > Semisulcospiridae > Semisulcospira > Semisulcospira habei. Next base: position 260,613,967 of record BTPG01000002.1, on the reverse strand, counting down.
AGTGGCGTCCAGTCATCGATCTCTCGGCGCTGAACAGATACATCATGGCCCCGTCCTTTCGGAGGGAGACAGCCAGGGCCCTGTGGCCTCCGTGCAACCCTTTGACTTTGCCGTCAGTCTGGACCTGGCCAATGCATACCTCCATGTTCCCATGCACCCAGCCTCCCGACGGTACCTACGCTTCGCCGTCGACGGGAACCTTTACCAGTTTCAGGCACTACCGTTCAGACTCAACCTCAGCCCCTGGGTCTTCACCCGCATCGTCGATGCTGTGGTTGCCAAGGCCAAACAGTCGTCTTCCAGTCCGATTTTGAACTACCTGGACGACCTCCTTCTGAGGAACCAGTCGGAGACCTCCCTTTTGACGGGTTGTTGTCACGATTGGGATTCCTGGTCAATGCGGGCAAGTCGGACCTTTCTCCGTCGTGCCGGTTTATACACTTCGGTATGGAATTCGCAACCGAGCTCAACAGAGTGAGTCTTCCGGGACCTCAGATCCAGAAGTTAGCCGACCTAGCCAGCCAGGTAGCTCAGGAGGAGGCAGTCCCCGCCAGAGTCTGGCTTCAGCTTCTTGGCTTGATGGCTGCAGTGGCGGACCTACTTCCCCTCGGTCGTCTTTACTCCCGACCGCTACAGCTGCACCTCCTTCTTCATTGGCGTCCGTCCTCTGGTGACCTTGCCGCCCTGGTTCCGGTGACTCAGATCCTTCATCCCCATCTGCGGCGCTGGATGGACATTTCGTAGCTTGTTTCGGGAGGTCGCCTCGCCGCCTCCTCAGCTCTCGCTATGCGTGGATGCCAGTCTCTCCAGGTGGGGTGCTCACCTCCTACCGAATTTCTTCACGACGTCCAGCCGCATGCCTCCGGACCTGATGGACAAACACATCAACTGGTTAGAACTGGAAGCGGATTGGCGGGCCCTAAGTGCATATGAGACGCAGCTCCATCACCAGACGCTACTCATCCTGTCCAACAACACCACGGTGGTTTCCTACATCTAAAAGCAGGGCGGTACGCGCTCCCCCGACCTGTGCATTCTTCTCTACCGCCTGATGTGCTGGTGCGACGACCGCGGCATCTCTCTACGAGCACGACACATTCCAGGACACCTGAACGTTTTGGCCGATTCCCTCTCACGACACGGCCAATTACTCCACAGGGAATGGACGCTACGACCGGACATCTTTTGGATGATCTGCGCTCACTGGGAGACACCGATGATCGACCTCTTCACCACGAGGTGGAACCACCAGCTTCCCCTCTTTGTCTCCCCAATCCCAGACCCCCTAGCCTGGGCAGTCGACGCGCTCTCCATTCCGCTTACGCCTATCCCCCGACGGTTCTCGTCCCCAAAGTCCTGCTCAAGCTCAGAGGATGCACGGCGGTTTTGCTGCTGGTAGCCCCGTTCTCCTGGAACAGATCTTGGACCACCGACCTGCTCAGCCTCGCCACGGACCCCCCTCTTCTGCTGCCCATCACAAGCACGATGCTCAAGCAACCGCGCCAGCCGCTGTTCCACTCGTGCCCGAAACGGCTTCTCCTTCATGCCTGGAGATTGTGCGGCAAGCCCTCGCCGCAAGAGGCTTCTCAAGTGCAGCAGTGGAAGCAATCGCTACAGCCTGCAGACCCTCGACCAGACACGTCTACGAGGAAAAGTGGCGAGTACTATGGTCCTGGTGTGCTGACCAGCAACTCTCCCCCACCGAACTGACTACTCCCCAGCTTGCTGACTTCTTCCTCTGGCTCTTTGGCGACCAAGGCTTGGCTTCCATCACGATCAGAGGATACCTGTCCATGATTGCAGACACTTACAGACACCTCAGACACCTCGGCCGCCCAAACCCCGGCGATTGCAAAGACCTCGCCGACCTCATGATGCACTTTGACCTGCAGCGTCCAGTTTCCCGATCCCTGATTCCACGCTGGGACCTACCCTGGGTGCTGTCCTGGCTTAATTCCGACAGGTTTGAACCGCTGTCCTTGGCCCGGTTCGCAGATGTGACACGGAAGACCTGCTTCCTGTTGGCCCTCGCCACGGCAGCACGAGTAAGCCAGCTACACGCGCTTTCAACACACCCTGCCTGCCTGCAGTTCGGACGGATGGCTCTGTGCAGTTACTCACCGACCCTTCCTTCCCTGCTAAGACTCGGGTCCCCCTTGACTGCTCCCCAGGTCATCACCATTCGGCCGCTGAAGGGAGTTAATTTTCCTCGGGAGACCAGGCAGCAAGATCCAGTGCGCATCCTGTGAATCTATCTTCGCCAATCCAAGCCCGTCCGGAGAGAACGGTTTCGCCTCTTTCTGCCACTGACTCCAGGCAGAGCTGACATTACCGCCCAGACAATATCTTCCTGGCTGCGCTGGGTTATACGGTCTGCCTACCAGGACCTCTCCCCGCAGGGAGCTAAGAGGCTTAGTGTCCGCGCACACGAGGTTCGAGCCATGGCTACGAGCGTCGCATTCGACCGCAACTGTGCTGTCAAAGACATCGTGGCCGCAGTAGGCTGGCGGGCAGAGTCAACCTTCGCCCGCTTCTACCTCCGGGATCTGGCAGGCCAGCGAGACAACCTCGAACCTAGTGGGGGACATCGCCGCGGCGCAACACTCCCTCCTGGCGCCGGTGGCGCCAAAGGTACTACTTAACTAAAATTGTCGGGAGTTTGCGATCAGGACCGCAGGTGTGCCTAAGTCCCTCCGGCGGTGTTTTTGCGCTGTTTAGCGGCACCCACCTCCTTTTCACAATTCTTTCTAACAGTAATGTCATCGGTAATGTTTTTGAAGAAATAAATGAATTTTTTTCGAAAATGTATTTTTTCGAAAAATACTTACCGATGACATTACTCGGACGACCCTCCCACCTGCCCCGCTTGCCGCTGGTAAGCTAAGTATGACTGGTTGGTCACGCCACGCGGTACGGGACCGGATGGGCATGGGAGACTACTCATGACCCTGTTTTTGGGATCCCTGAGTGCCTTCCGGGTTGTGTGGGATGCACAACGGGTCCCTAGGCTAAAATTGCGTGAGGTAGTAGATCCTTCCTGACAGCAATGTCATCAGTATTTTTCGAAAAAATACATTTTAGAGATAAATTCATTTTACGTGATTTCTGCAGGATCATACATTCCATGCTCCACCTAGAGCTAAATTTCCATGCATCCTAAGAGAGAACCTACTAAAAGGGGGAAGGGGTTGCAGTCAAAATTGTAGTAATAAACAAGACCAAAAGGTCGACTGCTGGTGCTTGTAATTAAAAAAAGACAACTACCAAGTAAGTAGGAAAAAGCACTGTTGGGGGTGGGGGAGAGGGGGGGTGGGGGGCTTCTATATTCATTGCTTCCAGTCATTTACTTAGTGCACCTCTCTTTCCTATCTTTTTGCTGTGCTTTGACCAAACTAGACCTATGATCATGGGTCGACAATGCACAATTTTCTCCCCTGACAGTGATTTTATCTAAATGAAAAACTTGAGTTACTGTTTGGTTGCATGTGTATGTTATAATTGGTATCTGTTACTCTGTTGTTGATTTTTCAGCTTTATTTCCAAAGCCAAATGAAAGAAACTTGAATGAAACTTATTAAAATCTTCATGTTTTTCTGGGGCCTTCTTCCCATGGACCCCTTCGTGGGTGCTGGACCTTGACAAAGGGTCACATAGCCCCCCTGGGCCCTGGCAATACTTTTCTGAAATCAGAAATTTCCAATTTTCACCCATGTATGTGTATGCATGTTTGTCTGTGGGTTTCTAGGGATGAGGAAGATCAACAATTCAACTTGCCAGGTGCACATTATCAGTTGACTTGATAGTATTTTTGATAGTATTTTTTTTTTTTTTTTTTTTTTTTTTTTTGGGGGGGAGGGGGTTGGGGGGGGGGGGGGAACCATTTGATTGATTGCTTCAAATTTTGACATAACATGAAGGCAAACTGTTTGTGAAAAGTTTCTAATTTGGTCTAGAAAACTTTGGTCTATTTCCAATTCCTGTCAACAGCATCCCATGCTTCATATGCTGGTAGTACGAGTCACTGTACAATTTCTCAGAAGGGGCAAAACTGTCTTCTGACTACTGGCAGGAGGAGGGGGATGTGAGGGGGAGCTGTGCCACAGTAGCAAAATGTTTTCAGGCCCATGGCAGCAACAGTGGGCCCACACTCGGCCGTCATGGACCTCTTCCGAGAACCTTTGCTTACTGGGGTGGTGTACAGTAGTTCCAGGCACAATATTATTTTTTAAACTTGCTATTTTTGCAGGATGAAAGTTTTTTTTTTTTAAATGGATATATTTTATAATATTTGATTTTGGAGCTATGTTTTTATTGTCAGAAAATCCTAATGACACCAAAGATGAGGCAGGTCTGACAGAAGAAGAGCGCCAGCTGATGAAAAAGCTCGGCTGGTGTGTCTTCAACAAAAAGGTAAACAGACATGTGGTAATTGGGGTTTTTTTTGGGTGCCTTTTCTTTATATTTTTTTTTTGTAGTGATAGCTGCTTGTAGTTTTGAACTACATTGCAAAACTGCACTCAGTCACGAAAAGTGTTTTTGTATTTGGCTCACATGCGAAGCAAAAGTGAGTCTATGTTGAGTTGTCGTATGTCTGGTGTCCATGGTAAACTGTAATGTTGGCACTTTCTTGGAGGCTATTCAGGCCACAGTCTTCAAACTTGGCCCAAGGGTACTTTGTGGCAAGACCTTTATAAACATACCAATTTCAGTGACCTTTTTCAAATGGTCCTGGTCACAGGGTCCAGAAATACTATTTTCAATCTCAAACTCAGTACAGAGATACCTGATGTTATAAGCTTTCTGTGCATACCAATTTGGATGACCCCTTGAAAGGTCAAGGGTCACAAGAGGTTAAAAGATGTTTGAAAAATGCCAGTCCCTCCCACCCACCCCCCCACCCCACCCACCCACCCACCCACCCTCCCCCCAACCACTCCTAATTTTGAAGTGAGTCAGTGATTTAGCCATTTTTAGCTCTTGCATAGACTGGTTGCTGTTGTTGATATTTGCAGAAAGGTGAATCTGAGGATGAGAAAGGTGATGATGCCTGTGATGCTGATAAGATCCAGACAGCATCTTCAGTAGGAGGTAATGTAGTGCTGGCTCTCCAGACATTTTTGGCTTGCATGGGATAGCAGAAGTGAGTCTGTACTGGGCCAATGGGTGTCCATCTGTTGGCCATGGTAAAACTTTTAACCTCATTTTTTTTTCTGAGAATATTCAAGCTAACCTTATTTTTTTCAAGAACTGTTCAAGCCACAGTCTTCAAACTTGGCCCTGTCAAATATCTTTTAGCGACCTATACCAAAAAAAAAAACAACAAAAAATTAATTGACCTCCTTCAATGGTCAGGTCAGTAGTTCACAAATAAGTCTGAAATAGCCATATTTTGACATAAATTGTTTTTTCTTAAATATTATTTACCTGATGGTAAGACTGTCCTATGCATACTAATTTGCATGATGGCTCAGAAAGATCTGCAAATGTGCGAAAAATACCTGTTTTAGGTACAGTTTCAGTTTAGCAGACTTCTCAGTCAGATTTGGCACAAAGGGTAGCTGACGATGAGATGAGACCTGCCAATACGTGCTAATTTAGCTGGCCCAAAAGGTCAAGGGTGATGGCAGGTTGACAGATCAGAAAAATGCTAAATCTAAATTTGAGAAAACGTGAAACATTGATTGTCCTGGTATAAAAGCCAAGCCTTTGTGTTTGTTAACAACCTTGAACACTATAGTGACTGGTTGGAAAGGTCAACGTGATAAATGTGAAATTATATGTTTGATTTGGTTTGATGTAGATCGGTCATACATGCTAGGCATAAGTGCTTTGCCTGTTTTGTTTATTACTGCATCACCAAATCACATCACATATCTTGTAAAGGAAGTGTGCAAGTCAGACTTTCATCTTTCATGGCTCATCATCATCATCATCAGTCCCTTGCCCGAACTGGGCGTTGGGGGGACTGAAAGGCAGCAGCAACAGACAGTGCTCTCCACTGAGTTCTATTTTGGGCGGTGGCAAGCAAGTCTGGCATCTCGAGTTCGGTCCATTCTTTTATGTTTGCGACCCAACTCTTTCTCTGACGACCTCGCCGACGACTTCCTTCGAGAGTGCCTTGGAGGATAGTCTTGGACAAGGTGTTGTGTCGGGTCAAACCAAGCAAGCTTGCACCGTTTCACGGTTGCCAGAAGGGGTTCATGTGGGCCCACCAGGGAAGTGACGATGCTCCGTACATATTCGTTGGTCTTGTGCTCGCGGTACGAGATGCGGAGCAACTTCCTCAGGCACTTGTTCTCAAAGGCCTGGATTTTCTTTTCTGAGTCTGCAAGCAGTGTCCAAGTCTCACAGCCGTAGAGTAGAATAGACACTACGAGGGACTTGTAAAGCCTGTACTTGATGGTGAAGCTGATGGAGTTACTTCGCCATATCCTGTCCAGCCTGGCCATTGCGGATGTTGCTGTACCTATCCTGATACGGATCTCTGCTATGCAACTACCGTCTTTGGACAGGGTGGCTCCCAAGTACTTGAAGCTATTGACCTCTTCTAGCTTCTGGCCGTTCATGTGAATGTTGCTGCTGCTGTCGCTTGTGGTGTTGATCATCACTTTGCTTTTATCCGTACTGATCTCCATGCCATAAGACCCTGCGCTAGTTGAAAGTTTGTCAGGTTTTGGAGCTCACTATTGCTGCCTGCCATGAGGTCAATGTCGTCTGCGAATCGAAGATTGCACAGGGATCTGCCACCAATAGAGATTGAAGTATGGTGGTCGTGGAGGGTTTCCTGCATGATCTTCTCCAGGAATATGTTGAAAAGGACAGGAGAGAGCAGGCATCCTTGACGGACACCGATCGTCGTCCTGAAGAACTCGCCTGACTGATTGTTAAGTAGAACCGCGCTGCAGGCGTTCTTGTAAAGCGCTTCTATCATTTGGATCAGTCCCTCCTCTATGTTGAACGATCTCATGACTTGCCAGAGTCCGTCGTGCCAGACGCTATCAAATGCTTTCCTGAAATCAATGAAGTTGTGGTAGAGTTCGCGCTGATGATGCAGATGTTTCTCGATCAGGACGCGGCAGTTGAAAATCTGCTCTACAGTGCTTCTTCCAACTCTGAAGCCAGCCTGTTCTTCTGCCAGCAGTTCCTCGGCGAAAGTTTTGAGGCGGTTGAGAATGATTCTAAGCATTACTTTGCTAGGGTGACTTATCAGACTGATAGTTCTGGCACTGTTTCAGGTTTCCTTTCTTGGGGAGCGGGATCACTAGAGACTGTGTCCATTCTACTGGCCATTTCTTTTGCTCCCAGATCTTTTGACAGAGTGTAGTGAGGACCTTCGTTGTTACTTCTCCTCCATGTTTCAACAGTTCAGCAGGTACGTTGTCTACACCTGGAGACTTTCCTCCCTTCAGGCCGCGTACGGCTGCTTCCACCTCTTCAGCTAACACTGGCAGGTCTTCAGCCTTCCTGGCCCCAGCCTGGTTGTTTTGGAGGATGCTGGTGTCTGGCTCAGCCTTGTAGTTATACAAGTCTCGGCAGTACTCAGTCCATCTGTTTAGTACAGCAGTGTTTTCCGTAAGGAGTTGGCCGCTGCTGTCTTCGATGACTGTGGCTGTTCGCTGTTGAGTCTTGGTGAGGGTCCTTAGCGTTTCATAAGCCTTCTTGCTGTTGCCGTTTGCCATGCCCTCTTCCACGCTACAACACTGGTCTTCAATCCAATCTTCTTTGGCTTCTTTCATCCTCTTCCTGATCTTCTTGTTGACAAGTCTGTACTTGTTTGCTGATGTGAGGTCTTGGCCTCTCTTTTTCTTCCAGGCTCTCCTCTCATCACAGAGATCGAGGATGTCATCGGTTACCCAGGGCTGTTTGCGCTTCCTCTGCTTCCCCAGCACTTCTTCTGCTGTAGAAAGTAACACCTCTTTTATATTTCCAGCAAGGGTGTCTACGTCACAGTCCAAAGTAGCCAAGGCTGCAAATCTGCCTCCCACCTGGGCTTGGAAGAGCTCTTCTACTTCCGGGTCTTTTAGCTTCTGGAGGTCGAATCTGATGCGAGGGCTCTTGCTATCTCGTTTCAATGCCAGCTTCAACTTGAGGCTAGTAAGGACGAGGTTGTGGTCGCTGCCAATATCAGCGCCAGGAAAGGACCTCGTTTGTGCTTTGTTAACGCTGGATTTGAATCGTCGAGGCAGCAAGATGAAGTCAATCTGGTTATGGACCAGGCCTCCTGGCGATTGCCATGTCACTGTTCTTGACTTCTTGTGTGGATGGAGGGTATTAGCAACGGTGAGGCGGTGACTCTGTGCGAACTCTAAAAGTCGCAGGCCTCTGTCGTTTGTTTCTCCAAGGCCAAACTTGCCAGCTGTTCCTGCCCATTGTTGGTAGGCGTCAGGGCCGATCTTTGCATTCCAGTCACCGAGGACAGTCAGAATGTCTTTCTTAGGTGTTTTCTTGATGATGTTGTCCAGTTGTTCGTAAAATTCTTCTAATTCTTCATCATCATGATCTGCTGTTGGAGCGTATACTTGAATGATAGTGATATTGTGCGGTCGGGCGGAGATGCGGATGGAGATTAGTCTGCTTGACACGGGGGTGCAGCTGATGACAGTTCCAGCCACCTCTTTCCTTACGATAAAAGCTACGCCATGTTCGTGCTTGGTTTCTTTTCCGCTGAACCAGATTTTATGGCCTTCATCTGTTGTTGTTTCTCCGAAGCCTGTCCATCGAACTTCTGCAAGTCCTACAATGTCCCAGCGATAGCGCTTCAACTCGTGGGTGAGTTCCTTCACTTTGCTGCACTGGTAGAGTGTGCGAACGTTCCAAGTTCCGATAGTTATTCCTTGCGTGGGCAGCTTGATGGTGGGTTTGGTTCCAGTAACACACTTGTCGCCCCCACCCTGGAGACCTTCAATGGGGTGCGCGGTCGTTGGTGATCCGGGCCCCGACCGATCCGGCATGTTATTCTTATTCTGTTGCTTGTCCATCAGTCCTTTCAATGGGCTTAGGCGAACTTGGCGGCGCCCGTCTCCTCTCCAAGTATTTCAACTGACTGAGAGACGCGTCAGCCCCTCACAACGTTTCGCCCGCCAGCAGAAGCGGTTACCGGGGTGTGGCTAGGTAAAGGACTTTCATGGCTAAAGCTGACTAAATTGGAAAACTATTACATTTGTTATGAAAACATTAACATGGGCATTTATCCACATATATTTTACAGTTATTCCTTGAAATGCTTATATAAATTAATGAATTATAAATGAACATGTCAGCCAATTTCAATTTCAAGACAGTAAGTACTGTAAGCCTGTCCACACAATTAGGAATGCCTATGCAGTCATTTACACCAGGCTGTCTTCAAAAACACAGAACTTGGCTGTTCAATTATGGGTGCTATTAACATTTCTAGAATGATAAGAATACTATCAAAAATATTTTTAGAGCCCCGGTTTGGGTTTTCAGGAGCAGATTCAGAGGGTGGCCGGACAGGAGGGCACATCATTAACCCTTGCCGACCAGCTGTATATATATGTCCATGTTTTCTGAACTGCATCAGACAGAGTTAAATGAGCATATAAATAGGCTAGCCTGCTCACGTGTATGTGCCCTAGCACACACAGATGCACGCACACACACACACACACACACGAGAATACTCATGTCTAATCGCAAAGTAAGGTCATTTTCGTTTTTATATGGAAATGAAGGTGTGCTTAGGATTGTCCCAATTATGAAACTTTCTATCACCTTACGTGTTTTTACACTTATGCCGTATCTTCATACATTGACGTTTTCTTCATCGAAGTGTCCGAAGAGCACATTGGAGACTTTGGCGAAGCTACTTTGGTCAATTCTACGAATCCATTAAAGTGTCTTTGAACTTCGACGAACCTGCTCATCGAAGTATCTTCAGCTGTCGCGGCATCTGATAGGTCTGTCAAACCGAGACTATTCAAACCAGGGACACTCAAAGTGGCTAGTAGGTCGTCTGCTTTTTGTTGTTCAGTGAAATTCCATCTCGGTTACTGCCGAGGAATCACCTGTAGTGACCCTTATGTGATTTGTGGGATAGCCATCATATACTGCTCTCCTTCATCCAAAAACAGTTGGGTTTAAAATGTGATTTAAAACAGTATACAGACTTGTTTTCATTCTCCCAATCCACCCCACCCCCTTTTCACTGTGACACAAATTGCAGTGGGCCAAAATTGTATGTGTTTCTACACAAACAGTGGATTTTTTTTTTTAAACAGATAAACATGTAATATTTCATTTCGTCGGGGCTTTTAATCCGTATCTACCTCATAAGACACAGTTTTTGACCTACTTCTGATTACGGAAGTTGTGTATTTTATGAGCCATGAGGCTGTGAGATCCTGGATGTGTGTGTTTGAGTGTGTATGTGTGTACTGCTTGTGCGTACAGCTGTCAGTGCATTAGCTTCTACTTCTGGAAGAGCAGCAGTCTCCATCTTTGTGTTACAGGGGAAGTTTGTGGAGAGTGGAAAGTCCCAAGTGAAAACAGTTGATTGGTACCACAACATCCTTTGAAAACACTGGACTAGTGGAGACCAAGGCAAGAGTACTCCAAAACAGCACTTTAACCCCATGCGCAGCCAGCCACCACTTCTGTCAACATGCACAAGGGGGTGAAAGTAGTGGCAATGTTGTCTGGTTTATTGCTCTGATAATACTGTTTTGCTGTTTGTGCATCAGCATTCCATGTTTGAAATCAATTGGCTCTCATTTGTTAAATACTTTTTTTTTTGGTAATATATGCCTGGATTGAGCGAGATGGTGGTTTCTTTTCATATGGGTGTGTTTAGACAGTTTGATGTTGACTTCTTGCAGAAAACATTCTTAATGTTTCTTTCCATGTTCCTAGGTTTGTGTTGGCTTCCATACTGTGCTGATGTTGTCATTTTAATATGATTGTTTTTTTTTTGTTGGTTTTTGTTTTTTTTGGGGGGTTTTTTTTTTTTTTGCTTATTTTTGTAGCCACAACATGGGAGAAAAAAAAAGCTGTATTTTAGACTATTTATGACCGATATGTGCTTGTGGGAAGATTTATAAGGCAAAAATACACTTGGATTACACTCACAACTGTGAATGTTGAAATAGTAACATTTTCAAGAGCACAGCACTGCAGTCATGTGTGATCAGTATACATTATACAGATGTCTTGCTTGAGGCCGTGCGACATACATAATGCCTGCTGATTTTTCTGTTGCTTTATTTTGAATATCTTCACAAAGCCAAAGGCTTAGTTAGGACGTCCAGGTTAAACAAATAGAAAATTCAGTAGGTATTTTCAATGCTGCAGAGCCTCGAGCAAGACATCTATTTGTTGGAACAACAGTCTTTTGATGACCGTACACAATGCCAAAAGAGCTTTTATCTTACCGAAGTCATGTCATCGAACACAGACGATTTATTGTTTTATTTTCATCTTTACTTTTCTGGAATATTGCAATAAGCAGGGCCTTATCTTTTCAAAAAAAAAGGGAAACAAATTGCAATTGCCCAAATAAAGTGCTAGGTATTCGTAAGACATTCAAAAGCAAAAATTGGTGCTGGCTCGGAAATGGCATGCGTGTGCGAGTTGTGAGTGCGCGCTTAGAGTTATAATTATTATAAGATAAGCGCATTATAAATACCGTAATTATTATTAAATATGCTGTCCACAATTAAAGATTAACGTTTCAGTGCATGATTGTTGTTCTATGCTCTGCATAGAAGAACAATTGCTTTCAACACTTACAGAGGCACAGCTCAAAAGCACATGCCATATACCTTATGTACAGAAACAGGTCTCTGTATTTAATCTGTGTGGGAATGTGGCCGTACATCAGTGCTTTTCCCCACAATATGAAAGTGCTGAATAGGTCTGCAAGGGTGATGAACAGGATCGGGCGACTTAAAACTTTAAACCAGTGCCAGGCCGGCGACATAAATATTTGAAGCTCAGAAGAACATTGACAGCTTTTCATTGAATGGGTGGCTGAATTTCGTCTTGGGCTACTAACTTTTGATTTTTGGTAGGGCGGCTGCATACCTGAATTTTTAGGTTGTTATCACCTGTGGGTCCAGTAGCAGTTTTATTCCTTTGCTTGCAACCATGCATCTTGTTGAAAGTGTGAGCACATTATTCTGCTGCACAATCATGCAGTTTTGAATAAACCTGAGTATTGACATATTGCTCTCAATCAAAGGCTGTGTCATTGTTATGGATTTTCTTGCGCATAGAATCACTGGTCCAGGGAGTCTTCACGGTTCATTCCCATGCCAGTCTCTTTGCTAGGTTACATGATAAACCCCTTGTTGCCCTTGTTTTGATGTTAATTTTTATAATCATATCTTTGAATGGCACTCCCTGGCATGTGTTAACACATGGTCTAAATCCAGTCTGAAAGTTCAAGTGAAATTAATTCTTTCATTAGGCAAAGAAGAGCCTACTGACATGGGGCCTGTGTAAGCTTCCTGATCCTGTGATAAAACTATATCAGCAGAATGCACATGAACGCCATCATCCAACATCCTAGATATCGTATGATAACGTCAAGTTTATTGCACATCCAGAATGACATTCACAAAACAACCAATGAGGTTCTTTGTAACGTACCTGAGTTCCAACAAGATCTGGTGTACACACCATCTCTTATAGTTTCTACACTTCATTGTTCATATTAGGCTTTAAAGATTTGGTATTCTGTTTTAAGTACCTGACCCAATTAGTGGCCAATGTCAAAACCAGTCCTGCCACAAAAAGCTTTAGGTCAGGTAAATCGAACGATAGGAGGGGGAGGAGGTGGGGGTAGAGGGGGATATATACAAATTTACATGAGAACTTTCATGAGGTTTTAGGATTCTACCTCGCATTCAGCAGAAGGTCATGGTGGAATAGTGTGCAAACTATCTATTCACACAGTAACACAGCAATCAAGGGGGGTACCCACCCCCATATACATTTATTGTTGGGGTCTCGGAAACATTTGTGAAGGCAAAGTAGTGAACCATACAGTTTCAGATACAGTTATTCAATTTATGGCTAATTGTGTTATTTTAGTTTCATCTCAAGATTATGTTTTACAATGTTCAGTCTATTTTGGGTATTTAATGTGATTTGTTTTACAGATTGCAAGGCATCGTGTCTTCAGGTACACATTGTGTGTACACTTTTCATGCATATTAATGCAGTCTGGCATATGTACTGTGTTCAGGGATTGAAAGTCAGTTTGGCACAAGTAATTTGTGCATTTTTTTAAGCTGGCTCCTTTTCATTTTTTTCAGGGAACTTGGATACAAAATTGTCTTTTATGTTTCTGTGTTCATCCAGCTTTTTGGCTCACAGTTTTATTCAAAACTATCATCGCTACTCCCCTCCCCCCCCCCCCCCCCCCCTTTCATTGTTTTGTTTTTTTATGTTTTTCCTTTTTTTCCTTTTTGGTGTGCCTGAGTGTCACAAGCAAGTTAGTTAGCATGAAAGTGGCATTTATTACATATATTCATCAGGTGTGTACATACAGAGCCGTCTGTCATGCATGCATCGTCGGATGGATGACATTTTCTCTGAGACTGTCAAGCCACAGACTTCAGACTTTGTGGAGACAGTTTTTAAAACATCACATTGATTGACCTCTGCCAAAGGTCTTTTGAATGGTCTTCCAGAGATTTCCAAAAGATTATGATGGATGACAGATGATGGATGGCTCAGTATGTAGCCTTACTTTTGCTAGCTCAGGTGAGCCAAAAAGCAGCGAAAAACTCAGGAAACTCGCTCAACCCTCAGCATAGTATTTGGGTAGGAAGTTGATAGAGCTGCTTCTCTTTCACATTAGACGTACTCTTTTCTCTAACCTAAACCAGTTTATCTTAAAGCCCACTGGATATTTAGGACAAGGCAATTACCGTACTTGCTATGTACGGTAACTTCTGTTGCCAAGCGAAAGTGACTGTTCACTAGAGGTTCAATAGAAATGGACCCATTAGTGCTTGGGGCACCCAGAAATAAACCTATTCTGACATGCTTGCATTGTTTACACATGAAAAGGGCCTCCATGGCAACCCCTTAACATCTTATGACCCCTTACTGACGTCTTTTGTTCCTCAAGACCAGCCTTCATGGATGTTGGCCACTTGAAAACTGTGACATGAGTTTTACTGACTAAGTGCCAGACCTCTGATACCATGATGTTCTTAATTATGAGCCAAGGAATTAATAGCTCTCCTGAAATAAAGTGACTGTTGAGGGCAGGCATCAGTCTTATACAGTCGCCCACACAAAGACGGACGCATTGGTTTCACACATGTTGCACACCATGAACACAGTTGATTTTCCTCACCCGATTTGATCCCTCATTCATGATGGTGTTGCTGCATGATTCTAACTTTGGCCATAGTTTGCAGGTATTTTTGCTGATTTTGGCTCCGATTTGCTGACCGTTGACTGTTCAGCATGTGGCTGGAAAATCAAGCGGTACTTTATATAGTAAACGTTGTCTGCATATGAGAAATATGAGCAGTGTCTGTATGATTGACTGATAACCCAAATCAAACTGTGCTGTTCAGTTTTTCCCATGAAAGCTCTGTAATCCCTTGCTACACAGAATACGGCTGTCTTTAAGCGCATGGGGCCACTCTTACCTAGCTCTTGTGTAGTGATCTGGGACAGTCAGTCGCACACTTCCAGGGCTTACGCATAGGGTAGAATGAGCTGTGTACATGTATATGGTCATCAGTCATCAGTCCAACTTAAGACACCTGTGGTAAATAAAGAAAACCCTGGTACTGCACAAGAAGTTTTGTCCGATACATTTTCTCAACCAAACCTCCAATGCAAGGAGGTGCACATAAACATGCCATTACTTTCAATAAAAAGTTCTAGCCTACTGTTACAAACAGTAGACTGTAACTTCTTATTTGACCATACTGAAAATATTACCTTTATGTGTTAGAAACCAAATGCTTTACATGTAATTCGGGGCTGTTGGTGTTTTTTATCCTGAAGTACATGATAACTTGGTAAAGAAGAAGTTCATATTGCCCTGTGTCTAAACTCTGCATATCACTGATTTCCTAGATTTAAAAGAGGAATTTGTAATGAAGGAGGATGTTAACTGTTATGTGGTCAACATTATTAAATTGATTTCTTAATTTTTCTTTGCAGTTCATCTTTTTATCAAAACCTCTTTTGTGTTGTGTGGATGTGAAGAAAGAAAGGAAGGCCATCTAATCATGTAAAGCGTGTAAGGTCATACTTGTTTTGTTATCATTAAACGTTTGTTACTGTTTGATCAGGATTTTGTCTGAATTAATTCTTGTAATGACCTTCAAGCGATCTGCTCCGAGGCGGTCTTTGAGTGATAAAATTCAGTGATATTATGGGTTATAAATGTTGTCTTGCCTCAACTAAGACTTTTCTGCCCTTCTTTTTACAATCCATTTGAGTATAGACACGCATAACAGAGGTTTTCCACTGCCGCTTATGCTCCTACATTCAAAGGAGAAAAAAGAGCAGTAAGGTATTTCATTTTACAACATTCAAACTTCGTAAGTTACAGTAAGTAAGCTGTTTAGTGCAGCATTACTATAGCACATACTGTACTAAGAACGATTGTGCGTGTGTATACATGTGTGTGGGTAGGGTGAGGTGGGGGGTGTTGGGAGGTTGATGGTGGCAATGGAACATGAAGCGTGTAAAGGGACCTGCTCAAAGCAATTTAAGGCTGAGTTAACCCATTTAGCCCCAAAGCCCTACAGGAATGGATGGATTGATAATGTTAATTCAAGGGTAGTGCTGGATTAGCTTGGCACCTTCAGGTGCCAAGATAATCTGGCACTACCCTTGAATTGTCATGGTCAGTTCATCTCCTGCAAATGGTACACAGTTGTTAAGAAATGCTTCAAAAATACATGTATGGGAATGCACCCATGGGGTTAAATAGGTTAATAGCAAGATTTTGCAAACTCTAATCTGGCCTTTTATTGCTTTGAGCAGGTCCCTTTAACCTAAATCATACTGAGGCTAAAAGCTTCAAATTTGTACACTGCCATATGCAAACTACCTTATAGTACTTACAGATAAGGATATAGACCAGTGGCTTTTTAGTTCAAGGGTGATGCCAGAATAGTTTGGCGCCTAGAGGCGCCAAGCTATTCTGGCACCACCTGTGAACTATTTTAGTCAAACTTATTTCACACACTGGTGTATTCTGAATTACTTACGCCTGTCACCCCTCCCAGGGTATAGGCCGTCGACGAGAGACCTCCAGCGACTCCTGTCCTGTGCTTCTCCTTCGATTTTACTCCAGGTGGTTCCCAGTCTCTTCATGTCTGCTTGGAGGTCTCGACGCCAGGTGTTTCTCGGCTTGCCTCTTTTCCTTTTTCCCTGGGGGTTCCATGACAATGCCTGCCTAGTGATACTGGAAGCTGGCTTTCTCAGACTGTGACCAATCCATCCCCATCTTCTTCGCCCAATTTCATTCTCTGCTGTTATCTGCTCTGTTCTCTCCCAGAGTCTGACGTTGCTGATCTAATCTGGCCAGTGGATTTTCAAGATTCTTCTAAGGCAACTGTTTATGAAGATCTGTACTCTGGTGACTGTGGTTTTTGCCAACCTCCTAGTCTCTGCTCCATATAGGAGACCTACGTTTGAGTTGAAAATCCGGACTTTGGTGTCCCCCACCGGGTCTGCCCTAGGGGACCTTGGTGGGGTTGTCTACTTTTTAGTTCCTAGGGTCACCTTGTCTAACCCCTGCAAGGTGGGTTCTACTCTTTTGGGGGTTTGTATTTCTGTCTTTCTGGTCCATTCATCTGTATTTTTCTTTTGAAATTCTCCCTCCTGTCTGCGCTTCTTGCAGTTTTTTTCTTCATTTAGCGCAGGCACGTCCTGAGAAGGCCTTTGTCGCTTGCACTCGGACTTTGGTGTGTTGTGACAGCTCTCTGGAACTCCATACTTTATTCAACTGAAGAAAGGCTGCTCTTGCTTTACCGATTCGTGCTCTGACATCTGCATCAGTGCCGCCTTTTTTGTCAATGATGCTCCCGATATAGGTGAAGAACTCTACCTCCTCCAACAGGGTGCCAGCAAGCAAGACTGGTTCTTCCCTGGTTGCGTTCAGCCTCATTGTCTTTGTTTTCTGTTTGTGGATGGTGAGGCCCACTTGGGACTTGATGTCAGCAAGCCTCGTGGTCTTGTCCTGCATTTGTTGATGAGTGTGGGACAGTAAAGCCAAGTCATCTGCAAAATCGAGGTTGTCAAGCTGTGTCCACTGTATTCTGCTTCTTCTCTGCTCAGTGGTCCTCTTTATGACCCAGTCTATGGCCAGTAGGAAGAGGAACGGACACAGCAGACACCCCGGCCTGAAGCCGGTTCTGACCTGGAGCTCCCTGGTGAACTGCCCTTCGTGGATCATGCGACATGTCATGCCATCGTAGCTGCTCTTGATCAGGCAGATGAGCTTTGTGGGTACACAGTAGTGTCGTAGGAGTTTCCACAACGTCTCTCGGTTTACGCTGTCAAATGCTTTCTCGTAATCCACAAAGTTGACGTACAGCGGAGAGCTCCACTCCAGAGACTGTTCCACGATGATGCGGAGAGTGGCGATCAGGTCTGTACATGAACGTTTTTTTCTGAATCCTGCTTGCTGGTCTCTCAGCTGGGGGTCGACGGAGCTCTTCATTCTCTCCAGATGATCCTGTTGAAGACCTTTCCTGGTACTGACAGCAAGGTGATTATTCTGTAGTTGGAACACTTGTTGAGGTCGCCTTTCTTGGGAAGCTTGATTAGGTACCCCTCCTTCCAGTCAACCGGCATCACCTCCTCTTCCCAGATCTTTCCAAACAGTGGATACAGCAGCTCTATTTTATTCCGAATGATAAGGGCTACATGTTTCATGTTCCTCTGCCACCTTCAACCTCCCAACACCCCCACCCCACCCTACCTACACACGCATATATACACACTCACGAATGCGCAAACTTTCATGCACATAAGCATGCATGCTCGCAAACACGCACACATCAACTGAGAAAATTTTTCATGCATCAGCTCTATTTTTTTTTTAATTGTCCGAGACACATGTGACATGAGCTCTACACATGAAGCCTTTTGTGGGAGAAGAACCTAGTAGCTAGGGGCCTAAAACAGGTGCTGGTTTGTGGTCGTTGCATCATTGCCCTAACACCACGGGTAGAGTATTTACTCCACCCGTGGTTTTAGGACAATGACGCAATGACCATCACGTGCCTGTCGGCCTGTGATGGCAGACGCATCAATGTCTCGAACAAATTCAACAGTAAATATGCCTTCAATCCAATCAACCCACACCGCGCTCTTCGCACACTCATCTGGTCCATAATTGGCTTAGCTGGCGGATTTGCTGCTGTCGTGTTTCAACTTGAAAGAGCCTTAAAATAGGACCAGTTCTATTTGGGTAAGCAAGGGACACGCCGGACAAAAGCATAAAACTGAGGTACTTCATCAGGTCATACTCTTTCGTTCTGAAAGGGGCGCCAACGTTTAGGCCTTCTGGGTCATGTCACGTGACATTTTCTGTTTTGTAGATGATAACGTTAAAAGGGTAGCCTCACTAACTGGCTTTGGTCATATCTTGCTCTGCTTCTATCACCTAGAGTCTTTAAGTTTGGCCATAAGTTTATTGCCCAGAGGATTACCTTTCTGGAAATAAATGATTGAATGACCTTTGAGGAAGGACAAGGTCACAAAAATGCACCATCGTTAACATAAACATTAGCGTAAACATCATTAATGGCCAAGTGTATTCTCGAATACTATTTACAACTTCCATCCCAACCCTGGTCCAGAGATACCTGGTAGTTATTGGGGTTTAACGCCGAGCAGGCGACTAATGCCATCTCGCAGCAGGATGGGTAAAAAGCTGGTCAGCCAGACTAAAAGCAAGGTCTTAAGACAAGATGTAAAGTTATATATCTTAAAAATATATCGGGCTAAAATGTCGCACGAGTCTTGAAAAGAAATGTCTACAGACTTTCAAAAAGGGCAAAATAAATTCACAGTCTATGAATGCTCAGATCTTGTTAAAAATATTGCATTCTCTCAAGAAATTGAAGATTTTGTCCGGGGGAACATCCCAGTGTGCCCGATGTGGAGCCGAGTAAGGAACGTCTCCTCACGAAGGCTGCCGCAGCGGAAAGGTAGACTGTCGGACACCGTAGGAAGAGCTTCATGCAGCTTGTTCCCTTCCTCTTTGTCCCACTCGCACTGCCACTCGCGGGCTATGTACGCACTAATCACAGGTTTAAAATCACTATAAACAGTCTGTGTGTCAGGGACAGGGGCACTGCGGGCACTGTTGGCAGCAGAATCTGCGATTCTTTTGCCTTCGATGGCCCGGGACCCAAATAAAAATGATGTCATAATATTCCTTCATCAAGTCTGCGTAGAGCTCAATAATCTGCACCAGCAGTGGGTGGTCTGTTCCCGCGCCCTGAAGGGCCTGCAGGGCAGAAAGAATCAGGAAGTTCCTTTCCCGAGACTGATAGGCATGCTTGAGTGCCAGCAGAATTGCCTGCAGTTCTGCACTAAATACAGAGGAATGGTCAGGGAGGCGGAGCGTAAATGGGCGTCTAGGATGGCGAGAGGACACTGCAGCTGCAGCCACTCTCCCATCCTCAGACTTGGACCCATCCGTATAAAGACGACAATAGCCAGGAAAAATTGAAAGGAGTTCATTGAGGCTCTGTTGGCATATGGCTGGTGGGGTACAATCCTTGTGGGCGGTCAAGTCCAGCAAGATGTCAGGAACTGGTAGTAGCCAGGGTGGAGTGATGTGTTGCAGAGATTCCGAAACTTTGTCCAGGTCCACTCCGGCCGCCTACAGATGAGGTCGGACACGGAAAGAAAGTGGACGGACAGCTCCCGGATGGGCATCGTAAATCTCTGCAAACGACGGGTTAAAAACACAATCATAGGCAGGATTGTTTGGATAGGCCTTCAGCTTCAGAACGTAGCTGAGCGTGAGGCGGATGCGGCGGAGCCTGAGAGAAGGCTCCCCTGCCTCGGCATACAGACTAGGAACTGGAGATGTCCTGAAGGCTCCCAGACATATTCGCAGACCTTGATGGTGAATTGTGTTCAGACGCTGTAGAACAGACTTGGAAGCCGAGCCATATACCACGGAGCCGTAATCCAGTTTGGACCGAACAAGGGCCCGGTACAGTCGAAGTAAGACAATGCGGTCTGCACCCCAGTCAGTACGACCAACGACACGAAGAATGTCGAGGGCTTTCTGACAAGAGGTTCTAAGGTAGTTAACATCGTTGCGGAAGGTCAATCCTTTGTCAAAGATGACCCCCCCAAAACTTTGCCTCTTCAGCCACCTTAATTGGCACTCCAGCAATGCTCAGGCTAGGTTCTGGGGGAAAAATCGTCTGGTTAGTAAAATGCACACAGACTGTCTTGGAGGGCGAGAACCTGAATCCGTTGAGAGACGCCCACCCCTGGATGCGATCAACGCACAGCTGCAAGCGCCTCTGAAGGGACGCAAGTCCTCGACCTCGTGCACACAAAGCAAAGTTGTCCACAAACAAAGAGCATCCAGAATCATCCTTGACGGCTTTTACAATGTTATTAATTTTAATGCTAAATAAAACAGGAGATAAAGTGCTGCCCTGCGGGACACCCATCTCCTGTTCAAAGGAGTCGGAGAGGGTGGAGCCCACACGGACATGGAACGACCAGTTAGACCAAAAAAAATTGTGAATAAAAACGGGCAGGTGCCCTTTAAAACCCATGTCCGACAAATCAGACATTATACCATACTTCCAGATAGTGTCATATGCCTTCCCAAGATCGAAGAAAATTGCATAGACATGCTGCTTGTTGACAAAAGCATCTCGGATAAACGACTCAAAGCGGACTAGATGGTCAGTTGTACTACGGAAGCGCCGGAAACCGCATTGGTGGTCTGTGATGAGACCCTGTGACTCAAGATGCCACACCAGGCGGGCGTTGACCAAGCGTTCCATAGTTTTACATAAACAAGATGTCAAAGCGATTGGCCGGTAGTTGCCCGGGTCGGAGGGATCCTTACCCGGTTTGGGAATTTGCAACCACAGCCTGGCGCCAAGATGCCGGAAAATGACCGGTTATCCAGATATGGTTAAAGGCCTTGAGAAGTACAAGGAGTGAATCCCCAGGCAGATGTGTTAGAAGCTGATAGTGGTTGGTATCTAATCCAGCAGCAGTCATGACATTTCTGCATGGCTTGCTGCAATTATGAAAATGTAAAAGGGGCATTATAGTCTTCCGAGTTATCCGACCCCACCCGGGTCTGCCCTGGGGGACTTGGGTGGGGTTAGGTATTTTTTAGTTCCCAGGGTCACCCTGGTCAGCCCCACAGGGTGGGTTTTTCTCTCTATTCTGGGGCATGTGTTTCTGTCTACCCGAGGTCCATTCACCTGTATTTGCCTTTTTTAAACTCTCCCTACTGTCTGCACTGCCTGTAGCTCTTGATATTGGATGTGTGTTGCTAAATGGTCTTAGCTTTATTTAGGCCCCATGTGTTAGGTTTATTTAATGTGTTTGACCGGCTGGCGACATACATTCAATGTTCTGTTTAGTTGGTTGTTTTTTTTTTTCACAAGCAGTGCAGGCACGTCCTGAGAAAGCCTTGTTGCTGTCGGGACGTTAAGCAATGTACAATGTACAATCCGAGTTATCCGATATAAAATCACAAGTACAAGACTCTCGCTTCTCCTTCTCTCTCTGGAAGAAAGGTGAATAATGCTCTGTTGAAGAATTATGGGCAATGGTGGAGGCAAGCAAATTGGCCACAGCCTTTTTATCCGTGACCAAACTGGCACCATCTCTAAGATGGCCGACAAAAGCCGAGCCACCTCTGCCCCTAATTCTTCGAACAACCTTCCAGACTTTTTGGGACGGAGTCCTAGAAGATAAAGAGGAGACGAAGCGTCTCCAGGAAACACGGCGTTCATGTTTAAAAATGTAACGGGCTTTCGCCCTCTGTCTTTTAAAGGTTAAAATATTCGTTGCGACGGATTACGAAAAGCACGTCGCTGAGCAGATTTGCGCATTTTTTGGGGGCCTTGTGGCACTCACTCTTCATTGAACCATGGTACTCTCGGCTTCCGAGGGAGTGATGTGAAGTTCTAGGGATGGTTTCACCTGCTGGGTCCAACAAAATAGAAGTAAAACAAGAAACAGGTTCTTCAATCAGCTGACATGACCACCTCCTCTGTAAGACAAGACTGACAGAGGGAGGCGAACAGAGGCCAGTTAGCTTTCATGAGATTCCAGCGCCCCACTGGCGAATCCTCCTCACAGCTGACCGATGACAGGACTACTGGGAAGTGGTCACTACCACACAGGTCGTCGTGAACCTTCCAGTCAAAGTCCAGCATGAGAGAAGGATCACACACAGTAAGGTCTAGTGAACAGAACTAGATCCTGAACCTGGGTTAGAGTACGTTGGTGAGCCATCGTTAAAGACACATAGTTTAAGGTGAGAAAAAACATCTTCTAACATCTGACCTCTGCCATCATAGTGGTCACCACCCCAAAGGTGAGCGTGATCATTAAAATCCCCCATGAGAATAAAGGGAGGGGGCAGCTGATCTACTAAGTTAAAAATATCATTACTACAGACCCGCAGGGATGGTGGCAGGTAAACACTGGATATGGTTATGGTCTTCTTCAAGGTAACCCGAGCTGCGACAGCCTGAAGACAGGTGTCGATGCTAACGGGGGTACATAAAATTTGGCATCGAATGAGAAGAGCCACTCCACCCGAGCGCCTCTCCGAATCAGAGCCTTTATGTATAGCGTTAAAACCATTAAAGGACACAGGGTCAGAAGTCTTCAGGTAAGTCTCCTGAAGAGATATGACTGAGGGGTTATAGAACTTGACTAAAAGACGTAATTCCTCAAAGTTAGCTTGAAAACCACGACAATTCCACTGAAGCAGAGAGTACCTGATTATGTCTTATCTGGGGGTAAAGAGTTCCCCCCCCCCCCCCCCCCAATTTCCTTTACCTTGAAAGGAGTTGAAGAAACAGAGGGGTGGGGTGGGGGGGGGGGGAGGCTGGCACCCGGGCTTCCTCTGGTCCGTCGGAGAGGAAGGGAGTGGAGCTGCCGCAGCATCAGCAACGACAACTTCCACCCCTCCATCTGCTCCTCCAGTGCAGCATATTTGTTTTGAAGGGGGACATCAGTGTCTGGGCCCGTGCGCACAGCGGTCCCATATATTTCTTAGACTTCTGGTCCTGGGCAGCGTTCCTGCCTCTAGAGTTAGCGGCCTTAGAAGGTTGACCAGAGCCAGAAGCCTTTGGAGTTGACAGACTAACATGTTTGGGTGGGTGCTGAGGCTTAGGGGCAACAGAAGGCGGCACAACCGGACCGGCAGTGTCCGCCTTCTGCGTTCCCTGGCTCCTCGTCACCACCGGAGGAGAGTTACTCTCCAGGGGCGAGAGGAGCCGAGGCTCCGCCCCCAACCAAGAAGTTGGGGTTTGACATGAAAAGTCTTTGGTGGGGCGCTTGCCTGCCACCGCTGCACTGAAAGTATACACAGAGGTGTTAGAGGTTGGGGCAGCCGCAGCTGCACCAGGGCCTTCAACCATTTTTTTTTTTGCATCCAGAAAGGACAGCCCCTTCTCCACACGCACCTGCTGAATCTTGCACTCGGATATCCAACGAGGGCATTTCTTATCCGAAGCCATATGCGCCCCCTGGCAATTCACACACAGGGGGGTGGCTGTGCAGGACTCAGCAGTGTCCGGGCTTAGTGCAACGGGCGCATGAAGCCTCTTCCTGGCGGCATGTCTTCTGACCATGGCCATACTTTTGGCACTTAAAGCACCGGAGGCGGAGAGGGACGTACTTTTTCACTTTCAGGGAGCAGTAACCTCCCCAGATGGTAGTAGGAAGGATGGGGGTGCCAAACGTCAGGATGATGGTAGGGAGACGGATCTCCCTACAACCTCGCTTGGAAGCGAAGCGCCTGACGTAAGTCACCCCCTGAGACTTAAGGTTCCGTACAAGTTCATCTTCTGACAGTTCTGCCAAAGCTTTATCTTGGATTACGCCTCTTGACGAATTCATAGTTTTGTGGGGTGTAACCTCCACTGGAGTGTCTCCGATGGAAGAGAGCCTCAGCAGCCCGCTGTGTGCTCGGGTACGGCACTCCACCAGCAAGTCACCAGACCTGAGGCGCTGGGCCTCAGGCCTGCCAACACGGCTCCTGAGGGTCTCCCCCACCAGAAATGGATGTAGCTTGGAAACAGGTTTGTCTGTCATCTTGCTATGAACAATGAGGAAGCGAGGCCATACGGCCGACGCCTGAGGCGTCGCCTCCTCACAGTCCGAGTCACTGTCATGTTCAATGTTGGTGGCGATGTGCCGCTTCTGTGCAAGTTTTGTTTTTTTGTGTTTTCCATATTATAATAGTAGAGATATTCATCCCCCGGGGGTCCCCGCCCGCCACCGAGCCCATCAAGGGAAAGTGCAACTGTCGGCGGGTCTCCAGCCGACGCACAATGGAGACTGCCCGAAAGATATACTCAAGGGGATAAGCCCGATTGAACCGTTTGAGCCACCGCCTTCTATCACACGGTTGAATGCAGGGGAATACAGGCGTAGAGCACCTAATCGGCAGCAGAGGCTATAGCATGGTGCCCCGTATATCAGCCTGCATGTCAACAATGGGATAGGGCTCAACGTGACAAGAGCCGATTGACTAGACCGGTACGACTAGCCTCCCGTTTAGGCAGAAGTCAAGGCCAAAGTGGAGTGTTTCAGCCACCAGGATCCTCTTCTCCCCCTACACGGGTCTCCAAGCACGGCAAACACTTGGGATCCAAAGGACCAAAAGCTCACGAGTATTTTTAAGGACCAATCCAACATGGTAGGACCTGGGTTAGCACAGCGCCTTAAAAACCGGACCAGTGAAAAAGACTGAACAACATATCTGCTGACATCAAGTCCTATATATATTCGGCATCCTGTCTCGGAAGACAATGGAGTATGCGCTTGCTGGATCAGTCACTGGAGTGACCTCTCCAGTGCGCAAGCCTGGGCAAAGTGTATGGAGATCCTGGGATGCCCAGTCGTCAAGATCCCCCTCTCGGCCTCGCTGATTTATCCAAAGGAATGCAAAGCAGTACGTTTGGCATCAGTTTGGCTGCGACATCAAGTCCTAATCCTGAACAAAGATGGCACCCCTCTGCTAGCCCACTCAGTGACTGAGGGGACTACCCACCCACGCCACGTGGAGGCCGGTGCCCAGTGGGCCAAAGATACTTGATGGTAAGACCTTCTTATGCATGCTAACATGGACAACCTCTCGCAAAGGTCAAGGTTCACAAGAGATGAGGAAATGATGTGAAAAATGTCAATTTGTTTTTGTACAGTTTTAGTTTTAATAAGGATTTTTTTTTTCTTTTTGCTTAACTTTTCAACCAAATTTACCTTATGATAAGACCCTTCTATGCATACTAATTTGGTTCACTATTCACAAAGGTCAAGGGTCATGGGAGGTTGACAAAAGTGAAAAAAAAAATGTAAACACGAATTTCACAGGTAGAAAAGCCAACCCTTTCCCTACATGTATTTGTTAGAACACGAACGCTTGCTTATTTCAGTGACAGAAAGGTCAAGGTCACAAAGGTTAGATTAATTACGTTGATCGGCCATGCACATGAGCCCTAAGGGCTTTGCCATTCTTGTTTCAAAAATTGAAGAGGTAGATGGCTGGCTAGCAATTCATCCAATGCCTAATTCCGAAGAAAAGCTAAATATAAATTTTCAAGTGAATATAACAAGAAGATTAGGATTTTATCCTAAAGTCTACCGTATTGTTGAGCTTACATCTCTCCCCGTACCCCCCCCCCCCCCAACATCCGCACAGCGATGGCACAGCCGGATAATCACAGACAGCTGACACGCGGCGCTTCGTACGTAGGCCTACCAGTTACAAATACAAGTCCTGTGGGCTGGCGTACGGTACCCACAGCCATTCTGGAGAACAAGGTGGGATGACCCATGCCCACTAAGCCTCTTCTTTGTGAGTTTGCATGCATTATCCACCTTTTCCATAATACGTTCGCAGACATCTTAACAAAAATAGAGAGTCTGTCTTTCTAAATCAATGGGAGCATTGCGTCAGCTCATACCACATGTAACTAAAACACTCGCGTGCTGGTGCTTTGCGTCAATTAGGAAATGACTGGATATAACACGCGTTTTGTGCTTTTACGTCACCGTCCCTGTCTGATTCTCCTCAAGTCGAGGAGTCTTACTTTTGACCGCATAGTCTTTCCGCAATGAATTTTTTTCCCGAACAAGTTGACTGAACTGAGAGGTACAAAGCTTGCTAGTAACGAACTCACCCAATGTCGTCTCATAAGTCCAAACTAGCTATATCCAAAATTTCAACTGAGTGCATATAATCAAAAGTCTGGACTCAAACCGACTTTCTATAAACGAACATTTTTAACTCTTTGGAGACATCCTATTGCAATAGCCTATGCGCG
This sequence comes from Semisulcospira habei, assembly GCA_036245525.1. NCBI lineage: Eukaryota > Metazoa > Mollusca > Gastropoda > Semisulcospiridae > Semisulcospira > Semisulcospira habei. Next base: position 260,587,451 of record BTPG01000002.1, on the reverse strand, counting down.
ACATACCCTGAATCATACTGAATCGTTTCCTTTGATTTTCAAGCAGTGGCGCCAAAAGGTACGCCGGTTCTACAGCAAGGACGGTTAGAGTTGAAAGCTAGACATGACGTAATTTTTGTACTGTTACCGTTTTTTGCCAGTCAGAGGCCCGCCTGCCCATGACTCGACGTCCGGCATGTGCAACTGATGTGGAACGCGCTCCGCCACGTCCGGCCGTCAAAGTTCAGTCAGTGTTTCTATTTATAAGTTGAATAGGAACCGCAACTGACAAACTGACATGACGCTGACATGAACTGTGAAACGTGCTCTCCGCGGCTTCGATAACGATTGTGCTTTCAAGTCCCGGCATCCGTGACTTCTTTAAACGGTCTGCTCCATGATGTCAGGGATTACTACTAACTGAGTAGCCCGCGATACAACAGGTTATCAATGTTCTTGCCTCAGCTAAGACAGTTTAATTTCTACCCTTCTTTTAGATGGCCTTAGTTGTCTGCTCGGCGTTAAACCCAAATAACTAACAAACTAAATAGTTTTACGGCGGAGCGTAACGGAAGGAACTCCCCTAGCGCGTAAGTGAAAAGAAGATAAGACTTTTAACGGTCTTTCATTTCAAGTCCGTTATGACTGACTGACATTCAAACTTCATAATTTAAGTGGGCCATTTGTTCATCAATATTAAGACTAGACGTAATACGAACACTACTGAAAAGCGGGAGATTTAGTATTGCGAACTGTTAACCCCTTTTCCAAGTTACGGTCTCATTGGCGGAGTAGGTCGCTTTAAAACGGCGTTCATCTGGTTGCCTTTGTATATCTACAAAATTAACGGTACCTCCTCCATTGACATGATTTGGTGTGAGCCCTGAAAATAGCCGTCAAGTGCAGCAGCCGAAGCCCAAACTGACTGAGACCAAGATGCGCCACCACCTCCCCCTGCCACTGACCCCATCCCGTTGGGTTTCTCATGTCAGCTATTCAGTTTGGCATACTGCCTCCATTTAATTTATTTCTTTGCTACTAGTTGATCAAGATCACGGCAGAATTTCAACAGTCTCCGTGTTTGACTGGTGCCGGAAAATCCGAACATCTGACTCAGCTTCTGGCATTCCAGAACTCAGTCGTTGAAGCCTCGAAAACAGTGTGTGCATCCGCCGCATTCTTTAGACTTGACATCCGTGAAAGGTGCACAGGTGGTTCAAACGTTTGTGCAAAGGCGCCTGGCACGAGTAAGTGAAATTTTGGTGGCTCAGTGAAACGGTTTGGATTGAACCATCGCGCGCACGGTACCCACTGACTCTGACTGGCCTAGCGGAGCCGTACCGTACCGGCGCGAGACTGCTCCTCGCAGAAGCACTGTGTTCTTGCACTTATGATTTATATTCACGCGTGACAAGCACCTCTACTTTTAGTTTTGAGCTAAGAATCTCGGCGTTGGTTTTCTCTTTTTGCGCAGTGGCAGCGTTCAACAGTTGTGACTAGACGGAAAGCAGCAACCTACAGGAGGCAGATGGAAAAGCGATCTCCCGCTCGTTGAAAGGCCGAGGCACGTGGCACTGGTGCCAGCACAATAATTATGTACACATGCAGTCGGGATTCCGCCAAAACCAATGCACGCTGGATGCCTAGTGCTCCTTCCGTCAGAAGAACACGGTCGGTTGTACATGAAGCCTGTAACGCAAAAGGGGTCAGCTTCGCTATATTAGGCGTCAAATCTACCCAGAGGCAATAAACCTACCTACCAAAAGTATCTACCCAGCGTGAATACATACATGCGGAGTCTACCCAGTGCCAAGTACTAGATTCAGCCATGTTGGCCACCCAAATTTCCGCTATGCTGGATTGGTTCAAGGTTTAGATTTATTTTCCGCATTTAGATTTTCACTGGGTTAGACATGGGCAGATCAGTTACCTGGTGTGTGGAAGGGGGGGGGGGGGGGCGGTGTTTGACATAGTTAAAGTACTGCTAGCTTGGCGGGAGGGGAGGGTTCTGGAACCCTCTCCCCCCCCCCCCCCACCCACCCTTAGATGTACGTCTAAATATGGGTGGACCTGCGGCGGCAAATTCATGCGGCTGAGTAGACAGGTTTTCACTGAGTAAAATTCGCGCAGGGTAGATCAGTTTAGCCCTTGATATTATGAAGATGACCCGTTCCCTGGCAATAACAGGTATCCTTTTCTGCCCCCGCTGGTCCCTTTGAGTCTCCCCGCAGCGGGTGTTTCTCAGTATGACTGTGCCTCTTTCGGATGGATAGCATTCACTGCCGGCAGGAGTAAAACAGGCTTCGTTTTCTACCACCGAACTGAGAGAGGTAAGCTCGGATGTGACTGCACGTGCCAGTGTTTTGGACTCTACCACTTCTTGTTGTCAGGGGTGACAGGTTGGACCCCTTCGTACTGAGCCAGTCGAGAGGGACTCAGGGAAAAGTTTGTTATATATCCTCTTCACACTATTTCCGTCTGCAGTCGAAAATATTCATGCACGGCTACGAGCACCGACTGAATCCATTTCTCCTGAAGACCTAAAGAGTACTCAAATACGGCTAAAAGACTTGCAAGTTCAGTCACCGAATTTTCGTGACTATTGTAGCCTGGCACTTGTCCCGTCAAAGCAGAGCACAAAGACTTCAGATATAACAAATTGCCAGGGGACCAACGTTTTCTTCTTGTTATCATCTGAAGTTCGTTATAATCGACGTTAATTTACGTAGAAAACGTGCTGACTTGACCTCTGACGACTGAAGCGTTGTTCAATAAATCCGATTGTTGTTAGTCTGACGTTGTTATTAGTAGACTTTGTAATCCCATACATTTTTTTTTATAGTAATGATGATAATTATTAATAATAAGTATATTATTAATAATAATAATTAATGATAATAAAAATATGGTCATCACTGGTATAGGCAATTTACTCAAGTCTATTATATATATATATATATATATATATATATATATATATATATATATATATATATATATATATATATATATATATATATATATATATATATATATATATGAGGTAGCTCTCCAGAGCTGGTACCCAAAAGGTTGGAATCATGTCAACAATTAAATTACATATTTATATGGTTGCTAAAGTACCATTACGCGGAAATTTGAAGACACATTTCAGCACCATTTGACCTTGTCGGCACGCCTAATGAACTTTAACAGCAGTTGGGACACGCAACAAAAGCACACCCGTAATCGCACTTATTTATTCTGTGCAGTCGTTAGCGTGTTTAATCTTTTTTTTTTTTTTTTTTTTTTTTTTTTTTTTTGCTTTTTCTCGCACTGATAGCGTTGTATTTATAGAACAGAGTGGAGTCATCGTCAGGTTACGTAATCAGTATTATGATGGCGTGTGCTGAATTGCCCTGTGTAATGTACCATAGCTAGACCTGTGTACATCATTTCGTAAGCATCTGTTACACTGGAAACGTATCTTTGAACAGTTACCGGCAGTAGTGGGCCCGCCTTCAAGCTCCTACGTTTTACGAGGTATGATCAGAAAGTAATGATAGTTGGGCCGTAAAACCGAAACTGTTGGCCCAATTTACTTGATCTAGTATTTTAAAGTTTTGTAATAGCACTATCCTCCACTGTTTATGCAAAATTTCGGCTACTTCGAGCTAAATTTAAAGGTGATATGGTCAGGTCTGACGTGAATTTACCGCACTGATTTTACTAGGTCAGTCCTGGATGTGTGAAAACTCTATCCTGCCAGCCTCTTTTTTTATTATTTTTTTAGAGAAAAACCAAACTTGAAGTGTCATTGGTCGAGGCAAGTACTGTAAGATGGTTGAGGAAAAAAACTGAGGAATGTTTTGCTCCTCTGTGTAGGACTGTCATTTCCATTAAAAAAAAACAACTTCAGTCGGAGTTCTGGCCACTGAGAGCTTGCCGCTGCTCAAGAACAGTGTTACGTGGTAGTGGTCGTAGTATCATGCAATCACACCAGACTGACACACTCACGTAGGTACTTATAGAAAATCCTCACTCAGTTGCAACTCGTCACACTGACAAGTTGTAGATCAGTCACACTGCAGTAACAGTTCCAACAGTATTTTATTCTCACGATGCACTCTCAGCATAATGCATACACACTTTGATACATTGTCTCCAAATTACGGCAATGCATGCACATACTTCCTAACACTCTCTTTTATACTATCACAGATTTCCAGAACAATCCTGCAAATCAGTTACACAACTCAACCAATCAGAAAAGAAAACGTAACCAAAATCATTAATATTCATTAAAAAGAACACTCTAGATTTTTGTAAAATCTTCCACAAAAATCTACGTGCATTACGTAAACGTCATGAAATGTAACCAACATGTGTACTACAAAACTTTGACGTCATGTTTGAGGTAACTAGAACAATCGCGCTTTTTTCAGAACCTTCCAGCTTAATTTGGGTCGGATTTTGCTACAAGTTAGAGAAATTCGAAAAATTCTAGTCACACACAAAAAATCGATCGCAATTCTCCATGCAAAAGGAAATGAATCATACTAAAAAGGTACGCGATTATAAGCTAAAATAGCTCAACTGAACAACGGATCTTTCCCTATGATCAACACACAGGTCCTAAAAAGAATAACACAACCACAAACCTAACAAAGAGACTTCAACACTTTTAGAAAATTTTCTACATGATATTTTGCATTGACTGCACGCTTCACTGGTAAAATGCGAACAATGACATGGACCTCTAAGTTTTAAACAAAAATTGAGAAAATGTTGCTGTCAATTGTGAAAATCTGTGAAGTGCCTCTAGCCTCTTCTCATCAGCGGCTAACCACTATTGATTTGACTGGGTATGCCATTACAGGACAATCAAGTACCGTCTTTAGTGATGACATCACACGGTCGTTTGAGGCAATTTATGCTAAGCGTTTTGAGTAATTAATTTAAGCGATCAACTTTCTGTTGCATCTGAATCTCAGTGAAGAAACGGGGTATCTTTATGGATAAATGGTCATTGCAGAGGTCAAGGTCTTTGCAGAGGTCAAGGTCATTGCAGAGGTCAAGGTCATTGCGCATTATCTTCTAAACTGTTCCATGAGAAAGATGGGAAGTTTAAGTTATTTCTCAAAATGAAGTATGCGCATATTTTCCTATCAGTGTGTAAATAAAGAGCAAAATTTGCTCGTTCCAAACTGAAATTTGACAGTCAGACCAGTACACCTCTTCAGAGTCCTGTCTTTTAGAGTTAAATTGCATTATCCACTTGCGGTCAGTGCCAGACGATGCACAAGTACCATATCAAACAACATTCAAATTTGTTTGGATTTTGACAGTGCTGTCTCAAGGTTTCTCTCTATTTAAAAATGTAGAAATAACGGTATTACTTTGTAAAGTCCACTGTTTTCAAGCACAGCTGTTAACATCACTTTTTCAAAGACGTCACACAGCGGCATGGTTGAAGATACAAGCCCCATATAGAGTATGAATAAAGGGCAAAGGCTGAAAAAAACATTGATACTAATTTTATTTATGTAACCTAAGTAGTTTACAAATGGCAGCCCAACTATTATTACTTTTGATTATACCTCGTAGACGGTTATCATCGGCTAACATCGATCGTATACCATCATGAAAAGATTAGTGCCTTGTTCCGCTTTCGCACCGAGCCTTTAGCTGTTGGAAGTAATGGTCTGCTGCAGTTTTCCATGAATTTATATCCTCTTTTAACATTATGCATGACTTGTACTAAAACAGGAATACACATTTTCATGAGGAAGCAAAAGTAAAGGTTGCTGTCCCACAGTATTGCATGCGACATCAACAAAGAGTAAAGAGAAAACAATCAAAAATAAATACACGGCAAGGCAGTCCGAGTTCAGAAACTTGAAATTAAATGCAGATGGTAAGTTGTAATCAAGTCCAAGACATGTCAGTTTAACTTTAAGACTCGGGTTTTCAGTCTGTTGTGGTCCAGGACGCTAGTCACAGTGATGTGGATTCGCCGCCCTCTACCTGTGGCCAATGATACGTCTTATCCTCCTTCTCCAGGAATCACACTTCAAATTCACACTCCTTCTCATCTTTCGAGCGTATCTAAAGATACAAAGAAGAAACTTAAATGTTTAGTATTAATTGTTACTGAACAGACATACAAATGAGACAAACTATTACGGCTACTACTATGACAAACCGCCGGAAGCAAGCCATGATGTCCCGGCAATACTAAACGGGACGCTTTGGCAAAATATTACTGTTCCGGCCAGTAGACGTCGATGAACACAGATTAACATCGAACTAGAAATAATGTGTCATGTGTGCCATACCTCAAAACGAGCTCAGTTGAGCCGACAATGAGCAAGTCACTGTTACATGCGACTGTAATGCCTTGCCACGTTGCCCCTCTTGGAGCATAGGCCATGGGCAACTTTTCTCCGGCGTCCGCGGTCCTGGGCAATGCGATCAAGATGAAAACCAGTCGACTTGTACTTCGCAATTGAATTAAAAACATCAATCAAACTAATACGCAAGTAAACGATTTTCAGTACATTCAAACTTATCTATAACGGACGCTTAGGGGACGAAGGAAAACTGTTAGCTATATACAGTGACCGTCACTCATATATAAAAAAAAAAACAAAAAAACAAGGGTACAAACTCTAGTGTCTGACATCACCCTGTTCGCTAAGTTTCAGTTATCACTTCAGTTGTCTAGTTCAACGTAAGAGCTTTTCTTTCAGGGTTGTTGTTATGACATGCGACCATACTATCACATAACAAACTGAACATGATAATATACGCAATGTCAGTACTGCGACCAACCACTTAAACACAGACCCAGTAAGTTTGAATTTTTCAAAGATTTATTCACAAGCCTAACAGTATTTTTACGAATCCTTATGGTCAGAGCTCATACAACTTGAGCCTGAACAGTTCACTGTAGTCCTTGAGAAGGCTTTTTTCAAGTCACGGGAAGAAAATGAAAAATACTAAGTAATTCCTCACCAACAGCTAATACGTTTACCAAGACAAATCTGCGGCGGAGATAAAAGCATCATGTGTTCAAAAATGGAGATTTTTTCCGGTTTAACGACGGAAACAACGCGCATCCAATTCCATTGTGCGCCATAATGTCTAAAGGGAACTTAGGCGTTTCGAGCGTCAGGATCCAAAATATCTCTTGGCGGCGTCAACGTCAAATCATCCGGCAAGTTCTCTCTCTCTCTCTCTCTCTCTCAGACAGACATGCGCGCATCTCCAAGAGGCATAGATCCTCATGCGCCCGGAGAGCGCATGATGCGGATCTATGTCTCTTGGAGATGCCGTTTGGAGCGCACGCATGCACGCACTAACACGCGCGCACACACACACACACACGCGCACGCGCGCACGCACGCACACACACACACACACACACACACACACACACACACACACACTCACACACACACACACACACACACACACACACACACACACACACACACACACACACACACACATATCGTCGCGCTTTTAGAAGAACGTCATTGCAGGTAACCCGATATAGACTGTTTGTGTTGTACCCGTCTTTTCTAAGCGTGTTTCTTTCTCCGTTGGGTACTTCTTTGCATATTACACGCTTGGCCGGAGGCAGTCACCTTTTTGGTCTGGATTGTTTGGAAAAAGACATTGGGTGAGTTCCTTAGCCAGCTTTGTATCCTTTCAGTTCGGCTTCAGCAAAACTTAATTCTTAAAAAAAAAAAATTAAAACAGAAAAAAAAAAAAAACTTGACACTGATCTGGAGAAAGCCAGACAGTGCCGGTGACGTAAAAGAAGCAACTCCGTCACCACGCAGACATGCTCTACTCTGTCTCTCTCGCTCGCTCTCTCTCACACATGCGCGATTCTCCAAGAGGCATAGATCGCTCAAATGCCCGGAGGGCGCATGAACATCTATGCCTCTTGAGGATGCTTGGAGCGCGCGCCGGCATGCACGCACGCACACGCATACACATCGACGCGCTTTCAGAAGAGCGGCATGCAGGTGTACCTAGTATAGCAAGTAAAGTCAACCTGATTTCACACAAATTATAGCCTTAAGACTGAAATTGTACCGTGAAATTCTAGTTTTGTCTGCATTTTCGCAAGTCTTGAGGCGAATGCGAATCTCACATCACGTTAAATATAAAATACGTCATGACTGACAAATGACGTTTGACAAACCAATGAGTTTGACGTGTATGCACTGCGCGCGCCCCTTATAGAGTCAGTCACTATGACGCATTGGCACGTCTGCGAGGCTTTTTTAAAAGGAGATATTTCAACATCAGAATCAAGTTAAAGACAAACTGAAGGACTGAGACCCTTTGCATCGAAGACAGCTCTCATTTAGAAGGGACTTAGTGGGTTATGGTTCACTGATCAAGACGGTCTGAAACAACCACCAAACATCACATTCCGGCGGGACTTTTTGCACAACCACGTATTTAATTTTGTGGCATTTACGTCATAATCTAGGGAAAAAAGTCAGATCGCATTTTAGAACGTCTCATTGTAGAATTTGCATAGGGGGAGTAATGCAACTAACGTGTATGTTAAACACCTTATATAATGTGGTTAATATAAACGAAGAAGACAGTCTTCACCACATCTCTTTATCGATGTACAATACTTTGTTGAGAAAAGGACAGGCCGACGATGACTACGTGAATGCTAGTGCAATGCACCCTATCCTCCCTCCGGCTCTGAAATGAACAAGCTCCAACTCCGACCGCAACGCTACCTCTATAAACTGTATGCCGAAGACCGAAAATTCCGTTTGTAGTAGCAAGTTATAAAGGATTACGATAAAATCGTTGAAAAAGTGCTCAAGCTTCTTGACGCCATGGTAAGTGTTTTTGAAGAATTGATTGCCACGGTATAAGCAGTTTAGTTCGTATTGTATCAGTGCACAGTGTTTTGTTTTGGGTTGGTTTGCCTTCCGATAGGAGCTGTTACTAGTAGGAAAATTGGCTAACAGGCTGTCGTGAGAGTTTCGGTATGGCCGCCTTTAATTTATCGATCGCAATTCTACTTATTTTACTTAAAGGTTGGTTTGAACTTGGTGACCAGCCTCGGGTGTAGCCGCGGATATTTGCTAGTTACCGTACCCCTAGAGGAAAATCTGTAAATCTTGAAGATAAGTAGCGGCTAATCTCTATGTTTGTTTGTTTGTCTATTTTGACAAAGGGTATTTACCCGAAATATTAATAAATTGTGTTGTACCCGTCTTTTCTAAGCGTGTTTCTTTCTCCGTTGGGTACTTCTTTGATCGATGTTTCTACCACCAGCCTGTCCGTAGGGTGCTTTCTATTGGGACATCGGCGAAGCCTCTAGATTACTATCATAGAAAGGTTTAGGGGATGCGAGTGGTTTAAACCAGACACTGCGGAGGTGTGAAATGCTGATGAACCGTACGCGTATCCTCCGTTTAATTGTTTTATTTCCGTAAAGTGCATCCTTGGCCGTTTATTTCCGTACAAATGCTAGTGTGTATACAGACGGACCTATTCAACTTCGAGTTTCGCGCAGTTTTCCGATTGACTACTCTAGTTACTGAGTGCACTCATTTAGTGCAGCTTTAATCGGTACACAAACTTTGAGGATGTTGACGGAGCCAGACGAACGGGCAGAACAAAACGCCGGCGGGGGAAAAGCAAACGGTACAGCAATGAAAACTGGTACGGTAACTCCATGCAGTAGCGATCAACCTGATACAAGGTTTCATAAAAAGGTTTAATAAAAATGTTGCCCAGTCCTGTATACGAGATGTGATAAATGCCGTGGGATCTGCCTCCTTTTTTTTCGCTCGCGTGCGAAGCAAAAGCTAGTCTATGTTCTGGGCCAGTGATTGTCCGTTCGCCTGTTGTCCGTGGCAAAAACCTTTAACGTTGGCATTTTCTCGGATTATTCAAGCCACAGTCTTCAAACCTGGCCCAAGGATACTTTGTGGCAAGACCTTTCGAAACATACGAATTTGAGCGACTTCAGTCTCACAAGGGAGGGATCAGGAAATTTATCGAAAATAGCTATATTTTGACATTTATTTTTTTTCTCAAATACTGTTAACAACTTCGAACCCAAACTTGGTGCAAAGATACCTGATGGTAAGACCTTTCTATGCATACTAATGCTGAGTTGATATACCTCGCCCCGTGCCTAGGTGACATGCACCAGCGGCGCCATTGATGTTTTCGCTCCTGACCCGTTACTGGACAGGTCCTGTGCACCAGATCAGTTTAGATTGTGTGCTCTCTGCACCTGTAATTAAAAATCTCGGAGAAAGACGTTTGATTGCTGCAAAGTAAGATGAATAAAGAATACACCTTTTCCCATCCAGTCTGGCAATAATGCATCCATACGCTAGCACCTCAAAACGTGCACGATTTGGCAGATTTGAAGAATAGTTTTGTTTTTGGCAAATGTGCGAAGCAGAAGCGAGTCTGTTTTGGGCCAGTGGTCGTCCGTGGTAAACTTTAATGTTGGCATTTTTCTTGTGGTAAGACCTTTCTAAACAGACCAATTTGAGTGACCTCTCACAAAGGTCAAGTCCACCTCCATGGCCAGGGTCAAGACAGACAAGCCTGCTGGAGCCACTGCAGCTGCTCAGACATGTACACAGGCCAATACTTCGTCTTCTTCTTTATCTCATTCCGCTACCTCGGCTTCCCAAACAAAGGTAAGCGGAATACATAACAAAGGGACAGGAATATCGAAATTTCGATCATTCGAGATGACGGCGATTGCCAAAATGCGTCATCACAATCAAAGCCCATAACAATGTCAAGAGTAGCAATATTTCATGATTCCACTTTGAAAGGTGTGCGCGCTCTAACCAGCTTGGAATCTCGTACGGTTTGTCCATATCAAAGATAAGCGCCTTCACCATTGAAGACATTTCCAAAGTTACGGACAGCATCAAGGAAGACGTCCATGCTGTCGTGACACATACTGGTGTAAATAACATTAAATCTTCAAATCCACAGACTGCTGGGAAATCATTTGTAACAACAGTGCGTGATCTGAAAAAAGAAATTTCCGGCAGGCCATATAGTAGTCGGCAAGATCGCCCCATGCAAGGATATTATAACTGAACGTAAAAGGTGAGATTTTCAATGCCATGGTGGTGTCGGAACTTATTGAGGACCAGAACATTTCTGTAGTTCATCATGAAAGCATTAACTCCAACTTTTATCTGCGGGACTCGATACATCCAAATGCAAGGGGGATCTTCAAATTTTGCATGTAACATCAGGAGACATTCATCCAACTTATTCTGGAAAAAAACGAAACGAACATTGTTACCACTATCCCAAACTTCCCAGTGGATACAATGATTGGAGAGGGGTCAATGGTATTCACACTAAGTTTCTGACCAAATGAAATGTAAATAAGCTGTATTTCAAGTGTAAAGTTAACAAGTCCGGTTCGAAAGCAACTTTGAAATGATATCCAGATTAGTTCTAGGTTTTTTTTAGTACTGAACTGTTTGAGATATACCGATTCTTGGTGTTTTGAAAGAGCTCATTTTGTTTGTATTAGTTATTTGTATTTTGTTTTGTTTTTTGCTTTCCTTCTCCTTCAGTTGACCTTCTTTCGCTACAAAGAGGTCACTGACCATGAAGAAGAGCACAAGCAATACTAAAGTGTTTCAGTTTAATTGCAGATCTATTTCAACAAATTTTCTATCGTTCGAGAATCGCATCTCGCAGAGTATTGCATATTAGCGTTACAATCTCTGAATGTAGAAGGTAAAAAACTCGCAAAACCTGGAAGATGATATTATCCTCGGATCTCCTATGCAAATATGACGCTATATCGAATAAAGTCCAAACTGCGTTATACATTAGAGATGACCTAGAACATTCGTCGCTAAATGTGTACTCTATAACCAAAGATCTAAATGATAATCTATATCACTGGGGCCATGGTAAAAATTGATAATCAAAATACTTTAAATGTGATATCCGTATACCTTCAGTACCTAAAGGGCCAAAAGATGACAACACTGACTGGCTGAAAGATTGATTCTCAGCAGACAACTTCCTGTCAATGGATGGTCCTAGGAGACTCAATGCTCATGCACCTTTCTGGGAGTCTGGATTGTTACAAGCAATCGTCTACTAGAAAATATTTCAGACTCTTAAGTAGTTAATCATTTTAAATGATGATATATAATGTGGTTTTCTATGTGTGAGAGAGGCGGAGAGGGAGACAGGCTTTTGCACGATAACTCGCCAGTTAAAGAATTGGTATCATAAAAAGGACATGTACACTGTTGCAACAAATTTCAAGAGGTCAGGAGAGAGCGAAATCAGTGAATTTATTTTAAAGAACATACAGATGATGCAGTTTTTCATACATTTGCTCAGATGGGGTTCTGCAGGGCTTGTAATTTTCCGCAGTTCCGCGAATTTCTGCTATTAAACAAAAATTCCGCTGAGAACAGTATGGTTTTACGCGGAACAAAAAAGTTTGACGATTTTCCTCCAATGAAAATGTTTGTTGTGCGTGTCCTCAACTGAGTCAAATGGAAACACGGAATTTTGTTGGCGAATAATAACTGTAAGCTATGCATCGATAAAGACATGCTACTTCCAAGGATGGGCAAGTAGCGAGAGTAGCGACTACATTTTGTAGTTTCGCTACTATTTGGAGTAGTTTGTAACGATCCAAACTACATATTTTTAAAAAGTAGTTGTAAAGCAGCGAACTACTAATTTGTCAGTAGCGAAGTAGCGAAAATGTATCTTTCGCTACGCTACTTTCCTTGCCATGTGACTTTCCCATCCCTTTCAGCCAAGACGAAGCGAGTGGCGAAATTCCTGTTTCGCGCGAGATTGATCACTCGCTCAGCGAACGGATGCATGATTGTGATTGGCTGATAGCAATAGCAAGCCACGTGACTTTCAAAAGCGCGCGCCAGTCATCTCAGTCTTTGTTGTTCAAATCAAGCACAGAACGCACAAATTTTTGACCGCAGAAGATGGAGAAACTTCCCACTTTGTTTAAACCGTATCTAGAATTTTTTCATTTCAAAGAAAAGGACAATGCATTTATATTCAAATGCAAGTACGGATGCAAAGAGTATTCAGCGAGCAGAAGACAACAGCATCCAATCTTAGAGCTGTTCTTAATTGGACGAACTTTTGATCGGCAAACCTAGATCGGAGAAGATCGGCAATCTTTTGGTTTGTTTCTTAATTGAGGTTGAACGAACCTAGGCGAACTTCAGCAAACCAGGTTTGCCAGGGTTCTCTTTCTTAACTGAAGTGCTTGATTCGGCGTACTTACTGTCTGCGAAGGTGTTCAAAATGGTTGCCGCTTCGCGATTTGAACGATGTTTGTTTTTGTACTCCTTGCAGTAGCGACCCCACAAACAGCGCCGCGCCTCCCACAAATCAATAAAAATAGGTCTTGTTCTTCGCACGAGTGAAATATCGCCGTTGGGCATAATTGTTTGTATCAGTGACTGTCTTCTTATCTCCAACGCAGAAGAGGGTAAAAATTTTGACCAATCAGAGAAAAGGTTCGCCTTGCTTTGCTCAACACATTGTGCGAACCTTTTCCTACAGCGAACTATGGTTTGCCGAGGTTCGTGAACTACTTCGAACTAGATTCGCCGTATCTTTAGATCATCCAATACCAACCTGGTTCGTCCGAGATCGTGAACTCTAGTTCGTCAGAGTTAGCGAACTAAAGTTCGTTTAATTAAGAACATGCTAGGCTTCATCTCAAGGTTTGTTGACTTTTTGAGTTTTCCTATTTTGATTTTCTTACATTGCGAAATGCGTCCGGTTTTATTCTATCGGCATTCACCTGGGATGACAAAAGCTATATTAATTTATTTTCATCTACGGAAAGAATTCCATTTTCTTGTTTAGAGTGCTGAACAGGATATATAGCCTATAAAACATAATGGCGGCTTTCCCCATATAAATCGGTTTTAAATTTAGTAGGGGAGTTGTCCGAATGAATGCAGATCTATTGTCATCTATTACTAGTATTAGAATGGCTGGGAACACAACAGGTGAATCATCACTCATGCCCTTCGATCACTGTACTTTTTGATACCGAACAGAACACAAAGCTTCGGAATTAATTTATATTACAGAAAAGCCTAGAATAAATGCATGATGTTGGCAATGCCTGGCATACTTCATTTTTTTTTTTTTTTTTCATTTATTTATTTTACTTAGTCTTTTTGAACACTGACGTTCTGACATTGTGATAAAACGTTTAGTCCAAGTTGAATATGGATGGTCTTGGAAGGGGGTAAGTGGGAATAAAAATGATATTTGCTACGCCTATGTATGTTACAAATTTATGAACAAAACAAAGTGGGGAAAATCAAAAGAAAAATAATGATAATAATAATAAATATAATCATAATGATGAAAAAATAGGTAGGCCTAAGTATTGATAGCTATGATTATAATTTGAAATAATACTAAAGATATTGTATATTTAAGAAAAGGCTATTTTTGACTTTAAACTTGATTATTTACTTGAACTTCAAAATACTTATCAGTCCCAGTTGTGATTACAGTTTTTTAAAAAGTAGTTTGAAAAGTAGTTAGCTACTTTTTTTAAAGTAGCGTAAAAGTAGCGAACTACATTTCTTCAAAATGTAATTGTAAAGTAGCGAACTACTATTTTTTACAAATGTAACTGTAGTGTAGCGGACTACTTTTTGAAAGTAGTTTGCCCATCCTTGGCTACTTCAACTTAAAGAGTTCAGCTGTGTGCAAGTAAGCAAGCTAGTCTTTCCTTCACTATGTATTTTGCTCATCAAGAATGCACGTGAAAAATGCTACAATTTGTATGCGGGGTAAGGAAGGGGGGGGGGGGGGGGTCATTCCCCTGCACCCTCTACCAGCGCCTAGGTGGCACCTGGACCTCTTTTTCCTCTTTTTTTTAACTCCAGACCATTACAAGCCCTGGTTCTGTGTACCCTCAAATTTATCCCAGGGGGTCTACCTGTTGTGAAAACAGAAGCCCTGATTGGTACTATTGCACAAAGTGGGGTGCATTCTGAAAATTTACGCTTTAGGTCATTGGCCTGCGGTCATTGACTCCACGGCTCAAAATGTTTAGGTCATTTTGGGAAATTGTGCATCGATGGCGCAGGGCGCGCTCCAATAATGAATCTTTCAAGTACATATTGTCATTAATGACCCGTGTGCAAGACAAAATGAAATGCCAGTTCTAGCAAGGAACATGTAACCGATTGTTACATTTTTTGTTGTTGTTGCATACCTTGTTGAAAATATGGTAGACTTTGAAATGGGGCTGGCCGCAGCGCGTTCAAGTGATAACATGAGTGGGCAGAAGTCACACTGTAACGGTGTAGCAACAAGATACAATTATGTCGCATCTAGCTACGCTAGCATTGTTGCTGAACACAGATAAAGCGCCGTTTGTGACATCAACTAGAGCCCGTATTTGTGGATGGACAAATTTGAAGCTTTAGAATATTGTCTCTTAAAGCGATTCTCCCCAGGTTTAATCATCTCATCACAGTCGGAAAACTGTCTGCAACAGATACTGCTGACAGTATTATGTATGGGTCCTTTGTCTACTAACTTGGAGCTTTATGATATAAATACAATGCCAAATGTCGAAATTCATCGTTTGATGGGTGTGTTGCTTTTGTACCCGAGAGTGCAAATTATCGTCTGCATCGGCCTCGTTTTGAATTTGTGCATATTAACTAGCCTACGTCACAAGGCAGAACCCGATCAATCGATACTGCAGACGACTGAGGCGGTCATTGTTGTCGAGTGGGTACACACGCGTCGGTGTAGACATGTACTGATGTTCTCCGGCATCCCTTTGACATAATTTTTCACGAGAATGTAAAATAAATTTTTCACTTATTCGCTATGCTGTCAAAATCAATGCGGGTTCCGCTTGACCTGCTACCCTGAGAAACGGGCAATCGTGCTGTGGGCATGGCTTCAAGTTCTTCGACTCGGGTCTCCGCGTAAGCCGGCGACTGAGCCAGCGTCACGAACCTCTGTGAATCGAGTGAATGGGAGCCCGCACAGACAAAAACGTGCAACGACCATCGATGTCGGCAGCCGGTGCCGCAATTTTGACACACAGGCCGTAGTTGTCTGATCCTTGCAGCATAAAATCTGATGAACTAGCTCGTAACTTCATGATAAAACAGGTTTAAAATCTTGCAAAATCAGTAAGAGATAAATTCTACTGAAGATCATGAATTCTCAGTCTCTAGCGAATAAGCGCTCGTGAAACTATAGGAAGATCGACAAAAATCGTAACCAGATTACTTACTGTTTCACATAGCAAGAAAGCGACAAATTCCGGATGGGCGGTCAAGCCAAGCTCTATGATATTCCCTTGCCCGATGTCAATTCTACTTATGGGTATCTTGTCTCTCTTTATCTTCTCTTCAATTACGAGTTTGTCGTCGGCCGGCGCGAGTCGACTGATACTCTTTTTTTCTTCGCTGGTTCATCCGCCATCTTGTCTCTGATTGGTTATAATTATGCAGATGACCTAAGGTCGTATAGAATAGTTATGACGTCAGCTACCTGATCGTCTATCGGAAGCAATCTTTTGACCGGGTCCAGCCGCACAATTACCGTGGCCTCTTTCGCTTTGAACGACGAAAGAAAGCATTTGGTGGGACAATAGGATGGTCACTGTCTAAGTGGGTATATATACTGAAGCCCAGTAAAAGCTTTTTGCGAACTGAAGCATTAAAAAAGGTCGGTCGTGCCCCTTTAAGGAATTATCTTGGTGGTTTTTGGCTCGCGTGCAAAGCAAGAGTTAGTATGTTTTGGGCCAGTGGTCGTTCATCGGCCTGCCATCCAGGGTAAACTTTAACGTTGGCATTTTCTCGGAGACTATTCAAGCCACAGTCTTCAATCTTGGCCCAAGGATACTTTGTGGCAAGACCTTTCTAAACATGCCAATTTGAGTGACCTCTCACAAAGGTCAAGTCACGGATGAGGAATAGGCAAAAAAAAATAAAAATCGCTGTTTTGACAAATATTCTCAACTTCAAAACCAAACTTTGTACAAAGTTGCCTGATGGTAAGACCTTTCTATGCATACAAATGTGGTTGACCCATCAGAAAGGTCAAAGGTCACAAGAGCCCAGGAAAATGGTTCAAAATAGCCATATTTTGACAAAAGATGTTTGTTCTCAAATACTATTCACAACTTGGTACAGAGATACCTGATGGTAAGAGCTATCTATGCATACTAATTTGGATGACCCCTCAGAAAAGTCAAGGGTCACAAGAGGCCAGCAAATTTTTGATAAAATTGTAGGTATTATCAAAGAGTATACCCCTACGGAAAGAGAGCACTACCGTGAAATACTGAAGCCAGGCCGCCTCGCATTGCAATCTGCCACTCCCCCCAATGCCCGACTGGTCGGGTGCTGCTGCTGCTGCAAAATGGCAAGACGTACAGCCAGATCCTCGGGTAACGGCAATTGGTGTGCAGTGCCTAATTTTCATGCTAAAAAGGATGAATATAAATCTGAACATGTGTCTGAACATACTACACTTCACTTTGAGAGACAGCAACAGGCATTTTGCTGCTGCGTCTGGGAGGCAGAATAGAAAGATGCTGAAGCAACAGCATCAATGAAGCATGTTTCACAGCTTTGTAGGAACTGTATGCGTCCACTTCACACTAAAACGACTCGGTTATATGTACGACAATTCAAATAAGTACCCAACAGAAAAAGAAACGCGCTTAGAAAAGAAAATACTATTTCGGGTAAATGCCCTGTTTCAAAATAGGCAAGTCACTACTTCTAATATCGCAGAAGGAATTTGGCAACAGGCATGGCCTGTTGAGTTGCCACATTCCTTTATATGAAGATAAGTAGCGACTGATTTCTCTTTATGTTTTTGTCTATTTTTTAAAAAAGGGTATTTACCCGAAATATTAATATTCTGTGTTGTAACACTCTTTTCAAAGTGTGTTTCTTTTCCGTTGGGTGCTTCTTTGCATTTTACACGCTTGGCAGTCACCTTTTTGGTCTGGATTTTGCACGACAGTTCAGTATATATTTCATACTTACTAATGTTCATTTCAGTGTTTGCTCTTTCTCAGTCTCTGTTTATATGCGTTGAAATACACGATGCCTTTACATCACTTTTATCTTGCATGCGCTCAAGTGACGTGTCATGTCACTGTATGTGTGTTCGGTGTTTGTGATCTCAAAGAAAACTTGTAACCTCTTTAATATCATCGGCAAATGTTAAATTGACAAATGGCCGACCAACAAACTAATGCTGAAAACTGACCCAACTAGACACGGACGTTTCAAAAGCAAATTTTTATATTTCATATAAATCTGATGTACCTTAGGCTTTGCATACATAAACATTGATACTTAGTAAAATTTATAATTTGCAGTTTGGTTGTTATTGAAGTTTCAAGTTTGAACATAACATTTACAGTGTCACACATTTAACAATTTACAACAAGCAGAAGCTGTAAGAATTTTTTTGCATTTGTATGTTTCAACATATGTTCCCCATCCAGAATAAATGGTATAAAGTGTGTTGGTGGAAAATGCAACCTTTTACGCCATAAAAACTGTTTGAACACATAACTTTACACCATAATTTCCAAAAGCCACTAATTTTTAATTCTACTTGAAAAACTAATTTTAAAATGTTATGCTAAATGCACAGAAACAAGTCTCTAATTCAATTTTAAGTGAAAAAGCCAATTGAAAAAATAATGTTTACTTCTGAATACTGCCAAAATTGTTTCAATACATCTTCACTGCAATGTTCTCATTTTTTATCTCGTGCAATCAAATGCGGCTTCTGTAAGCAAAATATGACTACACTAGATGACTTTTATCTGCTGTTAACTATTCCAATAGGAAAAAAGCAAATTTTTACAAACTGAACCAAGTTTTGGCATAAATTAAATTATATTCACGAGATTGAACATAAATTTACACCTTGACCAAAATATTTTTGGTCTCACAAGGGCAAATCAAAAACTCTTGGAGAAAAATATGTATGCATACCAATCCCACTATTGACTAACGAGCACAACCATTATATCAAACTAGTGATGTTTATGTGATTTTCAAAAAGGGCTGTTGTAACTTTTTAAGTGTTTGTACATAACTTTAGTTGCACCTTCTGACTTGCACACAGGAAATAATCTTAGGATTTTTCAAGAAAAGTCTCTAAAGAAGACACTATCATCGAGCCTGCTTTCACCTATAACTAAGCAGTGTGCATACTGGACTGGTAAATTATCATTTGTTAGTCCATCATAATTACATAAACAGCAAAAAGACAGAAAATGAGATGCATGAACATAACTTTACATGGTCACATTCACACATTTACCTTGTAACTTGACAAATAGAATTATTTAGAAATTTGTTGATTGCCTGTCATGTACAAAAGAAGAATGTTTGCACTAACATGATTTCATGACAAAAACATGAAATAGAAAGGTAAAAAATAATGACGTGTGTTTGAACATAACATGACGACACAGGACCAATTTCTAAAGCACAAAAGTAAAGGTGCAGAATTATGAAATGCAGATTTGAAAGTT
The DNA here is from genome assembly GCA_036245525.1 of Semisulcospira habei. Taxonomy (NCBI): domain Eukaryota; kingdom Metazoa; phylum Mollusca; class Gastropoda; family Semisulcospiridae; genus Semisulcospira; species Semisulcospira habei. The sequence goes on along the minus strand of BTPG01000002.1, from coordinate 260,567,881 downwards.
GTTTGTGATGATAAATATTAAGATAGTGCACGCATAAAGGTTAATGCACAAATTTCAATGCACAACGGAAAATGAACGTAACATGACAGTGATTAGGTTGAGTTTTGCAGTCAATAAGTCATATGACCGGAGGAACATAAAATGAATAGGTCATTTTGAAAATCCATAAGTCAACCAAAAAAAAATCACGTTTTCGGCATTTTCGAATTTGAAATGTCAGCAGCATGGTGTAGCCTGTTCAGTAGGCACAGCGGCTTTGCGTTGCTTTGCGAGCCAACAATCATAATCGAGAAAAGGTTGAAATTGATCGCAGCCGTTGTGTCTACTACTAAACGGGCTACTGTCAAGTTATCAACTGCGATGTACAGTTCTACCTCGATCACATGTGCCGTTTGTGGGCGTGGTCTAGTAGTCCGTTCAGTTGTCAAACTTGTCAACACATCTTGGTAACACTGTTTACGTTTTCGCGGTGCTTGCCTGCCATTTGGTTACACTACAGTCATGGCTGTTTTCAGTTAGACTCAATTTGAGAAACATGAGCATGAATGGCACCAGTCAGAGGCGTAGATTTTCATGAACCCACGGACAGAGGCCGGGCGACTCATGAGGATCTGTGCCTCTTGCAGATGTGGATTATAATCGTTAGTCCGCATCTATTTCCTCAGTTTGAGTAACACTATCAGATAAAATCTCAAGCAATATGTATAGATTCTCATAACGACCCTTAGGTGGTGAGGTCTTTTGAACGTCTATGCCTCTTGCAGACTTTAGAAACTCACTCTTGCACTGGTTACATTCATCAGCCAACTATACGTGTTATACTTGGTGTATAAAATACCAAACGCAAATTATATTTGGCAATATCGGATTTTTACTTATTTTTCTATTTTGCAATCTAATGTAATCAGGTTTGCGTTTCAATGACTTGTATAATAATTTAATATGCTTGTTTTCAGTAAACATGTGCAAGCACTGAATTACTGTGCTACAGTGAAGAGCACAGTGGTTTTCAGCAACAAGAACCAGTTTTCTAGCAGTACTGATTCAAGTTTTAGTGTCCAGGACATCAACCACAACACATTTTTGTCAAATTGTCATAGATAGACACCCCCACCCTGCACTCTCTCCTAGAAAACAACAAAGCAAGAAACAGATTGTGGTTGTCATAGTCCATAAGCTAGCAGGATCTACCGTGCACCCCCCCCCTCCTTCCCCCCTGTACTCAATAAGTACTCAATAAGATGAGTTTCAAAGTGTAAGTTAGTATGTCCTGAGATGTGTAAGCCATGTTCCCCGAAAATCCTTAGAAACACACCAGAGATATAGCCGATGGCGCAAGGGTACCCCATTCACGCTCTTTGTGAATGCTAAAATGAGGTTGAGAAACATTTTCCTGATGCCGATCCTTTGACAGCTCACTCATTGGCAGCCAGTGACAGGCCATGGACCACAGTGGTGTTTCCGTACTGTCCAGTCTCTTAGCCTTAGTCAGTCCCAGTCATCCCCTAATTGTTCAATTCCCTAAAAAACACTATCGCCCACCAGCTGCACATTTGCCATGCACAAAATACAAAAAAAAAAAAAAAAACAGCACATGACCCGTCTCATTTCTTGGCTATGAAACTGGTTCCTTACCAACCCCACACTCAAGCACAGCTGAAATCAGCGTGCCCCTCAAATCACTACGTCAAAGGCAACTCAACATAGGCCCACAAATGTCCACTGGATAAGTCAGGATAGTATGAATCAAAGCACCAAACATGTCTCCTCTCAGCTAACCACAAATTTCCAGCAAATCCCAACAGTCAGCCCAACTGCAAATTTTCAAACAAGGCAAAAATTATTTTTAAAAACACGGAGCCTCTTGCTGCCTGACCTTCCCAATTTAAATGTATACCGTGACCTGTCAGAGAAACTTGTCCCACCTGAACACCATTCAATCTGCCATCAGTGCAACCCTTAGACAATAGCCAAGTCAAACCCAAAGTGACACCCTTGAAAGTTGCTGCATCTTTATGTTATGGCCCATTATGTGAAGTGCCTTGATGTGGCCTTTACAATGCTGTTGATGTGTTGGATCATGCATATCTGATGCCATGAAAAACAGCCTAGATATGGTCAGAATGCCTCCAAAATTGGCATGTACATCAAGTAATATATCTGATCTTCAGAAATGTTGCATTTGAGACACAGGCACATGAAAGTGGTTTTTTTTTTTCATATTTTTCCATTGCCTACACCCTTACTTTTTCTGTTTTCCCAAGTTTGCACACGCATGCAATACAGTCAAACTGACTTCTGGTGGGCTGGAGAACTTTTAAAAGCTACCATGACACTGACACTGATGAAAAATGAGCTTTGAGACCCAAGGCCATTTCCTTGTGTATCTTAGGGCAGCCCAAAAGACAACACCCAGGCATCCTCATTGACCCTGTTGTCTGGTGGCAACAAGCTGGAAGAGGCCTGTAACCAGCTGCCATGCCCTATATGCTGCTGGCAATCTTTCCCTAGGCAAAAAACCAAAACTATGCTACGCGGGACACGCCGCATACGCTAACAAGTGTCTGGAGTGCTGATTTAGGAGGTAGAATAGAAAAATGGTTATGTACAGTTCATTTTTATATAAAACACACTTGTCAGAGTCTCAAAACACCTCGGCTCATCTTGTAGATGCAGTAGGCATGTGTGTGCCAAACTTGTGACACTTCTGTAAAACCCTGTACTGGCGCCCGCAACTGCTGGTCCCATAACAATGCACTCAAATGAGCTTTACTCAGTGTACAAGTGCTTGTGTTTGGTTTAGAAAAGACACCAGAGACATCCCTCATGACAATTACAGCAGAATGACACCTCAGATGCAACCAGTGTAGCAGTACCATGCAAAATAACACTTCTGCATGTCACAAAAATTTGGCCGCTTATTTCACTCCGAGGTCAGCGGTCTGAGGAAATGCACATGCTAACACTGTTTCATTGTAGTTTTTATCTTAACCTTTGACCTTAAGCCCCCAACCCCCCCCCCCCCCCCCCCCCCCCTACCTCCAACCCCACCCGGGTCTGCCCTGGGGGACTTGGGTGGGGTTAGGTATTTTTTAGTTCCCAGGGTCACCCTGGTCAGCCCCACAGGGTGGGTTTTTCTCTCTATTCTGGGGCATGTGTTTCTGTCTACCCTTTGTCCATTCACCTGTATTTGCCTTTTTAAAACTCTCCCTTACTGTCTGCACTGCCTGTAGCTCTTGATATTGGATGTGTGTTGCTAAATGGTCTTAGCTTTATTTAGGCCCCATGTGTTAGGTTTATTTAATGTATTTGACCGGCTGGCGACATACATTCAATGTTCTGTTTATTTTTTTTTCACAAGCAGTGCAGGCACGTCCTGAGAAAGCCTTGTTGCTGTCGGGACGTTACGCAATGTACAATCAATCAATCAACCCCCCTACCTCCAACCCAAACCCCTACCCACCCCACCCTACACCCACCCCACACAACTTCAATAACTGAAAGAGTGAATTTTTTTTAACCCATTTATCAAACGGAACACCCCAAACCCCACCCCTTTCAAGGTCAAAGGTCACAGCTCATGGTCGAAGGAAAGACTGACTACCGGCTGTAAGACAAAAAAAATAAATGAGCAAACACACTAAACCTAGCTCACAGTGCAGGTAAACAGGGTGTTGCCACGCAAAACATGCCAAAACGCCTAAAAAACTGCATGCACAGCGATTTTTTTGGCAAAATTTCAAATTTTTCATGATTTTCTTACGTTTCCAACTGCAAACATCCAAACTCAATGATCTGGTTACACTAAACCAGTTTCCGGTCTGTCGCATATGACATGTGGTGCACCTGACAGGCCACGGACCACAGTGGTGTTTCCGTACTGTCCAGTCTCTTGGCCTTAGTCAGTCCCAGTCATCCCCTAATTGTTCAATTCCCTAAAAAAAAAACACTATCGCCCACCAGCTGCACATTTGCCATGCACAAAATACAAAAAAACAGCACATGACCCGTCTCATTTCTTGGCTATGAAACTGGTTCCTTACCAACCCCACACCCAAGCACAGCTGAAATCTGCGTGCCCCTCAAATCACTACGTCAAAGGCAACTCAACATAGGCCCACAAATGTCCACTGGATAAGCTCAGGATGGTATGAATCAAAGCACCAAACGTCTCCTCTCGGCTAACCACAAATTTCCAGCAAATTCCAACAGTCAGCCCAACTGCAAATTTTCAAACAAGGCAAAAATTATTTTTAAAAACACGGAGCCTCTTACTGCCTGACCTTCCCAATTTAAATGTATACCGTGACCTATAAGATTAAAGGACGGCTATTATGTAATTGAACGTTGCAGAAGAAGGCCAAAAATGGGGGTGGAAGTGATGATCTCGTGATGGACATGTGGAAACTAAGTATTTTGATAACATTGTTTAGGCTGTTAGGAACCATGAAACTTTATTAAGCATATTCATATTTACACATTTCTAGATGAAAATAAATGAAAAGAAAAGGGGAGACCTTACTAGACCCGCCTTATGCTAGGTAAAATATCACCTAAAAGACCAGCCACTTAAAAATAGTTACAATTAAATTGATGGGTCACATTGAAATTAATGAAATGATCACAAATTTTTATGCTCAATATGCATAATTTGTTATGAAAACTGGCAACAAAAATATTTAAACAGAGGAGTATGATGACATAAGCAATTGTCATGATCATTTTGCGTTCTTTTGTGTACTGGTAAAATAGGGGTAGGGCAGCAGATTTAGCCACTGTGGACCCTAAATGCATCACAGCATCATAAAATCAGGTTGGGAGTAACTGTGGTACTCTATCCTAACCAATAAAACCTAAAAAAAAAAAAAAAATTATATATGACTAAGTGCCAAAAGGTGCTCTCACAAAGAGGACAACTGGGTTGAAAATCAAAGTGTGACATAAAGTACCAGAAAATGTATTAAGTGATGTACACTGTATTGGCAATGTGTTTGTAAAAGAAAAAGATAATATCTGAAATGGTTTTTGAGAAAATGGCTGTTAAGATTTGTAAGTCTGGATATGTCGGACATCAGGTATTGCGACATAGTGCCTTTAAATTAGTGGGATAAAAAAACACATTGTAAACAGTTAAAATAATAAGTAGTGGTCACAATTGACCTATCCAAACAATTACTGCTTTTTGGCTTAGAATGTTCTAATCCCCGAACATGATTTGTGTTGCAATACCTGACATCCGACCATATTCAATTTTTAAAACATTTTTAAAACATCCTACAACCAAGAAAAACACACTGTCATGTTATATACCACTCACAGGAATACATGCACACATTAGAGCACAATGGGAGTCTATCTTTGCTGCCCAAATATATTTATTGGCGGTCAGGGCCAGAATTTGTAACTTATGTCGAACATCAGGATTGCAGCAAATATCCCCAGAATAGTTATCAGAAGCCACAAACACAAAGCCTTTCCCCCAGTTTCAAGCTACAATATTTAACAAACAAAACAGATATGAAAAACAAACTGCATACAGCTTTCTGATGTAATATACATGATGAAACATGACGTGCTAAACGGTCTGCGCCCGAAAAAATAAAACAAACATTCAAATAAGTTTTATCTGTGTACAGGCTGATGCACTATTTTAACTCTGACCCTCAGATTTAGAAGGTCCTAATGGCTATGCAACTGGTTGTCCAAAATAGCTCATTTTAACAGTGCCTTTGCCCCCAAAAGTTCTACAATCCATGTGTTGAACGTCAGGATTGCAGCAGCAAATGTTGGCACAAGCCTGACGTCCGATACATTTTTTATCATTGCATTATTATGTTATGAAATTCACCTGCTTCTTGATCTCATTATCTTACGTTTGCGTCACAACAACTGCACGTCTCCATCAAACGACAAAAATACATCGGTGACCCGTGTTCATTCAAATAACTCATTTACCAACTTGCATCGATTGGAGGTCAGATTTGCGACACGTGTTCGCGATCGAACGTCAGGTTGCTACAGCCATAAAATTTGTTATCACAAGAAATCATCTTCATTCTCCAACCTACTGCCTAAAATCGGTGCTGGAGTCTCGGGCGATTCAAACTCTTGAAAATGGTCCCTTACAATAAACATTTGGCTCTTTATTTTGTCTATGATTACACTCGAACGTCAGAAGTGATCGAACGTCAGATTTATGAAAACAGTTGCGACAAAATGTCACGAGTTGTAGCTCTCCATTGACAAACCGGACATTCAAAACAACCATGCTGGAATGTGGCCCATAATGCATCTATCATAACCGGACGATCGTAGACCAAAAAAACCCAAAACAACTTTGTTAAACTTGTCAAATAGTTGAACGTCAGATCTTGCGACAAAAACTGGCCGCTCACAATTTTTTTGCCAGCTTAGAAAACTGTGACGGAAAAGTAAATTTAAAGCATATAAAATATTCAACGAAAGCGAAACAACGCAATGACGCCATTTCCGGTTTGGGTCAGCGTGCCTTTCGCTAGCACAAGTTTGCGGAAATTAAGATGCTGCTGTTGCGACAAATCTTGACGTCCGACAGTGGCTACTTTCAAGAGCAATAAACAAAAGCATGGCTTGCCTTCAAATCTGGGAAATACACGGATTATAAGATCAATCTTCCCTGAACATATGGGCATGGTTGGCACCAGGTTTGTTATTGTTGCTTTTACACGCGAGATCAAAACAGACCGACGGCATGTCATTGTCCGCTTTCCCGGGCCGATTTTTATTGGTGAATTCTGGCGTTTTACAGTATACTCACCAAACGGCTTTACCTTAGGTGCAGAAATTATTGCCAGTATATCTTCAATCATTCACACACACATTGCACTTTTTAAAGTCAACACGTGTCTGTTTAAACAGATTTTAGTTTCACGCAAAAGAGATCACTCACTTTTTGCTCACCTTTTGGCACTTAGTCATATATATCGGTTGTATACAGAATTTCTGAGGGCATCTGAAACTACGTACGTTTCCCAATTAAGCAATTTTAAATGGTAAAAAGCTATCATTCACCAAGAATTTACCGTAAAGAATGCCGACTTTCCTTATTTTCTTGCACTTTATGCTCACATTATTGAAACTAAATAGGTAAAGAGAGGTCAAAATGAAATGGAATAATTTTAGTAATTTGTTTATTTTTATAAATTGGGGGTAGGGATGCAAAATCAACCACTGTGGCACTCACAGTGATCATAGAATCACCTAGTCAAGTTTATAATAATTGTGACATCCTGTTTTAATGATCTAAGCCTGAAAATGTACTGCCAGTGCTATAGAAAATGTCTGAAGGCATCTGACACATTATTTTTGTCTTTTTTGTGATTTCGCGAAAATGGCCGTTTACTGGGTGCACAAATACCTTCACTGTGAGCCAGAGATTCAATATTTTTTCATTCTGTTTTTTTGCAGAGGACGCAGAAGGTGTGCCATAACATAATATTGTCTGATTTGGGCTTCTGGTATTGATTTATTTTGAGGAAAATGTTTCTCAACCTCATTTTAGCATCCGTGAAGAGCGTGATTGGGGGGTACCCTTGCGCCATCGGCTATATCTCTGGTGTGTTCCTAAGGATTTTTGGAGAACATGGCTTAAACATCTCAGGACATACTAAGGTACACTTTTTAAAAACCAATCTTATTGAGTACTGGGAGGGGGGGGGGGGGTGGGGTGCACGGTAGATCCTGCTAGATTATGGACTATCAGTGTACAACTAATTACATGATGTGGACTTCAACTACAAGACGCGAACAAAGCAAGATTGAGTTACTGATTGTGTAACCATGAAATAAGAACGAAGGTTATATGTGTGAGCACGAGAGACCACTGCTACATCAATTACATCTTACATTACAACATTTTGGACATGTGTAAAAATGTGCATATCTCTGCAAAAATTACGAACCGGCAGCACTGACAACAGTAAAGCCATTTCCTTTGCTTCTATACATCTATTATGAATACGTGAACTGCAGAACAGCGTGGGAAAAAAAATAATAAACTGGCTACAGACAACTAGACCCAGTCCGCTGCGGCACCCTCATACCGACTCCGCGGATCAAAATCGGCGTCAATGAGACCAACAAGAGACTTGGACTAGAGTTAATGCAGCCTTGGGATTGATGAGGATGTATGCCTCTTACAGGTGGAAAGCGTTTTGCATCGTGTTGGCTAGCTGGCCATAGCTCTCTCTCTCTCGTACACACACCAGCCAATTCGGCGCGGGCCTAGGTGACTCGGTGTTTAAAAAATGAATAAGTCATATGACCGGCTCACTGACAGAGCAATGCGTCATTTCAAATTTGTATGCGTCAGTGACCGATGAGCATCCTATTCCCTGACATGACATGACGTAGAGTTATGTTCATGAGGAATAGCTGTAACATTATCTTGTTTTGCCGTTACTAAAATTTGAAATTCAAATTTTATAGATTTATCTTGTTATCTTACCTACTTTATTGCAGGACGGCCAAAGAAATGAAATTGGTGTTTGTTCGTAACTTTACACAGTGCATGTGATGTACTGATGGTGTAAAGTTAAGTACAAACAAAAACAAAAAAATGTTTATCCTAAATGTATCACATGCTTTATTATTATAAAAAAGTAAACAGCATCTTTTTAGCTATTGGTAGATTTTTATATAAAGTGATTCTTGTGATTTTAGGCGATAAATGTTTGAACGTAACTTTACATCCCACAAAGTTGTGTCAAGTTATGTTCACGAGGAAAAATTGAAAAGAGTATCAAATGTGTTGTGTACCAGCATGTGCATAACTATTTTTATGTGTTGGTATCTTCTACTATATGATTAGCAACAAAATATACCCTTCAACAAAAATAATGTTCATACTGGTTTGAACATAACATTTACACTTCAGCACGCAGACAAAAAATACAATAAAATTATTTCAACTGAACAAAATTAGGTATTTTGGGGCCTACAAAAGTCTTGTCTAAATAAGTATAGTCCTAATATAGTTTAATTGCAAAATAAGTGAAAAGAAAATGATATCTATAAAGTTTGCTAGAGTGCTTGAACATAACAATTTACACCCAAAATTTGGACGCATACTGTAAACCTTGTAAAGCATTTCTTTCATCTATCACCCATGCATCCTCTTCGAAACCTTGATATAAATCGCTACACCAGTTGTCTTCAGCAAAAACAGCAGATTAGTACAGAGGTGCCAACTAATCCGGTTTCACCGTATTTAATTCCGGTCAAATTTAAAAAATACGGTTTTCCGCTTGCTTGTATATTAGTAGGGAGAAAACAAAAGGGAAAATACGGTCAATTTTTTTTTTATTGCCAGTTATTTTCACATCGCTAAAAATACAACGTAGGCCTATATTTCCACTGCACGCTTAGAGCCTTTCCTTACTTTGTCCTAGATTCGGTGCTAAAAATAGTGCTGACTGTTTGCGTGTGTGGCGTGCGCTTTACTGGCTTTACTCGACTAAGAGAAACGAGACAGAGAGAGAGAGCGCAGTAATACCGAAGCCTATTTTATTCCCGTCGCACGCCTCATTTTTCATCGCGAGATTAAAAGATTGCATCTTGGGATTCTTTTCAAACTACATGATGGCGGAAAAGTGTGAAGAAACACGTGGGAGACCAAGAAAAAGAACAATTTCAGAGAATCCTGGTGAGAGTAAAAAGAAGAAAAGAGAACAAACTTTTATCGCAAGTTACTCAAAGGATTTTCCATGTATTGTTTCCATGTATTGCGAGGTCCTGTCCAGCATTTCGGATGTTTATGCTCGTTGCAACACTTTCAACTTCGATTTTAAAATCAGCCATGGAGGATACGACGATATCAAGAGACATTGCAGTTCAAAAGCTCACAAAGCAAAAGCTGCTGCTAGAGAAAGTTCTTCGACTATTACAAACTTTTTCAGTGATGATAAAGCAAAGCCATCGTGTGAAGATATCGCTTTTTCACGAGCAGAATTGCGCTTTGCGCATTTTTTAATAGAACACAATCTTCCGCTAAGTGCAGCAGATCATAGCGGCAAACTTTTTCAAGCAATGTTCCCGGACTCGAAGATGGCTGCGAAATATGCATGTGGGAGAATGAAAGTTAGAAATGTTATCCACTGCTTAGCAGAAAGCAGTAAAAGTGACCTTTGTGCTAAAATGCAATCTGGCCCTTTTGTACTGGGAACCGATGGGTCGCAAGAAGGAAGTGAAAAATATTTTCCAATTGTTGTGACTGTAATGGGAGAGAAAGGTGAACCAACAACTCGGATGCTCAGTATGCCATCTTGTGATGGGCCTGCTACAGGAGAAAACATTTTCCTACTTGTGGATGAGGAATTGAAAAAAAGAGACATAAAATGGGATAACTGTCTTGCCGTCTTGAGTGATAACGCCAATGTGATGACTGGACATCATTCTGGAGTAATTTCTTATGTAAGGAAAAGGAACTCTAATGTTCATCTCAGTGGATGTGTCTGCCACTTGCTCCAAATTGCTTTTAAAACTGTCAAGAAATCTCAGAAGTTTGATATGGATGACACTTTAAGACAACTTCATTGGTACTTTGACAAGTCAACAAACAGAATCAAGCGGTTTGAAGCCATGCAGGAGAAGTGTGGTACACCCAAACACAAGTTGCTGGAGCATGGCCCTACCAGGTGGCTGTCCTTGGGAGCAGCTCTACAAAGAATCATTGAGCAGTGGGAGCCCCTCAAATTGTTCTTCCACCCCACCCGGGTCTGCCCTGGGGGACTTGGGTGGGGTTAGGCATTTTTTAGTTCCCAGGGTCACCCTGGTCAGCCCCGCAGGGTGGGTTTTTCTCTCTATTCTGGGGCATGTGTTTCTGTCTACCCTTTGTCCATTCACCTGTATTTGCCTTTTTAAAACTCTCCCTACTGTCTGCACTGCCTGTAGCTCTTGATATTGGATGTGTGTTGCTAAATGGTCTTAGCTTTATTTAGGCCCCATGTTGTAGGTTTATTTAACGTATTTGACCGGCTGGCGACATACATTCAATTTTCTGTTTAGTTTTTTTTCACAAGCAGTGCGGGCACGTCCTGAGAAAGCCTTGTTGCTGTCGGGACGTTAAGCAATGTACAATCAATCAAATTGTTCTTCCAACAAGAGTGCTCTGTTAACACTTCAGGTGCCAGCTGTCTTACGACAGTTGAAAGAGTTCTTTTGTCGCAGAACACCCAAGCTGTATGTCCTATTCTTTGCCTATGTGGTGGACTTCTTTGATGAAAGCAACAAGCGACTGCAGTCAGAAAACAGGATTCACTTTGTGAAGCGGGACATTGGAAGGCTTCTTAAAAGACTGGAGACCTGTTTTCTCAAGCCCTCTGCCATGCATGGCCATTCTATGGAGATCCACTTTGAGCAAAAGTACAACATCAAAGACAGTACATCCAATATTTGCATTGGTTCTCAAGCTCGTGATCATCTATCTGCTGGAGTGAATGACAAGAGAAAGAGGAGTTCTTCAAAAATGTTGAACTGTTTTACTTGACAGTCTGCCAGTACATTGTGGACAACATAGCACCGTTTCCAAAGGCAAGCCCAGTGACAAGAGTAAGACTGGTCCCAAGCTGGAACTTCTGGAGCAAAAAGTGAAGTTGTGGACTTGTGCTCAAGTTGCTGACATCTCTCTACAGGAAAATGCAAAGTGGGATTTTGTCATGTACTTTGTCAAACGCTTTCCCTGTCTCCTTCCAGTTGACTGTAGCATTGATGACTTGGAAATGGAGTTCAATGACTATCTCACATGCAAGCCCCTTCCTGCTGCAGTCAAGGAAAAGAGCAAGGCAGAAGACCAGTGGGTTGAGATAGCAGCCATTACTGACCATACTGGTTCACCAAGGTTCAAATTTCTGGCAAAGGTGATGCTTGGAATTCTGCTAATTCCAGTGTCAAATGCTGCTTGCGAAAGGGTGTTCTCATCTGTGAGAAAAATAAAGACAGACTTGTGGAACCATGTCCACCAAGACATTTGATGCTGTACCCAGCCAGCACACCAATATAGGTCCAATATTGGCCCAATATTGGCTCAGATATTGGGCCGATATATGGGTGGCAATATTGGTCCAATATTGGAAGCGCAAAATGGCCCATTGTTGGCCCAATATCGGGTAAATGTTGGCTGCCAAGCTGGATCCATTGTTGGCCCAATATCGGGTGAATGTTGGCTACCAATATAGTGCCAAGCTGGATCCATCCTAGAACCAGTATGGTGAATATTGGCTGCCAATATAGTGCCAAGATGGATCCATCCTAGGGCCAGGATGGTGAATATTGGCTGCCAATAGTGCCAAGATGGATCCATCCTAGGGCCAGGATGGTGAATATTGGCTGCCAATATAGTGCCATGCTTAATCCATTCTGGTGCCAACATGTAGCAAATATTCTGCCAACCTTTTTCCAACATGAATAGTAGTGTCCCAGATTTGGATATTGGTAATTTAATCCAGCTTTTTTTCTGATGAAAAAGACCATCATGCAAACATATATTAATCTGATAGTTATCAAATCAAACGTTCATCAAAATATGTAACTCAAAACACAACTTAAAAAGAAAGACCTGAACTCAGATTCACAGTGATGCACAAGTTTAATCTGATTTTCAGTTTTATGAAAAGAAAACACTAACTATACTGAAATGAAGGACAATGATTATCTCATTTAACCCTTTCCATCCTGATACATTACTGCCTGAAATAATTTGACCATGATAACTCAAGAATAGTACCAGAACAGCTTGGTGCACAGCTCTGTCACCACCCTTGAACTAAAATGGTTGATCTATATATCCTTACCCATAACATACCTTTCACAGGGCAATCTGAAGTTTAAAAAAAAATCACCCTCAGGCAGGATTCAATGGATTAATTACATCCCCACCCCTCACACAAAAAAGAAACCTGTCTGTAACAATACACAAAATGTAAAAAACAAAACAAAAAAAAAAGCCCACAATTATTGAATTAAGAAAACAATTGTTCTGATACATGACATACAAAAACCATCTCTGAATGTACATACACACAGATGTTCAGGTACTGGCAATAGGATCTGTAAACATAACAGATTGTGTACACAGCACATTTTTTACCTGCTCCCATAAATAACTTTCATACAGATTAACAGAATATACTGACATAATTCGATTGGAGACTAAATTTCCTCCTAAACATACAGGATTTGGCACAAACAACATTGGTTATGAAAAGAAAGAAGAGAATCTCATATGACTTGTCCTTATTAACCCTTTTCATCCTAATACACACATGCTTGAAATTAATTTGACTATGATAATTCAAGGGTGGTGCCAGAATAGCTTGGCACCTGAGACACCAAGCTATTCTGGCACTAGCCATAAACTAAAATGGTTAATCTGTCGCAAAATTTGTAATGTAGCCTTCAAGCAAATCTGACAAAATCAGCCTCTGGATTGAATGGGTTAAAAATAGTATCAAATAAAACCTTAAATGTAATGGGGAGGGGGGGGGGGGAGTAAAAGTTCATGCATGCAGCCAGTTAGCATTTTAATAACTTGCAACTAAAAGCAGGTTTGCTCTACATTGCTTGAAAGCCCTAAACTAGCCAGTAGCTGCCATCACTTTTCAAACATAAACACTTCTGCAACAGATGGTTACAAAACATGTATGTCTTATTAAAATGTTATGTGCAACAACAAAAAAACATGAGGCAAGCTTAAGTGATCAGGTAAACTATACTTGTAAAAATAAACAATATGTTTACAAGCATCTTGGCCCGACTGACTTAACAGTGTAGCAAACTGAATATTTGAATCAGAATGAAACTTAATATTGCAATCAAAATTAGTTTAATTTTCTTCTGACATGGACAGTTTAGTTGAAATTAATGTCCAATGTTTGAAGTTGATGTTGCTTTGACCGGAAAAAAAGTTAATTAAAAATTCTAAGATGGTAGACAGAAATGACAGATCTATACCATATATTAACCATTACACAACATATATTTTATAACGTTTCATAACAAAAGAAATTGTAGTTTTAACAAAATCACAAAACATGCACTACATTCTAGTTTCTACTTAATATTATAAATCTGATGACAACAGGTATGATTAACCCTTTGGCTGTCTGTATTGCACTATAAGTCGCAATGATTCCTGCAGGAATCATCACAATGTCAGGCAGTACTGATAGCCAGAGGGTTAAGCAGCTTGCAAAGAAACTAAAATAAAACTATACTAATTAATCACTGTCAGTCTGTGTCCTGCAGGAATCATCACAATGCCAGGCAGTACTGATAGCCAGAGGGTTAAGCAGCTTGCAAAGAAACTAAAACTATACTAATCACTGTCAGTCTGTGTCCTGCAGGAATCATCACAATGTCAGGCAGTACTGATAGCCAGAGGGTTAAGCAGCTTGCAAAGAAACTAAAATAAAACTATACTAATCACTGTCAGTCTGTGTCCTGCAGGAATCATCTGACAATGCCAGGCAGTACTGATAGCCAGAGGGTTTAGCAGCTTGCAGAGAAACTAAAACTATACTAATCACTGTCAGTCTGTGTCCTGCAGGAATCATCACAATGCCAGGCAGTACTGATAGCCAGAGGGTTTAGCAGCTTGCAGAGAAACTAAAACTATACTAATCACTGTCAGTCTGTGTCCTGCAGGAATCATCACAATGTCAGGCAGTACTGATAGCCAGAGGGTTTAGCAGCTTGCAGAGAAACTAAAACTGTACTAATTCACTGTCAGTCTGTGTGTGCTCGCTTTGCCGCCTCCCACCTCTGCTTATTCCCATCGCGATCAATTGATCCAGTAACTGAGTAAGCCATTTAGTTAAAACGTGGCCTATGTCTGTTGCACTACCATGGCACCTTCTCACACCATCTGAAAATAAAATGCATGTCTGATTACTGAATCCTGTAGAGTTGACTTTAAGAGAGGTCACTGAAATTGGTGTTTATACTGTGGTCTTAGAAAGTACCCTTGGGCCAAGTCTGAACATTTACAGAAGACTGTGGCTTGCTTAGTCTCAGAGAAATACCAATTGATGCATGTTTCATGACGGGCAATGGCTAAAACTAAAAACCATCTGACAGATGACCCAAAACAAAGACTCACTTCGGCCAGTTTTGCAATATCCATGCAATCACTTGAATGGTTTGATCCCATTTTGGACTTCAGTTTTCTTTTAAGTCTTTTAAGTCCATTCTATTTATAGAAAGGAGCTTTTAGGAAAGGTCACAGTGGGGCGAATTTAATAGCATGTCCATGTCAAGGCAAGCAGGCTAAACCTCTGAAGCAACAAGATAAAACTGAAATTACGTCATGTCTAGTTACACTAACTTCGCTGCTGAACGTACATTTGGCGTGAAGCGCCGTATGTGCGAATGTATATGCGTGCATATGTATGTAAACAAGAGTTCTTATCTTTGATATTTCTGTACACACAAGCTTGAATTTAAAACTTGGTCTTGGTGAAATACTTTCTTAAGTGGGTGGCGGCTAAGACAACCTCCGAGCATATTGTAATGAATGACACATTGAAGACATAAACAACCGTTTATAGGAAGTCGGTTGACCCAGATTAGAGACCGTAATTTTTGTCATAATTACTTGAACCTATAGCTAGTTTGGAGAAAGACATTGGATAAGTTCGTTAGCCAGCTTTTCATCCTTTCAACTTCTTTAGTAAAAATTAATTCTTTTCAGAAAGGCATTAAAACACTAAAAAAAACTTTACTTCTAGAGAAAGTCAGACAGTGGCGGTGACGTAAAAGAGGCAACTCCGTCACTACGAGATACTGACCTAATACTCTAAATATAATAATAATTAAATTTATAAAGTGCTAACTCCCTGCAGTGCAGGCTCCAACATCTGAATGAGCTCTAAAATATGACGGCATTCTCTCTTGCACGAGTGGCCCTCTCTCTCATACAAACAAGCGCGCATCTCCAGGAGGAATAGACCCTCATGCGCACTCCAGGCGCCTCTTGGAGATGTTTGGAGCGCGCGTGCATGCACGCACACACACATCGACGCGCTTTAAGAAGTGGATGCAGGTGACCAGTGTACTTAGTATATCATGTAGTTAGGTAAAGTCAACCTGCTTTCACACAAATTATAGCAAGACTGAAATTGTACTATGGAGTTCTAGTTTTGACACAATTTTCTCAAGCCTATGAAGTGAAACTCATATCATGTAAAACTAAATGAATACGTAAAAACTAAAACTTGCGTCATGACAAATGATGTTTGACAAATCAATCACCTCGGCTGTTTGGCCCAGCGCTAGAAGTGGCCACTTAGTTTGTTCCAGGCGCAGTACAGCAGGGAAAATGACATTTTGTTTTTCATGAATTTCTTATGTACCGTTCAAGTGTGTGATGCAAAGCTTTGTTTGTTTAAAACTAAAAGCGGACATTCTGCCCAACACACTGACACCAAACACACTATAGTTGTGACAAACCAGTAGCCAGCAGGATAAGGTGGAAATAAAGAGAAAAAAACAGATCTCACAAAGTTTTGCATCACACACTAGAACGGTAAATAAGAAAGTCATGAAAACAAAAGGTAGTCATTTTCCCTGCTGTACTGCGCCTTGCAGGAAGACCGCTCATCAGCTAGCCTGACAGCTGAGAGACTCGCTGCCTCAGTGTGCGAGCACGACTTGTGACCCAGTTTCTCGGCTGGCCTGGAACAAACTAAGTGGCCAAACTGAAACAGCCGCGTGACGCGTATGTCAAGACATACGCGCCACGCGGCTGTTTCAGTTTGGCCACTTAGTTTGTTCCAGGCCAGCCGAGAAACTGGGTCACAAGTCATGGTTGGTTGGTTAGTTCGGGTTTAACGTCCACAGCACCGAGGTGATCATGGACGGCCCTGACGGGCGGGTTATGGGGGACAGGGAAATCTATTGCCTATGGAGTACGACCTGAACACTGATCAACTCAGGCGCACTCCAACTGTGCCACTTTGATTTACCAGGACCTTTCAACGGACATGCTATTGAACAAATCCGTTTTTTCCCCTGGATTGTGAGTCCAGCTACCGGGGCCAAGTCATGCTCGCGCACTGAGGCATTATAGAACTCACTGACGCATTGGCAGATCTGTGAGACTTTTTCAATAGATAATTCAACATCAGAATCAGATCAAAGACAAAAGCGAGGACAGCACTCATATAGAAGGGACTTTGTGGGTTATGTTTTATCCCATCTTGTTTTAATAATAAAACAGAGCATTAATTACTTAATTATAATTTACCAATCATTGCGTTGTGCAAGTTACACAGTCTGCTGAAGGCTTCATTCCCCTTTTTTTTTTTTTTTCAGTCCCCACCCGGGTCTGCCCTGGGGGACTTGGGTGGGGTTAGGTATTTTTTAGTTCCCAGGGTCACCCTGGTCAGCCCCACAGGGTGGGTTTTTCTCTTTATTCTGGGGCATGTGTTTCTGTCTACCCTTTGTCCATTCACCTGTATTTGCCTTTTTAAAACTCTCCCTACTGTCTGCACTGCCTGTAGCTCTTGATATTGGATGTGTGTTGCTAAATGGTCTTAGCTTTATTTAGGCCCCATGTTGTAGGTTTATTTAACGTATTTGACCGGCTGGCGACATACATTCAATGTTCTGGGGTTTTTTTTGTGTTTTTTTTTTTTTTTTCACAAGCAGTGCAGGCACGTCCTGAGAAAGCCTTGTTGCTGTCGGGACGTTAAGCAATGTACAATCAAACCTTTTTTCAGTGAGGTTGTACAATATATCCAGACACTGACTTGTCCTCATCAAAAAGGGCATTGTCCTCCGTACACAATCTTTAAAGTCCAAGCCTCCAATGGGATAAGTACAGAATCTGCAAACACACACAGAAAAAAATAAAACGGTTTTTACCAATAAAATTTGTCCAAAAGAATCACAATCAAAATTTACCTTTCTCTGTAGTTTTCCTGCATAGAGCAGAAAGCATAAAACGAAACACAAAACTGCATGTAATTATAATAAAATATTAGTTTTTAAACCTCCAGCTACATAACTAAATTCATCAACCCAAGCAGCACACCACAAAACAAGAAAATGCAAACAATATTCAATTTCAAATGTATAATTACCATGTTGTTCCTGGTCGCCGCGCGTTGTCTAGGACTGTGTTGAGGTTCTCCAGCTCTGCACGATCTTGTAGTGGGAATTCCTGATTTTTCGCCTCTTCGACCAGTACGACTCATCTTTAAAATCCATATTTTCTCAAGGAGAAGTTTAAAATCGTACTATATACGTACGTATACCTTAATCAGCAAGTGCACGTGGCGTCAGCGAAAGAAATATAGAAGAAAGAATTAAAGCTGGAACTTGGTCTGGCAATGGAATTTGTAGCCTTGATCTGCAGTCAAATTTGGCGGAAATAATCGCATGCAATGCAGTGTCTGACAAAACATAGAATGTGGCGAATAAATGTTATATAAAAAAAAATTATTTAAACAAAAAAAAAGTCACGGCGTGCCCAAACTATGGTAAAAGATTGCCGTTGTATATTTATTTTCAAGATAATAATGTCGGCTAGATTTAAAATTTCATCTGTCAATGTTGCGAATTGGGCCAGACTGGCTCGCCTATCATGTGCCAACATTTGCAGTCGAAGCAGCGCGCGGGCGCGGTACAGCCTCCGGCGGCTCGCGTGATTGTTCCAGCTTGGCACCAAGATTGATTATACCGGCGCGCGCGCGGGCTCACGCGATACCGGCGCGCGTGTTGGTTTCAGCATGGCGCTAAGCTCTCGCATACTGGCCCAATATATCGGCCATTATCCAGCAATGGACCAATATTTGCCCAAGATACTGTGCGTGCTGGGTAGTTACTATCAAATCAAGCATGCAGTCTGAATGTTACAATGTTGATCTCCCGTTGGATGTTGTTAAGGCATGCAAATCAGCAACATCAAAAGCTCTCAAACAATAATACAAGTTAGCTTTTTTATTTTCAAAATACTTATGATAATTATTCCATAGTTTTATAATTAATGCATCATTATTAATGAGAGAGAGGCTCTGTGGAAACTCCTACGACACTACGGTGTACCCACAAAGCTCGTCCGCCTGATCAAGAGCAGCTATGATGGCATGACATGTCGCGTGATCCACGATGGGCAGTTCACCAGAGAGCTCCAGGTCAGAACTGGTGTCAGGCAGGGGTGTCTGCTGTCTCCGTTCCTCTTCCTACTGGCCATAGACTGGGTCATGAAGATGACCACAGAGCACAGACGAAGTGGAATACAGTGGACACTATGGACACAGCTTGACGACCTCGATTTTGCAGACGACTTGGCATTACTGTCCCACACTCATCAACAAATGCAGGACAAGACCACGAGGCTTGCTGACATCTCGTCCCAAGTGGGCCTCACCATTCACAAACAGAAAACAAAGACAATGAGGCTGAACGCAACCAGGGAAGAACCAGTCTTGCTTGCTGGCACCCCGTTGGAGGAGGTAGAGTCCTTCACCTATCTTGGGAGCATCATAGACAAAAAAGGCGGCACTGATGCAGATGTCAGAGCACGAATCGGTAAAGCCAGAGCAGCCTTTCTCCAGTTGAAAAAAGTGTGGAGTTCCAGAGAGCTGTCACAACACACCAAAGTCCGGATTTTCAACTCCAATGTAAAAGCAGTTCTCCTATATGGAGCAGAGACATGGAGATTGACAAAAACCACAGTCAACAGAGTACAGACCTTCATGAACAGTTGCCTTAGAAGAATTTTGAAAATCCACTGGCCAGAGAAGATCAGCAACGTCAGACTCTGGGAGAGAACAGAGCAGATAACAGCAGAGAATGAAATTGGATCGGTCACAGTCTGAGAAAGCCAGCTTCCAGTATCACTAGGCAGGCATTGTCATGGAACCCCCAGGGAAAGAGGAAAAGAGGTAGGCCGAGAAACTCCTGGCGTCGAGACCTCCAAGCAGACATCAAGAGACTGGGAACCACCTGGAGTAGAATCGAAGGAGAAGCACAGGACAGGAGTTGCTGGAGGTCTCTCGTCGACGGCCTATACCCGGGTAGGGGTGACAGGCGTAAGTAAGTAAGTAATCATTATTAATGAATAGTGTAATTTTTTTTATTGTAGATACCATGACTGAAACCGTGTCATGCAAAAACACTGACAGTTTTTGAAAAATACTGACAAAATGCTCATTTAATACTGACACGTAAAATCAGGGGTTGGCACCTCTGTTAGTAGAGATAAATGAGTACCTCTAGAGAGTAGACTGTTTGAACATAACTCAAGATTTACACCAATCTGAGTATAAAACTTCAAAACTTGATCATTTTTCCATGTAAGAACCACAAACCTTTCATTATAAAAACAAAGTACATACTCTACTCTACAAAATAACATAAGTTTTAATAATTGAACATTTTTCAAAATGTGTTATAGTAGTATGATTTCTGTTGACAAAATTTACAACACGAGTTGTGTTCAAGCAGGCTCTTATATTATGGTGAATTATGCAAAAGCAACTCGCACTAGAAAATCATCAACTCGATGGTAATGTAGGCCAACATTGCAAACATCTTGTGACGGTGACAATGATTTTTCACAGTGCAGCATGCCTTTGAAAATATGAGTTCCATGGAGCATGTGTAAAATGTGTCACGTTTTGTAAAGTTATTTAGATTTGGTCAAAAAAAACTGTGATAATGTCCCAAATTCTTCTGTGGTCACCTATTAATCATGTATCACTGGAAACCTTATCCATTTCCCTACAACATGATGTATGCCTTAGTTTGATCCGACGACTTCTGATAATTTTGTAGCAGGTTTTGTGAGGGAGGGTGTAGATTTTGCCACTAGACGCCCAGTCGTACTCTTGACCATATTTCACTAGACGCCCAGTCGTACTCTTGACCATATTTCACTAGACGCCCAGTTGTATTCTTGACCATATTTCAAACTGTAAGTGTAAGTATGATCAATGTTATTTCTGCTTCAGAATGTACCAAATTTTGACATTGTTGGAAATTATATACAGTATATCATACTTTTGTTATTTTAAGTGTCTGTGTGCCACAGTCTCTGTTTACTCAGTAACTGTTGCTAAACCATACCTCTGTCAGAAATCCAATCCAGGAAAGAAACTGGTAGAAATATACCACAGGAAGTCACCACAGGTAACCACTCGACTCATTCCATCGTACTGATCACGCACATTGTCTCATGACATACCCACAGGTGACAAACAAGTCGGCTAGGTTTCAGAACTTTTTTTTAATTTTCAAAGTTTTTGACGTAATTCCATCTGAAGAAAATATGAGAAAAATATTTTTCAATGTCAAAGAAACTCAACATAGGTCCAAACCATCGCTTGGCCAGTACTACTCTGGTCAGTCGTCTGCCGCATTACACAGGTATGTACAGGTAGCTCCTTTTCATCATCGATATCAGACCCAAAATTGGTAAGATCTTCAATGTGCACTGAACTGAAGCTGTCCGATTCAGAGTCGTCTTCTCTGACAGAATTTGAACAAATACCATCCAGTAATGCTGTAAATTCAGGGTCACATTCATTTACTCTCCATGATCAATACAATAATACTTTATTAATCCCTCACGGGGAAATTCACTGTCTGCCCATACAACACATGCCATCATCATTCACTCGTAGAAATAATAGGGGAAAAAAAAAAATACTGAAAGGGCTAGTACTCGAGAACTGAAGAATGTTGACCGACGCTATCTACTGATATTACTGTTGAAAATGGTAACAGCCTGAGGGACAAAAGAGTTGGCATAACGTGATGTACGACTTTTGGGTACTCGAAGTCTGCCACACGTCTGCTGTCAAATTCATATCTAAGTGCATGTGTATTGTCATCAAGAATGTCACCCAATTTGTTCGTAATCTGTCTGTTGTACAGTGTGTCCAAATTATCCTGTGCCCTACCAATCACCCCGTCCCCTTTCCGGATTACCTTCTTAAGGCGATCTTCATCTCTTTTACATAAATTTCTACCCCAGCATTTCGGTCCAAAAGTCAGAATGCTAACAATACTGGAGCAGTAAAACATCTGTAAAAGCTGAGTGCTTACATGAAATGATCTGAGCTTTCTCAAACAGTAAAGACGGGTATGCGTTTTTTTCACAATAGCAGTGTTTCCCACAGCTTTTTTTTCAGAGATTCCTTGGGACTCTCTGCAAAATTTCAAGAGTCCCCTTACAAAATTTGAGAGTACCCTTACAATTCCTACATTTACCTTGATTTTGATTACCAACATCACGGACACACAAATACGCCTCAAAGTCAAACAAAGCTTAGTTTTCAATGCAACTTTATTGAAAATTATGAATAGCCATAAAACAAGCAACACAACAAAAGGAATACTGTTCTGATAAATGTTACAAAGGAATCCATTGACTAGAGGAACCTTAAAATCACATAAAATGACCCTAGAACAAACATGAAATGGTCATACGACAATTTACACACATCACCTGCATGTACTGACAAATTGTCTCTGTAAAAGCAGTTAGTGTTAGAGGGGACTAAGTCGATGACCAGAAGGAAAAAAAAGACAAAAAAATCTGTTCAACTGCGTATCACAGACAAGATCATTGCCTAGTCTAGGGAGAACTGAAAATGATGATTCAACATCATGCACACTTTCTGTAGTGGCCAAAAGTAAATGAAGTTCATTTCTTGCGCTGAGCAGTGCTCCTGTAGTGTGCCACAGAAGCTTCAGTGAATTCCTCTGACATGGGGTAGGGCACCAGCTTTTCAAGCTCCTGCTCAATGTCCTGCTTCTTGCTCCCTGTTGCCTTTAAGGCTTGAGCATGCACCGTGCACAGCAGCCTCCTCTCATTTGTTATGAGCATCTTGTTTTTCACATGCTTGATACTCGGCCTGTTCCTGTTTGGGTTCATAATAGCATTCTGCAGCGAGAAGGCTCTCTCACAGGGCACTGAAGTGATGGGGACAACAAGTGAAATGCTGGCAAGAGTCGCAAAGTCAGGAAACTGGTCCGATTTTCCCAAGACCTTGATAGACATGGTCTCCAAGGATTCCCCCCTGTTGTTGTTCAGAAGGGTCTTGAACTGCCGATAGTCGTCCTTGCAGCGCCGGGCATCCACTTGCGGAAATGCCTCACAGAGTTCTTCTAGGCAGTCATTTCCGTACTGGACCATCTCGGCCATCTGAAGGGGGAGATGTTTGGGGTTGAGAACTTTGTCAAGTGTTTTGAGGATACCCATGTCTCCCTCCGGAAATCTTCTTTTGGCTTCAACTTTGATCTTTTGTGAAAAGGTCTTGCATGTGTTCTGTGTTGTCTGCCTCTGCCCCTCCCCAGCCTGAAACACAATGTTTTGATACTGCCCTTGCTGGTCCAGGCTGGTGTGTAGACGGGTAAGGTTGGGCCCAGGGAAGTCAGGAAGGGAGGAGATGTGCTCCAGGGTTGACTCCAAGCTGTTCATAGCCTCCTCCAGAGCGTGCGCATGCGTGTGCGAGTTGTGAGTGCGCGCTTAGAGTTATAATTATTATAAGATAAGCGCATTATAAATACCGTAATTATTTTTATTTTTTTTTCCTCCACATCAATGTTGTCCCTCTGGAAGGACAGGCTGCATTTCATGAGGGGATCAAGAATGTCCCTCAAGATGCACAGCAGTGAAATGAACTTGTACGTCTTCACTTCCTTCAGAAGAGACCGTGCAGTTTCTGTGGCAGCATTCTCCAGAGTGAGAACCAGGCAACCGCAGGAATCCTCTGCAGCGATCACTGCATCCTGAAGAGAGAGCCACCTGACTGATGTTGGATTCTTGAAACGCTTGACTTTCTCATCCATGATCTGCTTCAATGTCTTAAGCTTGTAGCGTACAGCGGAGTATTTGAAGTAATTGAAGATGGCCACAAGCGAATCCTGCACTTTCTTCAAAGCAGCCACTTGAGATGCTGCCCAGTGTGACATCAACGTAATACGACAGTCTGTGTGCACAACACCACACACTCACCATGCTTGGCTGCAACCGCTTCAGCACTGTCGTCACCCCATTGTTACAACCAATCATGACGTTTGCACCATCGGTGCCAATGCCAACCACTTTGTCCAAGGGGATCTGCATGTCAGCCAGATACTGACGAACAGCTGTAACAATAGTGACAGCCTTGCCATCTAGAACTTCACAGTTTTGTGCCAAACATGACATGCGGCTTCCCATGAATGAGCAGTTTAAAGTAAATGACAAGCTTCTTCTGTACGGCGATGTCCAGGCTCTCGTCTAGCATTATGCCCAAGAAAGGTGAATCCATCAAACGCTGGCGCATTTTGTCTTCACACACCGCAGCAGCTGACGCTTGCAATTCCTTACAGGATTCATTCCTTGTGTACCACTTCTTTTCATCTTGAAGAGATTCCACCCCATTCTTTTTCTGCAACACATAACAGAAATACAAAATTCACTACATGGGTAAAAATAAAATAAATTAAAGCAAATTCCGCCCCATTCTTTTTCTGCAGACATAACAGAACATGTAAATTCACTGTATTGATAAAAATAAAATGAATGAAAGCAAATAACTTTTAGTTTTACACCACATTCAGAATGTGAGAGAACAGATGCATTATTACTAACATTGCTAGTTTCTTTGCCAAGTATTTTAACAAAACAAATACAAACTTAATTTTATGCAAATGGAAAATCACCTGAAGTTTCAGGAGAGCAGGAAACTTTCTGTCAGGAATGTCTTCTAGTGCCATCACTGCAGTGGACATCTGCGCAGTCATAGTCGCTGCTCATCGTAGACATTTCTTGTTGAAGTTGCTTCTCTTGATAGCATGTCATTGCCTTCCGCTGCTGGATCACGGTATATGATGCTTTGTGGCAATCGCTACCCAAGTGGCGAGTCCCCCCACCCGGGTCTGCCCTGGGGGACCTGGGTGGGGTTAGGTACTTTTTAGTTCCCAGGGTCACCCTGGTCAGCCCCACAGGGTGAGTTTTTCTCTCTATTCTGGGGCATGTGTTTCTGTCTACCTGAGGTCCATTCACCTGTATTTGCCTTTTTAAAACTCTCCCTACTGTCTGCACTGCCTGTAGCTCTTGATATTGGATGTGTGTTGCTAAATGGTCTTAGCTTTATTTAGGCCCCATGTGTTAGGTTTATTTAATGTATTGGACCGGCTGGCGACATACATTCAATGTTCTGTTTAGTTTTTTTTTTTTCACAAGCAGTGCAGGCACGTCCTGAGAAAGCCTTGTTGCTGTCGGGACGTTAAGCAATGTACAATCAATCAATCAACCAAGTGGCGAGTGAGAGCAGTTCTGAAGAATAAAACCCCAACACTTTACATTAGACAGACAGAGAGAGGGAGGGAGGGAGGGAGAGAGTTGAGAGAGACGGGAGGGGGGTGGGGGGGTAGATACTAAAAAGCTTCCACTCAAATGAACTTGTCAATGTGTAACTAAAACTAAAAGGGCTAAACATCAAGACAGTACAAAATCACAATCGCTGACACCTGGACTGCACTCTTCTTCTTCGAAAATTGAAAAACTCACCTTTGAAAATTCGAAGCGCCTTCAACAAATTTGTTTCCCGACTTGGACTGCTTGCGGCCCTCTGCCGCCTCGGTGCAAACCTTGCAGAACATTTTTCCATCTTCAAAGTTTAACCACGGGAAGTCATGCAGCCACGAGTCGTTAATGCGACGTTTCTTCGCAGCTGATTCACCAGTGCCGGTTGAGTCAGCTTTGGTCGATTCCTCTTGCTCCGGTTCTGTGTCTCTCGGTCGGGTTTGTTTGTCTTTCTTCCCATCCGCCTTCGGGGCCGATGATGTCGGAGTTTGGCTTTCAAGTTCAACGATTGCATCGTCTTCCGCATTTCTGCGGGTTATCGTTTTCCGTAGCCATGTGTCGAGTGACATGTTTCAGCTTTTCGGAAGCAAACAAAAAGGCTGTGCATGCATGTCAGCACGGTCAGTGGGTAGGGGAGATCACCGCGTTTACTCGGCTCGTCGGGCGCACGATAGCTCAGAGGTGCCAGGATACATAACGGCAGTAAAAAAAAAAAAAAAACCCCCGTTGCGTCCCTCGTGACGCATCTTTTTTTTTTTCATGCGTCCTTTTTCAGTTTTTGTGCGTCCCTGACGCACACATGTGCGTTTTGGGAAACACTGCAATAGCATCTGTGTGTTGTTTCCAGTTGAGCGCGTTGTCAAAAAGAACACCTAAATACTTACTCTACACGCTCAACTTCCGTTCCCTTGAGGACGACAGGACCGGGATGCTGTTTGTTATTCCTGAAATCTATGGCCATCTCTTTTGTTTTGCCAACATGCAATTCAAGATGGTTTCTATCGCACCACTCTACAAAGTCATTGATCTCCTGTCGATAGTGTCTGTCGTCATGTGTAATCCTACCTGTCGGAGCTGTGTCGTCGGCGTATTTCCCCATAACGCAGTCGTCATGAGTATCTCTACAATCTGCTGTGTACAAAGAAGAAAAAAAAAAGGCGACAGGACAGTCCCCTGTGGTGCACCGGTGTTGGTAAAAAGTACATCTGAGATTAGATCCAAACTAATTCTGACATACTGTGGGCGGTTAGTGAGATAGTCCAAAACCCAAAGAATGGTAGAGGCATTTATGTTCATGTGAACTAGCTTGGAGGCGAGTATGTGTGGCTGAATAGTGTTAAAGGCAGACGAAAAATCATAGAAAATCGGTCGAATGGAGGCTCCTGGTTTTTCTACATGAGCGTAGATGTTGTTTACAACATGCAAAATGGCATCAACACCTCTTTGCCTTCTGTAAGCAAACTGAAAGGGGTCCATAAAATCTGAAACCTGTATTTGAAAATGTGAAAGAACAGCCCTCTCAAAAACCTTCGTGACACGCGAGGTAAGAGCAACTGGTCTTAAATCATTCATCACAGATACCATTTGCTTTTTTGGCACGGGGACAATACAAGAGGTCTTCCACGAACAGGGAACGACACACTGGGTAAGTGACATGTTAAAAATATAGTTGTTCAGTGCATAATTTTAACACATTTGATCTAACACAATCAGGCCCAGCCGCTTTGTTTGGGTTGGTATGTTTAAGTACGCTAAGCATCTCCTCCTCAGTCACCACAATCACTTCACTTGCATGTGTTTAGGTCCACTAACTAGCATTTCCTTGACCTGTTTCCTCTCATGCTCAAAATCATGACAAATCTTGCATAGAACTGGTTTAAGTCGTTGGCATAGTCCGTAGTTTTGCTCAAAACCGGAACAGCTTTTTGCTTCTTGTTCCCACCCATTAGATTCATACCCTCCCACACCCGTTTCATGTTACCAGTCTCAAACTGTTTTTCTATCTTTTTTCGATATGCTTTTTCCCCTTTCCTAAGCTCCCTTTTCAGTTCCTTTTGTACTGTCGGTAACTGTTCATTGTTCTTGTCTTCAAAAGCCGCCTTCTTTCTGTTTAAGACCTCCTTGATGTGCTTCGTGACCCAAGGTTTATTGTTGGAGTAGATTTTAACAGTTGTTTTAGGCACAACACTGTCTACGCAGAAATTTATGTAGCTGCAAACTGTGTCAGCCAGCTCGGCAACGTCACTTGTAGTGTCCGTAAAAACATTCCACTCGGTGCAGTCAAAGCAACCTTTCAGGGCATCTTTAGCTGCTGTGGACCACTTCTCTACTGTCCTGGTAACCGGCGGCTTGCGTTGTACACGTGGTGTATACCGTGACACGAGTTAACCAAGTTATGATCAGATCGTCCTAAAGACGGCGTCGGAACAGCGACGTACGAATCTCTGACATTACACCAAACCATGTCAAGAGTTCGGTCCCCTCGTGTTGTACATGTCACTTGGTGGAACCCTGGCAGAACCTTCTTTAAATTGCAGTGATTGACGTCGCCCATGACAAACTTGAACGCATCGGGCGCGCGAGTGTCAAGATCATGCAGATGGTTAGCGATGATATCGGCGGCTCCTTCCTCGTTAGCTGATTTTGGTACGTACACATTCGTTGCTAAAACGTGTGAAAATTCCCGCGGAAGGTAATAGGGGTGTGCGCTCACTGTCATGATTTCAACTTCTGGCGAACAGAATGTGTACGTCAGCGACACGTTCGGATTACACCACTTCATGTTTACGTACACACAAGTCCACCCCCCTTCTTTTTCCCAGAATCTTTATGTCTGTCATATCTAAATGAAGAAAATCCATCAATTGCAACACTATCATCTGTTGTGTTGCTATGTAGCCAAGTCTCAGTAAAGCACATTATACTGCACGTTGGAAAATGGTCAATATGTTGTACATTCGCATCGAGTTTGTTGTGCAATGACTGTACGTTACCAATGATGGCAGAAGGTAGAAACGGTTTGAAAGCTCGTCTTTTGTTCCTTGCTCTCACCCCCCCCCCCCCACCCCACCCGGGTCTGCCCTGGGGGACTTGGGTGGGGTTAGGTATTTTTTAGTTCCCAGGGTCACCCTGGTCAGCCCCACAGGGTGGGTTTTTCTCTCTATTCTGGGGCATGTGTTTCTGTCTACCCTTTGTCCATTCACCTGTATTTGCCTTTTTAAAACTCTCCCTACTGTCTGCACTGCCTGTAGCTCTTGATATTGGATGTGTGTTGCTAAATGGTCTTAGCTTTATTTAGGCCCCATGTGTTAGGTTTATTTAACATATTTGACCGGCTGGCGACATACATTCAATGTTCTGGGGTTTTTTTGTGTGTTTTTTTTTTCACAAGCAGTGCAGGCACGTCCTGAGAAAGCCTTGTTGCTGTCGGGACGTTAAGCAATGTACAATCAATCAAAACCCCCCCTCCCCTCTTACTGCCCCGCTCCTGATCTTCATCTCGGATGGCAGGTCTAGAGTAGGTCGTACAGCCATCGGGGTTGAACGAATATCAAGCAGCTCTGCCATGTTGTACCGGATCGGAGTTGTCAGAAGACGAAAAGAAACTTCCATCAATCCCCTGCTGGAGACCAAACTGGCCACCAGCAGGCACACCACTGCATTTCTTATACGATAATTCATATTGACAGCTTTGTCACTCATGGTTGACGTGTAGATTATGAAAAAACACTAAAACATTCACACAAGGCAGACGTGTCGCCGCTTCCGCAGTGCCATTTTGAGTTGTCACGTAAGCAAAACGGTCTCGAAAAACACCTAACTTTTGTTTCTAAACGAACTCGAAAAGCACCCGCATGTAGCAGAAACAGAAGTAGGTGTATCCCACAATGCATTGACTCTGTTAAAAGTTGGAATGGGTGCGAAATGAACCGGAAATGAGTCGGAACTGAAAGTAGGTATGTATGGGTCCTATTATTCAAATTGGGCAGTTGAGGCATTGCAAGGAGCGGTGTTTTTAAAAATAATTTTTGCATTTTTCGAAAATTTGTAGTAATAATAATAATAATTACGGTATTTATAATGCGCTTATCTTATAATAATTATAACTCTAAGCGCGCACTCACAACTCGCGCACGCATGCGCACGCTTTAGACAATGACTTGCGTACCACAAACAGTGGAATACATTACAACGGTCAGCTTGGGGTGGGGAGTGTGGTGATATAGTGCTAAAACTGTTGAAAGAGGTGAGTTTTGAGGGCGGACTGGAAGGAGGAGAGAGAGTGTTTCTGACAGAGAGAGAGTGGGAGAGTGTTCCAGGTGGATGGACCATAGACGGAGAAGGAGCGGGGGCCGAAAGTGTTAAGTTTGGTGCGAGGGATGTGGAGGCGGAGAGGGTCAGAGGCAGAGCGGAGGGAGCGGGAAGGTGTGTAGGGGTGAAGTAAGTTGGAGAGATTGGCAGGAGCGCAGTTGTTGAGGGATTTGTAGCAGAGAGACAGAATTTTGTATTGGATGCGTTGGGGGGATGGGGAGCCAGTGAAGGAGTTTGAGCAGGGGTGTGACGTGGTCGGATTTTTTCTTTCTGAGGACGAGGCGGGCAGCGTTAGTAGGGCTGAATTTTGGAATTTGCTGGAAATGTCTGGTTTGATGAGAGGAGACATGTTTGGTGCTTTGATTCATACCATCCCGAGCTTGTCCAGTGGACAAATGAGGACCTATGCTGAGTTGCCGTTGACATAGTGATTTGAGGGGCACGCTGATTTCAGCTGTGCTTGGGTGTAGGGTTGGTAAGGAATCTGGTTCATAGCCAAAAAATGATATGGTCGATGTGCTGTTTTTTTTTTTTTTTTTGGTTGCATTTTGTGCATGGCAAATGTCCATATTGTGGGCGGTATTGTTTTTTAGGGGATTGAAATATTAGGAGATGACTGGGACTGACTATGGCTAAGAGACCGGACAGTACAGAAACGCCACTGTGTTCCGTGGCCTGTCAGGGCGGTACGGTCGTACATGGAGTGATATGTCGCAGGCGGAACCGTGCGGTATGGTAGTTAAAAGGTTAATGGCATGTCGAAAGGCTTGCTGCCGTGTTAGCACAGTGGCAGGCAGGGAGTGGCCGCTCTCTCCCCCCCCCCATCTTTAAGCAGCAGCGTTGGCCAGCTGGCTTCACTTTTGCAAGTAAGGCCAGATAAGAAGTGCTCTCTTTCCGTAGGGGTATACTCTTTGGCTATATCAACATTTTTGCAAAATTTCAATCAAATTTTGCACAAAGGTAGCCGATAAGACCTTCCTATGCATACTAATTATGCATACTAATTTAGTCTACTCATCGCAAAGGTCGTGGAGGGGGGAGGGGGGTGTTGACAGATAAGTGAAAATGCTTATTTGTACACTTTGTACGATCAAAAAACGGAAATAAAATAATAAACTACTTCACATAACCTAGGGTGTCATAAGTATCAAAGTTTGAAGGAGGGTATTAAATTGTGCACACACACTGGGTATACATGTATCCTCTCGTGTGGACAGACAGAAGCACATGGTGTGGTTACGCATGTCTGATATCAGCTGAAGCCACTTTCAGAATACCGACACTAAGAGCAAGGCAAAACCAGCAAATCCCCTATCCACACTGGTTTTCTCCTTTGATTCCGCTACCGCTGATAGCGGTAGCGAATCGAGGGAGACGACCAGTGTGCCACCCTTGGCACCCTTTAAACACCATAATCCTCCTCCATCAGAGCAGAGATACTAGACCTGCTTATTCAGTTAAGATCTCCGATTTGAGGAACATATTTTCATTAGCAAGAGGTATAGATTCTCATGAACCCCTGCGACTTCAGGGGCTCATGAGAATCTATCCCCCTTGCACATGGATGGGTGTAATGTATAATTATGAGGATGTCTGCGGCACGCGCGCGTTGTGTTCAGTTAGGGAAAGGAAAGACGGACATCTGGAAACTTTTATATTATTATTTGACCAAGTGCCAAAAGGTGCTCTCACAAAGAGGACAACTGGGTTGAAAATCAAAGTTTGACATAAAGTACCAGAAAATGTATTTGGGTGATGTACACTATGTTGGTAATGTGTTTGTAAAAGAAAAAGATAATATCTAGAATGGTTTTTGAGAAAATGGCCCTAAAAAATGTAAAGTCTGCATATGTCCGGACATCAGGTATTGCGACATAGTGCCTCTAAATTGGTGGGATAAAAAACACAAATCTGTTTCCAAACAGTTGAAATAATAAGTAGTGGTCACAACTGACCTATCCAAACAGTTACTGCTCTTTGGCTTAGAATGTTCTATTCCCTGAACAT
Source organism: Semisulcospira habei (assembly GCA_036245525.1). Classification (NCBI taxonomy): domain Eukaryota; kingdom Metazoa; phylum Mollusca; class Gastropoda; family Semisulcospiridae; genus Semisulcospira; species Semisulcospira habei. Next base: position 260,536,224 of record BTPG01000002.1, on the reverse strand, counting down.
GATTTGTGTTGCAATACCTGACATCTGACCATATTCAGTTTTTAAAATATCCTACAACCAAGAAAAACACACTGTCATGTTATATACCACTCGCAGGAATACGTGCACACAGAAGAGCACAATGAGAGTCATCTTTGCTGCCCAAATATATTTTTGGGCAGTCGGGGCCAGAATTTGTAACTTATGTCGAACATCAGGATTGCAGCAGATATCCCTGAGATAGTCGTCAGAAGCCACAAACACAAAGCCTTTCCCCCATTGTCAAACGTAATATTTAACAAATGAAACAGATATGAAGAACTGCAATATACAGCTTTCTGATGTAATATACATGATGAACCATGATGTGCTAAACAGTCTGCGCCTGTTTAAATTTCATCTATGTACAGGCTGATGCATTATTTTAACTCTGACCCTCGGATTCAGAAGGTCCCAACGGCTATGCAACTGGTTGTCCAAAATGGCTCATTTTAACAGTGCCTTCTTCCCCAAAAGTTCTACAATCCATATGTGTTGAACGTCAGGATTTGCAGCAACAAATGTTGGCACAAGCCTGACGTCTGATAATTTTTTTATCATTGCATTATTATGTTATGAAATTCACCTGTTCCTTGATCTCGTTATCTTACGTTTGCGTCACAACAACTGCATGTGTCCATCAAACGACAAAAATACATCGGTGACCGTGTTCATCCAAATAACTCATTTACCAACTTTCATCGATCGGAGGTCAGATTTGCGACACGCGTTAGCGATCGAACATCAGAGTTGCTACAGCAGCGGCGGTTGTTGCAATAAAATTTATCGCAAGAAATCATCTTCATTCTCTAAACTACTGCCTAAAATCGGTGCTGGAGTCTCGGGCGATTCAAACTCTTGAAAATGGTCCCTTAGAATATTTATAAAATAAACATTTGGCTCGTTATATTGTCTATAATTACAATCGAATGTCCGAAGTGATCGAACGTCGGATTTACGAAAACAATTGCGACAAAACGTCACGAGTTGTAGCTCTCCATTGACAGACCGGACATTCAAAACAACCACGTTGGAATGTGGCCCATAATGCGTCTATCATAACTGGACGGTTGTAGACCAAAAAACCCCAAAAAACCAATTTTGTTAAAATTGGCAAATAGTTGAACGTCAGATCTTGCGACGAAAACTGGCCGCTCGCAATTTTTTTGCCAGCTTAGAAAACTGACGGAAAAGTAAATTTGAAGCATATCAAATGTTCAACGAAAGCAAAACAACGCAATGACGCCATTTCCGGTTTGGGTCAGTGTTCCTTTCGCTAGGACAAGTTCACGGAAATTAAGATGCTGCTGTTGCAACAAAACTGACATCCGACAGAGGCTACTTTCAAGAGCAATAAACAAAAGCATGGCTTACCTTAAAATCTTTGAAATACACGGATTATAAGATCAATCTTCCCTGAACATATGGGCATGGTTAGCACCAGGTTTGTTATTGTTGCTTTTACACGCGAGATAAAAAAATATGGCAAATTGTCCGCTTTCCCGGGCCGATTTTCATTGGTGAATTCTGGCGTTTTACAGTATACTCCCCAAACGGCTTTACGTTAGGTGCAGAAATTATTGCCAGTATATCTTCAATCATTCACACACATTCCACAACACATGTCTTTTTAAACCGATTTTAGTTTCCCCAAAAAGAGGTCACTTACTGCTTGCTCACCTTTTGGCACTTAGTCATATAAAAAAAATACTTACATTTCCAGAAAACATGGATTTTGCTGGTGCATAAGCCAGCCCTTTACTTATTGTCACAAAGGTCACAGATGTAAATAGGTCATGCACGTGAGCCATAATGGCTTTGCCTTTCTTGTTCTCGTATATTTACGCCAAACTTGGTACAAAGATACCTCTAGGTCTGACATGCATGTGAGCCATAAGGGCTTTGCCTTTAAAGCATGTTATACGCACTACACATCTTGAATACTTGTATTAATAGACTTATAATGCGAGCCATAAGGCCCTTGCTATTCTTGTTTTTCCAGTCATCAACAGATGTTTCCCCATCGGCAACTCCCAGCACCACACCACTGGTAGGAACTCACGCTCCGAAGTTTGGGACTGTGATACCAAGCAGAATATTTGTAGGAGGAATAGCTGCCAATGTGAGTATTGTGACTGAGAAGTCCTTACTAGATTAATCTTCAGTAGTTACGATTATTTGGATCTTGTGTATTTGCGAACGCAGGGAGGATTAAGTCCACTCTACAGCAGCCAAATGTGAGTAGATTTCTCGTGGGGCTGGGTAGTCTTTTTTGGGGGGGCTCGTGTGCGAAGCGAAAGCAAGTAGCAGTATAATATTTTGGGCCAGTCCGTTGTCCATGGTAAACTATAACGTTGGCATTTACTCTGAGACTATTCAAGCCACAGTCTTCAAACTTTGCCCAAGGATAGTTACTTTGTGGCAAGACCTTTCTAAGTATACCAATTTGAGTGACCTCTCACAAAGGTCATGGTCACAGGGGCACAAAGATAGCTGATAAGACCTTCCTATGCATACTAATTTAGTCTACTTTTCGCAAAGTTCAAGGGTCACATAAGGTTGACAGATATGTGAAAAATGCTTACATTTTCAGAAAACATGGATTTTGCTGTTGCAGAAGCCAGCCCTTGTCACAAAGGTCACACTTTATTATGTAAATTGGTCATACACAGAGCCATAATGGCTTTGCCTTTTTTATTTATTTTTTCATCCATTTTAACATTTGGCAAAATGTAATCTTTTTAAGAGCTTGGAGCATTTTTAAAATGTAACTGATGTATTCCCAGTAGTTAATGAAATATTTGCAATTCAACACCCTTCTGGGTCTTCAGGAAGCACGGTGAAGTTTAAGTATGTTTTGGCAGCGAATAGGATGGTCATCGGTCATTGACGCATACAAATTTGAAATGACGCATTACTCTGTCAGTGAGCCGGTCATATGACTTATTCATTTGTTTAAACAATCACTGAGACCCGCAGTCCTCAATGAACAGGGTGCATCCTAGATTAGGGAGGCGGGAGGCCAGCTGCCAACAGTGATGGGTGACACTTGCCCCCTGTCTCGAGCAAATGTAAACAATACTGCAAGCATTGGCCCTGACTAGGTACACGGTCCAATATGATGCAAAACGCCTTCCGCCTGTAAGAGGCAAACATCTTCATCAGTCCCCACGGCTGCATTAACTCTAAAGTCTCCTTTGTTGGTCTCATTGACGCTGATTTTGATACTCGGAGTCCGTATGAGGGTGCGGCAGCGGACTGGGTCTAGATGTCTGTAGCCAGGTTTTGTTTTTCACGCAGTTCAGCATAATAGACGTCTAGAAGCAAAGGAAATGGCTTAACTGTTGTCAGTGCTGCCGGTTCGTAATTTTTGCACAGATATGCGTATTTTTACATGATGTCCAAAATGTTGTAATGTAAGATGTTGCAATTGATGTACCAGTGGTCTCTCGTGCTCACACATATAACCTTCGTTCTTATTTCATGGTTACACAATCAGTAACTCAATCTTGCTTTGTTCGCGTCTTGTAGTTGAAGTCAACATCATGTAATTAGTTGTACACTGATAGTCCATAAGCTAGCAGGATCTACCGTGCACCCCCCCCCCTCCCCCACAGTACTCAATAAGATGGGTTTCAAAGTTTACCTTAGTGATGTCATCCTGAGATGTTTAAGCCATGTTCCCCCGAAAATCCTTAGGAACACACCAGAGATATAGCCGATGGCGCAAGGGTACCCCCATTCACGCTCTTTGCGGTTGCTAAAATGAGGTTGAGAAACATTTTCCTCTAAATAAATCAGAGTTCATTCGAAAAGCCCAAATCAGACACTATTATGTTAAGGCACACCTTCTGCGTCCTCTGCAAAAAACAGAATGAAAAAATATTGAATCTCTAGCTCACAGTGAAGGTATGTGTGCACCCAGTAAACAGCCATTTCCACAAAAAAGACAAAAATAATGTATCAGATGCCTTAAGACATTTTTTATAGCATTGGCAGTCTATTTTCAGGCTTACATCATTAACTCTTAATCACCTATAACGCCCGTAAACGCCCTCCGGGTCTTTACCTAAAGCGCCAGTAGGCGCCCGTCCTCGGTACTAAATTTAGAAGTCATGTGATACGTTCGTGGGTTCTTCTGTGCAGAAGGTGAGATTGTATACCGTAGGGGGCAAGGTCAAACTAAATTTAGACACTGAGCATGCGCTCTAAGCCACTGTGTGTGTCGAATTGGTTGTGTTTTACCGTGCACCTGACTGCCGCTAACGCACGTGTTTGCAAACATGGCGACATACACGACAGTGACCCAGAGTTTACCGCTATTTCGGAGTAAATTGGCAATTATCCAGTTTCAGAGCCAGAGGGAAGTGACATAAGTGTGTCTAGTGTACATCTAGTGTACATATAGCGATCTGTCGGACTGGGATGACGAAAATACCGGAGTATTTCAGCAGTGTTTACTGAGGCGACGACAGCAAGATGGCGGCGGCGATGCTAGCTGGCATCAGCGGCCAATTTCAGACTTTTTGCAGCCTTTCACGCGATATATGGGCCCAACAACTCCACTTGAGTTGGAAGCGACACCACTTGATTACTTTTATCAGTATTTCCCTGCTGAAATGTTTGAAACTTTCGCCCAACAGGCGTTCAATTTGTAGCAACATCCGCCGACGGGGATACGTGCACTTCGATTACCTGAAGGATTATCAGTGGATTGCCTGGTAATAGTGATCACTAATGTAAAATTATCTCACTCCACTATCACACACTTTCATATTTTCGCCCACCGACACATTTTTCAGTTTTAACCCCACCCGGGTCTGCCCTGGGGGACTTGGGTGGGGTTAGGTATTTTTTAGTTCCCAGGGTCACCCTGCTCAGCCCCACAGGGTGGGTTTTTCTCTCTATTCTGGGGCATGTGTTTCTGTCTACCCTTTGTCCATTCACCTGTATTTGCCTTTTAAAAACTCTCCCTACTGTCTGCACTGCCTGTAGCTCTTGATATTGGATGTGTGTTGCTAGATGGTCTTAGCTTTATTTAGGCCCCATGTGTTAGGTTTATTTAATGTATTTGACCGGTTGGCGACATACATTCAATGTTCTGTTTATTTATTTTTTTTCACAAGCAGTGCAGGCACGTCCTGAGAAAGCCTTGTTGCTGTCGGGACGTTAAGCAATGTACAATCAATCAATCAATTTTTCAGTTTTACGTCTTTTGTTTGTCATTTACAGATATCAAAATAATCAAGGTGCATTTTTTTCAGTTAATTTACCTGTAATTAATTACAGTAAATAATATAAACAGGTATCAAATTACACTCCACCACAACATAAAATACTATCCATCCATATGTCAGCTAAGAAAAAAAAAACCAGACTTAAATATCTGTCTATTCAAAAAAGTTATAGATGCTTTGGTGAAGTAACCCATTTTCTCAGTAATTTTCTTACTATCTTCTAGGTACAGGAGAATAGACAGTGTATGTTCTTATAGGTGATTAAGAGTTAAAACAGGATATCACAATTATTATAAACTTAACTAGGTGATTCTATGATCACTGTGAGTGCCACAGTGGTTGATTTTGTATCCCTACCCCAAAGTTGTAAAAATAAACAAAATTAATTAGAAAAAATTACTAAATTTATTCCATTTCATTTTGACCTCTCCTTACCTATTAAGTTTCAATAATGTGAGCGTAAAGTGCAAGAAAATAAGGAAAGTCGGCATCCTTTACAGTAAATTCATGGTGAATGATAGCTTTTTCCCATTTAAAATTGCTGAATTGGGGAACATACGTTGTTTCTGATGCCCTCAAAAATTCTTTATACAACTGATAGGTCTTTCTTAGGTTTTATTGGTTAGGATAGAGTACCACAGTTACTCCCAACCTGATTTTATGATGCTGTGATGCATTTAGGGGCCACAGTGGCTAAATCTGCTGCCCTACCCCCATTTTACCAGTACACAAAAGAACGCAAAATGACCATAACAATTGCTTATGTCATACTCCTCTGTTTAAATATTTTTGTTGCCAGTTTTCATAACAAATTATGCATAATGAGCATAACAATTGTGATCATTTCATTAATTTCAGTGTGACCCATCAATTCAATTGTAACTATTTTTAAGTGGCTGGTCTTTTAGGTGATATTTTACCTAGCATAAGGCGGGTCTAGTAAGGTATCCCCTTTTCTTTTCCATTAATTTTATCTAGAAATGTGTAAATATGAATATGCATAATAAGTTTCATGGTTCCTAACAGCCTAAACAATGTTATCAACATACTTAGTTTCCACATGTCCACCACGAGATCATCACTTCCACCTCCATTTTTTGCCTTCTTTTTCTGCAACGTTCAATTACTTAATGACCATCTTTAAATCTTATATTGTTCTGGCTGCCAATGAGTGAGCTGTCAAGAGGTCGGCAGCAGGAAAATGTTTCTCAACCTCATTTTAGCATCCACGAAGAGCATGAATGGGGTACCCTTGCGCCATCGGCTATATCTCTGGTGTGTTCCTAAGGATTTTCAGGGAACATGGCTTAAACATCTCAGGACATACTAAGGTACACTTTGAAACCCATCTTATTGAGTACTGGGGGGGGGGGGGGGGGGGGGGAGGGGGGTGCACGGTAAACTCTGCTAGCTTATGGACTATGACAACCACAATCTGTTCTTGCTTTGTTGTTTTCTAGGAGAGGGCGGAGGGTGGGGGTGTCTATCTATGACAATTTGACAAAAATGTGTTGTGGTTGGTGTCCTGGATACTAAAGCTTGAATCAGTACTGCCAGAAAACTGGCTCTTGTTGCTGAGAACCATTGTGCTCTTCACTGTAGCACAGTAATTCAGTGCTTGCACACGTTTACTGAAAAAAGCATATTATATGTAATGGAAGTCATTGAAACGCAAACCTGATTACATTAGATTGCAAAATAGCAAAAACTAAATAAAAATCCGAAATTGCCAAATATACTTGCGTTTGGTATTTTATACACCAAGTATAACACCTATAGTTGGCCGAGTGATGAATGTAACCAGTGCAAGATTGAGTTTCTAAAGTCTGCAAGAGGCATAGACGTTCAAAAGTCCTCACGACCTAAGGGTCGTTATGAGAATCTATGCATATTGCTCGAGATTTTATCTGATAGTGTTACTCAAACTGAGGAAGTAGATGCGGACTAAGTAACGATTATAATCCACATCTGCAAGAGGCACAGATCTTCATGAGTGACCTCTGCCCGCGGGTTCATGAAAATCTACGCCTCCGACTGGTTCCATTTATGCTCATGTTTCTCAAATTGAGTGTAACTGAAAACAGCCATGACTGTAACCAAATGGCAGGCAAGCACCGCGAAAACGTAAACAGTGAGAGAGTCTGCGGGCCAAGTTACCAAGATGTGTTGACAAGTTTGACATCGAAAATGCCGAAATTTTTTTTTTTTTTTTTTTTTTTTTTTTTTTACTTATGGATTTTCAAAATGACCTATTGATCATATTGATCCGGTCATATGACTTATTGACTGCAAAACTCAACCTGATCACTGTTTTGGCAAATCTAAAATGGACCATGTAACCCCCCTACTTCAGGAATTGCACTGGCTACCCATTCAGTTTAGAGTCGAGTACAAGATTGCGGTCCTGGCTTTTCGCTGCTTTGATGGATCCCTACCGCCATACCTCTCATCCCTCCTCAACATCTATCAGCCCTCCCGTTCCCTTCGTTCCTGCTCTGAGAAGCGTTTCCGTGTCCCCAGCTTTTCCTCTAAGCGGTTTGGTTGCCGGACATTCCAGTATCAAGCCCCTGTTGTCTGGAACTCACTTCCCCTACACCTCCGGAATGCTGAAAACATTGACGTCTTTAAGACCCAACTTAAAACCTACTTCTTTCAGCTTGCGTACCATTAATACACAGATTGTGTGTGCGTGTGTGTGATGATGGTTTGGTCTGCATACATATGGTTTTGTTATGTGTTTTAGTTGTATGTGCGTGCGTAGATTAGAAGTGCATAGATTAGACTGTTTTAAAGGTAGTGAGATTCTGCATATATACATTTTTTGTAACGCGCTTAGAGCCCACTGCTCCTGGGGATTCAGCGCGATATAAATGCTCTTTATTATTATTATTATTATTATGTTGATTGGTCATAATTTATTTTTTGGCTCGCGTGCAAAGCAAAAGTGAGTGTTTTGGGCCAGTGGTCGTCCGCCCATTGGCCGTCCGTTGTCCGTGGTAAACTGCAGAAACCAGCCCTTGTCACAAAGGTCACGCATGTGTAAATCAGTCTTACACTTGAGCCATAATGGCTTTACCTTGTTCTCGAATACTATTCACAATTCCAAACTCAAACTTGGTGCAAAGATACCTGATGGTAAGACCTTTATACGCGCACTAATTTGGTTGATCCCTCAAAGGTCAAGGGTCATGAGCTGAGGAAATGGGTCCAAAATGGCCATATTTTTACAAAAGATGTTGTCCTCTAATACTATTCACAACTTCAAACCCAAACTTGGTACAGAGATACCTGATGGTAAGACCATTCTATGTATACTAATTTGGATGACCCCTCAAAGGTAGAGGTTCACAAGGGCTCAGGAAATAGGTCCTAAACAGCTTTATTTTGACAAAGATGTTTTTTCTCAAATGCAATTCACAACATTAAACCCGAATTTGATGTAGAGATACCTGATAGGAAGATGCACACTAATTTGGTTGTTTAGAAATAGGTCTAAAATAGCCAGTTTGAAAGATGTTTTTTTTCTCCAATACTATTTACAAGTTAAAACCCAAATTTGGTACAGAGATACCTGATGGTAAGACCTATCTATGCCTACTAGTTTTGGATGATCCTTGGAAAGGTCAAGGGTCATAAAAGGCTGGCAAATGTGTGAAATGCTGATTTTTGATAAAATTGTTCCCAAATTTTTGCCAATTTTTCAACCAAATTTGGTACAAAGATAGCTAAGACCTTCCTATGCATACTAATTTAGTCGACTCATCACAGAGGTCAAGGGGAGGGGGGGGGGGGGGTGTTGACAAATGTGTGAAAAATGCTTGCATTTTCAGAAAATGTGAATTTTGCTGCTGCAGAAGCCAGCCCTTGTCACAAAGGTCACACTTGTAAATCGGGCATTGCACACAAATACTATTCACAACTTTAAACCCAAACTTGGCACAAAGATATCTGATGGTAAGACCTTTCCATGTGTACTAATTTGGTTGATCCCTCAGAAGGGACGAGGGTCACCAGCTCAGGAAATCTGTCCAAAATATTTATAGCCATATTTTGACAAAAGGTGTTTTTTTGGCTCAAGTGCGAAGCAAAAGTGAGTATGTTTTGGGCCTGCCGTCGTCCGTGGTGAACTTTAACATTGGCATTTTTTCGGCGACTATTCAAGCCACATTCTTCAAATTTGGCCCAAGGATACTTCATGGTAAGACCTTTCTAAATATACCAATTTGAGTTACCTCACAAAGGTCAAGGTCTCAGGGGATCAGAAAATGGGTAAAAAAATAGCTATATTTTGACACAATTTATTTTTCCTCAAATACTATTCACAACTTTAAACCCAAACTTGGTACAAACCTGTTGGTAAGAACTTTCTATACTAACCTCCAAGGTATAGGTCGGAAATAGCCATATTTTGACAAAAGATGTTTTTTCTCAAACACTATTCAACTTTAGTAGTAGTAGTGTGAGGACAAAATAGGCTGTGAGGCAGTGATTAGGTTGAGTTTTGCAGTCAATAAGTCATATGACCGGAGGAACATAAAATCAATAGGTCATTTTAAAAATCCATAAGTAAAAAAAATATATATATTTTTTCGGCATTTTCGATGTAAAACTTGTCAACACATCTTGGTAACTTGGCCCGCAGACTCTCTCACTGTTTACGTTTTCGTGGTGCTTGTCTGCCATTTGGTTACAGTCATGGCTGTTTCAGTTACACTCAATTTGAGAAACATGAGCATAAATGGAACCAGTCGGAGGCGTAGATTTTCATGAACCCGCGGGCAGAGGCGACTCGTGAGGATCTGTGCCTCTTGCAGATGTGGATTATAATCGTTACTTAGTCCGCATCTACTTCCTCTACTTCCTCAGTTTGAGTAACACTATCAGATAAAATCTCGAGCAATATGCATAGATTCTCATAACGAACCTTAGGTCGTGAGGACTTTTGAACGCCTATGCCTCTTGCAGACTTTGGAAACTCAATCTTGCACTGGTTACATTCATCCCTCGGCCAACTATAGGTGTTATACTTGGTGTATAAAATACCAAACGCAAGTATATTTGGCAATTTCGGATTTTTATTTAGTAGTTGCTATTTTGCAATCTAATGTAATCGGGTTTGTGTTTCAACGACTTCATTACATACAATATGCTTTTTTCAGTGAACATGTGTGCAAGCACTGAATTACTGTGCTACAGTGAAGAGCACAATGGTTCTCAGCAAGAGCCAGTTTTCTGGCAGTACTGATTCAAGCTTTAGTATCCACAACACCAACCACAACACATTTTTGTCAAATTGTCATAGACAGACACCCCCACCCTCCGCCCTCTCCTAGAAAACAACGAAGCAAGAACAGATTGTGGTTGTCATAGTCCATAAGCAAGCAGAGTTTACCGTGCACACCCCCCCCCCCCCCCCAGTACTCAATAAGATGGGTTTCAAAGTGTACCTTAGTATGTCCTGAGATGTTTAAGCCATGTTCCCTGAAAATCCTTAGGAACACACCAGAGATATAGCCGATGGCGCAAGGGTACCCCATTCATGCTCTTTGTGGATGCTAAAATGAGGTTGAGAAACATTTTCCTGCTGCCGACCTCTTGACAGCTCACTCATTGGCAGCCAGAACAATATAAGATTTAAAGATGGCCATTAAGTAATTGAATGTTGCAAAAAAGAAGGCAAAAAATGGAGGTGGAAGTGATGATCTCGTGGTGGACATGTGGAAACTAAGTATTTTGATAACATTGTTTAGGCTGTTAGGAACCATGAAACTTATTATGCATATTCATATTTACACATTTCTAGATAAATTTAATGGAAAAGAAAAGGTACGTAATACCTTACTAGACCTACCAGCCACTTAAAAATAGTTACAATTAAATTGATGGGTCACATTGAAATTAATGAAATGATCACAGATTGTTATGCTCATTATGCATAATTTGTTATGAAAACTGGCACCAAAAATATTTAAACAGAGGAATATGACATAAGCAATTGTTATGGTCATTTTGCGTTCTTTTGTGTACTGGTAAAATGGGGGTAGGGCAGCAGATTTAGCCACTGTGGCCCCTAAATGCATCACAGCATCATAAAATCAGGTTGGGAGTAACTGTGGTACTCTATCCTAACCAATAAAACCTAAGAAAGACCTATCAGTTGTATAAAGAATTTTTGAGGGCATCAGAAACAACGTATGTTCCCCAATTCAGCAATTTCAAATGGGAAAAGGCTATCATTCACCATGAATTTACTGTAAAGGATGCCGACTTTCCTTATTTTCTTGCACTTTACGCTCACATTATTGAAACTTAATAGGTAAGGAGAGGGCAAAATGAAATTGAATAAATTTAGTAATTTTTTCTAATTAATTTTGTTTATTTTTACAACTTTGGGGTAGGGATACAAAATCAACCACTGTGGGCACTCACAGTGATAATAGAATCGCCTAGTTAAGTTTATAATAATTGTGACATCCTGTTTTAACTCTTAATCACCTATAACGCCCGTAAACGCCCTCCGGTTCTTTACCTAAAGCGCCCGTAGGCGCCCGTCCTCGGTACTAAATTTAGAAGTCATGTGATACGTTCGTGGGTTCTTCTGTGCAGAAGGTGAGATTGTATACCGTAGGGGGCAAGGTCAAACTAAATTTAGACACTGAGCATGCGCTCTAAGCCACTGTGTGTGTCGAATTGGGAGTGTTTTACCGTGCACCTGACTGCCGCTAACGCACGTGTTTGCAAACATGGCGACATACACGACAGTGACCCAGAGTTTACCGCTATTTCTGAGTAAATTGGCAATTATCCAGTTTCAGAGCCAGAGGGAAGTGACATAAGTGTGTCTAGTGTACATCTAGTGTACATACTAGCGATCTGTCGGACTGGGATGACGAAAATACCGGAGTATTTCAGCAGTGTTTACTGAGGCGACGACAGCAAGATGGCGGCGGCGATGATAGCTGGCATCAGCGGCCAATTTCAGACTTTTTGCAGCCTTTCACGCGATATATGGGCCCAACAACTCCACTTGAGCTGGAAGCGACACCACTTGATTACTTTTATCAGTATTTCCCTGCTGAAATGTTTGAAACTTTCGCCCAACAGGCGTTCAATTTGTAGCAACATCCGCCGACGGGGATACGTGCACTTCGATTACCTGAAGGATTATCAGTGGATTGCCTGGTAATAGTGATCACTAATGTAAAATTATCTCACTCCACTATCACACACTTTCATATTTTCGCCCACCGACACATTTTTCAGTTTTACGTCTTTTGTTTGTCATTTACAGATATGAAAATAATCAAGGTGCATTTTTTTCAGTTAATTTACCTGTAATTAATTACAGTAAATAATATAAACAGGTATCAAATTACACTCCACCACAACATAAAATACTATCCATCCATATGTCAGCTAAGAAAAAAAAACCAGACTTAAATATCTGTCTATTCAAAAAAGTTATAGATGCTTTGGTGAAGTAACCCATTTTCTCAGTAATTTTCTTACTATCTTCTAGGTACAGGAGAATAGACAGTGTATGGTCTTATAGGTGATTAAGAGTTAATGATGTAAGCCTGAAAATAGACTGCCAATGCTAAAAAAAAATGTCTGAAGGCATCTGATACATTATTTTTGTCTTTTTTTTTCGGAAATGGCCATTTACTGGGTGCACACATACTTCATTGTGAGCCAGAGATTCAATATTTTTTCATTCTGTTTTTTTTTTTTTTTTTTTTTTGCAGAGGACGCAGGTGTGCCTTAACATAATAGTGTCTGATTTGGGCTTTCGAATGAACTCTGATTTATTTAGAGGAAAATGTTTCTCAACCTCATTTTAGCAACCGCAAAGAGCGTGAATGGGGGGACACTTGCGCCATCGGCTATATCTCTGGTGTGTTCCTATAGATTTTCGGGGTAACATGGCTTAAACATCTCAGGATGACATCACTAAGGTACACTTTGAAACCCATCTTATTGAGTACTGGGGGGGGGGGGGGGGGGGGGGGGTGCACGGTAGATCCTGCTAGCTTATGGACTATCAGTGTACAACTAATTACATGATGTGGACTTCAACTACAAGTACAAGACGCGATCAAAGCAAGATTGAGTTACTGATTGTGTAACCATGAAATAAGAACGAAGGTTATATGTGTGAGCACGAGAGACCACGGTACATCAATTGCAACATCTTACATTACAACATTTGGACATCATGTAAAAATACGCGTATCTGTGCAAAAATTACGAACCGGCAGCACTGACAACAGTTAAGCCATTTCCTTTGCTTCTAGACGTCTATTATGAATACGTGAACTGCTGAACTGCGTGAAAAACAAAACCTGGCTACAGACATCTAGACCCAGTCCGCTGCTGCACCCTCATACCGACTCCGAGGATCAAAATTAAAGGAGACTTTAGACTAGAGTTAAAGCAGCCGTGGGGACTGATGAAGATGTTTGCCTCTTACAGGCGGAATGCGTTTTGCATCATATTGGACCGTGTACATAGTCAGGGCCAATGCTTGCAGTATTGTTTACATTTGCTCGAGACCGGGGGCAAGTGTCACCCATCACTGTTGGCAGCTGGCCTCCCGCCTCCCTAATCTAGGATGCACTCTGTTCATTGAGGACTGCGGGTCTCAGTGATTGTTTAAAAAAATGAATAAGTCATATGACCGGCTCAATGCGTCATTTCAAATTTGTATGCGTGAATGACCGATGAGCATCCTATTCGCTGGTGAGGCCTTTGTAAATGTCCTTTCTTTCTTTATTTTCTTTATGGGTCTGCTATTCATGCAATTTTCCTATAAATCATTCATCATAGGAATAGAAAATCTCTTTAAATTTTGGTAATTCGTCCAGCTGGTTTTTAAAAGAATTTATGTTAGGTGCTTTTTTTTTAATGAAACTGGTAACTCATTCCAAATAATGGCAACTCTGTTAGAAAAACAGAACTTCCGCAGGTTAATGTTGCAGTGCCTTACAAAGATTTTACCTTCAGAGTTGCGGGTTCTGTCACAAACTGGTGCTGCAAAAAAGTCATTCCAATTTAGGTTGTCGATGCCATTATAAATTTTAAAAACTTGTATTAAGTCACCACGTATTCTACGTCCACGTAAGGAGTGTAGTCCAAAGTATTTGAGTCTAAGTAAGTCATATTTCTACATTCTTTAACCAGCTTTGTTGCTCGTCTCAGTACCCTTTCGAGTGCAACCGATTGTCTCTTTAAACCTGGGTACCATACAGTGTTTGCGTATTCTAAATGTGGTCTGACTAGTGATTTATACAGTTTACTAAAAATATCCTTATCCAAATAATTAAAGGCTCTCTTAATTACTCCAACCATTTTGTTTGATTTATTGTTAAAGTTCTGAATATGGGGGTCAAAGGATAGAGCTTTATCAAAAACAACACCCAAGTCTCTTTCCTCCTCACGAGATACACCTTTCTAATGTCGCTGTTAACTTTCATCAAGTAATCATGTTCAGGATTGTTCCTTCCAGCATGCAAGACATTGCATTTCGCTACATTAAAATGCAAGTCCCATGTGTCTGACCACTCTTGCAAGTGATCCAAATCATACTGCAACACGTCTTTATTACTCGAGTCATTATAGATTTTAGTATCGTCTGCGAATATTTTGCACATGCTATTAACACAGTCTGGCAAGTCATTTATAAATATCGTAAATAATATAGGTCCTAGGATGCTGCCTTGAGTTATACCGCTCAGCACCTTTATTTTATCTGATTTTGCATTTTCAACTTTTACCACTTGTTCTCTATCAAACTTGCTATAGAGATACCTGATGGGAAGACTCTGTGCACACTAATTTGGGTGATCCCTCGGAAAGGTCAAGGGTTACGAGAGCTAAGGAAATGGGTCTAAAATAGTCCTATTTTGACCAAAGTTTTTTTCTCAAATAATATTCACAACTTGAAACCTAAATTTGGTATAAAGATACCTGATGTAAGTTGACAACTGAGCAGACTACTTGACCACGCACACAAACGACGTGTGATTGAGCCGGTACAAGAACTGTACATCACAGTTGATAACTTTACACAGTAGTCCGTTCAGTAGACTCAAAGGCTACGCTTCGCAAGCACCCAATCAATTTCAACCTTTTCTCGATTATGTACGTGGTGGCTCACAAAGCCGCTGTGCCTACTGAACAGGCTACAGGGTTGACCAAATGTGTGGCTGTGGGAGGATAAAATTAGTTCGTTAAAAGAGGGTGTTCGTTCTGCAAGTGTATTCTCTTCGTTATACACTACTTTTGACTACGCCGACAACATCCGTTTTTTTGCTGCTGACATTTCAAAATCGAAAATGCCGAAAACGTTACTTTTTTGTTGACTTGTGGATTTTCAAAATGACCTATTGATTTTATGTTCCTCCGGTCATATGACTTATTGACTGCAAAACTCAACCTAATCACTGCTCTCATCTCATCTCACATCGACTATTGCAACTCTCTCCTTTCCGGCCTCCCTCACTCCACTTTCACTCTCCAGCAGGTCCAGAACAATGCTGCATGCCCACCTCGTCTCGGAAAGAAGAAATCCGACCACATCACTCCCCTGCTCAAACTCCTTTTCTGGCTACTTATCCCCCAATGCATCCAATACAAGATTCTGTCTCTCTGCTACAAATCCCTGAACAACTACGCTCCTGCCTATCAAACTTACTTCACCCCTACACTCTTTCCCGCTCCCTCCGCTCCGCCTCCGACCTTTTCCGCCTCCACATCCCCGGCACCAAACTCTGCACTTTCGGCCCCCACTCCTCCGTCTACGGTCCATCTACCTGGAACACTCCCACTCTCCGTCAGAAACTCTTTCCTCCTTCCAGTCCACCTTCAAAACTCGCCTCTTTCAACAGTTCTAATTCTAGCACTAAAACATCACCACACTCCTTGCCCCAAGCTGACTGTCGTAATGTATTTGTGGTACGCGAGTCATTGTCAAAAGTGTGCGCATGCATGCGTGAGTTGCGAGTGCTTGCTTAGAGTTATAATTATTATAAGATAAGCGCATTATAAATACCATAATTATTATTATTATTATTTTTTATTATGTTTTCGGCCAGTGGTTATTCGTCTGTCGTCCATGGTAAACTTTAACGTTGGCATTTTCTTGAAGACCATTCTACCCACATTCTTCAAACTTGTCCCAAGGATACTTTGTGGCAATACCTTTCTAAGCATACCAATACATGGGTGAAACTTTTTCCGTTTTAGAACGGAATCCGTTTTTGAAAAAAAGCTGTAGACGGAACTTCCGTTTTGAGGAAAAAAAAAAAAAAAAAAAAAAAAAAAAGCTTTTTTCTGTGTTGCGATACTGATGACAGTGGCGTAGCAGGCAAAACGTTGACAATAGTTATGATGTTGAAGACAGTTAAATGTGGCAAGGTGACATTTTCTTCAGCGCCGCGGGGCGTTGCCCCTGCACCCCACCAGGGGCCACGCCCCTGGACCCCCTTTCAGTTTTTCAAAAATTTGGCTGTTTCACCCATGCCAATATCAGTGACCTCACAAAGGTCAAGGTGACGGCGATCAGGAAATATGTCGCATTGGCTATATTTTGACATTTATTTTTTTCTCAAATACTATTCACAACTTCAAACAAACCTAAACTTGGTACAAAGGTATGGTAAGACCTTTCTATGCATACTAATTTGGTTGATACCTCTGAAAGGTCAAGGGTGACGAGAGCTCAGGGAAATGGGTGAAAAATATCTATATTTGACAAAAGATGTTTTTCCTCCAAAACTTTGCACAGCTTCAAACTTGGATCATACACGTGAGCTATAAGGGCTTTGCCTTTCTTGTTTCTTTTCTTTGTTTGTTTGTTTTTTTGTTGTTTTTTTTTTTTTTTTGCAGACAGGCGAATCTGAGTTGAAGCAGTATTTCTCTGCATTTGGAGCTGTGAAAGATGCCAAAATTATTGCTGACCGAGCTGGCGTTTCAAAAGGGTGATTATCATTTTACAGGGATATGCACATTACCTGATCTATGTGTGAATTAATCGTTTTTTGTTTTTTTTTTTGCTTTTGTTTTTAGGAATGCAGTTCATGTGTTGATTTTAACCTTTGTAATGGCTAATTTGACTTTTGTGCGTTAGCAATGGTAGGTGTGTGCTCTGTTGTCTGTGGTGAAGCTTAAACAGGCAGTCATGGTCTTTCAAGGGTGAAGGTGGTGTGCATCTGGAAGTTAGTTTATTATAAGAAAAAAACATTCTGACAAAAGGCAATATTTTAAAACTTAAAACCTAAGCTTGGTGCAGAGAAAATACCTTTTTATTGGCTCGCATGCGAAACAAAAGTATGTTATGGGCCAGTGGTGGTCTATGGTAAGCTTTAATCCTATAGCTACCAACTTATTTTCCTGCAAATTGCCCCGTGTCCCTAACTTTTTTCATTCAAACCAAGTAAAAAAGGGGGTACATATTTCAAACTGTAAGTATGTTAATTATGTACCAAATTTTGACATGATTTTGGAAAATACATACAGTATATCATACTTTCGTCGTTTTAATTGTCCGTGTGCCACAGTCTCTGTTTACCTGTCATATATTGCAGGTGCTAAACCATACCTCTGTCAGAAATTCAATCCAGAAAACGGTGCAGATTAGAGAGCAGAATTGATGAAGGAATATTATGACATCATTTTTATTTGGGTCCCGGGCCATGTGGGCATCGAAGGCAACAGGATCGCAGATTCTGCTGCCAACAGTGCCCGCAGTGACCCTGTCCCTGACACACAGACTGTTTATAGTGATTTTAAACCTTTGATTAGTGCGTACATAGCCCGCGAGTGGCAGTGCGAGTGGGACAAAGAGAAGGGGAACAACAAGCTGCATGAAGCTCTTCCTACGGTGTCCGACAGTCTACCTTACCGCTGCGGCAGCCGCCGTGAGGAGACTGTCCTTACACGGCTCCACATCGGGCACACGCATGTTAGTTGTTACGCACTCTTACTTAAACAGGATGAGCGTCGATGGTGTTTTGCCTGTGATGAGCCGTTTTCTGTTCGACATTTTTTGCTGTATTGTGCCGATCTAATTGACACTAGATATAAACACTTCACAGCAGACTCCTTGAAGGTTTTGTTCTGGGATGTTCCCCCGGACAAAAACTTCTATTTCTTGAGAGAATGTAATATTTTTAACAAGATCTGAGCATTCATAGACTATGTGAATTTCTTTATTTTTCCCTTTGTTGAGAGTCTGTAGACGTTTCTTTTAAAGATTTGTGCGACATTTTAGCCTGACATTTTAAAGATTTATTTACATCTTGTCTTAAAACCTTACTTTTACTCTGGCTGCCCAGAGTTTTACCCCCTCCTGCAGTGAGATGGCCTTAGTCGCCTGCTCGGCGTTAACCCAAATAACTTATTTAAAATCTTTATATATGTATTTATTTTAATAATTAAAAAAAAAAACAGTTCTCATGGATGGGACTTTTGCGCCTACAGCTGGAATTCCGGATTTAAAAAAATTGCTTCTTTTTTTTTTTTTCTTTTTCTTTTCTCCCTTTAAAGTTGTATTGCGTAGGATCAAGCATCTCAACACAAGCAGAAACTGTCTGCAACAGATACTGCTGATGGGTCCTTCGTGTACTAACTTAGAGCTTTATACCCCCACCCGGGTCTGCCCTGGGGGACTTGGGTGGGGTTAGGTATTTTTTAGTTCCCAGGGTCACCCTGGTCAGCCCCACAGGGTGGGTTTTTCTCTCTATTCTGGGGCATGTGTTTCTGTCTACCCATTGTCCATTCACCTGTATTTGCCTTTTAAAAACTCTCCCTACTGTCTGCACTGCCTGTAGCTCTTGATATTGGATGTGTGTTGCTAAATGGCCTTAGCTTTATTTAGGCCCCATGTGTTAGGTTTATTTAACGTATTTGACCGGCTGGCGACATACATTCAATGTTCTGTTTATTATTTTTTTTTTCACAAGCAGTGCAGGCACGTCCTGAGAAAGCCTTGTTGCTGTCGGGACGTTAAGCAATGTACAATCAATCTTAGAGCTTTATGATGTAAATACAATGCCAAATGTGGAAATTCATCGTTTGGAGGGCGTGTTATTTTTTTACCTGAGAGCGCAGATTGTCGTCTGCTTCGGCCTTGTTTTGAATATGTGCATATTTACTAGCCTACGTCACCAAGGCAGAACCCGGTCGATACTGTAGGTCACGAGGTACTGATGTTCTCCGGCATCTCTTTGACATAATTTTCCACGAGAATGTACAATAAACCTTCCATACTCCCTATGCTGTCGAAATCACAATGCAGGTTCCGCTTGACCTGCTAGTATTTACTAATAACGATCGTGTTGCATTGTCAGTGCATGGCCGGGGGTGTGGCTTGTTTGACACAGTCTCCGCGCTAAGTGACTGAGCCAGCGTCCATGGTGCCTAGTTTGACCTTCGATCCTTTATCTCTCGGAAACGGGAAACAACATTGGTATTTATACCCACTTTCTGCACTGTAGTCAATTTCACATCGAAGTCTACTTAACTGAAAGCATCATTGGAAATGACAAATGCACGATCGCAGCAGAAACACTACCTCTGTGAATGAGTGAACCGAGAGGCCGCACAGACGTGACGAACGTGTCACGACTTTACGTTGGCACACATCGTAGTTTTCAGATACTTGCAGCATAAAATCTGACAACTAACTCCCAACTATATGATAAACAGGTTTACAATGTTCAGGGGTGGGATTTTTCCGCAGACATTCTTTCACAATTCCACTGAAGCATATTTATTTTCCGCGTCTAAAAAGAACAAAAAAGACGACAAAAAAAATTCTTCTTAAATGGCCCAAAATTCTCAAATGGGTTGGATTTTTATGTAGTTTGGTTCACTATTGCCCGATACTTAAGGTAGCTTTAGGTCGCAGTGGAAAATGGCGGTGAAAAAGGATATTGTTCAAGACAGAGTGCTGTTTAGTGTGCATCTGACCATAAACTGGTAAGCACATTTCATTTTTACAGGACGATCAGGAGTGCCATAACAAAGTCCCTTTTTGGGGGTGTTTGGTCTCGCTCCCCCTGTCGGTTTTTGGATACTTTGGCGAACGGTGGACACGCGCATACCCCCCTACCCCCCTGTTGTCTGATTTTTCGGCTGAAGAAAATGAAAGACATGCTAAACACACCCCCCCCCCCCCCCCTCCCCCCTGGTCGTTTGATTTTCCGCGTGCTCTTTGTTACAGGAATCCCACCCGAAATCAGTAAGAGATGAATTCTACTGAAGATCATGAATTCTGAAAATCACTAGCGCTCGCTGAACTATAGGAAGATCGACAAAGACCTACATTACTTGCCGATTCACAGAGCAGGACGGCGCAAATTTTGGATGGGCGGTCAAGCCGGCCAAGCTCTTGCTTTACGTGTTGCCTCATGTCCATATTCCCTTGTCCGATGTCAATTCTACTTTTCTCTATGCCTCCTTCTTTTCAATTCTGAGTGTCATTGTCAGTGTGTCGTTCTTCGCTGGTGCATCTGCCATCGTGTCTCTAATTGGTTATAATAATGCAGATGACTTAAGGTCGTATAGAATAGTTGTGATGTCAGCTACCATTGCCTATCAGAAGCAATCTTTTTTCACGGGGTCCCATCACAAGATTCCGGTGGGCCTCTTTTTGCGTTGAACGGACGAAAGAAAGCATTTGGTGGGACAATAGGGTGGTCACTGTCTAAGTGGGTATGTATACTGAAGCCCAGTAAAAGCTTTTTGCGAACCAAGTTCAGTTGTGCTCCTTTAAAGATGTTTTTGAGTTTTCTCCGAAACACGGTTTCTGGTCCACCAAATCTAAGTGTTTCAGTTTCTTGCAGTTGAGTGCTTCTGCGGCCCCCAGACCCCCGTTTTCAGGATTCAATTTTTTTTTCTGTCCTATCCATGAGTTCTACAATGCACACACAAACTTTTTTTTCTGTCCCATCCATGAGTTCTACAATGCACACACATAACACGTGTATATGCCGAGTTCCCCGTCGAAAAGCCTAGCAACATAACCAACCTAAGCCAAGGGACTGAACATGTACATTAACCTCGCTTTTTTCAGTTGTAGCCTTGTGAAGGAGCGATGTTCCCATGCTCAAATGAATCCCTGATGCCCAAAGTCTAATACATGACACGAGAGTTTGTTTCAAGATGTGGATATCCTCGAATATCCATTCTATGATGTTAATTTGGATGACCCTTGTAAAGGTTGTCACAAAAGAGCAGCAAATGATGTGAAAAAGGTAGAATTTTAGCTTTTATCAGCACTTTTGCCATTCTTCTCAACCAAATTTGGCAGAAAGGTAGCTGATAGACCTTTACAGTATTTCAGTTCGCTTTTCCTGTTGGCTTGTAATGGACTGCCCTCTTTATTTTGTCAGCAGATACGGATTTGTGACTTTTGAAAATCAAGAGGATGCGGACAGAATCATTAAGAAAGAAGTGAGTGAATTTTGTATGGTGTTCCAAACTTCTTTAGAAAACAAAAATGTGGTGTGCACATCACACTGACTACATTCGGCTGTATACATGTAATCATTCCCACGTGAAGTTTAAACACATTTTGCATGATAAAATTGCCAGGCACTGTTCTCACGAGGCATGCTTCTTGCCGAGATGCGACAAAAATCTGTGACTGGTCTGTGAGGTGAGCCAGGGAACCAGTTTTCACTGGAGGACTACGCACATTTTTTGCATAAATGACCACCAGGCACTTCGGGTAGAGGCCATTTAAAAAGCTTTGGCATGTAATCGGTGAACATCTTTATTCCTGACTTCAAACTTTGCCAAAGGATACTTTGTGGCAAAGCCTATTTAACCTCCACTGGATCATGCTTTGAACTACACACACGATGATGTGGGTCCTACAGGACCCATATTTTTCAAAGAGCAATTTAACTGGTTATTCCTGTCCCGATGATGTGGGTCCTATAGAACTTGCATTTTTCAAAGCAATTTAACCTTCACTGTGCTTCCTGGTGGGTCTTGGAGGACCCAGAAGGGTGTTTAACTCTTAATCACCTATAAGAACATACACTGTCTATTCTCCTGTACCTAGAAGATAGTAAGAAAATTACTGAGAAAATGGGTTACTTCACCAAAGCGTCTATAACTTTTTTGAATAGACAGATATTTCAGTCTTTTTTCTTTGCTGACATATGGATGGATAGTATTTTATGTTGTGGTGGAGTATAATTTGATACCTGTTTATATTATTTACTGTAATTAATTACAGGTAAATTAATTGAAAAAAATGCACCTTGATTATTTTGATATCTGTAAATGACAAACAAAAGACGTAAAACTGAAAAATGTGTCAATGGGCGAAAATATGAATGTGTGTGATAGTGGAGTGAGATAATTTTACATTAGTGATCACTATTACCAGGCAATCCACTAATAATCCTTCAGGCAATCGAAGTGCACGTGTCCCCGTCGGCGGATGTTGCTACAAATTGATCGCCAAGTTCGTCTGTTGGGCGAAAGTTTCGTACATTTCAGCAGGGAAATACTGATAAAAATAATCAAGTGGTGTCGCTTCCAACTCAAGTGGAGTTGTTGGGCCCACATATCGCGTGAAAGGCTGCAAAACAGTCTGAAATTGTCCGCTGATGCCAGATAGCATTGCCGCCGCCATCTTGCAGTCGTCGCCTCGGTAAACACTGCTGAAATACTCCGGTATTTTCGTCATCCCAGTCCGACAGATCGCTAGTATGTACACTAGATGTACACTAGACACACTCAGGGATGTCACTGGAGCTGGACACCTATAGGACAAATGTCCTGGAGGGTGGCAGAGGGATAGGACATTTGTCCTGAATTGGAACAAAACAATAGGACATTTCGCGCGTGACAAAACTGATAGTAAAACAGAAACCACATAAACACAGGCTGAGTGAGATATTTATTGACTGTTGACGAAAAGGACATAAATGTAAAAAGGCAAAGAAAAGTGAACAAGTTATTATGTCATTCAGATAATACTGTCATCGCAGATTCGCATGAAAAACATATCAGGGCCTTGTAACAGAGGTAGCAAATTCTTCATGCTCAGGCTCACAACTCACAAACGAAACTGTCATTTTGGCACTTCAAGGAATTCACAGTGCAAGGAAATGTACTGACTAGAATAGCATTATAAAAATATTAGACCATGTACTGACTAAACGGAAATGTAATGATTAGTAAGCCTAAGGCTATAACAAAAGGAGATGAGCTTTCTGTAAGAAACTGTATAAGGAAAAAAAAATCATTCCAGTTACTATTTTTTTTGTTTACTTGTTCATGTTGTCATTAACCCATTCGCTACCAGAAACCTGCTGTGGCCCATGCTTCCAGCATGGGCCACAGCAGGTTTCTGGTAGCAAATGGGTTAAAGATTTAAATTCTCACACTTTTGTGGCTAATAGACATGATGAACAAATGTAGAAAACTAATGCAGAAAATACTTTAAAAAGGCCTTGTCAATAGGCTACATTTGTTAGATTTATCTGAAACTTCACTACATGTAGTAGGCTGCTACACTGACTTGAAAATCAAAATGACACCCTCAGACTCAGTGGAACTGATATGAGCTGATCACTCAGCAGAAGTGGATGGTTTTTCTGAGTCCTGTTGAACAGTGGTACCCCTCCTAGCTGAAAATAGCTGAACTTTAGGGGCAGCCAATCAGAAGGCGATGTTTACGGAATCACACTCTACACGACCCTCGCTCGCGCAGTCTCGCTTTCGCTAAAAATAGCTGAACTTTAGGGTCAGCCAATCAGAGGGCGTTGCCGGGAATAACACACTACACGTCACTCGCTCGCGCAGTGTAAAGCCGACTACCGCAAAGCACCAGCCTACTCGGAAAGAAATGTCGCTAGCGGTGTCCGCGATCAACGTAAAAACAATCGGACACTCGTCCTCTTTTTGAAACAAAATGGACATTTGTCCTGCTGATCTTTCTGTTCATCGGACATTAGGCCAAGTCAATCGGACTATGTCCGGTGTCCGACGGCCAGTGACATCCCTGCACACTTATGTCACTTCCCTCTGGCTCTGAAACTGGATAATTGCCAATTTACTCCGAAATAGCGGTAAACTCTGGGTCGCTGTCGTGCATGTCGCCATGTTTGCAAACACGTGCGTTAGCGAGCAGCCAGGTGCACGGTAAAACTCTCCCAATTCGACACACACAGTGGCTTAGAGCGCATGCCCAGTGTCTAAAGTTAGTTTGACCTTGCCCCCTATGGCATACAATCTCACCTTCTTCACAGAAGAACCCACCAACGTATCACATGACTTCTAAATTTAGTACCGAGGACGGGCGTCTATGGGCGCTTTAGGTAAAGATCCGAAGGGCGTTATAGGTGATTAAGAGTTAATTGCATATATTTCATTAACTACTGGGAATATTTCAGTAAAATTTTTAAAATGCTCCAAGCTCGTAAGACATTTTGCCAAAATATGTTAATTGATGAAAAAATAAACAAATGGTGTCTGAATTTTTTCTACATACAAATGATGTGGGTAATGCAGGAGCCATACTTTTTAAGGAGTGAGCAAGATGAATATTCCTGTCCGGATGATTTTGGTCCTCGGTCTATGAAGAGTCGAGGATGAGAGAATTGTATCTCGCCCAAATTTTTCTTTTGTTTGTTTTTTGTTTGTCCATGCAAAATCAACCAGTTTCAATTTCGTTTGTTTGGAAATAGTGAACTTTCACCCATAGTTTCTGGGAGAAAACAAGTTTCAGACTGTTTCCTCTCCACTCTGAGTACAAGAATGCTTCCGGTGATGTGTACTTACTATAGTGTAACAAGATGAGGATTGCATGCCAAAGTCTACTGTATTGCTTGGAGCTGACGTTTCTTTTAGGAACATTCACAGTTCATATTAAGCTTATGCTTCTGATCTATTTCCCTCCTTTCTAAGCCGACCTGATATCATGTGCCGGTGCACGCAAATAAAGACCTGTGGGCTCATGTAGCTACAGGAATCTGAAGGAGAAGAATAGCAGGAGCAACAAAATGAAGTCGCAATAAGCTTCATGTCGTGGCATTGCTAGTCTCGCGATGCCGTGTACACGGTGACGAATTTGATGTTTTACGTCGCACATCCCAAAGACGCGCAGCCTCTTCCAGGCCCGACTGTTTTCTTCCATAAGGCCCTTTCAAAGGTCGACTGTTTGATGGGATTATATATCGGATCCAAAACTTGCAAAAATGAATTATTATTCAAAAGGTTGAAGGGCTACAACGCTGGATTATAAACTCGTCCAATGTATATTTTAAAGGTAGCTATATCCAATATTCCAAGTGAAAACGAAAATTATGGTCTCGGATAAGCGGTCTTCCTAAATCAAACTGTCGGAGAGAGATTGTGTAAATTCTTGTATAACGACGCCGCATCTGGTGCTTTGCTTCAGTTTAGCAACAGTGTATAACACTGTGTTTAGTGCTTTTACCTTGCTGTCTGAAGTCGAGAATTTTTCGTTTATACATTTTGTTCTGCGATTAATAATTTTTTACGAAAACGTTGAATAGGTACAAAGCTGGTTAATGAACCCATCCAATATCTTTCTCCAAGCTAGCTATATTGAAAGTTTCAAATAAATTAACACAAATTACAGACTCGAATGCGGGTCAACCGACTGTCAAACCACAGTTTATGACTCGCGTGCGAAGCGAAAGTATGTTATGGGCCAGTGGTTGTCCGCCCATTGCCCATGGTAAACTTTAACTTTGGCATTTTCTTGGAGACTATTCCAGCTACAGTCTTCAAACTTGGCCCAAGGATACTTTGTGGCAAGACCTTTCTAAAAATACCAATTTCAGTGACCTCTGATCAAGGTCACGAGATAGGAATTATATCAAAAATGGCTATTTTTGGACATAATTTGTGCGACATTTTAGCCTGCCATATTTTTAAGGTATATTTACATCTTGTCTGAAGACCTTGCTTTTGTTTCCTCAAAAACATTACCGATGGCATTACTGTCTGGAAGTGTCTACTACTTACTCGATTTCAGCCTAAGAACCTGTTGTGTTGATACACAACCCGGGAGGCACTCGGGGGGGGGGGGGGGGGGGGGGGGGGGAGGAACCCTGCCTAGGGCCAAGAGTTGTCTCCCACCCCTGCCCATCCGATCCCGCCACGTGGCGTGAGCATTCAGTCGCTGCTACTTAGCTCTTGAGTACAGACCTGTTTAGCCTACAGGACCTTGTCTGGTTCGAACCGGTTCTTAAAGGGCCGGTCATTTTGGTTTGCTTGTTCTCTGGACTTCGTGCGACACTACTGGACTACCACACCTTCTTGTTGGGAGCTGGGTGTTTTTTGCTACGGACGCTTCTTGCTGTGGTTGTTGCGTGCTCTATTCGGCGCGGACCCGCTCAGGACTTCTTCCTGCCGTCGCGTGCTGTGGACGCCATGGATGTTTCTTTTCCCATCCGCCTACCCGGCACTGGCCTCCACATGGCGTAGGTGGGTAGTCCGCTCAGTCCCTGACTGAGTGGGCTAGCGGACGGGTGCCATCTTTGTCCAGGATTAGGACTTGATGTCAGCAGATACGTTGTTCAGCCTTTTCACTGGTCCGGTTTTTAAGGAGCTGTGCTAACCTAGGTCGTACCATGTTGGATTGGTCCTTAAAAATACTCGTGACTTTTTGGTCCTTTGGATCCCAAGTGTTTGCCGTGCTTGGAGACCCGTGTCGGGGGAGAAGAGGATCCTGGTGGCTGAGGTTCCCTTTGGGCTGCGGCTCACTGGTGCCAACACTCCACTTCGGCCTTGACTTCTACCTAAACGGGAGGCTAGTCGTACCGGCCTAGTCAATCGGCTCTTGTCACGTTGAGCCCTATCCCACTGTTGACATGCGGGTTGCTATACGGAGCACCATGCTATAGCTTCTGCTGCTGATTAGGTGCTTTACGCCAGTATTCCCCTGCATTCAACGGTGTGATAGAAGGCGGTGGCTCAAACGGTTCAATCGGGCTTACCCCCTTGAGTATATCTTTCGGGCAGTCTCCATTGTGCGTCGGCTGGAGACCCGCCGACAGTTGCACTTTCCCTTGTTGGGCTCGGTGGCGGGCGGGGACCCCCGGGGGATGAATATCTCTACTAATATAATATGGATAAAACCAAAAAACCAAAACTAGCACAGAAACGGCGCATAGACACCGACATTGCACAGGACAGTGATTCAGACTGTGAGGAAGCGACGCCTCAGGCGTCGGCCGTATGGCCTCGCTTCCTCATTGTCCATAGCAAGGTGAAGGAGAAACCAGTTACCAAGCTGCATCCTTTTCTGGTGGGGGAGACCCTCAGGAGCCGTGTTGGCAGGCCTGACGCCCAGCGCCTCAGGTCTGGTGACTTGCTGGTGGAGTGCCGTACTCGGGCACACTCCAGCAGGCTACTGGGGCTCTCTTCCATCGGAGACACTCCTGTGGAAGTCACACCCCACAAAACTATGAATTCGTCAAGAGGCGTAATCAAAGATCAAGCTTTGGCAGAACTGTCAGAAGATGAACTTGTAAGGAACCTTAAGTCTCAGGGGGTGACTTGCGTCAGGCGCTTCGCTTCCTACCATCATCCTGACGTTTGGCACCCCCACCCCTCCTACTACCATCTGGGGAGGTTACTACTCCCTGAGAGTGAAAAAGTACGTCCCTCTTCCCTTCCGGTGCTTTAAGTGCCAAAAGTATGGCCATGGGCAGAAGACATGCCGTCAGGCAGAGGCTTCATGCGCCCGTTGCACTAGGCCCGGACACTCTGCTGAGTCCTGCACAGCCACCCCCCTGTGTGTGAATTGCCAGGGGGCGCATATGGCTTCGGATAAGAAATGCCCTCGTTGGATATCCGAGTGCAAGATTCAGCAGGTGCGTGTGGAGAAGGGGCTGTCCTTTCTGGATGCAAAAAAACTGGTTGAAGGCCCTGGTGCAGCTGCGGCTGCCCCAACCTCTAACACCTCAGTGTATACTTTTAGTGCAGCGGTGGCAGGCAAGCGCCCCACCAAAGACTTTTCATGTCAGACCCCAACTTCTTGGTTGGGGGCGGAGCCTCGGCTCATCTCGCCCCTGGAGAGTAACCCTCCTCCGGTGGTGACAAGGAGCCAGGGAACGCAGAAGGCGGACACTGCCGGTCCGGTTGTGCCGCCTTCTGTTGCCCCTAAGCCTCAGCCCCCACCCAAACCTGTTAGTCAGTCAACTCCAAAGGCTTCTGGCTCTGGTCAGCCTTCTAAGGCCGCTAACTCTAGCGGCAGGAACGCTGCCCAGGACCAGAAGTCTAAGAAATCTATGGGACCGCTGTGCGCACGGGCCCAGAAGGGGAACACAGATGTGCCCCTTCAAAACAAATATGCTGCACTGGAGGAGCGGATGGAGGGAGTGGAAGTTGTTGTTGCTGATGCTGCGGCAGCTCCACCCCCTTCCTCTCCGAAGAACCAGAGGAGGCCCGGGAGCCGGCCCCCCTCTGTTTCTTCAACTCCTTCCAAGGTAAAGGAAAAAGGGGGGAAAAAACTCCTTACCCCCAGATCAGACTTAATCATGGACTCTTGGCTTCAGTGGAATTGTCGTGGTTTTCGAGCTAACTTTGAGGAATTACTTCAGTCAAGTTCTATAACCCCTCAGTAATATCTCTTCAGGAGACTTACCTGAAGACTTCTGACCCTGTGTCTTTTAATGGTTTTAATGTTATACATAAAGGCTCTGATTCGGAGAGGCGCTCGGGTGGAGCGGCTCTTCTCATTAGTAGCCAAATTTTATGTAGCCCCGTTAGCCCCCACCCGGGTCTGCCCTGGGGGACTTGGGTGGGGTTAGGTACTTTTTAGTTCCCAGGGTCACCCTGGTTAGCCCCACAGGGTGGGTTTTTCTCTTTTCTGGGGCATGTGTTTCTGTCTACCCGAGGTCCATTCACCTGTATTTGCCTTTTTAAAAATCTCCCTACTGTCTGCACTGCCTGTAGCTCTTAATATTGGATGTGTGTTGCTAAATGGTATTAGCTTTATTTAGGCCCCATGTGTTAGGTTTATTTAACGTATTTGACTGGCTGGCGAGATACATTCAATGTGCTGTTTAGTTTTTTTTTCACAAGCAGTGCAGGCACGTCCTGAGAAAGCCTTGTTGCTGTCGGGACGTTAAGCAATGTACAATCAATCAACCGTTAGCATCGACACCTGTCTTCAGGCTGTCGCTGCTCGGGTTACCTTAAAAAAGACCATAACCATATGCAGTATTTACCTGCCACCATCACTGCGGGTCTGTAGCAATGATATTTTTCACTTAGTAGATCAACTGCCCCCTCCCTTTATTCTCATGGGGGATTTTAACGGTCATGCTCACCTTTGGGGTAGTGACCACTATGATGGCAGAGGTCAGATGTTAGAAGATGTTTTTTCTCAACTTAACCTATGTGTCTTTAACGATGGCTCACCTACATACTCAGGTTCCGGATCTAGTTCTGTTCTAGACCTCACTGTGTGTGATCCTTCTCTCATGCTGGACTTTGACTGGAAGGTTCACGACGACCTGTGTGGTAGTGACCACTTCCCAGTAGTCCTGTCATCGGTCAGCTGTGAGGAGGATTCGCCGGTGGGGCGCTGGAATCTCAAGAAAGCTAACTGGTCTCTGTTTGCCTCTCTCTGTCAGTCTCGTCTTACAGAGGAGGTGGTTATGTCAGCTGAAGAACCTGTTTCTTGTTTTACTTCTATTTTGTTGGAGGTTGCAGGTGAAACCATCCCTAGAACTTCCACATCACTCCCTCGGAAGCCGAGAGTACCATGGTTCAATGAAGAGTGCCGCAAGGCCCAAACAATGCGCAAATCTGCTCAGCGACGTGCATTTCGTAATCCGTCGCAAGCAAATATTTTAACCTTTAAAAGACAGCGGGCAAAAGTCCGTTATATTTTTAAACGTGAACGCCGTGCTTCCTGGAGACGCTTCGTCTCATCTTTATCTTCTAGGACTCCGTCCCAAAAAGTCTGGAAGGCTGTTCGAAGAATTGGGGGCAGGGGTGGCTCGGCTTCTGTCGGCCATCTTAGAGATGGTGCCAGTTTGGTCACAGATAAAAAGGCTGTGGCCAATTTACTTGCCTCCACCATTGCCCATAATTCTTCAACAGAGCATTATTCACCTTTCTTCCAGAGAGAGAAGGAGAAGCGAGAATCTTGTGCTTGTGATTTTATATCGGATAACTTGGAAGACTATAATGCCCCTTTTACGTTTTCAGAATTGCAGCAAGCCATGCAGAAATGTACTGACTCTGCTGCTGGATTAGATACCATCCATTATCAGCTCATAACACATCTGCCTGAGGATTCACTCCTTGTACTTCTCAAGGCCTTTAACCATATCTGGATAACCGGTCATTTTCCGCCATCTTGGCGCCAGGCTGTGGTTGTGCCAATTCCCAAGCCGGGTAAGGATCCTTCCGACCCGGGCAACTACCGGCCAATAGCTTTGACATCATGTTTATGTAAAACTATGGAACGCTTGGTCAACGCCCAACTGGTGTGGCATCTTGAGTCACAGGGTCTCATCACAGACCTCCAGTGCGGTTTCCGGCGCTTCCGTAGTACAACTGACCATCTAGTCCGCTTTGTCTTTTATCCGAGATGCTTTTGTCAACAAGCAGCATGTCTATGCAATTTTCTTTGATCTTGAAAAGGAATATGACACTACCTGGAAGCATGGTATAATGTCTGATTTGTCGGACATGGGTTTTAAAGGGCATCTGCCCGTTTTTATTCACAATTTTTTGTCCAACAGGTCGTTCCATGTCCGTGTGGGCTCCACCCTCTCCGACTCCTTTGAACAGGAGATGGGTGTCCCGCAGGGCAGTATTCTATCTCCTGTTTTATTTAGCATTAAAATAAATAACATTGTAAAGGCCGTCAAGGATGATTCTGAATGCTCTTTGTTTGTGGACGACTTTGCTTTGTGTGCACGAGGTCGAGGACTTGCGTCCCTTGAGAGGCGCTTGCAGCTGTGCGTTGATCGCATCCAGGGGTGGGTGTCTCTCAATGGATTCAGATTCTCGCCCTCCAAGACAGTCTGTGTGCATTTTACTAACCAGATGAAATTTTTTCCAGAACCTAGCCTGAGCATTGCTGGAGTGCCAATTAAGGTGGCTGAAGAGGCTAAGTTTTTGGGGGTCATCTTTGACAAAAGATTGACCTTCTGCAACCATGTTAACTACCTTAGAACCTCTTGTCGGAAGGCCCTCGACATTCTTCGTGTCGTTGGTCATACTGACTGGGGTGCAGACCGCATCGTCTTACTTCGACTGTACCGGGCCCTTGTTCGGTCCAAACTGGATTACGGCTCTGTGGTATATGGCTCGGCTTCCAAGTCTGTTCTGCAGCGTCTGAACACAATTCACCATCAAGTTCTGCGCATATGTCTGGGAGCCTTCAGGACATCTCCAGTTCCTAGTCTGTATGCAGAGGCAGGGGAGCCTTCTCTCAGGCTCCGCCGCATCCGCCTCATGCTCAGCTACGTTCTGAAGCTGAAGGCCCATCCAGAAAATCCTGCCTAAGATTGTGTTTTTAACCCGTCGTTTGCAGAGATTTACGATGCCCATCCGGGAGCTGTCCGTCCACTTTCCTTCCGTGTCCGACCTCATCTGCAGGCGGCCGGAGTGGACCTGGACAAAGTTTCGGAATCTCTGCAACACGTCACTCCACCCTGGCTACTACCAGTTCCTGACATCTTGCTGGACTTGACTGCCCACAAGAAGGATTGTACTCCACCAGCCATATACCAACAGAGCCTCAATGAACTCCTTTCAATTTTTCCTGGCTATTGTCGTCTTTATACGGATGGGTCCAAGTCTGAGGATGGAAGAGTGGCTGCGGCTGCAGTGTCCTCTCGCCATCCTAGACGCCCATTTAAGCTCCGTCTCCCTGACCATTCCTCTGTATTTAGTGCAGAACTGCAGGCCATTCTGCTAGCACTCAAGCATGCCTATCAGTCTCGTATTTGCCTTTTTAAAACTCTCCCTACTGTCTGCACTGCCTGTAGCTCTTGATATTGGATGTGTGTTGCTAAATGGTCTTAGCTTTATTTATGCCCCATGTTGTAGGTTTATTTAATGTATTTGACCGGATGGCGACATACATTCAATTTTCTGTTTAGTTTTTTTTCACAAGCAGTGCAGGCACGTCCTGAGAAAGCCTTGTTGCTGTCGGGACGTTAAGCAATGTACAATCAATGTACAATCGGGAAAGGAACTTCCTGATTCTGTCTGACTCTCTTTCTGCCCTGCAGGCCCTTCAGGGCGCGGGAACAGACCATCCACTGCTGGTGCAGATTAGAGAGCTCTACGCGGACTTGATGATTGAATATTATGACATCATTTTTATTTGGGTCCCAGGCCATGTGGGCATCGAAGGCAACAGAATCGCAGATTCTGCTGCCAACAGTGCCTGCAGTGACCCTGTCCCTGACACACAGACTGTCTATAGTGATTTTAAACCTGTTATTAGTGCGTACATAGCCTGCGAGTGGCAGTCCAAGTGGGACAAAGAGGAAGGGAACAAGCTTCATGAAGCTCTTCCTACGGTGTCCGACAGTCTACCTTTCCGCTGCGGCAGCCGCCGTGAGGAGACTGTCCTTGCTCGGCTCCACATCGGGCACACATATGTTACGCACTCTTACTTACTTAAACAGGATGAGCGTCCATGGTGTTTTGCCTGTGATGCGCAGTTTTCTGTTCGACACTTTTTGCTGTATTGTGCTGACCTAATTGACACCAGATATAAACACTTCACAGCAGACTCCTTGAAGGTTTTGTTCCGGGATGTTCCCCCGGACAAAATCTTCAATTTTTTGAGAGAATGCAATATTTTTAACAAGATCTGAGCATTCATAGACTATGTGAATTTTTTTATTTGCCCTTTTTGAGAGTCTGTAGACGTTTCTTTTCCAGACATGTGCGACATTTTAGCCTGAGATTTTTAATCTATGTTTACATCTTGTCTTAAGACCTTGCTTTTAGTCTGGCTGACCAGATTTTTACCCATCCCGCTGTGAGATGGCCTTAGTCGCCTGCTCGGCGTTAAACCCAAATAACTAATTCTTTTCCCATCCCCGCAACTCGGGAGAGGTAACATATTGGCCCCAGCCCTTGGCTGGCCCCCCCGGACCGGGTGCCTGCTTCGGTTTGTGGCTTCGCTTCAATCGTATAACATCACGCCGATCTCCGTTTTTTGTTGGCGGAGCTTTTGTAGTGCCTGTGCCCGGTTGCTAGTCCTGTCTGGTTTATGTTGCATTAGCCAAGTGCTTACTTGCCAGCTGTGCGGCGACTTACAGTGGCCGAGCAATACGCACAAGTTCTGCCTTCCTTGTATGGGATGCGCGTCTGACCACTCCTGTGATATCTGCGTAGCCTGGCCGGAACAACGTTGGTCGCAACTTTGGGGGTTTTGCCGGCATGAGCGCTCGATGCCGGCTACTGACCGTTTGTCCTTCCTGGAGCTTTACCCAGATGCTCTCTCTCTGACCTTGGGAAACGGTCGACACGTCAGACACATGAGCCTAGCTCTTCACACAGGACTGCATCTTCCGTGACTCACACTCGGACTTAGCCCTCTGACTATTATGGAGAGACAGCATTCCTCTCTTTCCATGACCAGCTTCGTCTCCGCCACGGCCCAGGCATGTTGTTTCCACCTCTGCCGCATCAGATCAGAAAATACCTCACTACCAAAGCTGCCACCAAACTCGCTGTCCCTCTCATCTCGCATCGACTACTGCAACTCTATCCTTTCCGGCCTTCCTCACTCCACCACTCCCACTCTCCAGTGTGTCCAGAACAATGCTGCCCGCCTCGTCCTTGGAAAGAAAAAAATCCAACCACATCACTCCCCTGCTCAAGCTCCTTCACTGGCTCCCCATCCCCCAACGCATCCAATACAAGATTCTGTCTCTCTGCTACAAATCCCTGAACAACTACGCTCCTACCTATCTCCAACTTACTTCACCCCTACACTCCTTCCCGCTCCACCTCCAACCCTCTCCGACCCCACCCAGGTCTGCCCTGGGGGACTTGGGTGGGGTTAGGTATTTTTTAGTTCCCAGGGTCACCCTGGTCAGCCCCACAGGGTGGGTTTTTCTCTCTATTCTGGGGCATGTGTTTCTGTCTACCCTTTGTCCATTCACCTGTGTTTGCCTTTTTAAAACTCTCCCTACCGTCTGCACTGCCTGTAGCTCTTGATATTGGATGTGTGTTGCTAAATGGTCTTAGCTTTATTTAGGCCCCATGTGTTAGGTTTATTTAACGTATTTGACCGGCTGGCGACATACATTCAATGTTCTGTTTATTTTTTTTCACAAGCAGTGCAGGCACGTCCTGAGAAAGCCTTGTTGCTGTCGGGACGTTAAGCAATGTACAATCAATCAATCCAACCCTCTCCGCCTCCTCATCCCCCGCACCAAACTCAGCACATTCGGCCCCCGCTCCTTCTCAGTATACAGTCCATCCACCTGGAACACTCTCCCACTCTCCATAAGAAACACTGTCTCTCCTCCTTCCAGTCCGCCCTCAAAACTCGCCTCTTTCAACAGTTCTAGCACTACATCACCACACTCCCCACCCCAAGCTGACCGTCGTAATGTATTTTCACTATTTGTGGTACATGAGTCATTGTCTAAAGCGTGTGCATGCGTGTGCGAGTTGTGAGTGCGCGCTTAAGAGTTATAATTATTATAAGATAAGCGCATTATAAATAAATTATTATTATTTAGCATTAGGGCAGAGTGCCTGCCTTACGGAGGCAGGCCTGCAGAGTCGCGCTCCGTGCCGTCGTTTGTCCTCCGACAGTCCTATGAGGTCTTGCAAGGATAAGCCCGCTGACTCTTACGGAGAGACAGCACTAGGGCAGAGTGCCTGCCTTACAGAGGTAGGTCATCCGAGACCCGTGTCCAAACGTCCACGGACTTATGACAGTCCTCGCAACTCTCGCTCGGCCAGCAATTGTAGACGCTATGGCGCATCTACCAACGATCGGAGGAAGCATCGTGATGCTCTGCTCGATGGCCGTCGCAGCCCCTGACCAGCGTCCTCGTCACGTTCATCTACTTCATGATCTTCGGACCCATGCTCCGCTTTTCATCGCCCGTCTTCTTCGCTCTGGCCTTATAGGAGGAGTTCATCCGTTAGGGATCGCCATCGCAGTCGCTCCCGTCGGCGCAATCGCTCCCACCATAGCAGACTCGGCTCGCTCCAGGTCCCCGTCTCCCGGTCGCGTTTTGCCACCACCCCCGCCTCGCCCGCACCAGAGGGCATGACGCTTGCCGGCGGCTACACACCCGCACCAGAGGACACAACGCTCGCCAGCTGTTACCTTCTCTCGTCGGGACGTGGCTAGAGCGACCTCCAACTACAGCCCTCGCCGGACTTCGCTTCCTACGCGGGAGGAGGAGACTCTTGGTCTTCTCCCGGAGGATTCGGTTTCAGCCCTGCTTGGTGTGGACAGGCCCTCCCCCTCGTCTCGCTCTGCTGTGTCGGATGATTCTGTGTCACCTAGGACCCCTTCTATGTCGCGCGCGGAAACGCTTCTCGCCATTGATGACGCAGCTCGTCTAATCGCGGCCGCGCTGCCTGAGGACGCGTGTCCCCAGTCCGTCCCCCCCCCCCCCCCCCCCGCTCAAGAGGAAGGTGTCCGCCTTTGTCGACTCGGGCTGTCGGCAGAAGAGGTTCAAGTCTCTACCTCAGTCCCCTGGCTTTAAGGATCTGAGGGATTCCTTCTCCGCTCATCTCCAGGCAGATTCCCAGGAGTACTTTTTTTTCGCGGATCGCAAGTGGCCAGCTGACCTCCTTCCGCCAATCCTGGTATGCAAGACATTCCCAGTCCTTTAGCTGTCGGCTTACATCGTTGGACCCTCGATCGATAACCCAGCTTGGAGGTCCCACTCAGCTGAGACGCGCCATCCCTCGCAGTTTGGATAAGATGGCTTTGCTAGTACGGAACTCCTTGGCCTGCGCTGGTTTCCTCGAGCTTCTCGCTCAAGGTTTTATCCGTTGCATCAAGGACGCCTGGCAACTTCGCTTACGCCCCTCCTTGGTGACCTCGCCCTCGCGGTGGCAGCAAACCGGGCAGCGTATCACTCATCGGTCAACGTGATGGCAGCAGCCTCCAATTGTGACCTCTTGCGTCGAGATGCCGTACTACTCGCCTGTCTGGTATACCCCCCGATCTGAAGACCCAGCTGCGTCGCGCTCCCCTTGGTGGCCCCCTTCTCTTTGAGACCTGGCAGAAGGTTAAGGACAGGAATTCGGACTGCTGGCCCAGCCGAGTAACATCCTCGCGCTTTCAAGCAGCCCGCAAGGCCGTGGGTCGCGCCCTGCGGACCTCCAGATCCGCTTCATCCTTTACTCGAGCTCCCGCCAAGGCACCCCGGCAGGCCCCCGGGGGCCTTCGGCCGCGCTAGCCCCGTTGGGACCTGTCCCCGCCTGGCCCAGGTCTGCCCGCCGCCCGTGGGCGCTGGTGGGCCCCGTGACTTGGCTCAAGCCCCCGCCGACTGCTCCCGAGTTGGCGGGAGGCTCACCCTTTTCAGCGACATGTGGCGGTCGCTGCTGCCGGACGACTCCTCGGGGTACTCGCCACCATCACCGAGGGACTCCCGATTTCCTTTCGTTCTCCCCCACCGCTGAGACCGCTCACCCGTGTGGACCGAGATTCCATCGGACGGACTGAAAACCATCGCACTGCGCGGAGAGGTCGACTCGCTTCTACAGAAGGCTGCCACAGAGGTAGTGTCTCATACCGACTCTCCAGCATTTTACAGCCGCCTCTTTTGTGGTTCCCAAGCCAGGCGGCAAGTGGCGTCCCATTATCGATCTCTCAGCCTTAAACAAGTTTATCTTAGCTCCCACCTTTCGCATGGAAACCGCCAGGACCCTTCGGGCCGCCGTGCAACTGATGGACTTCGTGGTCAGCCTGGACCTCTCCAATGCATATCTCCATGTCCTCATACACCCGGCCTCAAGGAGGTATCTCCGCTTCGCGTTCAACGAGGTGATCTACCAGTTTCGGGCCCTCCTGTTCGGTCTCGACATCGGCCCGTGGGTTTTTATTCGCATTATGGATGCTGTCATCGCCAAGACCAGGCAGTCGTCCAGTCCAACCTCCAACTATTTGGGCAACCTCTTCCTGAGAAATCAGAGACCGCCTTGAGGATGGACAGGGATTCCCTGCTCCTGTTGCTGTCGCATTTGGGATTCCTGGTCAACACGGGCAAGTCGGACCTATCACCAGCTCGCCGGTTTATTCATCTTGGCATGAAATTTGCGACCGACCTCAACAGAGTGAGTTTGCCGGAGCCTCTGATTCACAAGCTAGCCCCCCTTGGCCACCCAGGTAGCACAGGTGGAGTCGGTCCCCGCCAGAGTTTGGCTTCAACTACTCGGCTTGATGAATGCAGCGGCGGATCTCCTTCCCCTCGGTCGTCTTTACTCCCGGCCGCTCCAACTACACCTCCTGTTGCATTGGCGTCCATCCTCCGGCGACTTGGCTGCACTGGTGCCTGCGACTCCGATCCTTCGCCCACATCTGCAGCGCTGGACGGACACCTCATGGCTCGCTTCGGGAGTTCCTCTAGCCTCTCTGCCTCCTCAGCTCTCGCTCTATGTGGATGCAAGTCTCGCCGGCTGGGGTGCACACCTGCTTCCGAGTTTCCTCTCGATGTCCGGCCTCTGGTCTCCGGACCTAGCAGACAGACACATCAACTGGCTAGAGCTACAAGCGGTTTGGCAAGCCCTCGTCAATTGGGAAACGCACCTTCGCCACCAGGAGATCCTCATCCTATCGGACAACTCCACAGTCGTTTCTTACATTCAGAAGCAGGGCGGTACGCACTCTACCGAATTGAGTATTCTCCTCTACCGACTGATGAGCTGGTGCGTGGACCGCAGCCTATCCCTCCGAGCTCGACACATACCAGGTCACCTGAACGTGTTGGCAGACTTCCTATCTCCGCGCAGCCAACTACTCCACACGGAATGGACGCTACACCCAGACATCTTTCAGATGATCTGCGCTCACTGGGAGACTCCCATGATCGACCTATTTGCCACGAGGTGGAATCTCCAGCTTCCCCTCTTCGTCTCCCCGATTCCAGACCCCCTAGCCTGGGCAGTCTACGTACTCTCCATTCCATGGGACGGGCTCATCGCGTACGCTTATCCCCCGACAGTCCTCGTTCCCAAAGTCCTACTCTAGCAACGCGGTCATGTTACTGGTCGCCCCTTTCTCCTGGAACAGGTCTTGGACCACCGATCTACTCGGTCGCACCACGGGTCCCCCTCTTCGTCTGCCCACCTCGAGGACGATGCTCAAGCAGCCCCGCCAGCCGCTTTTCCACCCGTGCCCGGAGCGGCTTCTCCTTCACGCCAGGAGATTGTGCGTCAAGCCCTCACTGCAAGAGGCTTCTCAAGTGCAGCAGTGGCAGCTATCGCTTCAGCCCGTAGACCCTCGACCAGACGCATTTATGAGGGAAAGTGGCGAGTATTCCAGTCCTGGTGCTGCTCCGACCGACAACTCCCCCCCCCCCCCCCACCACTGAGTTGACTACTCCACAGCTTGCTGACTTCTTCCTCTGGCTCTTTGGAGACCAAGGACTAGCCCCCATCACGATCCGAGGATACCTGTCCATGATTGCCGTCACCTAGGCCACCCAGACCCTGGCAAAAGCAAAGACCTTGCAGACCTGATGGCGCACTTTGGCCTGCTGCGTCCGGTTCCCCACTCACTCTTTCCTCGATGGGACCTACTTTGGGTACTGACGTGGCTCCGCTGAACTCGGGACAGGTTCGAACCGCTTTCCCTGGCTCGTTTCTCGGATGTGACACGAATTCCTTTTGGCCCTGGCCACCGCGGCTAGAGTAAGCGAGCTACATGTGCTGTTGGCAAGCCCTGCCTGCCTCCAGTTCCGGGCAGAAGGTTCTGTACAGCTACTCACAGACCCTGCCTTCTTTGCCAAGACCAGGTCTCCCTTGACTGCGCCCCAGGTGATCACCATACGGCCGCTGAAAGATGTAAGCTTTCCTCGGGAGACCAGGCATTGGGATCCTGTGTGCGCTCTACGCGTTTACCTACGACGTACCAAGCCGTCCGTCGAGGACGGTCACACCTCTTTCTACCTTTGGCCCCCAGCAGAGAAGACATATCAGCTCGGACGATTTCTTCTTGGCTACGCTGGGTCATAAGGTCGACCTACCAGGACCTATGAGGTGCGAGCCATGGCCACGAGCGTTGCCTTCGATCGTAACTGTGCTGTTCGAGACATCGTGGCAGCAGTTAGCTGGCGGGCCGAATCTATCTTCGCCCGCTTCTACCTCAGGGATCTGGCAGGCCAGCGAGGCAACCTTGCACTGGTGGGGGACATCGCCACAGTGCAACACTCCCTCCCGGTGCCAAAGGCACCATAGGTACACACTTGGCTGAAATTGTCGGGAGTTTTGCGACTGGGCGGATGGCTCTGTCTTGGCCGCATAGAACGTAACTGGGGGCGGCACCCTCCTCCTTTTCGTAATTCTTCCAGACAGTAATGTCATCGGTGGTAACGTTTTTTAGGAAACAAATTATTTTTCTCTAAAATATATTTTTTCGAAAAATACTTACCGATGACATTACTCGAAGGACCCTCCCTCCTGACCCGCTTACTGCTGGTAAGCTAAGTATCACGACTGAATGCTCACGCCACATGGCGGGATCGGATGGGCAGGGGCGGGAGACAACTCTCGGCCCTAGGCAGGGTTCCCCAATTGCCTCCTGGGTTGTGTATCAACACAACAGGTTCTTAGGCTGAAATTGAGTAAGTAGTAGACACTTCCAGACAGTAATGTCATCGGTAAGTATTTTTCAAAAAAATATATTTTAGAGAAAAATTAATTTTGTCTGACCAGATTTTTTTCCCATCTCACCATGAGATGGCCTTAGTCACCTGCTCGGCGTTAAACAATAATCAATTATTTTTTCTCAAACATTATTCACAACTTCAGTGATTAGGTTATGTTTTGCAGTCAATAAGTCATATGACCGGAGGAACATAAAATCAATAGGTCATTTTGAAAATCCATAAGTCAAAAAAAAAAAAAAAAAATTCGGCATTTTTGATGTCAAACTTGTCAACACATCTTGGTAACTTGGCCCTGTTTACGTTTTCGCGGTGCTTGCCTGCCATTTGGTTACAGTCATGGCTGTTTTCAGTTACACTCAATTTGAGAAACATGAGCATGAATGGAACCAGTCAGAGGCATAGATTTTCATGAACCCGCGGGCAGAGGCGACTCATGAGGATCTGTGCCTCTTGCAGACGTGGATTATAATCGTTACTTAGTCCGCATCTACTTCCTCAGTTTGAGTAACACTATCAGATAAAATCTCGAGCAATATGCATAGATTCTCATAACGACCCTTAGGTCGTGAGGACTTTTGAACGTCTATGCCTCTTGCAGACTTTAGAAACTCAATCTTGCACTGGTTACATTCATCACTCAGCCAACTATAGGTGTTATACTTGGTGTATAAAATACCAAACGCAAGTATATTTGGCAATTTTGGATTTTTATTTAGTTTTTGCTATTTTGCGATCTAATGTAATCAGGTTTGTGTTTCAATGACTTCCATTACATATAATATGCTTTTTTCAGTAAACATGTGTGCAAGCACTGAATTACTGTGCTACAGTGAAGAGCACAATGGTTCTCAGCAACAAGAGCCAGTTTTCTGGCAGTACTGATTCAAGCTTTAGTATCCACGACACCAACCACAACACATTTTTGTCAAATTGTCATAGACAGACACCCCCACCCTCCGCCCTCTCCTAGAAAACAACAAAGCAAGAACAGATTGTGGTTTAGTCCATAAGCAAGCAGAGTTTACCGTGCATCCCCCCCACCCCCACCCCCCCCCCCCCCCAGTACTCAATAAGATGGGTTTCAAAGTGTACCTTAGTATGTCCTGAGATGTTTAAGCCATGTTCCCTGAAAATCCTTAGGAACACACCAGAGATATAGCCGATGGCGCAAGGGTACCCCATTCATGCTCTTCGTGGATGCTAAAATGAGGTTAAGAAACATTTTCCTGCTGCCGACCTCTTGACCGCTCACTCATTGGCAGCCAGAACAATATAAGATTTAAAGATGGCCATTAAGTAATTGAACGTTGCAAAAAAGAAGGCAAAAAAATGGAGGTGGAAGTGATGATCTCGTGGTGGACATGTGGAAACTAAGTATTTTGATAACGTTGTTTAGGCTGTTAGGAACCATGAAACTTGTTATGCATATTCATATTTACACATTTCTAGATAAAATTAATGGAAAAGAAAAGGGGATACCTTACTAGACCTACCAGCCACTTAAAAATAGTTACAATTAAATTGATGGGTCACATTGAAATTAATGAAATGATCACAGATTGTTATGCTCATTATGCATAATTTGTTATGAAAACTGGCACCAAAAATATTTAAACAGAGGAGTATGACATAAGCAATTATTATGGTCATTTTGCGTTCTTTTGTGTACTGGTAAAATGGGGGTAGGGCAGCAGATTTAGCCACTGTGGCCCCTAAATGCATCACAGCATCATAAAATCAGGTTGGGAGTAACTGTGGTACTCTATCCTAACCAATAAAACCTAAGAAAGACCTATCAGTTGTATAAAGAATTTTTGAGGGCATCAGAAACAACGTATGTTCCCCAATTCAGCAATTTTAAATGGGAAAAGGCTATCATTCACCATGAATTTACTGTAAAGGATGCCGACTTTCCTTATTTTCTTGCACTTTACGCTCACATTATTGAAACTTAATAGGTAAGGAGAGGTCAAAATGAAATGGAATAAATTTAGTAATTTTTTTCTAATTAATTTTGTTTATTTTTACAACTTTGGGGTAGGAATACACAATCAACCACTGTGGCACTCACAGTGATAATAGAATCACCTAGTTAAGTTTATAATAATTGTGACATCCTGTTTTAATGATGTAAGCCTGAAAATAGACTGCCAGTGCTATAAAAAATGTCTGAAGGCATCTGATACATTATTTTTGTCTTTTTTGCGGAAATGGCTGTTTACTGGGTGCACACATACCTTCACTGTGAGCCAGAGATTCAATATTTTTTCATTCTGTTTTTTTGTGCAGAGGACGCAGAAGGTGTGCCTTAACATAATAGTGTCTGATTTGGGCTTTCGAATGAACTCTGATTTATTTAGAGGAAAATGTTTCTCAACCTCATTTTAGCAACCGCAAAGAGCGTGAATGGGGGTACCCTTGCTCCATCGGCTATATCTCTGGTGTGTTCCTATAGATTTTCGGGGGAACATGGCTTAAACATCTCAGGATGACATACTAAGGTACACTTTGAAACCCATCTTATTGAGTACTGGGGGGGGGGGGGGAGGGGGGTGCACGGTAGAGCCTGCTAGCTTATGGACTATCGGTGTACAACTAATTACATGATGTGGACTTCAACTACAAGTACAAGACGCGAACAAAGCAAGATTGAGTTACTGATTGTGTAACCATGAAATAAGAACGAAGGTTATATGTGTGAGCACGAGAGACCACGGTACATCAATTGCAACATCTTACATTACAACATTTGGACATCATGTAAAAATACGCATATCTGTGCAAAAATTACGAACCGGCAGCACTGACAACAGTTAAGCCATTTCCTTTGCTTCTAGACGTCTATTATGAATAGGTGAACTGCTGAACTGCGTGAAAAACAAAACCTGGCTACAGACATCTAGACCCAGTCCGCTGCCCGCACCCTCATACCGACTCCGAGGATCAAAATCAGCGTCAATGAGACCAACAAAGGAGACTTTAGACTAGAGTTAATGCAGCGTTGGGGCTGATGAAGATGTTTGCCTCTTACAGGCGGAAGGCGTTTTGCATCATATTGGACCGTGTACCTAGTCAGGGCCAATGCTTGCAGTATTTACATTTGCTCCAGACAGGGGGCAAGTGTCGCCCATCACTGTTGGCAGCTGGCCTCCCGCCTCCCTAATCTAGGATGCACTCTGTTCATTGAGGACTGCGGGTCTCAGTGATTGTTTAAAAAATGAATAAGTCATATGACCGGCTCACTGACGCAATGCGTCATTTCAAATTTGTATGCGTCGATGACCGATGAGCATCCTATTCGCTGCAACTTGATTACAAACTTGGTACAAAGATAACTGATGGTAAGACCTTCTATGCATACTGATTTGGTTGATCCCTCGGAAAGGTTGAGGGTCACAAGAGCTCGGGAAATGGGTCCAAAATCGCCATATTTTTTAAAAAGATGGGTTTTTTCTTCTCAAATACTGTTCACAACTTCAAACTCAAACTTGCTACTGAGATACCTGATGGTAAAACCCATCTATGTATACTAATTTGTATGACCCCTGGGAAATGGTCAAGGGTCACAAGAGGTTGACTCCTGTGTCTAAAATAACAATTTTTGGCAACATCAAAGTTTCATCTTAAATCTACGCTCTTTCAGATACACTGTTCCACTGTTGGAATTTCTTACCGACTGACCCCCACCTGGGTCTGCCCTGGGGGACTTGGGTGGGGTTAGGTACTTTTTAGTTCCCAGGGTCACCCTGGTCAGCCCCACAGGGTGAGTTTTCCTCTCTATTCTGGGGCATGTGTTTCTGTCTACCCGAGATCCATTCACCTGTATTTGCCTTTTTAAAACTCTCCCTACTGTCTGCACTGCCTGTAGCTCTTGATATTGGATGTGTGTTGCTAAATGGTCTTAGCTTTATTTAGGCCCCATGTTTTAGGTTTATTTAACGTATTTGACCGGCTGGTGACATACATTCAATGTTCTGTTTAGTTGTTTTTTTTCACAAGCAGTGCAGGCACGTCCTGAGAAAGCCTTGTTGCTGTCGGGACGTTAAGCAATGTACAATCAATGTCTCTCTCTTGGCTTGACTTCGCGAACGAAGATTTTATAGGAGTTGCCCACGACGTCTGCAGGCTTGTTCGTGGCTGCGGAGGCCAATCCGAGACAGGCAGGTTCGACCGCAGTGGCTGCAGGGGAAGGTATGGCCAGGGTTCTGAGCTGCGGCATCTCTGTTTTTTCTCCTGAGCCGCTTGTCCTTAAGGCTAGCTCTGTGAGAGTCCTCAAAGGAGACAGCTGCCTTGTAAATGGTGGAGCGCCAGGTGTCACGGTCCGCAGCAAGCGAAGACCACTGGTGGTGGTCGATTTGGCAGGCACTAAGTGACTTCTTGAGACAGTCTTTGTATCTCTTCTTTGGTGCCCCTCTGTCACGGTGTCCAGTAGCAAGCTCGCCGAACAGGGTGATCTTTGGTAGGCGATGATCCTCCATCCTGGAGACATGCCCCGCCCAGCGGAGCTGTGTCCGCAGCAGCAAAGCCTCGATGCTCACAGTTTCAGCCCGTTCAAGGACCTCGACGTTGGTGACATAGTCACTCCAGTGAATGCCCAGGATGGTACGCAGGCAGCGCTGGTGGAAGCGTTCGAGGAGTCGTAGTTGGCTGCGGTAGAGGGCCCAGGACTCGGAACCATACAGCAGGGTGGTGAGGACCACAGCTCTGTACACGCTGATCTT
Source organism: Semisulcospira habei (assembly GCA_036245525.1). Taxonomy (NCBI): domain Eukaryota; kingdom Metazoa; phylum Mollusca; class Gastropoda; family Semisulcospiridae; genus Semisulcospira; species Semisulcospira habei. The sequence goes on along the minus strand of BTPG01000002.1, from coordinate 260,491,401 downwards.
GGTGCCTGTTTTCAGCTGCTGATTGTGCCACACCCGCTTGAAAAGTCGCCCGAAAGCGCTGTTCGCTTTTGCCAGCCTGCTGTCAAGCTCCTTGTCCAGCTTGGCGTCCGACGTGACAATCAATGTACAATCAATCTTACCGACTGAGCTCAGAAATGCCTCCACCCGTACGCAGTTAAACTTTTTTTCGTCGTGTAATTTCTGCAGTACTTTTATACCGCCTCCTCCCCCCCCCCCTCCCCCCCCACCCCCCCACCCCCCCTGCAGACTCTGTGTATGTGTGCGTGTGATAGTGTGTTGGTTTCGCCTGCGCATCGAGTTATATTAGAATGTTGAGATGTGCGGTATAAATACCATGTATTTTTATTCAACAATTTTACTTTCCGATCAGATTTGGCACAAAGATGGCTGACGATGATACCTTCCTATGTATCCTAATTTAGTCGACTCGTAGCAAAGGTCAAGGGGGTTTCACAGATGTGTGGAAACTGATTAAATTTTGAGAAAACATGGATTTGGTTAGTGCAGAAGCGCCATCCCTTTACTTGTATTGTCAGACGTGTGGATCGGTCATGCATGTGAGTCATAAGGGCTTTGCCCTTGTTCTCTTTAATGAGAAATCCAATTAAAAAATGCTGAAAAGTACTCCCAAATAATCTTAAAGGAAGCATTTTCTAAAGTTTCAGACCTGTACGTACACAAACACGAGAGAAACTCGTGTCTACATAACAAACGCACGTACACATGGTGTTTCCCACGAAATGTAGCGTAGCTGGGCATGACATAACTTTTATCTCGTTGCTTCACTGTCAGTCTTCTGTGCACCTGCGTTAGTCGTTTGCATGCTAGATCATCGGGACAGGGATAACCAGTTAAATCACCTCTTTGGAAAATATGCGTCCTGTAAGACCTACATCATCGGGACAGGGATTACCAGTCTCTTTAAAATATATGGATCCTGTAGGACCCACATCAGGACAGGGATAATCAGTTGCATCTCTTTTAAAATGTGGGTCCTGTAGAATCCACGCCATCGGGACAGGGATAACCAGTTAAATTGCTCTTTTAAAAATATGGTTCCTGTAGGACCCACAGTGTCGTTTGTGTAGGTTGACTGGTTATCCCTGTTCTGATTATATGGGTACTAGAGGAGCCATATTAAAAAAAAAAAAGATTTAACTGGTAATCCTTGTTGTCTAAGTGATGTGGGTCCTACAGGACCCATACTTTTTGGCTCGCGTGCGAAGCAAACGTAAGTCTGTTCTGGGTCAGTGGTCATCCGTGGTAAACGTTAACATTAGCATTTTCTCGAGACTATTCAAGCCACAGGCTTCACACTTGGCCCAAGGATATTTTGTGGCAAGACCTTTCTAAACATACCAATTGGAGTGACCTTTTGCAAATGTCAAGGTCACGATCAGGAAGTGAGTAAAAAATAGCTATATTTTTGTCCTAATTTATTTTTTCTCAAAAACTATTCACAACTTCAAACCCAAACTTGGTACAAAGATACCTGATGATGGCAAGACCTTTCTATGCATACTAATTTTGGTTGTTCCCTCAGAAAGGTCAAGGGTCACAAGATCCCAGGAAATGGGTCCAAAATAGCCATATTTTGACGATGTTTTTTCTCAACTATTATTCCTAACTTCAAACCCAAATTTGGTACAGAGATGCCTGATGGTAAGACCTATCTACTCGTACTAATTTGGACAATTCTTCAGAAAGGTCGAGGGTCACGAGGCTCGCAAATGTGTGTAAAATGCCAATTTTTGATGAAATTGTAGGTACTGACATTTTTGCAAAATTTTCAACCATATTTGGCACAAAGATAAGACCTTTCTATGCATACCTGAGGGTCACGGGAGGTTGACAGACGTGTGAAAAATGCTTACATTTTCAGAAAACGTGCTGCTGCTGTAGAAGTCGGCCCTTGTCACAAAGGTCACATAATTATTTAAATCGGTCATAAACGTGAGCCATAATAATGGCTTTCTTGTTGCTCTGTATAATGCACATCTCCGGCAGCATGGCGGACAGAAAACAGTCTGAAACTTCTCTATTTCCTCAGAAACTACGGGTGAATGTTCACCATTCCCAAGAAACTGAACTGAAACTGGTGGTTTTGTGCATGGACTTGATAATGCAATTCTCTTATCTTTGTCTCTTCACAAACTGTATGGGTTTTATAGGACCTACATCATCCTGACAAGAATATTCACCTGCAGACTCTTTATAAAGACTTAAGAGCTGGACTATTTATAAAATTTCAGTGAAATATTCCCAGTAGTTAATGAAACGCCTGTCTGCATCCTCGGGAAGCACGGTGAAGGTTAAACATGCCAGTTTTAGTTTCCTCGCTTAAAGGTTAAGGACACTGGATCAATGAAAATTGTCTTCTGTCAAATACTGTTTTGAACTTCAAAGTCGAACTTTGTATGCAGATGAAAAGGCGAACCCCACTCGAGGTCAGAACTGGTCGAGAAATGCGCAACAGATGCCTATTTTTTTGCTTTACAAGTCTATTGTCTATTACAGATGTGTGAAAAATGCTAAGTTTGTAGGAGATGTGGATTTGGCTGGTACAGATCCAACCCTTAAGATACTTGACACTTATGCATTTCAGTGGCCTGTAGGAAAGGTCAAGGTCGTAAAGGTCAGACTTATTTTTCTATGGATTTTGAGATAGGGATTTCACTGGTACCAATGCCAACCTTTCAGACACTTTCAATGACCTTTTGGAAAAGTCAAGGTTACGATGGTCATTCTTGTTCCTTTATGGCTTGGTCATGCGTGAGCCGTAAGTAAGGTTTGCCTTGTTCTCTTTTCAGGCTGACAATTTGATATTCAAGGACAGGAAGCTGAACATTGGACCAGCTGTAAGAAAGCAGGTTAGTCGATCTGTGCATCGGTGAAAGTTGTCGGAATTCCGCAAGATTTATTTCCGGAATTGTGGAAATTTTCAGTTTCTAAACAAACTTTCATCCTGCTGGTCCTTGTTGGAGAGGCTCGTGCTTTCCAACGCTGCGTGTTTTACAAAGGGCCCATTTCACATGCTTGTAAAAAAATAAATTGGTTCAGTCCACTCAAGGACATAGTTGATAAATGGATATATATACTATCTGGATGTGAAGAAGAATTTTGCAGATAGGTCAAGCAAACGAGAAGTTGTCGACAAGATGAAGTCATTTTTGGCTTGTGTGTGAAGCAAATCAAAGTGAATCTTGTGTTCTGGGCCAGTCGCCATCGTCCTTGGTAAACTTTAACATTGGCATTTTCGCGGAGACTATTCAAGCTACAGTCTTCAAACTTGGCCCAAGGATACTTTGTGCAGACCTGCCTACTCTTACGATTTCGCCGTATTTCTTATGAGTTTGTGGTGTTTTTTTACAGTCTTCCGGTCATGTATCAATTTTCTTCGGTAGGTTTTTACAGTATTTTGTGTTTGTTTTGGTAAAAAGACAGTTTGATTGTGCCATTACTGCTGGTAATAGTAAGCCTGGTCTTGATTGGCTACTGTGTGCTGACCTATAATTTTGTCTAGCCAATTGGAAAGCGTGTCTTTGTTCGTGTTCATTCTAGCGGATGGGATCGCTTCACTTTGTAAATTTAAGGTTCATGGTAGGCGCAAAATCATGCCTCCAAAACGAGTACACGAAACAGAGATGAAATGGAAGCGGATGAACATCTGTATAATTCGTTTTTTAAAATGTGTATTTATGCAACACTTAATAATAAAAACACTCACAACAAGGAACAGCTAAGCCCTGGCCTCTGGAAGCAAGGTCTGCTATTTTTAAACTCCCCCCCCCCCCCCCCAACCCCCTTCCCGTTTCATTTTTCTGTTGCCGCCCTCCCCCCTCCCCGTTTGATTTTTTTGGCCCCTGGAAGCAAGGTCTATCGCCCAGTTGACAGTCTCGCAAATCTTACTGAGTTTTCCCAAATCTTCCTGACAACCACATGAACATGTAGGCAGGTCCGTTTGTGGCAAGACCTTTATAAACACACCAATTTCAGTGACCTCTCGCAGAGGTCACGGATCGGGAAATGCATCAAAAATAGCTATATTTGGACATAATTTATTTTCTCAAATACTATTCAAAACTTCAAACCCAAACTTTGTACAAAGATACCTGATCGTAAGACTTATACGCATACTAAATTGGTTGATCCCTCAGAAAGGTCAAGGGACACGAAAACTTGGGCTCATGTGCTAAGCAAAAGTGAGTCTGTATTAGGCCAGTGGTCATCCGTCCGTTGTCCATCTTTCGTGGTAAACTTTTAACGTTGGTATTTTCTCGGAGACAATTCAAACCAAAGTCTTGAAACTTGGGCCAAAGATATACTTTGTGGCAAGACCTTTCTAAACTTACCAATTTGAGTGACCTCTCACACAGGTCAACGTCACAGGGGATCAGGACATGGGGAAAAAATAGCTACATTTTGACATAATTTATATTTCTCAAATACTATTCACAACTTCAAACCTGGTACAAAGATAAGACCTTTCTGTGCATATTAATTTGGTTGATCCATTGAAAAGGTGAAGGGTCACAAAAATTTGCTACTGAGATGCTATCTATCTATGCATACTAATTGATGAGCCATATGAGAGCTCAGGAAATGGGTCCAAAATGGCCATAGTTTGACAAAAGATGTACTATTTACAACTTCAAACCCAAACTTTGTACAGATATACTCGATGGTATGGCCTTTCTATGCATACTAATTTGGTTGATCCCTGGGAAAAGTCAAAGGTCACAAGAGCTGAGGAAATAGGCTCAATTTTGCAGACGTAAGATTTTTCTGAAATTTTTTGTCAGAAATCCGATTCCCCCCCCACCCCCCACCCCCCTGCATTTTGGTTATTTTTGAGATCGGTGCAAATTCGTTGAGAACATTTTTTGAATTATGGTCCATGTTTACATGTTGAATTTTACATTTTTCTTGAACTCGTTGCTTACACTAACTGATGAATGTAGCAGGCCTGTGCCTTTTGGCGATTTTCCGCTGTTGAAGGTAACCTTTCCGCCACACAAATGACAAGATTCCGCCGTAGGAGGGAAAAGAAAAAAATGCGATTCGATTGTATCGCTATTGTGCCGTATTCGCATTTTGCTCTTTGGTGAAATCGCTGTTACCGGAAGTAGCTGAAGCTACCGTTTTCGTTGTAAAATGGCGCAGCGCACAATCCTACAGCGTGGCCCAAAATTTGACAGCTTCTATATCCGTTGAGTCTTCAAGGCGGCTAAACATAACACCCCCCACCCCGCTGATCCATTTCTTCGGACCCCGGAAGGAAGGTCTAGTATGTTCGTCACGCACCCTTTCTCTCTCGACCCACCCCAGCCACCCACCCCCACCCTCCCCCCCCCCCCCTCCTCCTTCTTGCTTATCCTGCCCTAGGGGACCTTGGTGGGGTTGTCTACTTTTTAGTTCCTAGGGTCACCTTGTCTAACCCCTGCAAGGTGGGTTCTACTCTTTTGGGGGTTTGTATTTCTGTCTTTCTGGTCCATTCATCTGTATTTTTCTTTTGAAATTCTCCCTCCTGTCTGCGCTTCTTGCAGTTCTTTTCTTCATTTAGCGCAGGCACGTCCTGAGAAGGCCTTTGTCGCTTGCGGGACGTAAAGCAATCTATACTCACTCCTTGCTTATCGATTTCCGACAATTTGATCTCAACCTGGCCTCTTGATATAGCTTTTTTTTTTTTTTTTTTTTTTTTTTTTTTTTTGACAAAGATGTTTTTTCTCAAGTACTATTAACAACTTGAAATTGAAACCCAAATTTAGTAGAGATACATGTAAGACCTATCTGTGCATACTAAATTTGTATGATCCCTTGGAAAGGTCAAGGGTCACGAGGTTGGCAAAATGTGTATGAAATGCCAATTGTAGTTATTATTCACATTTTCCCAAACTTTTCAATTAAATTGGGCACAAAGGTAGCTGATAAGACCTTCCTATGTATCCTAATTTCGTTGACTCATCACAAAGGTCAAGGGGGTTTCAAAGATGTGTGAAAACTGATTAAATTTTGAGAAAAGGTGGATTTTGTTATGTTGGTGCAGAAGACAATCCTTTATTGTCAGACGTGTGGATCAGTCAATACACGTGAGCCATAAGGGCTTTGCCTTGTGCCACTGTACAATCTGCTTTTTGACGTTCGTGATGGCAGAAGCGAGTGTATGTTCTGGTCCACTGGTGGTCTGGTAAACTTTAACGTAGGCATTTTGTCCGAGGCTATTCATGTCGCGCAGTCTTCAAGCTAGACCCAAAGATACTTTGTGGCAAGACCTTCCTTGTCATTTATTTGAGTGACCGCTCTCAAAGGTCATGGGATCAGGAAACGAGTTGAAAACTGGCTATATTTAACATAGGCATTTTGTCTGAGGCTATTCACGTCGCAGTCTAGGCCCAAAGATACTTTTGTGTCGAGATTTTCCTTATCATTTTTTGGAGTGACCGCTCTCAGTGGTCAAGGGATCAGGAAACGAGTTAAAAACTGGCCATATTTTGACTTTAAAAAAAAAATCCTATACTCAACTTTAAACCCATAGTTGGTTCTAAGATACCTGATGGCAAGACCTTTCTATCTGTGGATATTTTCCAATACTTGAATTCTTGGGAAGCACTTTCTTGGCTTGCGTGCGAAGCAAAAGTATGTTTTTGGCCAGTGGTCGCCCGTCCGCCATCTTCAAACCGAAATTTGGTACAGGCGATATTTGGACAGAAGATTTCATTTTCTCAAATATTATTCACAACTTCAAACCTGAATGTGGTACAGGGATAGCTGATAGGAATTAAAGACCTTCGTATGCATTCTAATTTGATTCATCGCTCAAGAAGGTCAATGGGCATAGGAGGTTGACAAATGTGAAAAATGTGTAAATTTTGAGAAAATGTGGATTTCACATATACAAAAGTCAAACTCTTTTCTTATGTAACAACCCTTTTAACACTTGTTTGTTTCAGTGACCTGTCAGAAAGGTCAAGGTCATAAAGGTCGGATTATTTAAATGATCCGTGTGCACGAGCGTTGAAGGCTTTGCCATTCTTGTTTTTTTAAATTTTATTATTTTACTGTTTGAAATCTCGAACACGCAGCAAACACGCATGCGTAATCACATATATTTATTCTGTGCAACCGTTAACGTGTCCATCTATTTTTAGCTGTTTCTTGTACTGATGCAGTTGTAATTATAGAATGGAATGGAGTCGTCAAGTTACTTGATATTTAAGACGACCTATGCTGAACTGGATTGTCCTGTATCTAAATGAGCAATGACTAGACATGTGTGAGGCGTTTCGTAACCATCTGTTACAAAAGTGTATATTTGAACTGTCACGGTGGTAGTGGGCCTTCAAGCGTTGCTACTTTTCCAGTAAAGCCATTTTGAAATGTGACAAATTGCTTTGTGGTACTGAGAGTGACTGTGGAGCGTGACCCTTGGGGGAACCATTAAAATGGGCAAAGGGACCCTCCGGAATGTTCAGAGAGGGTCCTTGGGATATGATGTCTCTGGGAAACGCTGGCAGACCTGTTTTTTTTCTTCTTTTTTTTTTTTGGGGGGGGGGGGGGGGGGTTGGTCACACCGAGTACCATATCCCTGTCGCACTTTTTTCAGCATAAAATTTGTTACATTTCAGGTGCTTCCAAGACCATATGGTGAGTACAAGAAAGATGAACACAAAATTACCTTTTTCAACATGTAGGAAACTTAAGTGTATGTGGGGATGCATTCATTGTACTTGCAGGTGATATATGCAGTGGCGGTGGTTATGATAAAAGGCTTTCCTTTGATCCACGTTTATGACTTGAAGTTGACTGTCCTTGATGTACAGTAGGCCTGTTTGTGTTGTGTTGACAAATTCAGTCTGTTGTAATGTTTTCTCCATCATCTCTGAAAATATGCATTTGCAATATTTGCAGATGGAAGGAAAGGCGGTTTCAAAAAAATTGCCCATTTCAGGTATAGGTGTTATAGTTATGTTCAATCTTCAACACCCGTGTATCGGTAGCATGTTTGTAGCGCTCACGTTTAATATTGTGCGTTTTTTTCCTGATGTTTGCTCCAGCTGCTGAACTGCTTTCTAAACCATATTTAGCTCGCTTGATAGTGAGTTTGTGTAATGATCCATCTCCTGTTAATCGTTTGCCATGTACAAGCCCATTTGTTTAACTTTCTCTGTATGTTGCTCTTAACTACAGGACAAGTACATGTACATTGTGGGCTTTGGGGTGCCTATGTTTTTTATATAGTGAAACTTCAAATCAAACATGGGTGGGAAACCTGATCATTCTGATGCACAGAACAAAGAGTTGCTGGACTGATTTAATCCAAAGGTTAGATCATACATGTTCAACGTCCTGAATGGACCTACACTCGCAAAATCTCAAAATGTAGGGCATGGTCGCGGAACAGGATAAAGATCTTTTGACATAACGTGACGCATCCATGACAGAACTTGTACTTGGTTGATTACCATGCAGGAAAGCCGAGTAAAGATCATTTACATCCCTGCCAACGGGAAAAATGGCAATTAACCCTTAAGAATGTTGACGTTTTCAACACGGCTATTCAAAGCTGAAACACTTTTTTATCATATAGATGTGAACTTCATTAGGAGAGCAAAACTAGGTGTTGGGCCTGTAAGAGAAAATTGGTTTATCATGTGAAGACCCATTCATACGAGGTGTGGATCATGTACAATGTTGGGCATTCCTGGCCATTTGTTGTGACATGCTTGCAAACCTGTCAAGTTTCACATATTGTAGAACCACCCATGAGCCGTCACCTGTTGCCAAGAAAAAGTGGCCGTAAATTGCAGGTGACCATTCATGGCAGATAAATTGGAATGGACCCAAAAATATTGATCTGCGCTAATGTAGAGTTAGTGTATGCTAGTGTATCTGCCCTACATTGCAAGTTTGCGGCCTGTGTGTGTAAAACGTCGCAGTTAAGACGAAAAGATGTGGAAAGAATAATGCACACGTACATTGTCCTTGTCAAAGTCTGCAGCTTTCGTTCTTAGCCACATTACACCCAATGAAAACAGAAAAACCTGTTCAAATCGAAACTGCACATGCAAGTTTCACGCTTGAAAATAAGTCTCCACCATACATACCAACGGAAATTTGTGGGGAAAAGTGCTTGCTTGTAGGTTGAAGCATTGGCCTGTTTACGGTATTTGCAACTTTGACATACCAGTATCTTTTATGGACACAAATCTTCGTCGGCTCTTGGTGTTGGATGCGTGTTGCTAAATGGTCTTGGCTTTATTTAGGCCCCATGTCGTAGGTTTATTTAACCTATTGGACCGGCTGGCGACATGCATTCAATATTCTGTTTAGTTGTTTTTTTCACTAGCAGTGCAGGCACGTCCTGAGAAAGTCTTGTTGCTGTCAGGACGTTAAGCAATGTACAATCAGTCATTTCACCGGCTGGCGACATGCATTCAATATTCTGTTTAGTTGTTTTTTTCACTAGCAGTGCAGGCACGTCCTGAGAAAGTCTTGTTGCTGTCAGGACGTTAAGCAATGTACAATCAGTCAATTCGTGGGTGTTGACGTGTTTTCTGCGCAAGCGTAGTGATGTAGCAGTATCAATAACGGCTCTCTTCTGATTAAATGTCTGTTTTGTTTCTGTGATTAAGCACTGCCCAGTTAGACTGTAAGGACACCAATTTCAGCACCTGCTTAATCCGCTTCCGATTTAACCAGTTGTATGGCCATTGACTTGGAACTAGACAACTCTGTTAATCCGAAGGGGGGGGGGGGGGGTTCACCATTCACTAGCTGTGTGCCGAGTTCGCCAGGCTTGATGGGACAGTAGGCTACATCGACACGCAGCGTATTCAGCCAAAGATATAAATGAAATCGCTCGCAGCCAGCACAAGCCAAAGTTCTCATGAACCCCTGCAGCTGCTTTGGCTGAGTGAAACTGTCTTTTGCGCCGAGTTCGCACTGGGCAGTTGGATGAGAAACAGGATTGCATTGATGGGCTAGCATCTAAGTTGATGCAGGCATGGGAATTGTCCTTGGATCGGCGGTTTTCCGCGGAAAATAATTTCACATTCCTTGGGGGGGGGGGGGGAAGAAAAATCCTCGGATTTTATTTCCGTTGCCGCCATCTAATAGCAAAGCAGACAAAACTCGGGCATAGGAATTGTCCGCGGCCCGCGCTGGTCACTGTGAGAGCGCGCTGCGCAGTAAACTTAGGCGAGCAGACGCACATTGTTTTGATTATTCGGCTGGAGCAAGGTGTCGTGTCTACCCCTCCCCCCCCCCAAACCCCCGTTGTTTGATTTTTCGGCCCCGGGAAGCAAGGTCTAGCACCTCCCACCCCCTCCCTCTCCCCGTTGTTTGATTTTTTGGCCCCTGGAAGCAAGGTCTAGCATCGTGGAGGCCTTTTGTATCGAGCTGAAGGTCCTGGACCCACCTAGTTTCAGCTGATATTTGCTTGGGCAATTCCCATGCCTGTTGATGGCCTGTTTACATGTCGATTATCCACACAGATCTGATACTTGCGTATTTATGGTGGCCCGCTTATGGCTTGGGAAGGTATTGGTATTAATTTCGGTGTTGGAGATCCTTCTTCCCCCAATGCATTTAATCCCTTCACTGCTTGCATGGGATCTTTGACTACTGTGACAGAAAATCTTTTCACTATCTCTCTTTTGGCTTGACTTCGTGAACGAAGATTCTGTAGGGCTTGCCCATGTCGTCTGCAGGCATTTTCGTGGCTGCGGAGGCCAATCCGGGACAGGCAGGTTCGACCGCAGTGGCTGCAGGGGAAGGTCTGGTCAGGGTTCTGAGTTAGGACAACTGTTTTTTCTTCTGAGCCGCTTGTCCTTAAGGTTAGCTCTGCGAGAGTCCTCAAAGGAGACGGCTGCCTTGTGAATGGTGGAGCGCCAGGTGTTGCGGTCCGCAGCAAGCGAAGACCACTGTATCGGTATCGGACAGACCGGCGGTGCGGGCGTTAAAATCGCCACATAATAGCCAAGGCAGCTCAGGATGAGCACGTAACACTTGAGCCATGTAGTTTTCTAACACTTCAAAACCATCAACGTTATCTTCACCATATACAACAGAACGCTCTGGAGCCACATACACAAATGCTGCCAGAACATCAGATGCAGAGTTCAAAACAGACTTACCGATCTTTAGAAACACAATATCCTCAGCTGCCTGCATTAAACGCAACACATGACAGGCTATAGATTTATGTACACACACGGCCACGCCCCCTTTCAACTTTTGTGTACGTGGTGAAAAAAACACCTGATACTCTGGAAGGGTACATTTTGCTTACATGACCAGATCTCTGAAAATGAAAAAATTTGACACTTTTCACAGAACTGCCTAAAAGAAACACTTTTCAGCTTATTTACAAGACCTTGGATATTCCATGCCATGATGCGAAACGCAGAGCTACCACTTTCACCACTACCACTTTCATCATCACAGTGTGCTGGTGTGGGTTTTGAGTGTGGGCACTTGAGTGTGTGTGTGTGCAGGTAAGTCGTCCTTTGAAGACACATGGTGAGGGCCCTGGGGGTCTAAATGAGGGACGGGCTGTCTTCTCCTGGTTGCTGGGTCAACATGCCGGCCTGCCCCTCATTTCTGCCCCCTGCGCTCCACTGGCCTCTGGGTAGCAGCGTCGTATGCGTGGGTCTTTCCCTCAACAACGAGGGAGTCGAAGCGGAGGAAGGCCTTCTTCCCCGCCTGCTTGGCCTCCTTGAGGAAGGGTAGCAGCTTGCGGCGCACGTCCCTCACCCGAGGGGTGAAGTCCTCAGTGATGTAGACCCGGGACCTGTTCTCCTTCAGCGTTCTGCGCTCAAACAGGATCCGCTCCTTGTCTTTGTACTTGTTGAAGCACACGATGATGGGGTGGGGCGCCTTGCCCCCCTTCAGATGATGGGCACGCTCCACCTCGATCTCCTCCTCTATGCCCATCTCGTCCTTCAACATTGACTTGACGGCTTTCTCACAGTCCGCCCAAGTCTCTGAGCGCCCCTGGGGGTGGGGGATTCCGTGAAAGATCAGATTCTTGCGTCTGCTCCGCCCCTCCAAATCATCCAGCTTATCCTCCAGCTGCGTTACTTTCTCCTTCAACTCTTTGTTTTCTTTCATCACCGCAGTAAAGTCACTCTGAATTCTGTCCATCTGCTCCTGCATTGTAGCTTTCATACTGTCCATCTTTTTGTCCATCACATTCAACATTTTAAACACATCCGCAATAGTCGGCTCGGACACTGCGTTTGTCTCACCCCTGGGCGACTGGTTGTCTTGGTTCCTCTGGCATGTCAAAAGAGTCTGTCGTTTCGGTGGGCCTGGGTTCGCTTCGACATCGCCGCACCGGAGCAGAAAGCCGACCAAAAACACGAGTATGACTGCCACCGGTCCGCTGACAGTGCGGTAACGTAGGGCTGCCTTCCTCTGTGCTTTGCGTGCCATGAAGTTTTGAAAAGTCCAGTAAAAGGTACCGCAAATGGCACGAAAAGCTACCGAACTGATCGGCATGATGAGCTGAATCACCCTATCGTTGTTCTAAAGTCACTAATTAAGTAATTATGTTGCAAAATGCTAAAAATGTGCGGAGCCGCTCTTCTACTGTGTGATGTCGATCGTGAGCACAACTCGCCCCCCCGCAATGCTCCCTGATTGTGTGTGTGCGTGCCTGTGTGTGTCGTTTTCGCCTACGCCTTGAGTTATATTATAGATAAGAGAAAAGTGCCATATAAATACCATGTATTATTATTATTATTATTGTAAGACCTTTCTATGCATACTAATTTGGTCAAAAGAGCTCAGAAAAATAAAGGAGAAAAATTGCCATATTTTGACTAAAGACGTTTTTTCTCAAATACTATTCACAACTTCAAACCGCCTACCCGGCACCGGCCTCCACGTGGCGTAGGTGGGTAGTCCGCTCAGTCCCTGACTGAGTGGGCTAGCGGACGGGTGCCATCTTTGTCCAGGATTAGGACTTGATGTCAGCAGATATGTTGTTCAGCCTTTTCACTGGTCCGGTTTTTAAGGAGCTGTGCTAACCTAGGTCGTACCATGTTGGATTGGTCCTTAAAAATACTCGTGACTTTTTGGTCCTTTGGATCCCAAGTGTTTGCCGTGCTTGGAGACCCGTGTCGGGGGAGAAGAGGATCCTGGTGGCTGAGGTTCCCTTTGGGCTGCGGCTCACTGGTGCCAACACTCCACTTCGGCCTTGACTTCTTCTACCTAAACGGGAGGCTAGTCGTACCGGCCTAGTCAATCGGCTCTTGTCACGTTGAGCCCTATCCCACTGTTGACATGCGGGTTGCTATACGGAGCACCATGCTATAGCTTCTGCTGCTAATTAGGTGCTTTACGCCAGTATTCCCCTGCATTCAACGGTGTGATAGAAGGCGGTGGCTCAAACGGTTCAATCGGGCTTACCCCCTTGAGTATATCTTTCGGGCAGTCTCCATTGTGCGTCGGCTGGAGACCCGCCGACAGTTGCACTTTCCCTTGTTGGGCTCGGTGGCGGGCGGGGACCCCCGTGGGATGAATATCTCTACTAATATAATATGGATAAAACCAAAAAACCAAAACTAGCACAGAAACGGCGCATAGACACCGACATTGCACATGACAGTGATTCAGACTGTGAGGAAGCGACGCCTCAGGCGTCGGCCGTATGGCCTCGCTTCCTCATTGTCCATAGCAAGGTGAAGGAGAAACCAGTTACCAAGCTGCATCCTTTTCTGGTGGGGGAGACCCTCAGGAGCCGTGTTGGCAGGCCTGACGCCCAGCGCCTCAGGTCTGGTGACTTGCTGGTGGAGTGCCGTACTCGGGCACACTCCAGCGGGCTACTGGGGCTCTCTTCCATCGGAGACACTCCTGTGGAAGTCACACCCCACAAAACTATGAATTCGTCAAGAGGCGTAATCAAAGATCAAGCTTTGGCAGAACTGTCAGAAGATGAACTTGTAAGGAACCTTAAGTCTCAGGGGGTGACTTGCGTCAGGCGCTTCGCTTCCAAGCGAGGTGGTGGGGAGATCCGTCTCCCTACCATCATCCTGACGTTTGGCACCCCCACCCCTCCTACTACCATCTGGGGAGGTTACTACTCCCTGAGAGTGAAAAAGTACGTCCCTCTTCCCCTCCGGTGCTTTAAGTGCCAAAAGTATGGCCATGGGCAGAAGACATGCCGTCAGGCAGAGGCTTCATGCGCCCGTTGCACTAGGCCCGGACACTCTGCTGAGTCCTGCACAGCCACCCCCCTGTGTGTGAATTGCCAGGGGGCGCATATGGCTTCGGATAAGAAATGCCCTCGTTGGATATCCGAGTGCAAGATTCAGCAGGTGCGTGTGGAGAAGGGGCTGTCCTTTCTGGATGCCAAAAAACTGGTTGAAGGCCCTGGGGCAGCTGCGGCTGCCCCAACCTCTTAACACCTCAGTGTATACTTTTAGTGCAGCGGTGGCAGGCAAGCGCCCCACCAAAGACTTTTCATGTCAGACCCCAACTTCTTGGTTGGGGGCGGAGCCTCGGCTCATCTCGCCCCTGGAGAGTAACCCTCCTCCGGTGGTGACAAGGAGCCAGGGAACGCAGAAGGCGGACACTGCCGGTCCGGTTGTGCCGCCTTCTGTTGCCCCTAAGCCTCAGCCCCCACCCAAACCTGTTAGTCAACTCCAAAGGCTTCTGGCTCTGGTCAGCCTTCTAAGGCCGCTAACTCTAGCGGCAGGAACGCTGCCCAGGACCAGAAGTCTAAGAAATCTATGGGACCGCTGTGCACACGGGCCCAGAAGGGGAACACAGATGTGCCCCTTCAAAACAAATATGCTGCACTGGAGGAGCGGATGGAGGGAGTGGAAGTTGTTGTTGCTGATGCTGCGGCAGCTCCACCCCCTTCCTCTCCGAAGAACCAGAGGAGGCACGGGAGCCGGCCCCCCTCTGTTTCTTCAACTCCTTCCAAGGTAAAGGAAAAAGGGGGGAAAAACTCCTTACCCCCAGATCAGACTTAATCATGGACTCTTTGCTTCAGTGGAATTGTCGTGGTTTTCGAGCTAACTTTGAGGAATTACGTCTTTTAGTCAAGTTCTATAACCCCTCAGTCATATCTCTTCAGGAGACTTACCTGAAGACTTCTGACCCTGTGTCTTTTAATGGTTTTAATGTTATACATAAAGGCTCTGATTCGGAGAGGCGCTCAGGTGGAGCGGCTCTTCTCATTAGTAGCCAAATTTTATGTAGCCCCGTTAGCATCGACACCTGTCTTCAGGCTGTCGCTGCTCGGGTTACCTTAAAAAAGACCATAACCATATGCAGTATTTACCTGCCACCATCACTGCGGGTCTGTAGCAATGATATTTTTCACATAGTAGATCAACTGCCCCCTCCCTTTATTCTCATGGGGGATTTTAACGGTCATGCTCACCTTTGGGGTAGTGACCACTATGATGGCAGAGGTCAGATGTTAGAAGATGTTTTTTCTCAACTTAACCTATGTGTCTTTAACGATGGCTCACCTACATACTCTAACTCAGGTTCCGGATCTAGTTCTGTTCTAGACCTCACTGTGTGTGATCCTTCTCTCATGCTGGACTTTGACTGGAAGGTTCACGATGACCTGTGTGGTAGTGACCACTTCCCAGTAGTCCTGTCATCGGTCAGCTGTGAGGAGGATTCGCCGGTGGGGCGCTGGAATCTCAAGAAAGCTAACTGGTCTCTGTTTGCCTCTCTCTGTCAGTCTCGTCTTACAGAGGAGGTGGTCATGTCAGCTGAAGAACCTGTTTCTTGTTTTACTTCTATTTTGTTGGAGGTTGCAGGTGAAACCATCCCTAGAACTTCCACATCACTCCCTCGGAAGCCGAGAGTACCATGGTTCAATGAAGAGTGCCGCAAGGCCCAAACAATGCGCAAATCTGCTCAGCGACGTGCATTTCGTAATCCGTCGCAAGCAAATATTTTAACCTTTAAAAGACAGCGGGCGAAAGCCCGTTATATTTTTAAACGTGAACGCCGTGCTTCCTGGAGACGCTTCGTCTCATCTTTATCTTCTAGGACTCCGTCCCAAAAAGTCTGGAAGGCTGTTCGAAGAATTAGGGGCAGGGGTGGCTCGGCTTCTGTCGGCCATCTTAGAGATGGTGCCAGTTTGGTCACAGATAAAAAGGCTGTGGCCAATTTGCTTGCCTCCACCATTGCCCATAATTCTTCAACAGAGCATTATTCACCTTTCTTCCAGAGAGAGAAGGAGAAGCGAGAATCTTGTGCTTGTGATTTTATATCGGATAACTCGGAAGACTATAATGCCCCTTTTACGTTTTCAGAATTGCAGCAAGCCATGCAGAAATGTACTGACTGCTGCTGGATTAGATACCATCCATTATCAGCTCCTAACTCATCTGCCTGAGGATTCACTCCTTGTACTTCTCAAGGCCTTTAACCATATCTGGATAACCGGTCATTTTCCGCCATCTTGGCGCCAGGCTGTGGTTGTGCCAATTCCCAAGCCGGGTAAGGATCCTTCCGACCCGGGCAACTACCGGCCAATAGCTTTGACATCATGTTTATGTAAAACTATGGAACGCTTGGTCAACGCCCGACTGGTGTGGCATCTTGAGTCACAGGGTCTCATCACAGACCTCCAGTGCGGTTTCCGGCGCTTCCGTAGTACAACTGACCATCTAGTCCGCTTTGAGTCTTTTATCCGAGATGCTTTTGTCAACAAGCAGCATGTCGATGCAATTTTCTTTGATCTTGAAAAGGCATATGACACTACCTGGAAGCATGGTATAATGTCTGATTTGTCGGACATGGGTTTTAAAGGGCATCTGCCCGTTTTTATTCACAATTTTTTGTCCAACAGGTCGTTCCATGTCCGTGTGGGCTCCACCCTCTCCGACTCCTTTGAACAGGAGATGGGTGTCCCGCAGGGCAGTATTCTATCTCCTGTTTTATTTAGCATTAAAATAAATAACATTGTAAAGGCCGTCAAGGATGATTCTGAATGCTCTTTGTTTGTGGACGACTTTGCTTTGTGTGCACGAGGTCGAGGACTTGCGTCCCTTGAGAGGCGCTTGCAGCTGTGCGTTGATCGCATCCAGGGGTGGGTGTCTCTCAATGGATTCAGATTCTCGCCCTCCAAGACAGTCTGTGTGCATTTTACTAACCAGATGAAATTTTTTCCAGAACCTAGCCTGAGCATTGCTGGAGTGCCAATTAAGGTGGCTGAAGAGGCTAAGTTTCTGGGGGTCATCTTTGACAAAAGATTGACCTTCTGCAACCATGTTAACTACCTTAGAACCTCTTGTCGGAAGGCCCTCGACATTCTTTGTGTCGTTGGTCGTACTGACTGGGGTGCAGACCGCATCGTCTTACTTCGACTGTACCGGGCCCTTGTTCGGTCCAAACTGGATTACGGCTCTGTGGTATATGGCTCGGCTTCCAAGTCTGTTCTGCAGCGTCTGAACACAATTCACCATCAAGGTCTGCGCATATGTCTGGGAGCCTTCAGGACATCTCCAGTCTGTATGCAGAGGCAGGGGAGCCTTCTCTCAGGCTCCGCCGCATCCGCCTCATGCTCAGCTACGTTCTGAAGCTGAAGGCCCATCCAGAAAATCCTGCCTATGATTGTGTTTTTAACCCGTCGTTTGCAGAGATTTACGATGCCCATCCGGGAGCTGTCCGTCCACTTTCCTTCCGTGTCCGACCTCATCTGCAGGCGGCCGGAGTGGACCTGGACAAAGTTTCGGAATCTCTGCAACACGTCACTCCACCCTGGCTACTACCAGTTCCTGACATCTTGCTGGACTTGACTGCCCACAAGAAGGATTGTACTCCACCAGCCATATACCAACAGAGCCTCAATGAACTCCTTTCAATTTTTCCTGGCTATTGTCGTCTTTATACGGATGGGTCCAAGTCTGAGGATGGAAGAGTGGCTGCGGCTGCAGTGTCCTCTCGCCATCCTAGACGCCCATTTAAGCTCCGTCTCCCTGACCATTCCTCTGTATTTAGTGCAGAACTGCAGGCCATTCTGCTAGCACTCAAGCATGCCTATCAGTCTCGGGAAAGGAACTTCCTGATTCTGTCTGACTCTCTTTCTGCCCTGCAGGCCCTTCAGGGCGCGGGAACAGACCATCCACTGCTGGTGCAGATTAGAGAGCTCTACGCGGACTTGATGAAGGAATATTATGACATCATTTTTATTTGGGTCCCAGGCCATGTGGGCATCGAAGGCAACAGAATCGCAGATTCTGCTGCCAACAGTGCCCGCAGTGACCCTGTCCCTAACACACAGACTGTCTATAGTGATTTTAAACCTGTTGTTAGTGCGTACATAGCCCGCGAGTGGCAGTCCGAGTGGGACAAAGAGGAAGGGAACAAGCTTCATGAAGCTCTTCCTAAGTTGTCTGACAGTCTACCTTTCCGCTGCGGCAGCCGCCGTGAGGAGACTGTCCTTGCTCGGCTCCACATCGGGCACACATATGTTACGCACTCTTACTTACTTAAACAGGATGAGCGTCCATGGTGTTTTGCCTGTGATGAGCAGTTTTCTGTTCGACACTTTTTGCTGTATTGTGCTGACCTAATTGACACCAGATATAAACACTTCACAGCAGACTCCTTGAAGGTTTTGTTCCGGGATGTTCCCCCGGACAAAATCTTCAATTTTTTGAGAGAATGCAATATTTTTAACAAGATCTGAGCATTCATAGACTATGTGAATTTTTTATTTGCCCTTTTTGAGAGTCTGTAGACGTTTCTTTTCCAGACATGTGCGACATTTTAGCCTGAGATTTTTAATCTATATTTACATCTTGTCTTAAGACCTTGCTTTTAGTCTGGCTGACCAGATTTTTACCCATCCCGCCGTGAGATGGCCTTAGTCGCCTGCTCGGCGTTAAACCCAAATAACTAACACAACTTCAAACCCCATGGTAAGACCTATCTATGCATACAAATTTTGGTGAGCCCTCGGAAAGGTCAAGGATCACGAGAGGTCGACAAATGTTTGTAAATTGCCAATTTTGATAAAATAGTAGGTATTACGTTTTTTGGGGGGATTGACAGATCTGTGAAAAAGCTTATATTTTGAGAAAACATAGATTTTGCTGGTGCAGAAGCCAGACCTTATTGTCACAAAGGTCACACATATGTACTTTGTACTTCAGCCTTGCACGTGAGCCATAATAGCTTTGCCTTGTTAAAAAGAAAAACCATATTTTCACCCCAAAATTTTTTTCTGAATGCTATGTAACCGGGTTAGGTTAGGTGATAATCAGGTCAAGAAATGAGGGAGGCAACAACGTCGAAGACAGGGGTCGCTGTGACATGTCTTTATTGCGGTGTAGGAAACTGAAGAAACTGAAGAAACAGCGCAGAGCTAAGAGGGAGTCGACATTGTAGTTCTTCTTAGTTGTATCGTCATAGCGGCACGAGTGGTCTGTGGCAAACGGCTGAGTGGTACTGACCGCAAGCGCGCTACGGAAGGGCTTTATACGGCAGGCGCGGGTCGCAAAGAAAGCACCACTCGCGTGTTTCCAGAATTCGGGGTTTTTGGAGCCGGGAAGCTGAAATTTGTGTTTCCCCACACTCGGTTTTCTGACCATAGCTCTGATACTACTGAACCTAGAAGCTTGCGGTTTGTTGCTAACGAAAGATCCGCAATTGTAGTTTCACTAGTATCAGACATTGATTTGATTAAAGACGGCTAAAATTAATTATGAATTTTTAAACGACTTTTCTTCGTCGACCTGGTCGGTGTAAAAGGTGCAAACTCCCAAAATAATGTTTAACCCAAAATCGATTGGACTAGAAATAGATTACAAAATGAAAGAGACTATCATGCTGAATCTTATGGATCTTGGTTTAAAATGATCGGTACAGGCATTGAGGAGATATTCAACTTAGAATGCCTCATTAGAAACACAAGCTATTATCGCCATTGTAGGCACCGGATGCTAGAACAAAAGCCACAAGGCGGCTGACGCGGTTGCGTCCCCTGAATAGACACTGAATACCTAGTGGTCTAGAAGTAAGCCAGAGGGGTCGGACTAACACAGGCATCAATGAAAACAATACCTTGCGAGGCCTTACATTGAAGGAAAACCACTGAACAATAATACACACCACTTTTGCAAACCAAGTCGCGATGCAACAAACGAAATTACATTAGATGGGTTATGAGAGCCGGGTGTACCCGGTCACAGCTATTTTCAACTTCAAACCCAAATTTGGTCCAGAAATTGGGTTAACAATGGGCATATTTTTACAAACTTCAAACCCATTCTTGTTTGGACCCATGCATACCGATTTCTCTCTATGCATCCTAATTTTATGACCCCTTGGAAAGCTCACAAGAGGTACATAAAAAGGTCATATTTTCACCCCAAAAAAGTTTTTCTCAAATAGTATTTTTCATTTTTGGTCCGTTTGTTGATAAAAAGAAAAACCATATTTTCATCCCAAAATTTTTTCTGAAATACTATTTTCAACTTCAAACCGAAATTTGGTCCAGAAATTGGGTTAACAATAGGCATATTTTTACAAACTTCAAACCCAGACTTGTTTGGACCCATGCATACTGATTTCTCTCTATGCATCCTAATTTGGAGAGGTTACAAGATGTACAGAAAAAGGTCAGATTTTCACAAGAAAATGTTTTTCTGAAGTAGTATTTTCAACCTCGAATCCAAACTTTGTTCTGAGATACCTGATTGTAAAACCTTTCTGTGCATACTAATTTGGATGACCCCTCAAAAAGGTCACGTGATCGACAGATGTGTGAAAAATGCCAGTTTTGTTATGAAAATTTTGGATCGGTCATGTGATGAGCCATATGGCTTTGCCATTTTTGTTATCAAAGTTTTGGCCAACTTTTCAGTTAGATTTTGTACAAAGGTAGCGGATGAGATCTTTTTATGCATACTAATATAATGGTCCCCTCGCAAGGGTCATGGGTTTCCAGAAATAGGGCTAAAATATGACAAAAACATTTTACTCTATATACTAATTTCAACTT
Organism: Semisulcospira habei; assembly: GCA_036245525.1. Lineage (NCBI taxonomy): Eukaryota > Metazoa > Mollusca > Gastropoda > Semisulcospiridae > Semisulcospira > Semisulcospira habei. The sequence continues at coordinate 260,470,397 of BTPG01000002.1, read as the reverse complement.
CAAACCCGAACTTCGTATAGAGATGAATGATGGTAAGACCTTCTATGCATTCTAATTTGGATGACCCCTCTGGAAGATTAGGGTCATGTGGTCGGTCGGCAAGTGTGTGGAATGAGACTTCTCAATCAAATTTTGCATAAAGGGGGCTAATAACATTGTTCTATGTGTACTAATTTAGTCGACCCCTCGCATGCGTGTTCAACATGCAGCGCACACTTTGTAATAACATGCCAACACCACACATAAACATGTTGCCCGTCCACTTGCTCGCACGGACCCCGGAGTTGGGTCGATTCTGAACGCAGCTATAGCTAAGCGAGCGGCTGAACGATCCAACTCGTCATTAAAAATAAAACTACTGTCGCTGACCTCGGTTGGGGTACGCACTAGCGCAAGGATAATGTGACACGGATGCACTAAATTGAGTGCGCCCGACTACCCCTTGGTTACATTTTCAGTACGTGATTTTGAGTTGTAGTGCGTCACAGATGCACTAAAACAGAAGCCCTGATTCTGTGACCTGTTGGAAAGGTCAAGGTCACCTGTTCTGTGTGTTGGTAATGCGCGTGAGCCATAAGGGCTTTGCCTTTGTTGTTTCTGTTCGTAATCATCTGCTATTCGTAATCGTCTTATTTTTCCGAAGTTATTCAGCAATGCTTCCTATCTTCGGCAGACTTGATCGGATTAGGAAAATGAAAGCTCGTCTTCTCATCACTTTCACCTTGGAAGTTAAAACGGCCAAAGGCTTTGCACTGCAACAGTACACCTATGTCTCTACTTGCAAGAAATTCTTCTGCTAAGCTGGGTCCTCTGTGCCAGTCTGGACCACCACTCGTTCTGGAGCTCTCTAAGCTTGCGCTGGAGACTGCTGCAAATGAGGCAGAAGGCAGACTTCTTCACAGGGCAGGAAGGCTGGGGTAGGTGGGCCTGGTCAGTGGTGGGTCACTCTTTTTTTTTGCTAGAAGTTCCTGGATCTCTACGTCGTTTTCATCAAACCAGTCTTTGTTCCTCTTTCTAGCAAAGCCCAAGACTTCCACAGAGGATTTTGCAATAGCAGTTTTCAGTTGTTCCCAGAGTGTTTCAGGGGAGGAGTCTGCTGGATCAGCATGTGCTGAAAGGCAGCTTTCACATCGTCACGCTGAAGGCTGGCAACATCAAGCTTTTTCTTGGAGGGGACCCCTTTCTTGGGTTTTAGCTTGAGGCGGAGCCTGAGTTTGCAGTGGACAAGGCGTGGTCAGTGTGACATTCTGCGCTGGGCATCACTCTGGTGAGGAGGACATCACTGCGGTCTCTCTGACACACAGTCGATAAGGTGCCAGTGCTTGGAGTGAGGATGCATCCAGGTGGTCTTTCGACTGTCCTTTTGCTGGAAAGTAGTGTTGGTGATGACAAGTTGCTGCTCTGCACAGAACTCCAGTAGAACAGTAGGCGGCCATTGTCATTGCAGTTCCCGACGCCATGCTTGCCGAGGACTCCTTTCCAGGCTTCAGAGTCCTGGCCCACTCTGGCGTTGAAGTCAGTAAGGATGATGACTTTGTCGTCTGCAGGGGTGCTCTGTAGGAGGCTGCGCAGGTCGGTGTAGAACTTGTCTTTTTCTGCAGGCTCTGCCAGGAGGGTTGGAGAGTACACACTGAGAAGGGCGACGTATTGCTGGTGTCTTGGTGGGAGGCGCATGGACATGATGCGGTCGGAGTGACCCGTTGGTAGGTTTTCCAGCTTGGTCGCAATGGAGGTCTTGATCATGAAGCCCACGCCTGAGAGCCGTCTTTCTGATGCAGGCCTGCCTGTAGAGGGCCCAGCTTCAAGTTCTTGGAGGCTGCCTTCGTCTGGAAGGCGTACTTCGCTGAGCGCGGCGATGTCGATGGTTAACCTCCGCAATTCATGAGCAATGAGGGCGGAGCGACGTTCAGGGCGTCCACTGTCTGCTGTGTCGAGCATGGTTCAGATGTACCAGCATGCTACGTTGAGTCCGGTCATGGGAGTGGATCTGTTGTTTTTCTTGTTTTTTGACCGCAGGAGAAGATGCCCATTGACCGCTGCTAGCCAACTGGAGTTGCGAGGGGACGAGGTTTGGTTAGGCCACCTTTTCTAGGCCCCTCTCCGTGTGGAGCAAGCAGTGCTGTCCATAGAGAAGGCTGCTTGGTCGTTCAGGGTGTGCCGAGTGACGTTGTCATCCCCAGGTCAACATTAGGCGACCAATATCCTGAACCGCCTGCATGCAGGTTTGAGACTGCAGCTTCCAGTGATATCTTTCACCTGCCGTTTCGCCTGTCACACCAGGGAGGAAGAATATAAGTCACTCGGAATATTTGGATATTTGTTTCGATTTTAATGATTTGATCTTCTCATTCGCACGACAAACAATAGACAGGACTTATACAAACCTACGCAATATTCACTCAATTCATACATGCATCTGTAAAATACGCACACCCTCAACCATTCGCACAATGTTCACAGCACTAACCACACATCCTACACTTATTGTTCCACTACGATGTCACATCTCAATGTCTGACGAAAATAACTGACACTAATTAATGCTTAGATCCTCGACCGATCAGACAGTTTGATTACTCCGACCGTGAATAAAGGTGAATGTAGCGTCGCTGCTTGTTGGGATAAAGATGAATGTAGCGTCGCTGCTCGTTGATTCAGTCACACCACTGGTCGAATAATCGCACTGTCTCTCGCGATGGCACATCGAAGTTCCACACGCACACCGTCTGGATCGACTGGACTATCTCGTACACACGTTGATTGGACTATCTCGTACACACGTTGATTGATTACATTTCCACATGAAGCATACACAAATCCAACTTCTCAGCTGGTGGTAAGGGGGGAAGCATCTATAACACATACAAAACGTATCTCTCCATAAGAAATCCGCCATCGCTAAAAAGTTACTTCCGCCGGAATGACGACACTGTAGCGATGACGACCGCTAACGGCTTCCGGACGTTGTCGCCGATTCCCGATCGTTTCCGACATCGAATAAATATTGTAATAACAGTCAATTCAAAATATCATGCACACACACGAATACGACATATTTCCGCACAACACATAACCATTCAATTTTGGATCCGAATCATTACGAAATTAACAGGCTCGACGAACGATTCGCGATCATTCAACACTGACATCCCCGGCCACGCGCCGATCGCCAGACGACACCGCAAACTCGCCGATGCACGCAAGAAATGTCATACAGTTCCGAACTAGAGCCGAACAACTAATACACTTTTCGAATCTACTACTTAACAAACGCGAATCAACTATATAATAAACAAATACATACCCAAAGATGCGTGAAGTAAACCTTCGACTGTTTCAGGCCTGTCTGCCCATCTTGGCCGTTGGACAAGGTCCGGTACTCGTTACTCTAATCAGTCGATCTGGTTACTAGTCGTAGTTCTTAAACTACAAAATTTTACGTACCACTGTACTGAGCATTCTGCTCTCAATCGTCTATTCTACCATAGACCATAACACGGCATTTCTCTGCCCACTACACCTCACAAAAAACAACTTTTAACTCGAGAGCAAAAATCTCTCCCGACTGACTGTCTTCCAAACGATTCACAGTGACGTGACTCTTCAAACCAACATCTTACGTCACATGTTCCAAACACACATCTTACGTCACATGTTCTTGACGTCACTAAAAAAATACATGCCATGACCGCAACACACAACATAGAACGAAAGTTCTCCACGCAAGAAAATACTGCATAATGATTAAAATAAATTGTGACATCGCCCCTTGCCCATCGCTACAGGACTTGGAATGGTCAGTGTCATGGTCCGTGGACGTTTCCTAAAGCCTGTGCGGTGGAGCTTTTTGGTGGAGTGCAGTGTGCGCAGTACTGGCCCCACCCTTTAAACCCTTGGTTCGTCTGCCATGGCCTAGCAAGCTGGGACGGTGGCATCAAGGTCCTCAGGATTACACACGAGGGCCCCCACCGGGTCTGCCCTAGGGGACCTTGGTGGGGTTGTCTACTTTTTAGTTCCTAGGGTCACCTTGTCTAACCCCTGCAAGGTGGGTTCTACTCTTTTGGGGGTTTGTATTTCTGTCTTTCTGGTCCATTCATCTGTATTTTTCTTTTGAAATTCTCCCTCCTGTCTGCGCTTCTTGCAGTTCTTTTCTTCATTTAGCGCAGGCACGTCCTGAGAAGGCCTTTGTCGCTTGCGGGACGTAAAGCAATCTATACTCACTCACCCTTACACACGAGGGTGCCCCGCAAAGGCCAAGAGGCCCCTAGACAAGGGTTATCCTGGGGGAGGCGCTGTAATAGTTCCCCACTACCCGCCCCACCAACACAACTCGTCCCCTGGGGCCCTCACCCTTTGAGTCGGGCAGAGACCCCTTGACCCCCTTCTGCTAAGGATGCACGCGCATAAAACGTGCCTCTCTCCAGTCGTCGGAAACATTGGTGATGCAAACTTCATTTCTTGTTACTGGGAGGGTTTGGAGGGGGAAAAGTTACAAGGCCACAGTTTTTGATAAGGTTTGGAAGCTTCTAGGCTCATTTGTCATCCGACTTTCCTTCCCTATAAATATTTAAAAGTCTTTAGTCTAAACTTTCCCTAATTCGACGAGAACAAATTTAACAGTGGGGTCTGGGTTCTACAGATCAAGCATTTGAAGTGGGAGATATCTAGGAATGAAGTAAATGTGTGATCTTGAAATATGCATTAAAGGGTTAATAGGTCATGGTGGCTTTATGGTATGTTTTACAATAATGCTAGACCAAAGAGCTTATTTATAAAGTCCCTTAAACGACAAACTTTCCTGCTCATCTTTGTACGTAGAGGAGTTCTCCAGTTGTCACTAGCAGTATTGCATGTACCTAATCACAAAGATTGTGAAAGGAAAAGTATAAACAAATCATAATTTAGGCAAGACAACATTGATAGCCTGCTGTATCTGCAATTTTATTAAAGCTGACCGTAGAGCAGATGGGAGTTGGCTCCCGCCCCATGCCCCCATCAACTTGATAACCCTGCCACAAACACAAATCGAGGCAAAATCCTAATGCACTGTACTGTTTCTCCACCGATCCATGATGGTTTTGCCATTGTTTATGATTTTTCCCTGTCATTTTTTTGTTGTTGTTGGTTTGTGTTTTTGTTTCAAATTGGCAAAAACAATTTCTCAGGCCTGCTTTTGACATGAACAGAATCTATTTAATGAGCTATTTAAACAGTCTATTTAGTGAGATATTATTGTCCATCGCTGTGGTACTTTTCTGCTTGTAAGCCTGGAGGGGCATGTGTGCACGCACGCACGCACACAGAGTTTAAACATCTGTACTACAAATTACAAGGTGGGAAATTCACTGTTGGTTGAGACATTGGTAGGGGTCACTTTTCTGGGTTTTTTTTTTTTCTTTTTTTTTCTTCTTTTTGCTGGGTATGCAGGGCAACATGCATGTCTTGAAAGTTGGTCACAAATGCATGGGTGAAAGCTTGCAGTCAGAAAAGCAGAAACTGGTAATTAAAAAAATCTTGCATTATGTGGGATTTATTTTTTAAAATTTTTTACTTCAAGAATAAACAAAAATTTGGAAGGGGAACCCACATGATTTTTTGTTTGTTTTGATCACAGGAATGCCGCAAAAATGCAGTAAAAATAATAACCAGATTTTCCCACTTCCAACCATTGACTTTTAAAACTATGGAATGTGTCTGTATTTTCTCACTGGCTATCTTTCACACATGCAGATGTTTGTCGAACAAAAGGAAAAAGTTCAGACTGGAGCAAACTGTTCATTAAACCTCCTTGTTTGTTACATGTAAAATGTTTTTGGCTCGTGTGCAATAGCAAAGTGAGTTGTGTGTAGTGAACCATTCATCTGTTGTCCCGGTGTGGGAAACGTGTCTGCAAACTAAGCCACAGAACTCGCCCCAGGGATACTTCTTCGTTGTGATGATTTAAATGTACAAGTATTTGAGTGATTCCTCTCAATAGTCAAGGATCAGTAAATATTGCCATATTTTCACAATAGTTGCCTTTCTTCAAATACTGTCGGGGGTCGCAAAAAAATTGTAGACATTGACATACACTTGCATGCACACGTTTTTAAGACAATGCTCACTTAATGTTTGGCTCGCGTGCAAAGCAAAAGTGAGTGTTTTGGGCCAGTGGTCGTCTGTGGCAAACTTTAATCTTTTTATTTTCTCTAAGACTATTCAAGCCACATTCTTCAAACTTGGCCCAAGAATACTTTGTGGCAAGGCCTTTCTAAACATACCAATTTGTGTGACCGCTCACAAAGCTCAAGGTCACGGGGATCAGGAAAATTAATGGGTAAAAAAATGGCTATTTTGACAGGATTTATTTTTTTTTCTCAAATACTATTCAACACTTGAAACCCAAACGTGGTACAAAGATACCTGATGGTAGGACCTTTCTATACGTACTAATTTGGTTGATCCCTTGGAAAGGTCGAGGGTCACGAGCTCAGGAAATTGGTGAAAAATAGCCATATTTTGACAGAAGATGTTTTTTTCTTGAATACTATTCTCAACTTCAAACCCAAACTTGGTACAGAGATACCTGATGGTAAGACCTATCGATGCATACTAATTTGGATGACCCCTCAGAAAGGTTGAGGGTCACATGGGCTCGGGAAATAGGTCTAAAATAGCCATATTTTGACAAAAGATGTTTTTCCTCCAATATTATTCACAACTTGAAACCCAACTTTTAGTACAGAGATACCTGATGGCAAGACCTATCTATGCATACTAATTTGGATGGCCCTTGGAAAGGTCAAGGGTCACAAGAGGCTGGCAGATGTGTGTGAAATGCTGAATTTTTAAAAATAAAATTGTAGGTATTCCCAAATTTTTGCAAATTTGTTGACCAAATTTGGTACAAAGATAGCTGACAAGACCTTCATATGCATACTAATTTAGTCGACTCCCGCAAAGGTCGAGGGTCACGGGGGGGGGGGGTTGACCGATGTGTGAAAAATGCTTAAATTTTCAGAAAACATGGATTTTGCTGGTGCGGAAGCCAGCCCTTTTCACAAAGGTCATGCACGTGAGCCATAATGGCTTTGCCTTTCTTGTTACCATTTCATGTGCAATTTTCTGATGGTACATACAATTCACACGGGCAGCGTGATAAATATTTTTAAGACCAAAATTTGTATGGGGATAATTGATGCCTTGCATATACAGATACAATTTTGCACATACAAATTTTTGTTACCTCTTGAAAGATCAAGAGCCAAAAGTACATATAGAGAAAACATTTAATTTTTAGTTTTTATCAGCATTTCTCCCCCAGGGTGTTAAGTCAAATTTGGCACAAAGCTAGTTGATCATAAGACCTGTAGGTCGAAGCACTGAGATGCACCGTGATTTCAGATCCATGAAAAAGCTTTAGCAATTAACATTCTTTCATATTTTTTTGTTTTGACATGGCCCCTCTTGTCTGCAGGCATGGGACTTGTCCGCGAAATTCTGCGAGAAAACGAAATCGTCCGCAAAAAAAAAAGGTTTCTGCGAAAAACCATTAAAAAAAAAAGAGGTTTCTGCGAAAAACCATTGTGGGTAGCAAAAGAAGGAAAGCACCGGTTTTATTCCGCGACAGAACAGTGCCGCAGCAGGCTGTGTCGGTGGCCTGCCTGAGTGCGCGCGACTCTGAGAACTTAGGCGGGCAGACCCAAGGTGGCCCGCAAATCTCTCCCCCCGCCCCCCCTCTGTTTGATTCTTGCTGCGCCCAGCCAGAAGTAAGCAAGGTCCGTTGCCTACGCCCAGAAGTAAGCATGGTCAGTCGCCTCCCCCCCCCCCCCCCTCCCCCCCCAGTTTAATTTTTCTGGCGCCCAGCCAGAAGTAAGCGGGGTCCGTTGCCTTACCCCCCCCCCCCCCCCCTCCCCCCCCCCTGTTTGATTTCAACTTTTTGCCCTCGCGGAAAGATCTGGCGTGGTGGAGGCCTTTTGTATGAGGTTGAAGGCCCCGTTTCAGATGATGATTGCTTGGGCAATTCCCATGCCTGTGTGTGCATCCTTAAAACCAAGTGGGTGTTTCCAGGATCACAAACGGCCACGGATTCGGAAAGGCGAGCCGTTTCTGCACTGAACAGTGAAACTGACCAGCACTCGAAGGTTTTTGATTATGTACCATCACACAAAATGCGGCCTTATGCCATAACATTCTTGACTGTTCAATTGTGGGTGCAGAAAGCATTGCCAGAACGATGACAATACTGAAGAAAATGTCCTTTGGACGCCTGCATGATTTTGCGAAGCAAAATTGAGTATATTCTGTGGCAGTTCGTTGTCCGTTGTAAACTTTAACGTTGGAAGTTTCTAGGACACTATTCAAGCCACAGTCTTCAGACTTGTCCCAAAGATACTTTGTGGTAAGACCTTTCGAGGGGGAGGGGAGGAGGACACCCCATAAATCGGTGCTCTGCCCCATGCTCTGTTAAAGTGGGGGCCACATCCGCTGCCTTAAAATTCCTAGTCTGTTAGATTACAACCTTTTCCTTGCTGCTATACTATCGTTTTCTGGGCGCTTTTGTTTTCTCTTCACCGCAGGCTCAAATTGGATTGTTCTATGAATGTTTCTCAAAACCTGCCCTTAAAATGGGACCGAACCAAAAGCAGACCTTGGGAAGCTACTTGGGGAAATATAGATTCAACATCATTCCTTTTCGTGGAAGCTGACAAGTTTACACGCAAAAGATCTTGAAATTTCCACCACGAAAGTTAGGATTAACCTTTTAACTACCCGGTTCCGCCTGTGACGCATCACTCCATGTATGGCCAAACCGCCCTGTTCTGCCCATACATATGCCTACTTTCAGTTTCCACTCCGTTCCGGCTCATTTCGCACCCATTCCAACTTTTAACAGAGTCGATGCATTGTGGGATACGCCTACTTCCGTTTCCGCTACATGTGGGTGCTTTTCGAGTTTGTTTTGAATCGAAAGTTAGGTGTTTTTCAAGACTGTTTTGCTTACAACGTGACGAGCATGGAGAGTGAATGCGACCCAGAATTTACAGCATTACTGGATGATATTTGTTCATATTCTGTCGGAGAATATGACTGAATCGGATATCGGCTGTGCACATTGAAGATCTTGCCAGTCCGATATCAACGATGAAGATCTACCTGTACATACCTGTGTAATGCGGCAGATGACTCTGACCTGTGTAGTACTAGCCACATGATAGTTTAGATCTATCTTGAGCTTCGTCGACATTGAAAAATATTTTTCTCGTATTTTCTTCAGATGGAATTGGTCAAAAACCTTAAAATTGAATACAGTTCTGAAACCTACCTGACTTGTTTGTCGCCTGTCATGAGATATGTGCGTGATCAATATGATGGAATGAGTCGAGTGGTTACCTGTGGTGACTTCCTGACTGCCACTGGTATGTTTCCGACCAGTTTTGTTTTCTGGATTGAATTTCTGACAGGGGTATGGTTTAGCACCTTTTACTGAGATATATGCCAGGTAAACAAAGACTGGCACGCACTTAAAATGACAAAAGTATGATATACTGTATGTATTTTCCAACATGTCAAAATTTGGTACATTTTGAAGCAGAATTAACATCATACTTAACGTTTGAAATATGTACCCCATTTTCACTTGGTTTGAATGAGAAAAAAAACTTAGGGACACTGGGCAATTTATAGGAAAATAAGTTAGTAGCTATAAGATGGAGGCAACGTTGCAGTAATTTATAGTTTGATATGATGGGCCCCAAGTTTTGCTCCTCCGCCCCAGCATTTGTCATGACTGGGGCCCAATGGGCCCCAAGCTGAAAAAGTTAATTTCGAACACTGATGAGGAAGTCGTTCCTAAAGCATTTTCATGGATTTGAAATCTTGGTGCTTCAACCTCCAGAGAAATCAAGTGTTTTGAGAAAAGTATTTTGCATGTACTATGGCCAATTCTTTAATGATGTTGAGATACTTAACAGTTGCTGATTGGATTAAGCTGTTGCAAAGGCCAGCATCATATAATGTCAGAACTTTGATCAGTCATGCACTTGAACCATGAGGACTTTGCCATTCTTGTTGCTGGATTTTATCTGTCTTCAGGTGCATGTGTTTAATGATGTGCATTTCATCACCCCTTTCCCCACACCTCTTTCCTCAACACTTGTTTTATGTTGAAGTTCATGCACTCGCATGTTCATGTACGTTCCTGTAGAATTTCTGTAAATGTGTGGTGTGCTTTTCTATATATTGTCACTTTTGTCTCGCGTGTTGTAGCGAAAGTGGTGTTTGTCACTCCTGTTTTTGGTCCGTCTCATGTATGGTCAAATTAATAAGGTACAGTAAACAAATCGAGCAAATTCACCCCCAAAATTGTGGATTTCTGCCCAGAATAGTCCTGGGCTGGAAAACCGTAATCAAACTGTTCATTTGCTGACTGTAGTCCAGGCATGGGTCTCTGTAAAATATACGGAAGTGTGTTTTGTTGGAAGTACAAAATGTTTTAGCAGATTGTCTAACGCCCCCAAGTTGCGTATCCGATGTATGCCACTCGCAAAAACTTGAGCATTTTCAGGAACAGCCATCAAAAGTTGGGGTGTGTGGGTCACATTTTTGCCCCATCCCGGCGAGTAAATTTGGCTCGGCCTGTTTAGTACATTTGCAGCTAAGGGGTGATGCAATGATGATGACTCGATCTGCAACCGTACCCATCTGCTCAGTGCGGTGGTTAGATTACCTGTCGGGCGGCTAGTGGACCAGTTGAGAAAGTCCCCCCCCCCCCCCCCCCCCCCCCAAACAATAACAGGCCTATACACATTGACAGAGGTCATTTAACCTTTTAACTACCATTCCACCCGGTTCCGTCTGACACAAACTCGCTTTAGACGAATTTCCGGTTAAGACGAACCGTTTTTGCATTCCCGGCCAATGGCCTTCTTATTCTGTATTAAAATTTCACTGATAACACGAAATGCTTAACACGAAATTTCGCTTTACACGAAGCTGGTTTCGGTTCCCAACCAGGGCAATTTCACTGTTATTCACCTGTTTAAAACGAACAGATTCCATTCACTGAAAACCAATTTACACGTCGCTCTCGCGCTGTAGTACATGTAACAGATCAGAGCGAACTCTAGTCTGTGATTGGCTGAATAGCCTTTGGCTGTTGTAATCCATCTTCTCATTGGCTAGCGTTTCTGAACTGTATTCATGTTGCATCATTCGTGTACCAACACGACCCTTTTACCAATGAGGGATTGTACTTCAGCCTGTATTGCTTTTACCTGATGGATTGTAACTTACTATGGATTTTACCTGATGAATTTTACATTAAATACACGAGCTGTACACGTTTCCTTGTGTTTTCCTAGCGAGCTGAAGGTACGCATATAAAGTACGATAATGTGCACTTTTAACCTCGTACTCATTCACGCATCTCTTGCACACTTTCTCTTTGAGGGCCGTGATCAATTTTGAGGCCATATTGGTTAACATGAAATACGTTAGTTTAACACAAAGTGATTTTCCGTGTCCCCAAAAATTTGTGTTAAGCGGACTCCACTGTATCATTCCATGTAAGACATTCCGCCTGTATTTACCTACTTTCAGTTTCGACTCTGTTCCGGTTCATTTCGCACTCATTCCAACTTTTAACAGAGTCGATGCATTGTCGGATACACCTACTTTCGTTTCCGCTACATGCAGGTGCTTTTTGAGTTTGTTTTGAATCAAAAGTTAGGTGTTTTTCGAGACTGGTTTGCTTACAACGTGACTTGATCATGGAGAGTGACAGCGACCCTGAATTTACAGCATTGCTGGTTGATATTCATTCAAACCCTGTTGGAGAAGATGGCTCTGAATCGGACATCGGTGTCATTTCAGTGCACATTGAAGATCTTATCAATTTTGAGTCCAATATTGACAATGAAGCTGAGCTACCTGTACATACCTGTGTAATAGCGGCAGATGACTCTGATCTGTGTAGTACTGACCACATGATGGTTTAGACCTATGTTGCGTTTCTTTGACACTGAAAAATATTTTTCTCATTTTCTTCAGATGGAATTGTGTCAAACTTTTGAAATTGAATACAGTTCTGAAACCAACCTACCTTGTTCGTCACCTGCTGTTGGTCATGAGATATATGTGCGTGATCAGTATGATTGAATGAGTCGAGTGGTTACCTGTGGAGACTTCCTGACTGACACTTTTACGTTTCTAACCAGTTTTTTTGTTTTCTAAATTGAATTTCTGACGGAGATGTGGTATAGCACCTGTTACTGAGATATGACAGGTAAAAAGAGACTGTTTCACACGGACACTTAAAATGACAAACGTTTTCCAATTTGGTACATTTTGAAGCTGAATTAACATCATACTTACAGTTTGAAATATGTACCCCATTTTTTACTTGGTTTTAATGAAAAAAAGTTAGGGACACGGGGCAATTTGTAGGAAAATAAGTTGGTAGCTATAGGGTTAAACAATTGGAGTATGATTATAGCAGACAACTCTATGTCTGCACTTGAGAAGGACTGCCTTCGCGGCTTTATTGAAAATATGCCATACTTACAAGGACGGATACAATAAAGTCGGATACTACAAAGTCGGATACTACAACATTTCTTCAGAGGTCCCAACAGCTCTCCACTCTAGGTACTGTTTAATTACTTTGCTTATAACAAACTTCAGAAGAACAACACGATGGGTGCCCTGGCGATTTCAGGCATGGGAATTGTCCGCGAGATTTCGCAAAAAAGAAGAGGTCTGCGAAAATAAAAAGGCGTCTCTGCGGAAAAAAAAACCATTGTGGGTAGCAAAACGAGCAGAGCACCGGTTAACATCGCGGGCAGGACATGACACGGCAGGCTGTTCCCAGCGACCCACACTGGTGGCCGAGTGCGCTGCGCCGCGCAGTAAACCGACGTGGGCAGACGTGCATTGTATTTTCGGAGGTTTTTTTTGGTCTCCGAAATGAAGGCATCGTGACTACCCACCCTCGTCGTTTGATTTTTCGGCCGCAGGAAAGGTGTCTAGCGCCTCCCCCACCCACCCACCCCCGCCGTTTGATTTTTCGGTCGCAGGAAAGGTGGTGTCTAGTGCCTACACACGCCCCCCTCACACACACACACACACACACACCCCTGTCGTTTGATTTTTTGGCCCCTGGAAAGGAAAGCAAGGTCTAGCTTCGTGGAGGCCTGAGGTTGAAGGCCTAGTTTCAGATGATTTTTGCTTGGGCAATTCCCATGCCTGGATTTCTTATATCCGAAGTTTATTGTATGTCATGTATTCCCTTAAATGGACGCTAGCCATTCAGTAAGAAGAGGGCCACATTGTTTTTTGTTGAAAAGTTTGATAATTTCAGTTCTTCCCCCAACCCCTACACCTCCTCTCTCTCTCTCTGTTTCAGGGCTCCCAATTGCCCGCGGTTTCGTGGATTTCCGCGAAAAACTAAATGTCGTTTCCGCGAAATTGACCTGCGACCCGTGAAAAAAAAAAATGTCCAGGGGGAAATTAAAATGAAAATAAGGTGAACTGTGCGTCGCAGCCAGAGTCTGAGAGCAGACGACGGAAGTTAGCGGAACGCGGCCAGAAGTTACAGATGCGCGCGCACCTCGCGGCTACCGCCATTTTGATCACATCGCAAACATATCGCGTGCAGACATCGTTGAGAAGAATTCTAGCAGAGCAAAGGATATAATATAGACGAAGAGTGTGATAATAAATGGAACTGGAACTGTGGCACCATTGGCCACTTGGGTGTGCGGTGCACCATTTTTAACAGCAGCCAGTGCTGAAGTGTCGCACTGTTGGCCAGGCTGTCGTAAGTCTAGTAGTAGTGTGAGGACAAAATAGGCCGCGAGGCCTTTGCAAATGTCCTTTCTTTCTTTAATTACTTTATGGGTATGTTATGCATGCATTTTTTTCCTACAAATCATTTATCATAGCAATCTCTTTAAAGAGATTTTCTATTGCTATGATGAATGATTTGTAGGAAAAAATGCATGCATAACAGACCCATAAAGTAATTAAAGAAAGGACATTTGCAAAGGCCTCGCGGCCTATGGTAAAATAATTTATATTAGGTTCTTTTTTATGAAACTGGTAATTCATTCCAAACAATGGCAACTCTGTTAGAAAAACAAAACTTCCGCAGGTTAGTGTTGCAATGCTGTGCAAAGACTTCCCTTCAGAGTTTTGGGTTCTGTCACTAAATGGTGCTGCCCAAAAAAGTTGTTTCAATTTAGGTCGTCGATGCCATTATAAATTTCAAAAGCTTGGATTAAGTCTCCACGTATTCTACGTCACGTAAGGAGTGTAGTCCAAAATATTTGAGTCTAAGTAAGTCATATTTTTACATTCTGTAACCAGCCTTGTTTCTTGTCTCTGTACCCTTTCGAGTGCAACTGATTGTCTCTTGCGCGTGCAAGACCTTGCATTTCTCTACATTAAAATGCAAATCCCATGTGTCGGACCACTCTTGCAAGTGATCCAAATCATTCTGCAGCACGTCTTTATTGATCGATTCATTATAGATTTTAGTATCCTCTTATTAACAGTCATTACTATAAACGTAACACTATACTCTGAAAGTAACGTAAAAGTAACACTATACTCTGAAAGTAACACTCGCGCGTGCGCAAATCCGGTGACTGGATTTTTTCAGGAATTTTTAAGAATTTGTATTGGGAGCCCTGCTGTTTATAGTATATAAGCTAGGGTGTGTGTTCAGCATACAGCTAGTAGCATACAGGCTAAGCCAACTGAAGAGTACTTATTCAGTCAGTACTTCACAAGTCTACCAGGATTGGTGTCCAATTTAGCTGTCAGTTCTGGACCATATGTATTTACAGACAAGGCCGACCAAAAATGGACTGTGTTCACAAACGGCCAGCCGCTGCTGGAACAAGTTGTCAACACACAAGAGCAAGACTGCAAAACTGGGTACACAACTGTGTATGTTATGTGGTACCAAGTTAGCCTTTGGAATGGCATGTAATTGGACCTCTACAATGAAACAACATGCATCTGTTGTGGTCATGGACCATCAGGCATGACTGGTTTCACTCTGAACAAGTATGGATATACTCCCACAGCATCTGCTCACAAATCGTGATTGACATTGGAGGCCCTGAACATCGTCGCTGTTCACAAGGAGAAGCATAAGATCCCGGGTCAAGGAAGATGCTGAGGACATGAGAGAGGTGTGCTCTCCCCATCTGCATGGATGTCTTTGTGACCAGAAATCCAACTACAACGCTGGTCAACATCTGCTCCGGTCGTGTCGTGAATGATACGGCTGTCAATACTCACGCCGGGCTAGCAGTCTGAGAAATCGTGGACTGCTGATTTTCATAGTAAGATCAACCAGAAAGTGATGGAACACGTCTGTGCAGATAACAGCTTCAAAGCCTAGCAATGGAGATGCTTAAAGCATGCACCCTGCGTTAATTTATACACAGGTGCAAGAGATCGTTGCATCGGCACTGAAGCCGTTTCCTTAGGGACTCCTCACATGAGCTGGCACTCGCCACAGTTCTGTTCGATGAAATCAATGCGGACAATGCCATATCTGTGCTGAAGATAAAGTTGCAAGGTCTGTCTAGGCAAAGAAGCTAGGATTCCCCAGATGTCATTGTCGATGCCTGTTAAATTATCTTGACTGTCCTCTGGCCTGCCCCACCAACCAGGTCGTTGTACTTGGTCATTGCTGTTGTCACAACGATCATGACGAGTATATCGAAACAACACATATTCTGCACATGGATTTTGGCCCACATTTCCCAAGCAACATTAAACTGTTCGTCAGTCCGTTGGTAAAGCGTAAGCCGCTTCTACAGCCTGATGGAAGAACCCCACTGCCCAAGCAAGCATACAATCGCATGTTGCTAAGGAACAGAGATCATTGCCGATTAAAAAGCATGAGTGATGTAAAACGTCGCACCCAGTATACTCCTGCACACTTTGTGATGAGTTGTTACGGCGTCATCGGCAACAGCCTCCAACAAGCTTCGGTTTGATGACCGCGTTGTGAAATTGCCCCCCACCCGGATCTGCCCTGGGGGATTTGGGTGGGGTTAACTACTTTTTAGTTCCCAAGGTCACCCTGGTCGGCCCCACAGGGTGTTTTCCCCTCCATTCTGGGGCATGTGTTTCTGTCTACCCTTGGTCCATTCACCTGTAATTTCCTTTTTAAACTCTCCCTAGTGTTTGTGCTGCCTGTAGCTCTTGAAATTGGAGCGTGTTGCTAAATGGTCAAAGGTTTATTTAGCGTATTAGACCGGCTGGCGACATCATTCAATATTCTGTTGTTTTTTCCACGAGCAGTGCAGGCATGTCCAGAGAAAGTAGTGTTGCTGTCGGGACGTTGAGCAATGTACAACCAACCAGCATTCTGGAATTTGGAGAGACGCCACGAGGGAAGAAATGCTGATTAAATGACTTGGAGCCCAGCACACACTTGGTTGAGCATGAGGGAAGATATCTCAATATGGGAAGACAGCTGGATGCAGAGCCCAGATTTCAAGTCCATTCCTACCTGCGAACCAGATCAGATGGCAGGCTTTTCAACCTTGCCTGCCTCGAAGCCAAGACAAAGATACGCGAAGCCCTCATCAGGGACATGCTGTTCGCCGACGATACAGCAGTTTCGACCCATATCCAGCAGGAACTGCAGTCACTGATAGACCGATTCTCCCAGGCTTGCAAGGACTTCAACCTATCGGTCTAAAGAAGATGAACGTCCTGGGACAGGACACGGATGCCGCCATTCATCACCATTGACAACTACGAGCTTGACGTCGTCCACCAGTTCACGTACCTTGGGTCCCCCCTCACCGATAATCTTTCTCTGGACATCAAGATCGACAAGAGGATCAGGAAGTTTGCTGCAACTCTTGCATGCCTCACAACGCAGCTGACTGAAAACAAAGATGGCTGTGTACAAAGCCTGCGTCATCGGCACACTGCTATACGGCAGTGAGACGTGGACCACATATGCTAGACAGGAGAGAAGACTCCACACCTTCTACCTGAGAAGCATCCGCCATATCCTGGGCATATATTGGCAAAATATAGTCACCAAAACAAGTCCTGTCATGCGCTGGCCTCTCCAGCATGTATACCCTACTCGGACGGCCTCTCCAGCATGTATACCCTACTCGAACAACGCAGACTGCGCTGGCTCGGCCACGTTCGCCACATGGAAGATGGCCGCATCCCAAAAGACAACCTCTACGGAGAACTGACAGCTCTACAATTTGTCTGCAATAGGGACATGAGAGCACTGGGTCCTGGGAACGCCTTGCGGATGACCGTACAAAGTGGAGAAGTGTCCTCCACAACACCTTTAGTTGGAGGAAGAGAAGATGTCGAAAGCAGCAGCGGACAAGTGGGCACACAGAAAGGAGTGCAACAACTCCATCAGACCAGCGACCCTCGTAAATTTGTGATCTTTGCAATGGGGACTGCCACTCCCGCATTGGCCTCTACAGTCAAAAAAGATGCTGCTTCAAATCCAGGTGAGCAGGCAATCGGATCAGAACAACTAGGATGCATTATGATGATGATGTCCACTTGTAATGCGCATCCACTCCATGCTAGCAGCATGCTCAGGGTGCAAATAAATAAATAAATTAAAACAAATAATAAAAACGACACGCGCAACTTCTGGTGCACAGTAGTCCTAGAATAACTCGAGAAAGAGTTGGGTTTTGAGGTGCCTCCTGAAGGTGCCAATGCAGTCAATGTCCCTCGAGGATTGTGGTAGTCCATTCCATAGCCTAGGTCCGCAGTGTGAAAATGCCCGGAAACCAAGTTGCTTCTTTGTGTGGCTTTCAACACTTGGGGTGCGGAGTTCGGACTGGACAGCAGAACGGAGCTGCCTCGGAGGGTTATGGTGTGGGACTATTTTCTGGAGGTACTCTGGTGAGTCTGGGTCATTTATAGACTTGTGGCACAAAGTGAGAATCTTGTGATCAATTCTTTGCTTGACTGGAAGCCAGTGCAACTGCTCAAGGACTGGTGTGATATGCTCCCTTCTTTTGGTTCTTGTGACAATTCTGGCGGCCGTGTTCTGAACCAGTTGAAGACGTCCGAGTTGTTGCTCTGGCAGACCCCAAAGACAGCTGTTACAGTAGTCCAGTCTGGATAGGACAAGGGCAACGGCGATAGCATTTGCAGCTTTGGCTGTCGGGACAGGTCATGGTTTCCCAAGGCAGCGAAGATGGAAGTAGCATCCCCTGCCGACAGCACTGATGTGGTCTTCCATGGTAAGCCTGGTATCGACAAAGACGCCAAGATCTCTGACAGTCTTGGAGAAAGGGATGAGAGACTCGCCAACACGGATGGATGGCATCAAGAGATTCCACACCCAGTTTGTTCTTGGGTCCACACATTATTTCCTCGGTCTTATCATTTAACTTCAGCATGTTGGATGACATCCAGGAATTGATTTCTTGGCAGCACGACTCGATTTTCTGCACGGTCTGAGAAGTGGAGACCCTGTCAGGATGAAATTAATCATAGAGACCAGAGTCATCGGCAAACAACTGTCGTCCTAACCTGTACTTGTCAATCACATGTCCTAACTTGGAGAGAGCAGAACAGGCCCCAAGACGGACCCTTGAGGGACACCGCATACTATCCTCTAAGATAAGATGTAAGATGTTGGTCCCAGTCTGAATGTGGATTCAAGATGCAATAAGCCAAATCAGCAGGTTGCAGCCGATACAGTTTTGAACCACATGGACTGTAGGTGCAAGAGCAGTTCCAGCTGTGTAGTCGTCTATACAAGGTGTACGGCGAGTTTTACATGGCCTGCACCAAGTTTTGCACGTGCAAATAGTGTGAAAAATGCCATAACCCTTTCATTTATAATCCCAGACCAGATGTGAAAGAATCGGATTGAAGTAAATGTGGATTGATACACAGCAAAAGTCACCATTCACAACAGAAGACTAAACATTCATGATAAAAACATCCAAATAATGCTACTTTTAAACTTGCGGGGGATGGATACGTTTCCTTGAAAGTGGGGGGGGGGGGGGGGGCGGCTTTTTTCCTAAGCCAAACGGGTGGGAGGCCCGGAGTTCGGAAACCCCAAACCAACCCCCACCTCGTGATTCACCCTTGATTTGATGTAGAAATTTATATATTTACTCAATTTCTTTGGACATTATATTACAAAATGAGCCAATTCAAAAAGATTTTTTTGTGTCAGAATTGTAATTGCATGTGCCCGAATGAAAATTAGTATTTTTCATGGTGGCCGTCTTTGATTTTCCTTTGTACAGAAATATGCTCAATATTTATAGTGCACATACAACGGATTCGAACTCTGCACCCCAAAATCGTTCACAATCCATTAAAACCCCACCCGGGTCTGCCCTGGGGGACTTGGGTGGGGTTAGGCATTTTTTAGTTCCCAGGGTCACCCTGGTCAGCCCCACAGGGTGGGTTTTTCTCTCTATTCTGGGGCATGTGTTTCTGTCTAACCTTTGTCCATTCACCTGTATTTGCCTTTTTAAAACTCTCCCTACTGTCTGCACTGCCTGTAGCTCTTGATATTGGATGTGTGTTGCTAAATGGTCTTAGCTTTATTTAGGCCCCATGTTGTAGGTTTATTTAACGTATTTGACCGGCTGGCGACATACATTCAATTTTCTGTTTAGTTTTTTTTTTTCACAAGCAGTGCAGGCACGTCCTGAGAAAGCCTTGTTGCTGTCGGGACGTTAAGCAATGTACAATCAATCAATCAACACAATCCATTAAAGCATTTTGTACTTTGACAATGCAAGGTAGGCCCTACCTTCGACCGGACTACTGCCAGTGTTCGCAGACAGCTAAGAGAAAAGCAGCATGGCCTCTTGCATAGCAGTGTCATTTGTAACCCTGTACTAAGTGGATTTCATTGCTATGGAAGAGCAGATTTTCAAACTTGTGTTTGGCAGTGTTAAGTTTCATTGTTTTTTGGGGTTTTTTTGCCAGTCCTGTGCATATTTTGGCTAGTGTGTGATAGCAGAAGTGAGTATATGTTCATGTTCTGGGTCAATGGTGATCGACCCCACCCGGGTCTGCCCTGGGGGACTTGGGTGGGGTTAGGTATTTTTTAGTTCCCAGGGTCACCCTGGTCAGCCCCACAGGGTGGGTTTTTCTCTCTATTCTGGGGCATGTGTTTCTGTCTACCCTTTGTCCATTCACCTGTATTTGCCTTTTTAAAACTCTCCCTACTGTCTGCACTGCCTGTAGCTCTTGATATTGGATGTGTGTTGCTAAATGGTCTTAGCTTTATTTAGGCCCATGTGTTAGGTTTATTTAACGTATTTGACCGGCTGGCGACATACATTCAATGTTCTGTTTCTTTTTTATTTTTTCACAAGCAGTGCAGGCACGTCCTGAGAAAGCCTTGTTGCTGTCAGGACGTTAAGCAATGTACAATCAATCAATCAATGGTGATCGTTTAACTACCATCGTCCATGGTAAACTTTAACATTGTAAACATTTTCTTGGAGAATATTCAAGCCTCCAGTTTCAGACTTGGCCTAAAGATACTTATAGGCTAGACCCTTCGTAACCTACCAGTTTGAGTGACCTCTCAAATGTCAAGGTCACAGGGGATCAGAAAATGCAGCTTTACATTGATAATAATTTGTTATATTCAGTATTCAAAAAAAAAAAAACCAAAAAAAAAAAAAAAACCGACCAAAATAACCCAACCACTCCCAAACTTGGCACAAAGATGCCTGTTGGTAAGACCTTTCTATGCATAATTTGGATGACCCCTCGGAAAAGTTGGGGTCACAAGATGGGGAAATAGGTCAAAAGTAGCCGTATTTTTATATTTCTCCGATACAATTTAAAACCCAAACTTTGTACAGGGATATCTGATCGACTTTCCTATACATACTAATGTTGGGGAGGAGATATTGGTAAACAACTTGATCATCGAAAAGAATTTTGCCGATACGTTGCATAGTTTTCTTTATTTTACATGTGGAGTGATTGCGACGTTTCAGAATCGCAAAACGCCATGGCCATATTTTTACTCTTGCTGCGATTCAGCAGTGAAACATTTATACATGACATTTTCAATTCACTCGTGCCGTCCAAGTTTTTTACCTACAGCCAAATCGAAAACTGTTTTGAAAACGGCATGAGCTCCTTTGGTATTTCTAGGATGACCACCTCTCCAAATTTAGGAAAAAACGTACACTATTGACAGTGGAAAGTTTCCGAATGGGCACCAAATTTTCCAAAGCAAAAGTCGGTTGGGGGGGGGGGGGGGGGGGGACCGCCTAGATTTAAAGAGGTCCCGGCTTTTAAAATCACCAAACTTGAAAAAAAAAAATGAGGATATGCTTCATTCAAAGGGTGCCAGAGACCACCTTTGAGCATATTGAAATCGGACGTGTCACCGAGGAGTTGAATGACAAGACCTAAACATGCCAATTTTAGTGACTTTTCAAAGGTCATGGCCACAGAAATAGGAGTTTTGGACCCCCCCCCCCCCAAATTCTGTTTTAAACTTAAGCCCAAACTTGGTACAGATGCCTGATGGTAAGACCGTTCAATGCACACTACCCCATACCCAACCGACTCCCCTCCCCCTGGCTCACGGACGACATAGCCGATGCCAAGCGCGGATGAGCGGAACGCCGCTGGCGCTCATCCGACCTCACCGTTCAGACAGATCTTCCAAACCACCAGATCCAAAGTCTGAAGAATGATCTCCGACTCCAAAAGTAAACATCTTCAAAACAAAATCCTGGAATCCACTTCATCCAAAACCCTCTACGCTACCATGAACACACTCATAGGCACTTCTAAAGACTCTCCTCTTCCCAACACACACAGCAAAGAAGAACTCCTGTCCGCTTTTCCACCTATTTCTCCGACAAAATCCAAACTCTGCGCAACACACTCGACACTGCCTTTCTCCGCCTTGCCTTCCTTACCCCCCCCCCCCCCCCCCCCCTTTTTCCGGCACTCCCCTCTCGTCCTTCTGCCCCATCTCTCGGGATGAAGTCCCCAAGAACATAAAGTCCATGACTTTCAAAACCTGCGAACTAGACCCCCTCCCAGCTTCTCTCTACCGGGACCACGGCTGTTCAAGGCCTCCCATTTAGTTTTGAGGCGCGCGCGCGTGCGGCGCCGTAAGATAAGGAGCCGCGCAGCGTGTCGTCTCTGTTAATACCGCCGGCTAGCAGCACAGAGCTGAGCGCAATCTGTTACGGCTGTGCAACTATAGTCGCGCTATTTTTGTCCCTGTTTCACTCGAGCACGCTATGTGTGTACACTCATCGCTGACCGTGTACCGCACGGAATACATTTTAATGGCACCGGTCATTTACGGCATGTTGTTTAAGCTGTACTGAACGTATGTTGTATTTAAGACATACACTTAAAAGCTATGAAAATAAGCTTTCTGTAGACACTAGACATGCTTAGGAAAATGAAGATGAGCAATGCATACAACGGACTAGAAGACAGGGAACCGGCGCGCAGTTTACCGTGAAGACAACGCAAATCTGTTGCAAATGACACGTCTTTCAACTGTTCTAACTCATGCAAAGTACTTTTTCGAAAAATTATGGTTCATGCCAGTGATCCTCGTATACAGCCACTACGATAAGCACTACTCAAAATGTCAGATAGATTTACCTTGCGATCTCAGTGGGTCCTGAAATGGGATGATGCGTCATTGGTAATCCAGTGTTAGACAGACGGGAAAGTTCTTGGGTGAACGTAATCTCCACACGTAGTTGATTTCGGAGGCAGTGAAAATGTTCCAAATAATTCACAGTTCATATGCAGGGTTAGCGGCAGTGTCAGTTGCACACTTTGTATAGGTGAAGTTGTGTTTAGCATTCCACTAAATCTTATAAAATCGGAAGAGCAATCCACTTTACTAACAAATCGGATGGGACACGCACAGTGAAAATAATAAACACTCTTAATGGTGATCAAATGGCTACTTTGACTAGGCGTAAATTAGATAAACACAGAACAGTGCAGGCTAAAATGTATCGGTCTCAAGACAGTTTATTTTCACAGAGAACTGAGTCCTGCGTGTACTTGTTACCAGCGGCTCTCTACACATTCCTTTCAGATGTTTGTCTTCTTCATCTGTACATACGTCAATACCATGAAAAGCAGAAAGATCGTCTACATAATCAACGCACAGTTTAAAGTGTTGAAATCCGTCAGTCTTTCCTTTGCCTCTTACTCGCTCTGCACGGCAAATCCTGCACAAACTACTCAATTGTTCCATGTGGTTTGAATAGGAATATTGTGTGTCAGACGCCATTCTAAATGTCGGCGAACTACACTCACGTGCTGGTCTATAAAACGTTCTATAAAAAAAATCACAGGTAAATCTATCCAGTAAAAGAAAAGCACTTACTTGTAGCACTATGTTACACTAACACATATCACTCATTGAAAATTCAAAGAAAAGTATTTTGAAAGCACAGTAAAGCTTTAAAGCCAGCACAAATTTGGCACTCGGCCCGCATTAAATGGTAAGCGTAAAGAAGGCCTACTACCAGGCGCTGCCAGATGCAGATCGGAATGCGCCGAAACTAGGTCACCTCGTCACTTGATAAGCTAGCGCGGCCTCCCTAACTAAATGTGTGGGTTTGTAGAAGAACTGAACAGCCGTGGGACGGCCTTCCAAAACTTTTGCCCTTCATCACCGACATCAACACATCTCTAGAAAATGGCTCCGTCCCCGATATCTTCAAGTCCACCATTGTCCGTCTTCTCCTCAAAAAACACAACCTCGACCCAAACGATGTCAAGAACTACCGCCCAGTCTCCAATCTCTTTCCTGTCCAAGCGTCTTGAGAAGGTTGACCTCAACCAGCTCAACCTCCACCTTGCTGACAACAACCTCCTCAGTCCCTTCCAGTCTGCCTATCGCAAACATCACAGCACTGAAACGGTCCTTCTTCATATCCTAAACGACCTGCTTATCTCCGACTCGGGCAACATATTGGATGTGTGTTGCTAAATGGTCTTAGCTTTATTTAGGCCCCATGCGTAGGTTTATTTAACGTATTGGACCGGCTGGCGACATACATTCAATATTCTGTTTAGTTTTTTTTTTTTCAGAAGCAGTGCAGGCACGTCCTGAGAAAGCCTTGTTGCTGTCGGGACGTTAAGCAATGTACAATCAATCAATCAACTACTCGATCTCTCTGCCGCCTTTGACACCATAGACCACTCTATCCTCCTCCATCACCTTCACCACTCCTTTGGCATCACTGACTGCTCACTCCTGGTTTCTCTCCTACCTCTCCGACAGACAGCAATCGGTCACCATTGATGGCGTCTCCTCCAACCCTTTCAGGCTCTTCTGCGGCGTTCCACAGGGGTCCGTCCTGGGTCCGGTCCTTTTCACACTCTACACTTCTCCCCTGTCCAACATCATCCAGTCTCACCACATACACCACCACCTCTACGCCGACGACTCACAACTACTAGACAAAGACAAACTCGACAACACTCAGACACTACTGACTCGCACGGCTGACTGCTACGAAGATGTGAAAAACTGGATGACGGCAAACAAGCTCAAACTGAACGACGACAAAACGGAAGCCATGCTGGTAGGCACTCGCCAGAAACTTTCCCAGCTCCCCCCTTCTCTCCACCTTCAACTCGACAGCACCCCCATCTCCCTCTCTGACTCGGTCAAGAACCTCGGCATTATTGATTCCTCTCTTTCCATGACCAGCTTTGTCTCCGCCACGGCCCAGGCATGTTATTTCCACCTCCGCCGCATCGGTCAGATCAGAAAATGCCTCGCTACCGAAGCTGCCACCAAACTCGTCTCTATCATCTTATCTCGCATCGACTACTGCAACTCTCTTTTCGGCCTTCCTCACTCTACCATTCTCACTCCTCAGCGTGTCCAGAACAATGCTGCCCGCCTCTTCCTCAGAAAGAAAAAATCCGACCACATCACTCCCCTGCTCAAGCTCCTTCACTGGCTCCCCATCCGCCAACGCATCCAATACAAGATTCTGTCTCTCTGCTACAAATCCCTCAACAACTACGCTCCTACCTATCTCTCCAACTTACTTCACCCCTACACTCCTTCCCGCTCCCTCCGCTCTGCCTCCGACCCTCTCCGCCTCCTCATCCCCTGTACCAAACTCAGCACTTTCGGTCCCCGCTCCTTCTCCGTCTACGGTCCATCCACCTGGAACACACTCCCACTCTCTTTCCGTCAGAAACACTCTCTCCTCTCCTTCCAGTCCGCCCTCAAAACTCGCCTCTTTCAACAGTTCTAGCACTATATCACCACACTCGCCAACCCAAGCTGACCGTCGTAATGTATTTTCACTATTTGTGGTACGTGATTCATTGTCTAAAGCGTGCGTGTGCGAGTTGTGAGTGCACGCTTAGAGTTATAATTATTATAAGATAAGCGCATTATAAATACCGTAATTATTATTAATTTTGATGACCTCTTGGAAAGGTCAAGGGTCGCGAAGTGCAGAAGTTTTGGATAGGCCATATATGCGAGCCATAAATACATAAATAAGGGCTTTGCCATTCTTTTTACTTTAATGTCGAAGTTTGTGGTGTGCCCACTTGGGACGACATGTCCATGCTCTTGAAAGCGCTCGACCGCGTCTTGTCATAAAGAGTTCTGTATATAAATAGAGGCTAAAAAATGGCTGAGAAAATGGACTTCGCTGGTACAAAAGCCAATCCTTTAGACGGAACACATTTCAGTGACCTGTCTGAAAGATCAAGGTCACAAAAGGCAGATTATGTGGATTATTCATGTACGTGGTCCTTGAGGGTGTTGCCATTGCTATAAAAATCCAATTTGGGGGGGGGGGGGGAGGATTTTTTTAATTGTTTAATTTTATATTGATATTGCTGCATTGACACTTCAGTGCATTGCACATTTGCATACTTTGTTGTCGGTCAGTTTGATTGTTCAGTGTTGTTGCTGTTTGCAATTTCTATCAGAAAAGTTAGGCCGAACTCGTCGGCAGCTGGAACATAACCAAAGATCAAATGCAAAATCCTCCTAATTAGCTTGTGTCCGAAGTATGAGAAGTGACGAAACAACTAGCAGAAATTCAAGATGCTGCTGCAAGTGGTCATTTCATCCTCTGATTCTTAGAAAGTCTTGTCTTTGTTTTACTAAGCGTTTTCATTTCCGATCCCGCAATAGCCTGTTGGCCCACGCCCCAATATCGGCAAATTCTCATGGAATTTTGGCATGTCCCAATATATGTTGAGTTCAGTGATCAAGCCAGCATCAAAATGGTGCACTGTAATTCTTTGCTTGTTATGCCATTTTTTTTTTACTTGTTCTTTTGCAGATGCTAATATTCCTCCTGGAACAGTTTTGTTTACTAATGGAGTGCCTTACACTTACCAGAATGGAATGGCAATATTTCAGTCTCCTGAAGGAAGTTACCCCGTTCCCCAGCATCAGGTAAGAATTCAGGAAACTAAATAATTCAGCATATACTCTTCACATGGTCAAACCTGTTTCAGTGTTCGTCTTGTCCACTCAAGGGACTGAGAAAAAGTGACTGTTGAATGAAGAATTGAGGGAACAAACTGATCTTTTCTAATGGCTTGAAATCGGGTTCAAGTACCATTTTGAATAAATCTGAATGCACATTTCAGCATCAATTGTGTTTGTTTTGCCTTGTCGACACACCTAATAAACTTTAACAGTAGTTTGGACATGCAGCAAAAGCACACGTGTAATCGTACTTGTTTTACTTTGCCATTGGCATGTTATGTTTTTAGCTGTTTGACGGCGCATTTATAGAACAGAGTGGAGTCATTGTCAGGTTACTTGATATAAAGACGTGTGCTATTGTCATGTGTCTAAATGAACCATAGCTTAAGCTAGACCTGTATGTAGCGTTTCGTAACCGAAATTGGTATGTTTAGAAAGGTCTTGCCGCAAATAGCTATATTTTGACAAAGTTGGCTTTTGGGCACAAGTGCGGTGGCTGAGTGTGTAATGGTTGTTAGGCCATCTGCTCTGGTAAAGCTTAATGTTGGCATTTTCTTAGATGCTATTTAGCCCACTGGGCACCGGCCTCCACGTGGCGTGGGTGGGTAGTCCCCTCGGTCACTGACTGAGTGGGCTAGCTGAGGGGTGCCATCTTTGTCCAGGATTAGGACTTGATGTCAGCAGATATGTTGTTCAGTCTTTTTCACTGGTCCAGTTTTTAAGGAGCTGTGCTAACCCAGGTCGTACCATGTTGGATTGGTCCTTGAAAATACTCGTGACCTTTTGGTCCTTTGGATCCCAAGTGTTTGTCGTGCTTGGAGACCCGTGGCGGGAGGGGGGGGGGGGGGGGGGGGGGGATCCTGGTGGCTGAGGTTCCCTTTGGGTTGCGGCTCACTGGTGCCAACACTCCACTTCGGAATTGACTTCTACCTAAACGGGAGGCTAGTCGTACCGGCCTAGTCGATTGGCTCTTGCCACGTTGAGCCCTATCTCGCTGTTGACGTGTGGGTTGCTATACGGGGTACCATGCTATAGCCTTTGCTGCTGATTAGGTGCTTTATGCCAGTATTCCCCTGCATTCATCAGTGTGATGAAAGGTGGCGGCTCAATCGGGCTTACACCTCTTGAGTATATCTTTCGGGCAGTCTCCATTGTGCATCGGCTTGAGACCCGCCGACATTTGCACTTTCCCTTGTTGGGCTCAGTGGCGGGCGGGGACCCCCGGGGGATGAATATCCCTTCTATTATAATATGGATAAAACAAAACTTGCACAGAAGCGGCACATAGCCACCAACATTGAACATGACGGTGACTGTGAGGAAGCGATGCCTCCGGCCGTATGGCCTCGCTTCCTCATTGTCCATAGCCCGGTGAAGGAGAAACCTGTTACCAAGCTGCATCCTTTTCTAGTGGGGGAGACCCTCGGGAGCCGTATTGGCAGTCCTGATGCCCAGCGCCTCGGGTCTTGTGACTTGCTGGTGGAGTGCCATACCCGGGCTCACTCCAGCGGGCTACTGAGGCTCTCTTCCATCGGAGACACTCCAGTGGAGGTCACACCCCACAAAACTATGAATTCGTCAAGAGGCATAATCAAAGATCAAGCTTTGGCAGAACTGTCAGAAGATGAACTTGTACCGAACCTTAAGTCTCAAGGGGCGACTTGTGTCGGGCGCTTCACTTCCAAGCGAGGTGGTGGGGAGATCCGTCTCCCTACCATCATCCTAACGTTCGGCAAGCGCGTGTGGAGAAGGGGCTGTCCTTTCTGGATGCCAAAAAACTGGTTGAAGGCCCTGGTGCAGCTGCGGCTGCCCCAACCTCTAATACCTCTGTGTATACTTTCAGTGCTGCGGTGGCAGGCAAGCGCACCACCAAAGACTTTTCAAGTCAAACCCCAACTTCTTGGTTGGGGGCGGAGCCTCGACTCATCTCGTCCCTGGAGAGTAACCCTCCTCCAGTGGTGAGAAGGAGCCAGGGAATGCAGAAGGCGGACACTGCCGGTCCGGTAGTGCTGCCTTCTGTTGCCCCTAAGCCTCAGCCCCCACCCAGACCTGCTAGTTTGTCAATGCCAAAGGCTTCTGGCTCTGGTCAGCCTTCTAAGGCCGCTAACTCTAGCGGCAGGAACACTGTCCAGGACCAGAAGTGTAAGAAATCTATGGGACCGCTGTGCGCACGGGCCCAGAAGGGGAACACTGATGTTCCCCTTCAAAACAAATATGCTGCATTGGAGGAGGGGGGTGGAAGTTTTCGTTGGTGATGCTGCGGCAGCTCCACCCCCTTCATCTCCGAAGAACCAGAGGAGGCCCGGGAGCCGGCCCCCCTCTGTTTCTTAAACTCCTTCCAAGGTAAAGGAAAAGGGGGGAAAAACTCCTTACCCCCAGATAAGACTTAATCTTGTACTCTTTGCTTCAGTGGAATTGTCATGGTTTTCAAGCTAACTTTGAGGAATTACATCAGTCAAGTTCTATAACCCCTCAGTAATATCTCTTCAGGAGACTTACCTGAAGATTTCTGACCCTGTGTGGTTTTAATGTTATACATAAAGGCTATGATTCGGAGAGGCGCTCGGGTGGAGTGGCTCTTCTCTCTAGTAGCCAAATTTTATGTAGCCCCGTTAGCACCAACACCTGTCTTCAGGCTGTCGCAGCTCGGGTTACCTTGAAGAAGACCATAACCATATGCAGTATTTACCTTCCACCATCACTGCGGGTCTGTAGTAATGATATTTTTAACTTAGTAGATCAACTTCCCCCTCCCTTTCTTCTCATGGGGGGATTTTAATGGTCACGCTCACCTTTGGGGTAGTGACCACTATGATGGCAGAGGTCAGATGTTAAAAGATGTTTTTTCTCAACTTAACCTATGTGTCTTCAACGATGGCTCACCTACATACTCTAACTCGGGTTCAGGATCTAGTTCTGTTCTAGACGTCGCTGTGTGTGATCCTTCTCTCATGCTGGACTTTGACTGGAAGGTTCACGACGACCTGTGTGGTAGTGACCACTTCACAGTAGTCCTGTCATCGGTCGGCTGTGAGGAGGATTCTCAAGAAAGCTAACTGGCCTCTGTTCGCCTCCCTCTGTCAGTCTCATCTTACAGAGGAGGTGGTCATGTCAGCTGAAGAACCTGTTTCTTGTTTTACTTCTATTTTGTTGGACATAGCAGGTGAAACCATCCCTAGAACTTCCACATCACTCCCTCGGAAGCCGAGAGTACCATGGTTCAATGAAGAGTGCCGTAAGGCCCAAACAATGCGCAAATCTGCTCAGCGACGTGCTTTTCGTAATCAGTCGCAAGCAAATATTTTGACATTTAAAAGATGGCGGGCAAAAGCCCGTTAAATTTTTAAACGTGCTTCCTGGAGACGCTTCGTCTCATCTTTATCTTCTAGGACTCCATCCCAAAAAGTCTGGAAGGCTGTTCAAAGAATTAGGGCGAGAATCTTGTACTTGTGATTTTATGTCAGATTACTCGGAAGACTATAATGCCCCTTTTACGTTTTCAGAATTGCAGCAAGCCATGCAGAAATGTACTGACTCCGCTGCTGAATTAGATACCATCCACTATCAGCTAACACATCTGCCTGAGGATTCACTCCTTGTACTTCTCAAGGCCTTTATCCATATCTGGATAACCGGTCATTTTCCACCGTCTTGGTGCCAGGCTGTAGTTGTGCCAATCCCCAAGCCGGGTAAGGATCCTTCCAACCCGGGCAACTACCGGCCAATAGCTTTGACATGTTTATGTAAAACTATGGAACGCTTGGTCAACTCCCGACTGGTGTGGCATCTTGAGTCGCAGGGTCTCATCACAGACCTCCAGTGCAGTTTCTGGTGCTTTCGTAGTACAACTGACCATCTAGTCCGCTTCGAGTCTTTTATCCAAGATGCTTTTATCAACAAGCAGCATGTCTATGCAATTTTCTTTGATCTTGAAAAGGCATATGACACTACCTGGAAGTATGGTATAATGTCTGATTTGTCGGACATGGGTTTTAAAGGGCACCTGCCCATTTTTATTCACAATTTTTTTGGTCTAACTGGTCGTTCCATGTCCGTGTGGGCTCCACCCTCTGCGACTCCTTTGAACAGGAGATGGGTGTCCCACAGGGCAGCATTCTATTTCCTGTTTTATTTAGCGTTAAAATAAATAATATTGTAAAGGCCATCAAGGATAATTCTGAATGCTCTTTGTTTGTGGACGACTTTGCTTTGTGTGCACGAGGTCGAGGACTTGCGTCTCTTGAGAGGCGCTTGCAGCTCTGCGTTTATCGCATCCAAGGGTGGGCGTCTCTCAATGGATTCAGGTTCTCGCCCTCCAAGACAGTGTGTTTGCATTTACTAACCAGAAATTTTTTTTCCGAACCTAGCCTGAGCATTGCTGGAGTGACAATTAAGGTGGCCGAAAAGGCAAAGTTTTTGGGGGTCATCTTTGACAAAACCTATAAACCTCTTGTCGGATGGCCCTCGACCTTCTTTGTGTCGTTGGTCGTACTGACTTGGGTGCAGATCGCATCGTCTTACTTTGACTGTGCCGGGCCCTTGTTCGGTCCAAACTGGATTACGGCTCTCCCCCACCTGGGTCTGCCCTGGGGGACCTGGGTGGGGTTAGGTACTTTTTAGTTCCCAGGGTCACCCTGGTCAGCCCCACAGGGTGAGTTTTTCTCTCTATTCTGGGGCATGTGTTTCTGTCTACCCTTTGTCCATTCACCTGTATTTGCCTTTTTAAAACTCTCCCTACTGTCTGCACTGCCTGTAGCTCTTGATATTGGATGTGTGTTGCTAAATGGTCTTAGCTTTATTTAGGCCCCATGTGTTAGGTTTATTTAACGTATTTGACCAGATGGCGACATACATTCAATGTTCTGTTTATTTTTTTTCACAAGCAGTGCAGGCACGTCCTGAGAAAGCCTTGTTGCTGTCGGGACGTTAAGCAATGTACAATCAATCAATGGATTACGGCTCTGTGGTAGATGTCTGTTCTACAGGTCTGAACACAATCCACCATCAAGGTCTGCACATATGTATAGGGGCCTTCAGGAATTCTCCAGTTACTAGTCTGTATGACGAGGCAGGGGAGCCTTCTCTCAGGCTCCGCCGCATCCGCCTCATGCTCAGCTACGTTCGGAAGCTGAAGGCCCATCTAGACAATCCTGCCTATGATTGTGTTTTTAACCCGTCGTTTGCAGAGATTTTCGATGCCCATCCGGGAGCTGTCCGTCCACTTTCCTTCCGTGCCCGACCTCGTCTGCAGGCGGCTGGAGTGGACCTAGACAAAGTTTCGGAATCTCTGCAACACATCACTCCACCCTGGCTACTACCAGTTCCTGACGTCTTGCTGGACTTGACCGCCCACAAGAAGGATTGTACTCCACCAGCCATATACCAACAGAGCCTCAATGAACTCCTTTCAATTTTTCCTGGCTATTGTCGTCTTTATACGGATGGGTCCAAGTCTGAGGATGGAAGAGTGGCTGCGGCTGCAGTGTCTTCTCGCCATCCTAGACGCCCATTTAAGCTCTGCCTTCCTGACCATTCCTCAGTATTTAGTGCAAAACTGCAGGCAATTCTACTGGAACTCAAGCATGCCTATCGGTCTCGGGGAAAGGAACTTCCTGATTCTGTCTCTTTCTGCCCTGCAGGCCCTTCAGGGCACGGGAACAGATCCACTCACTGCTGGTGCAGATTAGAGAGCTCTATGCAGATTTGATGAAGGAATATTATTACATCATTTTTATTTGGGTCTTGTGGGCATCGAAGGCAACAGAATCGCAGATTGTGCTGCGAACAGTGCCTGCAGAGACCCTGTCCCTGACGCACAGACTGTTTATAGTGATTTTAAACCTGTGATTAGTGCGTACATAGCCCGCGAGTGACAGTCCGAGTGGGACAAAGAGGAAGGGAACAAGCTGCATGAAGCTCTTCCTACGGTGTCCGACAGTCTACCTTTCTGCTACGGCAGCCGCCGTGAGGAGACTGTCCTTACTCGGCTCCACATCGGGCACACGTATGTTACGCACTCTTACTTACTTAAACAGGATGAGCGTCCTTGGTGTTTTGCCTGTGATGAGCAGTTTTCTGTTCGACACTTTTTGCTGTATTGTGCTGATCTAATTGCCACGAGATATAAAACACTTCACAGCAGACTCCTTGAAGGTTTTGTTCTGGGATGTTCCCCCGGACAAAATCTTCAATTTCTTGAGAGAATGCAATATTTTTAACATCTGCGCATTCATAGACTATGTGAATATTTTTATTTGCCCTTTTTGAGAGTCTGTAGGCGTTTAATCTTTTAAAGACGAGCGACATTTTAGCCTGACATTTTAAAGCTATATTTACATCTTGTCTCAAGACCTTGCTTTTAGTCTGGCTGACCAGATTTTTACCCATCCCGCCGCGAGATGGCCTTAGTCGCCTGCTCGGCGTTAAACCCAAAAAACTAACTAGACGCTATTTAAGCTAGTGTTCAAATTTGCCCCAAGGGTACTTTGTGGCAAGACCAGTCTAAACATACTAATTTCAGTGATTTTGCCACAGAAATCTTTAAAATAGCCATATTTGGACATAACCTCTCTTGTCTCAAATGCTGTTTTCTACTTCATACCAAAACTTTTCTACAAGACTAATTCTCGGAAAGGTAAAGGGCCACAGGAGATCTAGAAATGTTATTTAAAATGTCGACATTTTCGAAAAATTAGCTTTTTTTCTGGAATACTGTTTTCAACTAAAAACCTAAAAATTGGTACAGAGATATCTGTATTGCATGCTAATTTGTTTTTTTTTGCATGTACTAAGACCTCTATGGATGAACATTCCCAAAGGTCATGAGGGCTGCCCGTGGTAAACTTACACGTTGGCATTTTCTCATAGACTATTTTGGCTTGAGTGCGAAGCAAAAGTATGTTCTGGGCCAGTGGTCGTCCGTGGTAAACTTTAACATTGGCATTTTATCGGAGACCATTCAAGCTGCAGTCTTGGTATGTTTAGAAAGGCCTTGCCACAAAGTATCCTTTGGGCAAATTTCAGTGACCTCACAAAGGTCAAGGTCACAGGATATTGATATCAAAAATAGCTGTACTGTGACATTTTTTTTTTCTTTCTCATATGCTTTTCACAACTGCAAACCTAGACTTGATGCAAAGATACCTGATGGCAAGGGGAATAGATCCAAAATAGCCATATTTTGACAAAAGAAGTTTTTTTTTTTTCCTCAAATATTATTCCCAACTTAAAACTAGCTACAGAGATACCTGATGGTAAGACCTATCTATGTATAGGAATTTGGATGACCCCTCGGAAAAGGTTAAGGGTACGTCACAAGTGATTGGCAAATGTATGTAAAATGACAATTTTCACAAACTTTTCAATCAAATTTGGCACAAAGGTAGCTGATGATGACCCTTTTGTGTACATACTAATATAGTCGCCACCTCGCAAAGGTCAAGGGTCACGCAGGGTCCACAAATTTGTGAAAAAATGTCGGACCCCCCCCCCCCCCCCCCCCCCCCCCCCCCCAAAAAAAAAAAAAAAAAAATCTAACCACAACTTTCATCCCAAACTGGCCCACTTATGCCCGATAGTAGAACCTTTTTTATGCATGCTAATTTAGATGACCCCTCGGAAGGCCAAGGGTCACATGAGACCAAATTTGTGAAAGTTATTTTTTGGGTTGTAGAATTTTGGTGTTCTATTAGGATTTTTTCTAAACTTTTTAACCAAAATTTAGCAGGAAGGTAGTTGGGACCTTTTTATGCATACTAATTTCTTCACTACTCAGAAAGCTCAAGGGTCATTGGAGGTTGACAAAAGGGGAAAGTGTCAATCTTAAGACATGGATTTCGCTACAAAAGCCAACCCTTTCATCCTATTGGAACACTTGAACACTAGCTTGTTTCAGTGTCCCGTCGGAAAGTCAAGGTCACAAAGGTTAGATTAATCATGTTGGATCAGTTGATAAGGGCTTTGCCATTGTACCAGTTTTTGTCGAAGCAAAAATGTTATGGGCCAGTGGTCGTCTGTCCGCCATCGTCCCTGTTAAACTTTAACGTTGGCATTTGTTTCTTCAAAAACATTACCGATGACATGACTGAATGGAAGTGTCTACTACTTACTCATTCTAGCCTAAGAGCCAGTTGTGTTAAGACACAACCCGGGAGGCACTCGGGGAACCCCGAGGGGACCAAGAGTTGTCTCCCTATACCCACCACCCGGAAGCCGGGTACCCATAATCCCTCAGTCTAGTCTACTTAGGCGCACGATTCGGTCGTCTTGCGCTCGGCTCTAGCCTACGGACTTTGGTTTTCGACCGTTCTCGGGTTCGGACTTGCTGTTGGAATGAAGAGCGGGAGATAGGATCGTTTCGTCGGCCCTGCCTGTGCTGCTGCGTGGTTTTCTCGTCCCCACTGCTTGGCGCCTGCGCTTCGGCCTCTGGTGAGCTGTCCGGTGATCTTCGCCGGTCGTGCCAGGCGGGTTTTTGGACGTCTCCCCCCGTTCCCCTTCGGCGGAGAGGTAAGGTAGCGGGATTGACCCTCGGCTGGTTCCCGGGCTGGGCACTGGTTGTGCAGGTACGAAGTTTTTCGTCTTCTTCTCACTGTAATTGCGCCCCCACTCACCTTCGGTGAATCGTAGAGAAGTTTCCTACGCTTTTGTACCTTGGGTGTGGAGAATTCTTTTACTCCATGGCCTGATTAGCTGAGTGGCACAGCTTGAGTCACGCCTTGTCATCGCGTGGTTTGTTCGGGACCAGCGCCTGTTCTGTTTTCGCTCACGGGTGATGGATTTAAGCGCACACTCGCATACGCAGGCATACGCGGTAGACAAGTACTCACGTACCTTAGAGAGTGGATATACGTTCCGGCGGGCAGCTGGGGGGTTTACGCTCCTTGGCTGGGCGGGGCCCTCGTGGCATGTCCACATAAAGTGGTGATTTTCTGCCCCAGATGTTTTTCTTGTCTTGATTGTCATTGCGTATTGAGTTGTACAGCATGCGGCCGGTGTTGGTTTTTTTTTTTTTTTTCCACACACGGTCACCCTTAGTAATAATGTTTGGGGGCCTGACTCCTTTTGTCACCCCCCCACCCGGGTCTGCCCTGGGGGACTTGGGTGGGGTTAGGTATTTTTTAGTTCCCAGGGTCACCCTGGTCAGCCCCACAGGGTGGGTTTTTTTTTTTTTTTTTTTTTTTTTTTTTTTTTTTCCTCTCTATTCTGGGGCATGTGTTTCTGTCTACCCTTGGTCCATTCACCTGTATTTGCCTTTTTAAAACTCTCCCTACTGTCTGCACTGCCTGTAGCTCTTGATATTGGATGTGTGTTGCTAAATGGTCTTAGCTTTATTTAGGCCCATGTGTTAGGTTTATTTAACGTATTTGACCGGCTGGCGACATACATTCAATGTTCTGTTTATTTTTTATTTTTTCACAAGCAGTGCAGGCACGTCCTGAGAAAGCCTTGTTGCTGTCGGGACGTTAAGCAATGTACAATCAATCAATCCTTTTGTCACAGGGGTTGGTACATATGTTGTTGCTCACCTTAGCACTTGACGGCGGTGAATCTACCTCGTTACTGCACTGCTAGATTGCAGACGTGCAGTTTGGTACCTCGCTTCCGTCATGACGTATTCGTCTTTTGTGTACATATGTTGTTCCCTCGCCTTAGCGCTTGGCGGCAGTGGGCCTGCTTGCTTACTGCACGGCTAGTTGTCGGCATGCAGTTTGCAGACCTGTTTACCCAAGAATACACTTTTTGGAGAAACTGACAACTCACTGGCTTGGGAATAATTACACATGTGAGGTCCAAAGTACACAATTAGTCAGTTGAAAGTACACTGACTACACCCAGGGGGTAAACAGGTCTGAGTTCGGTACCTCGCTTCTGTCATGACATGTTTGACTTTTGCTACATGTGTTGGTTGCTCACCTTAGTGCTTGAGGGCAGTGAGTCTACCTTCTTGCTGCACTGCTGGCGTGCAGGCTTGACAGTCTGTTACCCCGCTTGGTGCTTGTGTGTTTTGTTATTACGAAGGCTACCTTTCGTGGCTTAGTCCCACAGGACTCGCCCGCAGGCCTTCGGGTGTTATCTGTTGCAGGGATGCGCTACCCATTCACACAGATGACAGTGGCTAGTTCAGCCCCCAGGGGTCTTTCGCCACTGCACCGGATGCCCCGCCGACCATGCTTGCTTTGCAAGCGATCGGCACCGGTTTAGGCACCTTCCAGACACTGCGGGTTTCCGCACGACAACGGACTGCCCTGGGAGAGAAGCCACACCGGATGTCGCGACTAGTGCGCGAGCATGGATCGTGGAGGCCGCTGCCAGGGGGAGCGCACGGGAACAGCCTCTGGCAAGGCCCGCTCGGAAAGACAATTACGCACACGTCCGACATCTTAGGACGTTGCAGTACACTACCACCTTGAGAGGACAAGCAGCTTCTCGGCTGTAAGCCCCAGCCCGGCTGCTACTGGTAGGTGTGTTCTTCATGTCCAGGCAGCGCCCATTGGGACTAGGCCTGTCTTCTGACACGGGAGGTGCCTCCTACCACATTGAGATGATTGCGTCACCTGGCCTCAGCAGCGCGGATGGCAGCATTGAAGCGTCTGCAGGCGGGAGCGACCTATGCTGTTGGTGCTTGAAGGATCCCGTTCCGCCCCGATGAAGAGGGGCATGCCGATGTCCTTCACGCAAGGCAGATGTTCCGGTGGCCGTCGGACAACCACTGGGTTGGGTCTCCTATGCGCAGGATGTGGATACGCCTTCCAACGTATCCTTGGCACCGGTCGCTTGAGACCAGGACGTCCCTGTGGGAATCCCCACACCGGATTCAGTGGACTAGTGCACGAAGTGGGCCTGGATCGATGAGGCCGCTTCCAGGAGGGAGCGCGCCCGGACTAAGACTTCCAAGAAGCCATGTCCACTTTCTGCCCCACTTGTCTCCAAGAAGCCCGCAGGATCCCGCTGGGGGTCCCCCTTACCGGCAAGAAAGCCCGCCTCCCTCGGAGCCCGGCTCAGAGATATTCACGTGCACGTCCAGGGACTCTAGTAAGAATGCTCGTCTCCAAGGAAGCGGAGACTACTATCAACACAGTTCCGGGCCACCTCTCGTCCCACTCGCTCTGCGCGGCGCCAGAGTGGGGACCACTATCGGACTGCTGAGGACATGCAAGCTATGCGGAGGCTTCCAGTGGCCGTCGGGTAACCATACAGTCTGTCTCCTGTGCGCTGGGTGTGCTTCCAACCACTCTTGTAACGTCTGTGCTTCCTGGCCGGAGCTGCGATGGTCTAATCTCTGGAACTTTAGAGGAGGGAGACTCCTACCCTCTCGGGTACTTGAAGATTGCCGAGACGCCTTCCGCTGTGCCCCCGGCACCGGACGTGCGAGACCAGCTGGATCCGACACAGAAAACGCCACTGAGTAATCGAGGGATTAGTGCAGTGTGGGAGTTCGACCGTCAAGACCGCCTCCGTTAGAGAGCGCGCCCGGATACAGCTGGTGGAAAGAACCCGCCTCTCCCAAGAGCCTGGTTTGGTGGGACGCTCGTGGCGTCCCTCCTCCACCGTCGTTCCCCACTCGTCTCTGAAGAAGCCGCCGGGATCCCGCTGGGGGTCCCCTGGCCGGCAAGAAACCCGCCTCTCCCAAGAGCCTGGTTCACAGAGACATTCACGCACTCGTCCGGAACCTCCGGGTTGTGAAGAGCGTAGACACAGGGATTCTACTCGACGTTATCGCTCTCCCTCGCAAGATCATAAGAGGACCTTCCCGCTCGGGTGCTTGGAGTTGGCCAAGACGCCTTCCGCTGTGCCCCCGGCACCGGACGCGCGAAACCAACTTGATCCGACACAGAAGACGCCACTTGAGTATTCAACGGATTAGTGCACAGAAACCCGCCTCTCCCAAGAGCCTGGTTCGTTCCCCACTCATCTCTGGCCGCAGGGATCCCCTTGCCGGCAAGCAACCCGCCTCTCCCAAGAGCCTGGTTCACAGAGACTTACACGCACTCGTCCGGATCCTCCTGTTCGCGAGGATCGTAGGCGCTGGGATTCTACTCACCGTTATCGCTCTGCTTCGCAAGATCGTAGGAGGACCTTCTCCACTCATCGTTCGACGGATCAGGACTCCCTCGACTGGTTTCGCCTTCTTCGCGTTCCTCATCTCATTCGGACTCCCGTTCGTCCCGTTCCTCTTCCCATCGACCGGCCACTTCCCCTTCCCTCGTCCTCTCCGTTCCGTTCCTCCTCGTCGCAGCCGTTCTCCTCGTCGGAACCCGCCTTTGGCAAACGGGAGAACCTCGCCGCATCGCTCCGTCTTCGCTCTCCCCTTCGGAGGGAGTCTTCGACCTGCGGTTCGCCGTCAGCGGGATTCCCTCCCTCGGAGCCCTCCTCGGTCGCCGGTTCCAGACAGCGGGACTTTGACACCCTGAGTTTGACGGCTGACGACCCCTCGGACTGGTTGCTCGGACGTCTCAGCCGTTTCGCCTCTTCCTCTTCTTCGGCTTCCAGTGCTGCGGTTCCATCAGACCTGTTCTTCTGCGCGGATGGACACTCGGCCGGCGCTGGACGGGACATCCAAGCTCATCGCCGCCGCCCTGCTGCGGAAGTTGCCCGGCATCGCCCCTTGACTCTCCGGGGGTTCTCATCCATCGTGGACACTGGGGAACCAAGGCGCAGCCCCTTCTCCCTGACGTCTAACCATCTCGACAACTCTCGTTGGGCACCCGGGGGGTGCCGTACTTTGGACGCTTGGCTGTGCTCGGGGTGGAGGCCTAGCCACTACACGGAGTCGAATCTACTCACCTTAGTCGTCTCTAAGCCCGGCTGCTCAAGCTACGCTTCCTACTTCCGTGATTCTTCTCGAGGTCCAACCCTCCGACCTTCGGACTTCGCGGACAAGAGCGTGCTTAGCTTGGATCTGACGCGGACTACTAGGCCTGCTTCTTCTGCTCGTGGGGGGAAGGATAGGTCACAGGAGCTTCTCCTCTTCGGCTACGCGACAGCGGAGGTGTTCTTCCAGGATCAGGGCAGCTGGCGATCCTCCGACCAGTGCATACCCCCTACCCTGGTGCTTGGGGAAAGAACCTCTTCTCCCTCCGTGCGTGACGCTACCTGGACCGACGGTAGATCTGGGCCAGTCTTCCCCGGTGGGACCAGTGGCTACACACGGAATACACCAGGACACCTTCGGAGGATCGGCGCATGAGACCAGGATGATCCTACGTTTTCAGTGGACTGGGGCACAGGATGGGGCCTTGACCGAGGCCGCTACCCGGACGGAGCGAGCCCGGACACAGCTTTTGAGAAGCAGAGAACTCGCCTCACAGAGCCCAGTTCAGAGAGTCGCGCTTGGCGACGTCCCACGTACAATCTCGGTACCCACTCATCTCCAAGTAAGCCGCCGGGATCCTGCTGGGGGGTCCACTTGCCGACAGGAACCCGCCTCTCCTCAGAGCCCGGGTCGGAGAGACTTGCACGCGCTCGTCCGGAGCCTCCTGTCGACTCCCCTCGGGAGGAGTCATCGAATGCTACGTCTTGCCCTTGCAGCCATACGGCGCCTGAGGGATGTTGCCGTGGTGGATTGGTTAACGAGCTTCAGGAGCTACGCCTCACCCTGTCTGCCTACAGTTCGAGGGAACAATTACGTACAGCTCCTCTCGGACCATACCTTACCTGGACCGCCGCGCCTTGGTCCACAGGTTCACCTTGCGCCCGCTTACGGGGCGCTATTCCACCAGGAGACCACGTAGCAAATCCCCGTACAAGCCTCACGGGTGCCTACGACATAGCCGTTCGCTTCGGACGCGCTCGCCTCTTTGCCGGTTCCGGCAGCACTGACGCTACATGCCGGACGTTCTTCCTGGTTAAGCTCAGTCATACGTTCTGAATTACAGGACCCCTCCCTCAGGGAGGTTAGAGGCCACAGGCACGTTATCAAGGCACTTGCAGGGCCACGAACGTCACATTCGTCAGGGACTGTACTGTCTTGCACTTCGTGGCTACTGGAGGCTGGCGGGCAGGATGACTTCGCCCGCCTCGATTGCAGAGCTCTGCCAGGCCAGAGAGACTCCTCGCTCTGGTGGAGACCTTTTTGCGGGGGCACAACTCCCTCCTGGCGCCTCAGCGCCGTAGGTATTCACCTACCTAGGGTCGTCGGGAGTTTGCGTTAGGGAGGACGGCCCTTGGGCCCTAAGGTGTGCTGGAGCGCGGCACCCACCTCCTGTTCGCAATTCTTCCATTCAGTCATGTCATCGGTAATGTTTTTGAAGAAACAAATTCATTTTTCTTTAAAAGGTATTTTTTCGAAAAATACTTACCGATGACATGACTCGAACGACCCTCCCACCTGCCCCGCTTGCCGCTCGTGCGCCAAGTATCCTGACTGAGGGATTATGGGTACCCGGCTTCCGGGTGGTGGGTATAGGGAGACAACTCTTGGTCCCCTCGGGGTTCCCCGAGTGCCTCCCGGGTTGTGTCTTAACACAACTGGCTCTTAGGCTAGAATGAGTAAGTAGTAGACACTTCCATTCAGTCATGTCATCGGTAAGTATTTTTCGAAAAAATACCTTTTTAAAGAAAAATGAATTTTTCAGACTATTTAAGCTACAGGCTTCAAACTTGGCCCAAGGAAACTTTGTCGCAGATCCTTTCTAAACATACAAATTACAGTAACCTCTCACAAAGGTCGGTCACAGGATCAGGAAATGTATCAAAAATAGCTATTTTTGGACATAAATACTATTCACAACTTCAAACTCTTTGTGCAAAGATACCTGATGGTAACACCTTTATATATGCACACTAATTTGGTTGATGCTTTGGAAAGGTCAAGGGTCATACGAGCTCAGGAAATATATTTTTTTACAAAAGATTTTTTTTTTCTCAATTACAGTTCACAACTGAGAACCCAAACTTGCTACAGAGATACCTGATGGTAAGACCTATCTATGCATATTAATTTGGATGACCCCTATGAAAGGTCAAGGGTCACAAGAGCTCGGGGGAGGGGGGGGGGGGGAAATAGGTTTTAAAAAAAAAAATAGCCATATTTTGACAAATGTTTTTTCTCAATTGCTATTCGCAACTTCAAACCCAAAACTTGCTACAGATACCTATCTATGCATACTAATTTGGATGACTCCATGGAAAAGGTCAAGGGTCATGAGGTCGACGTGTGTATAAAATGCCAATAATTATAGTTGTTATATTTTTGCAAACTTTTCAATCAAATTTGGCAGAAAGGTTGCTGATAAGACCTTCCTATGTATCCTAATTTAGTCGACTCATCTCAAGGGTCATGTGGGTTTCACAGATGTGTGAAAATTGATTCAATTTTGAGAAAACGTGGATTTTGTTGGTGCATAATCCATCCCTTATTGTCGGACACGTGGATAGGTCATACTCGTGAGCCATAAGAGCTTTGCCTTTCTTGTATTCTCTGTTCTCAGCCAGCGTACACTGCTACTGTGATGATGCCACAGGCTCAGACCGTATACATGGCTCCTCAATACTCTCCATACCAACAGGTATGTACTATTATTGTATTGTATATATGCGCTGGTGCTGTCCATCACTGCCATTTTCACAACAAAAAAAAAGGGGGAGGGGAAGGGGGGGGGGCTCAATTTTTTTTGCTCGCATGCGATCGCAAAAGTGAGCCTGTTTAGTGGGTGTCTGTGGTTAAAAAAGAAATTTAAAAAGTTGACCTATCTTGGGAGAGAAGTCTTCAAGCTTAAGCTCGAGGATACTTTATGGCAGGACAAAAAATACCAACTTGAATGGCCTTGCACAAAGGTCTTGTGTCACGGGATTGGGAAATGGGCGACGAAAAACTAACTTTTTTTCCCCCATGGGAGAAAACTCTGTTGGATCCAAATTATTAATGGCTACATATTAACGGAAGCAATCTGACACTGACGGTAGCAAAGAATTGCTCATCCTCAGGGAATATGCATGTGTTGCATCGGTGCATTTGGAACGGAATGAACATAACCCGTAAAGTCCCTTTCATATGAGAGCTGTCCTCGCTGTCAAGGTTCTGATACCTGTCGACGTGGACCCTGACTGATGTAAAAATAACTCCCAATTGATGAAGCCTCGCAGAGTTGCCAGTGCCTCTGTGATCTTTATAAGTAGGTACCGGCAGCCAAAATTTGTATCAACACACAGTCATCAGAAAACATGATAGGGTGACAGTGCGTAACAAAACAAACAAAACGCAAAAAAAAGTGTCTAGCTTGAAAAATAAGGATTTTACAAGCTTTTAAACGTTATTGAAAATCTGTAAATTTCGGCCATTCACAAAGTGCCAATTTCAGGGTCACACCAAAACAAGAGCACTGGGATGATCAGCTTTCTAAATATTGTTTCATAAAGCTGTATATACATACAAGAGCTCCATTTTTTTCAGGCTTCCCAGTGACTGCTGAATAAAATGACAAGCAAATGAAAATGGCTTTTCATTCTATTTGTGCAACTGTTACAAGACACGCAAAAAACAGCTTGCGGGACCCATATGTAAACGAGCATAACTCTTGAACTAAATATCCGATTTGAAAACGGTTTGCTGTTTTGAAGACAGAAAGACATGTGGAAAGCTATGCAAATCTTATTTTAACTTACAAAAGACATCATTATTTTTTGTGTGATGTTCAAAATTGCCATTTTGATGAAAACGCAGGATGTTCAGCTGTTCAATAATTAACGTAACTCTGGAATCCAATTCTAAAAATGTTTGGTGCAGTCATTACACACTCTCTAGTTAATATTACAAATAACTATGTCCATAGATGTCCCAAAAACAAAACAAAGAAGCAGGGGCTGTCCTTTTCCAAGTTAACATTATTAGCAATATTGTTCCTTGAACACCGCGTATGCTGTCTTGATGCTGCGTATACTGTCAGTTGACCATACAGATAGTCTGCTGTTCATGGGTTTCAACAGGAACCCAGAGTAGAAGACATAGATGGAGTCAATTTCTGCAATATCTTCAGGAACTGGCCATCTGAATGATGATGCATGTGAAGGAAGCCCACATGGTTCCAGGAAAGTGACCGTTGCCTTTATCTCCGACGACACCTCCAGAACTCGCCCCAGATAAAACGTCTGGTCATAAAAGACTGCCACAAACTGGTCAACGGATTCCTCCCTAAATCTGAAGTGTGCAGTACTGCTGTCCCGTTTTCGCTGGTTCCGGGAGTGGTTGTCATCATCCGTGTCTGAAAACAGTCATTTATCTGTGAAAATGAAATCACAATTGTAGAATCACATTGTATTACTATACTATTACTAGAATTAATAAATAATAAATAACTTTTATTATACAGCTGCAGTTAGAGAGTGATACTGATAAAAAGAGAAAAGAAAGCATGATTCTCACCAGGACAAGAGGAGGTGTCATCAGAATCACAGTATAGGGACCTCTTGACACTGCGTGTGCTGGAGCTCAGTTGATCTTCACCTGGCTTGTCATCTGGAAGGTTACAGTCTGGCAGGGAGTGTAGGACATCAACCTGGATGTTAACACCAGTGTCATCAGCAGCTGTTGAAAGTACAAAGCACTATCGTGAGATGGGGGGTATACAATTAAAACACCTTGCCGTGTTACCTTACACTTTACGGTCAAATAAAAGAAATACTCTTGATAATTTTTCAAATTAACGTTACTATTATACTAGGCATTATTATAATAATAGCATTAAGTTTTTTATCAATAAAAACGGAGCTACAGCACTAGCAACAACAAAATTCTGTCCTACTCACCAACAGCCGAGTTGTCAGCCCCAAGAAACAGCTTCAAGTTGTGCGTGAGCTCAGTCAGGCTGCCAGTCAGCTTCAACAGCTTGCCTTTGACCCCAGGACAAGCTTATTGTACTGCAGTTCATTTCGAAGAGCTGTTCGAAGACCTTGGAGCGAGTGCCTGCGACAAGCCTGTCTACATCATGTTTTGACAGACAAGGACCACCCTGTTCCCTGACAGCTCTCACAACTGCCATCTTCTTCTGTTCTGTCACCTCCTTTTTGTGCTGTGCTTCCAGACGTCTTGCTTCTTGAATACGCTGCAGCTGTGTGATGGTATCGCACTCTGACTGGCGACTACGGTCACGGAATCGCTGTGCCTTCTTCCCACTTTCTTGAAGAAGCTCCTCTTGCTGCACATGTGAATGGTTGTCAAGCCAGTCCATGGTTTTATTTCTTTTCAAGGAATTCAAGGTGGAGTGGTGATGGACACTAGCATTCCTCCTTTTGAAGACTGAGAAATCTAGATCACCAAAACATTGTTCGCCAAACAGATTGGTCAGGCTGCTGTGTTTAAGTTTTTCTTTTCGCTCTGGATCCTGGACATTGTGGTGCAGCCCCCCAGGCAGGAAGTCCACAAGTTGACGTCTGACCACCTTGAGACATCCCTCACTCCGCTTAACAAGGATTGAAGCAACCAGCGGCCTTTGGTCTTCACTGAAGTTGAAGATGCCTCGTGTCACACCCGTCTCCTTCAGA
The DNA here is from genome assembly GCA_036245525.1 of Semisulcospira habei. NCBI lineage: Eukaryota > Metazoa > Mollusca > Gastropoda > Semisulcospiridae > Semisulcospira > Semisulcospira habei. Next base: position 260,425,447 of record BTPG01000002.1, on the reverse strand, counting down.
CGGAAGCCTGGAAAGACGGAATGAGCTTGAGGGTCAAGGAGATCATCAGGGTTTTCTATCCATGCTTTGAGACTGCTCTCCATGGATTCGACAAAAGTGTGAAACTGAAGGTACTGCGTGTTGCTGTGAAGCAGCATCCAATAGGGTCCTGTCAGCTTCACATACAGAATCCCCACAGCAATCACCAGGCTGTCAATGTTGTTGTCTTGGCTGTCGAGGCAAACGCTGATGATCTTCCGGTTGGAAGTGGGGACGTGGTGTTGCAAGAAGTCAAGGATGAGAGCCCTCTGGCTGTGTAGCGCTGCTGCAGCCATGAAAAAATTGTTGAAGCGGTTGCTTCGGAAGGATGTCACTGCTGAAGTTATACCATTTTCAGAGCAGAAGGCTTCCCAGTGGGCCTTGCAGCCATTTTTTTCATCCCCTCTTGGACCCAGGACTTCACACGCTGTCCTGATGTACCGGTTGGTCGCAGAATCTGTGCTGTGGTACCTTTGGAACTGCGGGTCTTGATCTCTGCCAAGTTTCCCTAGGGCAGGCTCAGCCTCCTTTAACACTTCTTCACATGCTACACTCAGGCCCAACAGAAAATGTGCATTGCAGTGCAGCACCTCAAGTCCACTGCTAGGCTGGCCAGTCATTTCTTGACGGTATTCACTAAATTTTAACGCAAAACTTTTCATATTCTTGGCTCTGTCAGACATGGTAGAAGTGATGGATGTAACCATGTCCAGGTACACATGTTCCCTTGTCTGCTCATCACTGGCATAGGCATCGGACAAGTCACGCAGCAATGATATGAGCACATCAAGGAGGGACACAGCTGTCTCTTGCGCAATAGATGTGAAGCCAGCACTCAACATCTGACCATCTGATGTCACGAACTGATGCCCCATGAACTTGCGATGATCACGGCTTGTTCCATCTGAGTGAAGCGTTGTATTGCTGGCTTCAAGGATGGCAGTGCAGACCTGAACATTCGAAAGAACATGGGCAGCATCTAAAATACGTAGGCACGTTCTCTCAGATGGCAGATCTCTGGGCAGCAAAGTCACATTGCAAAGTTCCTTGCACACAGCCCCAATTACATGTCCAATTTTTGCAGCAGGAATTTCAGCATCTCCAGCAAGTTTCATTACACATTTCCTCACAGCTGATGTGAATTTGTTCGAATTTTCTTCTCTTGTTCTGATGTTAATCTGACTGCTGTCAATTGTGTCACGCAGAACTTCATTTTCTGATTCAATTTTGCCGAGTCTTCCTTGGAGACGTTTGATCTCTGCATGCAATCTTTCAATCGTTTCTTCACAGTTGCCATCTCTGTGCTGCTTGGCAGCTGCCTCCAATGCCTCAAGCGCTCGTTCTCACCGCATGAGGTTCATGCTCCATGCCTCTCTTGTCATCGTTTTACTGCCTTCTTCTTTTGTTTTCAATTCTGCAGAGAGACACTTTACTTTCTTGTTGGCGTTTGAAAGCTTTGTCTCACAGTTTTCAAGTTGCATGTGCAGGTCTTTCATTGCAGCATTCTTGCAGGTAATGTCCTCGTTAAGAATGGCCAACTTCTCCTCGATGCTGCGCATTTGCTGTTTGCTTGATTCTTTTTCGTCACAAAGGTGCTTAATCTGAGCAGACATCTGTGCCTTGGTGACTTGGAGCTGTTTGATGACCACCTGGTTTGGATCGGGAGATGGCAGAGGGCTTGAAAGGAAGACAGGCTCATTACAAAATGTCTGGATGGCAGATGCTCCTTGGCTGATGTATGAATCTTTCTGCAGGCGCTGGTACTTTGTGTAGATCTCCCGTGGAATGGCAGGATCACAAGTCTGAAAATACAGCATTTTTACATTCAGTGCGAAAGACATCACTAGTTCAAGTTGCAAGATCAGAAGCCAGTATAAGAAATCATCAAAGTGTAATGTCACCAACATGAAAAACTGACGTGTCAAAGTCTTTGAGTGTGTTACTGTAGTGTTGGTGACGTCCAACCTTTATATAGTATTTAACCACTTGTTTTGTTCTCTATGCAACATGTCTTAACTACCAGCATTAATCCTTCTTGAAGCTTATTTCTCAAACCCAAAAATGACTAATCAAATTCTTACCTCCTTTTTTCCTAAAACGGCGAGCCACTTTGACAAGTCTTTCAATGTCTTGTTGAAAGACTGACGGTGTAGTTCCAGCTCCACTACCATTCCCTTTGTCACAGTGCTGAACGAGCTGGTTTGTCTAGCCAAGGCATCCAAGTCCTCCAGGTGGTGTCGTTTAATGCCAAGCTCCTCTAGCTGGACACCCACAAACTGGAGGTCCACCTCTTTTTCAGGGCACCCCACCCGGGTCTGCCCTGGGGGACTTGGGTGGGGTTAGGTATTTTTTTAGTTCCCAGGGTCACCCTGGTCAGCCCCACAGGGTGGGTTTTTCTCTCTATTCTGGGGCATGTGTTTCTGTCTACCCTTTGTCCATTCACCTGTATTTGCCTTTTTAAAACTCTCCCTACTGTCTGCACTGCCTGTAGCTCTTGATATTGGATGCGTGTTGCTAAATGGTCTTAGCTTTATTTAGGCCCCATGTGTTAGGTTTATTTAACGTATTTGACCGGCTGGCGACATACATTCAATGTTCTGTTTTTTTTTTTTTTTTTTTTTTTTTTTTTTTTTTTTTTTTTTTTTTCACAAGCAGTGCAGGCACGTCCTGAGAAAGCCTTGTTGCTGTCGGGACGTTAAGCAATGTACAATCAATCTTTTTCAGGGCACAATGTTTCTGCATGTTTGACCGTGCCTTGGAGAAGTCCTCGATACTTTCTCCTAGGATAGTCTTTAAAGCATTCACTTTGTTGAAGAATGTCTTCAAGCTTGACCCAGGAAATTCCAGTTTCTTCTTTGGCATGGAATAACTGCAGGAGGAGTTTGTTGGTGACCTTTTTTGATTGAAGTTTAGGTGGCCTGCCTTTCCCCCCAGCATGGCTAAACACCCGTAAAATGTTTTGATAGCAGTCATCATCTGAAAAAAAAAGTGACCATTGTATAGTTTATAGGACTGTCTATTTTTATAGAAAAGTTCAACAATATTTAGAACAAACTCCCACTCACTCCCCCTTCCCATCCTGTAAGTGTATCAAACTAGTGCTGTACTAACTACTATCATTGCAACTGCAAGTGATGGTTTGCCACTAGGAACGGTTAAAGGTTAGAATAAATTCATCTTCGCCAAAAAATGTGCTAGTTTCTTCTGAAATAATGCTGTGAACACACATTACACCGACTAAAATTGTACTGACAACAACAGGTGTTGATGAAACAGCTCGAGCAGACGACAATGACAAGAACGGTAACTCCAACCGGAAGCATGCCTTCAAATTTTGATCATGATATTTCACTCAATCGTTTACTAAACCTAGCGCATAAAACACTTTATTTTTAATGATTTACTGATCTAAAAAGATAAAAGAATGAAGAATAGCGTTCTTATGTTATCATTTTATTCTACAAGCCAAGGGTAAAAAATGCAAACTGACGGGGTCTACTTGGCTTGCTCTCTTCCGTGAAATGCGATGTCTCCACACACCCAACACTCTGAACTTACGGAATTTTTTATCGAAATATGTCTAAAATACACTTTAGAAAATCAATCATTGGCAATATTAACCTAATTTTAATCATCCAAAGAGTGTGGAAAGCGAAAACTTACCAAGTTCTTTTGTCAATCGGTCAGGAATGAAGAGAGTCGAAGCGACCGCCGTAGCGTGTAGTACGGTGTGCTACACTACTCGAGGGTTGGTTCAAATATCGGCCAACCGAATTCGTTCTATTTATAGGAGCGTGACACAGCCGGTACTCTCGGACGCTGTAGAAAATGCGCTTTCCAATGAACCCACACTCATGCGTCAAATTTTTTACCGAAGAAGGTGATTTTGCAAGTTGAAACTTTCATTTTGAAAACAAAATCATCAAAATAAAAACACGTCTTGGTTATAATCATTAAAAAGCTCGCGATCTCCTCTTTCTAATGATATACGTTAGTGTGCTCTTCTGTTTATAGTACGGATTCGATCGTGTAAGAAACGCGAGTGTGTCGTTTTCGGAGCAGCGGCTAGACGGCAGCCGGCGGCGCGCGGACGCTCAAAGTACTCGTTTTTCAAGCTCATTCACAAACTTCATACGCCTCATACACATTCAGATTTGTAAGCAAATACAAGAAAACAACTTCCTGAACATGTGGGTATGCATTTTATTGATTTTGATCAAAAACAACATAGATATCAGACATGAAAAATGTGTCACATTTGGGTCTACACTGACCAGCCATATAGACTGCCGGTACCTATTATAAGGGGCACAGTGCATGTGTGTCGTTGGTTTGAAAAATGTCATTGTCAAGATGCAGTTTTAGTTTTCTGTAATTTTATATTTTACTCAAGATGCGTTTCACTTTGGCTTTTAACACTTGAGACAAATGGTCACAAAACTAGAATTTCACACTACAATTTTCATCTTGTAATAATGGCGAGGTAGATACATGATGTACTACTGTACATGCTCGTGGTCTTCCGTCTGTGTGCGAGAGAGGGAGAGATTTTGCACCATATCTAGAGTAGTGCGTCGAAGTCTGCTTGGTGACGAAGTTGTTGCTTATGTCACTGTCTAATTTTCTCCTGAAGTCGAGGTTTTTAACTTCGAGGGTACACGGACCCCCATCTTGGCGTAATCAAGGGTCTAAAAACGTTTGTAAGAAAACTGCATCATTTGTATGTTGGTTTTTTTTTTTGTTGTTGTTGTTTGGTTGTTTTTTTTGTTGCTCGTGTGAAGCAAAGGTGAGTATGTTCTTCGCCGGTGGACGTCTCTCTGTCATCTGACCACAGTAAACTTTAACGTTATTTTCTTGGAGGCTATTCAAGCCGGTCTTTTAAATTTGGCTCAAGAATACTTCGTGGTAAGACCTTTCTAAACCTGCCAATTGGAGTGACTACTAAGGGCAAGGTCACGAGATCAGGAAATTGGACAAAAATAGCCACATTTTTTAGATATTTTTTATTCTTCTCAAATGCTATTCATCAAGGTCACAGGGGATGAGGAAATGGGTTAAAAAGAAAAATTGCCATATTTTGACATAATTGATTTTTTTTGGGCTCGTATGCCAGTAGCAGTGGTAAACTTTAACGTGGGCATTTTATCGAAGTCTTATTTTATAAAATTGACCACATTTTGATAAAATTGATTTATTCTCTTACTATTCACAGCTTCGTCCCCAAACATGGTACAAAGATGCCTAATTGTAAGACATTCCTATGCATACTAATCTGGTCGATCCCTCGGAAAAGTCAAGGGTCACAAGAGGGAAATAGCCATATTTTGACAGATGTTTGACAGCATTACGCTTTTTACCCAAGATTACTCTTTATGGCTTAACCCATTACTCCAATTTTTTTTAATGTATTTATTTTTATTTATTTATTTATTTTTTTTTTTTTTTTTTTTTGGGGGGGGGGGGGTGGTAAACATATCTGATAAGACTTTCCTATGAATACTAATTTAATTGACCCATCTCAAAAGGTCGGCGAGTATTCCTTCTCCAGTAGGTCAAGAGTCCAGTAGTGATGAGGGAACACAGAAGGCAGACGCTCGCGGTCCGGTAGCACCGCCCTCTGCTGCCCCTAAGCCTTGCAGGGTCCGTACGGTCTGTCAACATTGTGAAAGTTGTTAAAAAATGACTGTTTTTCAGGGCCCTGGAAAGTCTGTCAATTTAAGTCCTTTTCCTTAAAGTCTGTGAAAGTTTGTAAAAAAAAAAAAATGACAAAGTGCTGGCAAACTTTTGTCTACTTTTTTTTTCTCCCCCAATTTGCGACTATTCTGTTGTGAACGATCATGCTGACGCTTGTTGCAAGTGATCTATATTTAACTCTGATCATAAAGTGACTGCAAAATATTCTGATTGGTTGTTTACGCTTCTACCGAGCTCCGCCATTCACTAAGCGTTCTTTTATTTGGGTATCTCTTCATGCATTAGGCACGAAATTTTCAAATAAGCTGCTGATACAGAGTGATCTAATTAAAGTGCATAAACCTTCAGACATTAGTTTGGGTTTGTGAAACGTTCATGAAAAGTTTGTGAACTTCATCCCTGCTTTTCTGTACGGACCCTGCCTTGGCCTCTGCCCCTTGGAAAAGGCTTCTGGATCTGGTTGGCCTTCTAAGGCCTCTAATTCTAGCGGCAAGAAAACTGCCCAGAGCCAGATAGCAAAGGAACTCGTGGGTCCATTGTGCGCAAGGATCCAGAAGGGCAACACGGAAGTCCCTATTCAAAACAAATTTGCTGCAGTGGAGAAGATGCAGGGAGTGGAAATTGTGGCTGCTGCGGCAACACCACTCCCCCACATCTTGAAAGAGTTGGAGGAGGCCCTTTCTGTTTCTTTGTCTTCCTCTAAAATAAAGGGGGGGGGGGGGGGGAACCGCTATTCTTCCCCATGAAAAAAAGTAACTACAGACCTTGCTATGCATACTAATTTGGTTTTTTGATCCCTCAGAAAGGCCACGTGTCACAAGAGATCAGGAAATGCATCAAAAATGGCCTTACTTTGACAAGAGATGTTTTTCTCAAAGACTGTTCATAACTTCAGACCCATTGGTGAACAGCCTTTGTGGGGTTATTTATCAGTCGGGTGTCTTAATCAGTCTGTGAGTAAAATGTGCAGTTATTGCCTCTAAATCGTTCGTTTAGGCTACTTAGTACTAGGAGTTTGTTGTAGTCCATGTACTGAAACTTGCTGTGTAGTTGAGGGTGTACAAAGGTTTCAGGTGCAAAACATGTTTGCAGATGTCTGTAGCTCAACTATTATTTAATAGATTTGTCTATTGCTTGCTTTTCAGGCAACACCTCAGTGGACAACGCAACCAGCACAATGGCGATGGGGCCCACAGGTACAATGACGTCCTAGTTGTAGGTAGCAGGGGTTTGCTACATGGACCCTTGTAGCCCTGAGGGAGGTCTGGGGCTAGTCTGACCCCCACCCCCCTTTTGTATTCTAGGCCACCTGGAGGACATGCTAAAAGAGCTAGAAGATCAGTCCTTATTATATACTTTTGTCATTTTAAGTGTCTGTGTGCCACAGTCTCTGATTGCCTGTCATATACAGTGGAGTCCGCTTAACACGAATTTCTGTGGACACGGAAAATCACTTCGTGTTAACCGTATTTCGTGTTAACCAATATGGCCTCAAAATTGATCACGGCCCTCCCGGCAAGGAAAATGTGTGTAAGAGATGCGTGCATGAATGAGTACGAGGTTAAAAGTGCACATTATTCTACTATATATGCCTACATTACGTTCAGCTCGCTAGGAAAACACAAGGATGTGTACAGCTCACGTAGTTAACGTAAAATCCATCAGGTAAAATCCATAGTAAAGTAAAAGCAACACGGGCATCTGGCATCGGTAAAAGCAACACAGTCAAAGTCATTTAAAAAACGGGCCATGATCGAAGTCGGTCTTGCGTTATTGACAGCCCGTGTAGAGAGACATTCGTGGATCTCATTAATCTTGTTTTTTCACTTCAAGCGTAGTCGACTTCTGTTTTACCTTGGGGGTAGCCGTGATCGGTAGTTAACTGAATTGAGGGAGTGTTGGTACACGAATGATGCATGAATTCAGTTCAGAAACACTAGCCAATGAGAAGACGGATTACAACGACTGAAGGCTATTCAGCCAATCACAGGCTAGAGTTCGTTCATGCGTCGTGTGTACTACAGCACGAGAGCGACACGTGCAGTGCCCCTTTCATGAATCGGTTTTCGGTGTTTGAGACTGGAATGTGTGTTCGTGTTAAACAGGTGAATAATAGTGAAATTGCTCTGGTCGGGAACCGAAAACAGCTTCGTGTTAAGCGAAATTTCGTGTTAAGCATTTCGTGTTATCAGTGAAATTTTAATACATAATAAGAAGGCCGTCAGCCGGGAATGCAAAAGCGGTTCGTGTTAACCGGAAATTCGTGTTAAGCGAGTTCGTGTTAACTGGACTCCACTGTATCTCGGCAACAGGTATTAATAAACCATACCTCTGTCAGAAATTCAATCAAGGCAACAAAAAAAAAACTGGTTAGAAACATACCAGAGGCAGTTGGGAAGTCACCACAGGTAACCACTCGTTGCATCATACTGTTCACGCACATATATCTCGTGACATACACGCAGGTGACAAACAAGTCGGGTAGGTTTCAGAACTGTATTCAATTTCAAAGTTTTTGGCATAATTCCATCTGAAGAAAATAGAAAAATATTTTCCAATGTCGAAGAAACTCAACATAGGTCCGAACCATCGCATGGCCAGTACTACACTGGTCAGAGTCGTCTGCCGCATTACACGGGTATGTACAGGTAGCTCCTCCTCATTGTCGACATCGGACAAGAAATTGGTAAGATCTTCAATGTGCACTGAACTGAAGCTGATGTCCTATTCAGAGTCATCTTCTCTGACAAAATTTGAACAAATACATGGGTGGGACTTTTCCGGCTACGCAGACCTGCCTACTCTTACGATTTCGCCGTATTTCTTACGAGTTTGGGTGGTTTTTTACGGTCTTCCGGTCATGTATCAATTTTCTACGGTAGCTTTTTTCGGTGTTTTGGGGTTTGTTTTGGCAAAAAGACAGTTTGATTGTGCCGTTTCTGCCGGTAGTAGTAGTAAGACTGATCCTGATTGGCTACTGTGTGCTGACCTATAATTTTGTCTAGCCAATTGGAAAGCGCGTCTTTTTGGAAGCAAGGTCTGCTGTCGTTTTAAATGCACGTGTTTACAAACATGGCGACATACGTCCCATCAAGCGACAGTGACCCAGAATTTACAGCTATTTCGGAGTAAATTGGCAACAATCCAGTTTCCGAGTCAGTTGGGAAGTGACATAAGTGTGTCTAGTGTGTATACTAGCGATCTGTCGGACTGGGATGACAAAGATACCAGAGTATTTCTGCAGTTATGTGGCAGATCCTGGAGCGACTAGGCTGTCCCCCAAAGTTCCTCAACATGATCGTCCAGCTCCACGAGGACCAGCAAGGCCAGGTCAGACTAAACAGTGACCTCTCAGAACCATTCCCCATTCGCAACGGCGTGAAGCAAGGCTGCGTGCTGGCACCGACCCTCTTCACCATCTTCTTCAGCATGATGTTGAAGCAGGCCACAGTGGACCTCGACGATGACGACGCAGTGTACATCAGGTATCGTCTCGATGGCAGCCTGTTCAACCTCAGACGACTGCAGGCCCACACGAAAACTCTAGACCAACTGATTCGTGAGCTGCTCTTTGCTGATGACGCTGCCCTCGTTGCACACACAGAGAGAGCCTTGCAGCGCATTACGTCCTGCTTCACAGATGCCGCCCAGCTCTTTGGACTTGAGGTCAGTCTGAAAAAGACAGAGGTCCTTCATCAGCCGGCACCCAAGGAAGAGCATCGCCCTCCCCACATCACCATCGGCGAGTCCGAACTGAAGTCTGTACACCAGTTTACCTACCTTGGCTGCATCATCACGTCAGACGCCAAGCTGGACAAGGAGCTGGACAACAGGCTGGCAAAAGCGAACAGTGCTTTCGGGCGACTATTCAAGCGGGTGTGGCACAATCAACAGCTGAAAAAAGGCACCAAGATCAGCGTGTACAGAGCTGTCGTCCTCACCACCCTGCTGTACGGTTCCGAGTCCTGGGCCCTCTACCGCAGCCAACTACGACTCCTCGAACGCTTTCACCAGCGCTGCCTGCGTACCATCCTGGGCATTCACTGGAGTGACTATGTCACCAACGTCGAGGTCCTTGAACAGGCGGAAACTGTGAGCATCGAGGCTTTGCTGCTGCGGACACAGCTTCGCTGGGCGGGGCACGTCTCCAGGATGGAGGATCATCGCCTACCCAAGATCACTCTGTTCGGCGAGCTCGCCACTGGACACCGAGACAGAGGGGCACCAAAGAAGAGATACAAAGACGGTCTCAAGAAGTCACTTAGTGCCTGCCAAATCGACCACCACCAGTGGTCTTCGCTTGCCGCGGACCGTGACACCTGGCGCTCCACCATTCACAAGGCAGCCGTCTCCTTTGAGGACTCTCGCAGAGCTAACCTTAAGGACAAGCGGCTCAGAAGAAAAAACAGAGCTGTCGTAACTCAGAACCCTGACCAGACCTTCCCCTGCAGCCACTGCGGTCGAACCTGCCTGTCCCGGATTGGCCTCCGCAGCCACGAAAATGCCTGCAGACGACGTGGGCAAGCCCTATAGAATCTTCGTTCGCGAAGTCAAGCCAAGAGAGAGAGAGATTTCTGCAGTGTTTACCGAGGTGACGACTGCAAGATGGCGGCGGCGATGCTATCAGGCATCAGCGGCCAATTTCAGACCCTGTTTTGCAACCTTTCATGCGATATGTGGGCCCAACAACTCCACTTGAGTTGGAAGCGACACCACTTGATTATTTGTATCGGTATTTCCCTGCAGAAATGTTCGAACTTTCGCCCAACAGACGAACTTGGCGATCAATTTGTAGCAATGTCCGCCCAACGAGATACGTGAACTTCGATTACCTGAAGGATTATCAGTGGATTGCCTGATCATCGTGATCACTAATGTAAAATTATCTCAATCCACTATCGCACACATTCATATTTTCACACACTGACACATTTTTCAGTTTAATTTTTACTTTAATGTCTTTTTTTTTGGTCCTTTATATCAAAATAATCAAGGTGCATTTTTTCAGTTAATTTACCTGTAATTAATTACAGTAAATATTATAAATGGGTACCAAATTATATTCCACCACAACATGATATCGACTTAAACATCTGTCTATTCCAAAAAGTTATAAACGCTTTGGTGAAGTAGCCCATTTTCTCAGTAATTTTCTTAATATCTTTTAGGTACAGCAGAATAGACAATGTATGTTCTTATAGGTGATCAAGTTAGCCAACCCCCCCCCCCCCCCCCCCCCTCCTGTTGTTTGATTTTTGGCCCCTGGAAACAAGGTTTATTGTCCAGTTGAACTATAATCTTACTGACAGTCTCACAAATCTTACTGAGAGTTTTCCCAAATCTTCCTGACAGCCACATGAACATGTAGGCAGGTCTGAGCTGGATTTCCGGATTAAAAAATTTTTTTTTTTTCCCCACTTAAAAGTGCCCGAAGACCCTCGTTTCAGGATTCAACTTTTTTCGAGTCCCACCCATGCAAATATCATCCAGTAATGCTGTAAATTCAGGGTCAAATTCACTTTCCATGATCTAGTCACATTGTAAGCAAAACAGTCTAAAAAAACCGCCTAACTTTTGATTCAAAACAAACTCGAAAATCACCCACATGTAGCGGAAATGGAAGTTGACATATCCCACAATGCATTGACTCTGTTAAAAGTTGGAATGGGTGCGAAATTAACCGGAACCGAGTTGAAACTGAAAGTAGGTAGGTATGGGCGGTACGGTTGTACATGGAGCGATGCGTCGCTGGCGGTATGGTAGTTCAAAGGTTATAAAACCTGGATTGTTGTTGCTCATCGATTTTGAAAAAGTGTTTGACTCTGTTTCTCACTCATTTATTCAGAAAGCTTTAAAAATATTTTACTTTGGCTGTAGTATCACAAAATGGGTGGAATTTATTTTATAAAAACGGTGAATCTTGTCCGATTGTGAACAGCCAGGTGTTGATTGTGGTTGTAGACAAGGGGATCCCCTCTCACCTTATATCTTTAATATGTGTTGAACTGTTGGCTATAAAGTTGAGGAATAATAAAAACATTTCAGGTATAAAATGCAAGGAACAGGAATTATTGGTCTCGCTGTTTGCTGCCGATGCATAGCTGCGCTGCCAACCCTCCCGATTTTTTTCGGGAATTTCCTGATTTTTTTTTTGTCAAGTCCGGATTTACCGTTTTTTTTGGTACATTTTTCCCAATTTTTAGATTTTCAAGCTTTGTTTCGTGTCTGTAGTTGAGAGCCTGCCGCTCTACTGTACCGCTAAGCTTTCGGGGACCCACAGCCAGTCTTGATTACGCATGCGCAGCAAATTTCCGTCCGTTTGTGTTCCAGGTTCCTACGAATTTTCCCTGGTCTGGAGCACATGCTTAGCGATTTTTACAAATCATGCCTCTAAAGAGCAGAAGTGGTTGGTGAAGTTCCATCCAGACTACAAGCTTCGACGAATGGAGAAAGGGCGAACATTTGCCTGACATAAAATGTGATCCCCCCCCCCCCCCCCTGTCGTCTGATTTTTCGGCCAAGTTCTAGCGCCTGAATGTATCATGTATGAAGTGTGTGTCTCGGCAACTCTGAAATTTGGTTGCCTCAGGGTTGGCGGCTATGCTGATTTGTTTTTGGATGGGTCGCAAAAAACATTTGTCATCCTAGAAATGGAACATTTTACAGTTGTTTCTGGGCTAAAAATTAATTTTGAGAAGACTATTCCTCTTTGGATTGGCATTAATAGGTTTTGTCTGACACGCAATGCCCCACATATAAACATCTCCTGGAATCCGAATACATTCACAGTGCTGGAAGTGACCTCTACAGAACTGTCGGATATCATGCTCCTGAATTATAAACAAAAACTTGCAAAATGAAAATTGTAAAGCAGTGGAAATTGCGAAATTTAACCCCTATTGGAAGAAATGTTGTTTTCAAGTCCTTAATTTCAATTTTTTTCAATTTTTACTTGTCTCTCTGCCCTCCCCAGGGAGTGTAATTATCAAAGAAATTAATAGTGCGGAGGGACGAGAGATGACGTGAAAAGAACCACAGTTTTCAGACGATATGAAGCAAGAGTGCTCGAGGTAATACTGAAGTTTTTTTTACAAAGCACTTGACAGACATGACATGAAAATATACTGGTTGCGAGTCCTGGACTTGTCGCTTTCCTAGGATTTGATCTCAACCTGGTCTCATGTCTGACCTAACCCATATCACACTGAGGCTAAAAGATTCAAATGTGTGCACTGCCATATGCAAGCTACACCATAGTACTTCCAGATAAGGATATAGACCAATGGCTTTAGTTCAAAGGTGGTGCCCGAATAGCTTGGCACCTGGAGGCACCAAGCTATTCTGGCACTACCCTTAAACTATTTTAGTCAAACTTATTTCACACACTGGTGTATTCCGATTGATAAGGGTTAAGGTCACCTGGATTCGGAGAGTGTTGTCTTCGGGCACTAACTGGAATCTTTTACTGTGTGAAGTTTTTAGTGCTTATTTCTAGAAAGTTTAGAGATAAAGAACCCCCTCTGGAAAGAAGTGGCTGCAATTTTTAGACATTATAAATCTTTTATGTCCCCCAAGTATTGATGCATGCAAAAGTGAACCATTGTTTTTTAACCCACGACTCCTAAAAAGGATACTTCGAAATCTGTCCACAAGTGGGTTTTGAAAAATAATTTTTTACAATTGGTGATATATTTGATAAGGGTGACATTAGTTTTGAAGTTTTTTTTTGGTAAAATTTTTGGTGCAGATGTTCTCGAATACTATAGTAGATTAAGTGCTATACGAAAAAACAAAAAGAAAAAAGTTACGAATATGGACAGATGCAGTTGATGCAACTGATTTGGGTACACCTTTGGGTGTTGTCTTTAACACAAAAAGGATACAAGAGATGTAAGCGTTTTCTTAAATAAAATGACACCACCTACATGTATTGAAAAATGGGGAAAAAATATAATGACCTAAAGTGGAAAGCTATTTTTGTGCATCCTATAACAGTTGCACAAGACGCCAAATTACGCTGGTTTCAGTATAGAATTGTCCATAGAATACCGACGACCAATGTTTACTTGCGCTATAGACAGTTAAAGGACTTGAACCTTTGTACTTTTTGTTCACTCTCTAAGGAGTCTATTGAGCACTTATTTTTTAGTGCACAGTGGTGCGTGTTTTCTGGGACAAATTACTGAACAGACAGAAAGAAAAATGTGCTCATTGTGACAATTTTGATCTCTGTACAGAATTGTGTTTGGGGTGAAAAATGGGCTGCGGACGGACCCAGTTCTTGACTTGCTCTTATTAATGGCAAAGTATTTATTTACCAGTGCCGTTTGAATAAGCAGCTAAATGTTTGTTTTTCTGGCCGAGTTCAAAAACAAATACGGTACTGATAAATATGTATTTACTGTCGGAAACAAACTTGGCCTTTTTACACATCTGTGGCTACCTTATTTGGACTTTGTGTAAATAATTAATTTTTGTTACCTATTTTGTTAATTTTTGTAGACTGCAGTTGGGTTCGCTTGGCCTGCTATGATTCACAGTTACTTCTTGCTGAAATTTGACAACTAACCTTTGCCAATACATGCATGCAGACCCACTCGCAAAACTCCAAGAACAATCTCTCTCTCCCTCTCAAGAAACGCGCATCAATTTAATTATTTTTTTTAAAACATAATTTATTATCCCCCCCATAAAAAAGGAAATTACGCAATATATTGTCAAAGGTCTGTTTTCACACGAGCTTTTATTTGGTTGTGTGTGTGTGTGTCTGAAACTAGTACAGTAGCATACACCACTAGTTTTCTCATTCACATTATTTCTTGATTGTAATGTTATCTGCAAGAAGAGCCCTAAAAAATTGTCTTAAATGTTAATTTTTCGTTTTCAGCTAGGGGGGCTTTGACCCCCCAGGGGGGGCTTTGCCCCTGCACCCCTCCAGGGCTTAGGCAGCCCCTGGATTCCGGCCTATTTTCCTCTTTTTTTTTTTTTCTAGACCAATTCCATGCTCTGAGATATGTCGTACTCGTGAGCCATAAGGGCTTTGCTTTTCTTTGTTACAATTGTAGTTTTTATCACAGTCAGGCATGGAAATTGTCTGCGAGATTCCGCAAAAAATAAGAGATCGTTCGCAAAAATAAAAAGGCGTCTCCGCGAAAAACCATTGTGGGTAGCAAAACGAACAGAGCACCGGTTTAACATCACGGGCAGGATATGACGCGGCAGGCTGTGTCGGCAACCCGCACAGGTGGCCGAGTGCGCCGCGCAGTAAACCTAGGTGGGCAGACGTGCATTGTATTTGCTGATTTCTTTTTTTTTTTTTTTTTTTGGGCCCCTAATGAAGGCGGCGTGACCCCCCCCTACCCCTCCCCCCATCGTTTGATTTTTTGGCTGCAGGAAAGGTGTCTAGCTTCCCCCCCCCCCCCCCCCCCCTCCCCGTTTCATTTTTCAGCCTCTGGAAAGGAAAGTAAGGTCTAGGTTCGTGGAGGCCTGAGTTTGAAGGCCTAGTTGCAGATGATTTTTGCTTGGGCAATTCCCATGCCTGCACAGTTTTTGCAATTGGATTTTGCATGAAGTTTGCTGATAGTGAGATATTTCTATTCATGCTAATTTAGTCGACTCTTCGCAAAGCCCAAGGGGATTTGACAGAGGTGTGGAAAATGCTTTGAGTTTGAGAAACATGGATTTCACTGGTGCTGAAGCCAGCCCATTATACTTTTTGTCCCAAACTTAGTACAGAGATACCTGATGGGAAGACCTTCCTATGCATACTGATTTGGATGACCCCGGGGTCACGAGATCATGAAATGGGTTGTAAATAGCCCCTTTCTGACCAAAAAAGGTCTTTCTCTCAAATACTGCTTACAATTTCCATCCCAAACCTGGTACAGAGATACCTGATGGTAAGACCTTTCTGTGCATGCTACCTTGGATGATGCCTGGGCAATGAGAAGTGTCGCAAGAGATCAGCACATGACATGAAAAAATCTCTTTTAAATCCGGATTTTTTGCATAACTTTTTCAACCAAATTTGGCAGAAAGGTAGCTGCTGATGAGACCTTTCTATGCATACTAATGAGATCTTTCTAACCTTTAGCACTCTGCTTTCCGCTGGCAGTTCTTTTCCCTGTAACTGCATTCTTTTTGAGTGGGCTAAACCCAACGCTACCCTACTTTAAAAGCCTACAACTTTTTCATTTTTCTATGTATGATTGTGGAATTTGGCATGTACGTAAATAAATGAATCGAGATTATGTCACAATTCTTAAAACTGTTATCTGTGTTATTATCCTAACAACAAAAAAATAATCGATGCTTACTACGCCCCGTTTCTGCATTCACTAGCACTCGATTCAGAATCACTCCTCTGCCCATCACCACCATCTCCCACCCACCCACCCCTCGATCTCAAGTCTTCTGGAGTTGCCAGAAAAGTATTCCTTGATGAATGCTTCTAACTCCTCATCCCCCCCACCCGGGTCTGCCCTGGGGGACTTGGGTGGGGTTAGGTATTTTTTAGTTCCCAGGGTCACCCTGGTCAGCCCCACAGGGTGGGTTTTTCTCTCTATTCTGGGGCATGCGTTTCTGTCTACCCTTAGTCCATTCACCTGTATTTGCCTTTTTAAAACTCTCCCTACTGTCTGCACTGCCTGTAGCTCTTGATATTAGATGTGTGTTGCTAGATGGTCTTAGCTTTATTTAGGCCCCATGTTGTTGGTTTATTTAACGTATTTGACCGGCTGGCGACATACATTCAATTTTCTGTTTAGTTTTTTTTCACAAGCAGTGCAGGCACGTCCTGAGAAAGCCTTGTTGCTGTCGGGACGTTAAGCAATGTACAATCAATCAATCTAACTCCTCATCAGTCATCTTTTGTCAAAATGAAGCCGTCAGAACAAACTCTCACTTAAAATATTTGAATCGCTCAAACGCACTCGAAGTTAGCAAAATGGCCGATATAAAACGGAAGCAAGCCTCATTTACAATCGCCCACAATCCTTTGCAAAGGCTTCATAGCAACCCAGTGTGTTTACCATAGCCGATTACGAACAGACCACGCGGTGGCGACATGTCGCCATCCGATAATGAAGCAAGATGGCGGCTGGCGACAAATGTCGCCACCAGCGTGCTAAAGGCTAAGCATACTAATTGGGTTCACGACCTGTATTCAAAAAGATCAAGGGTCATAGGGAGGTTGACAAGCGAAAATGCATACATTTTGAGAAAACTTGGTTTTTGTGGGTACAAATGCCAACCCTATGCTTGTGTTGTGTTGGACCACTTGTTAATTTCAGTGACCTGTTTAAAGGCCAAGGTCACAAAGGTAATTATGTGGCTTGGTCATGCGTATGAGCCTCGAGGGCTTTGCCATTCTTGTTTTTCAAATACTATTCACAACTTCAAACACAAACTTCAAACAAAGATACCTGACGGTAAGACCTTCCTATGCATACCAATTTGGATGACCCCTGGGAAAGGTCATGTGTAAAATGAAATCGGTAATAGCCATTAGTATGTTAGAACGACTCGCGTATCGTGTTGACAGTGGCCTGTGTCAGTTGACGCATACAGTATACAGGGATGAGAATCTTCCGCCTTTTAGCGGAAATCCGCTCTTTCGGAAGGTCCCAGGGTCATTTTTGAGATCGGTTTAAATCCAGTGAGAAAATTTTAGTGTATATGACTAGGGTGAGTTGTTGATTTTCGATCTCGCAGCTTATTCCCACTCGTTGTTCCCATGCGGATTGTTGTCATTTGGTTCGCTCTCGCTTCGTTTCCGTCGATCCACCAAGCTTTCCTCCTTTTTGTCATTTTAGGATTCTCATCTCTGAGTATAGTTAATGTACCTGCAAACTGAAACCAAGGGAATGAAGTTGCCGCAGATGGGGACACTGTTCTTCTTCATGTAAAACGTGTTTTTTTTTCTTAGATCAGTAAGCCACATAAATCTTTTCTTTTGTTTGACATGTGCAACCCCCCCTAGAGTATATTCAAAATGGCGGTATGCGGCAAGAGAAGTGATTGAATTTTCGTCGAAAGAAGGCTGTAATCAGAATAATTCCTGATTCATCAGATGTGTATTTTGGAACATGTATTCAGATTGAGTAATATGTTTCAACCATCTTGTACTGATCTGAAGGAGTGGTCTCATCAAGTGCACTATGAATGCTGATGCAGAAAAAAGTCTTTAATTTTTGGCTCATGTGGGATGGTAAAAGTGTGTAATGAGCCAGGGGTCATGTGTCCGTCTTACGTCCGTGGTAAACTTTAACATGTTTGTTTTCACCCTGGACTTCCCACCGAAACTTGCCTGAAGTTCCAAAAATTCCAACTTCCGCCCATGTTGATGTCCTTCCATCTTTTAGAGGAGAGGGGAACTCCGTTAAAAAAGCCCCACCCGGGTCTGCCCTGGGGGACTTGGGTGGGGTTAGGTATTTTTTAGTTCCCAGGGTCACCCTGGTCAGCCCCACAGGGTGGGTTTTTCTCTCTATTCTGGGGCATGTGTTTCTGTCTACCCGAGGTCCGTTCACCTGTATTTGCCTTTTTTAAACTCTCCCTACTGTCTGCACTGCCTGTAGCTCTTGATATTGGTTGTGTGTTGCTAAATGGTCTTAGCTTTATTTAGGCCGCATGTGTTAGGTTTATTTAACGTATTTGACCGGCTGGCGACATACATTCAATGTTCTGTTTATTTTTTTTTTTCACAAGCAGTGCAGGCACGTCCTGAGAAAGCCTTGTTGCTGTCGGGACGTTAAGCAATGTACAATCAATCAATCCGTTAAAAAAAAAAAAAAAAGGGGAGGGGAGGGGTAAGAGTTTTTGCATCTGTCGGTTGTAGATGTCCTGTTGCAGTTGGAATATTAGAAGTACTTGCAACTAAGGGTTAAAAGATTTCGTTCTCATTGCATGATTAGTGAAACAAGTTCCAAGACATTCTAGAGTTTTTTACAACTTAGATTTTCCTTTGCAGAGTCCAGGGCAACAGGCTCTTGCAAGTAACCCAGGATATGTTTGGGCAGCTATGCATGCAAGTCCGGAGTTGATGTATGCCCAGCCCCCACCACAGCAGTATCAGACAGCTGAAATGGATCCAGCATTTGTTGATGGGACACCTGTTGAGGTAATCCAGGGTCATTATGCTCTGTAAAGTTAGTCTGGTTATTATGGTAAAACTTGCAAATGTGAGAAGAGTCACAATTATCTGTATGGTTTCATGTGCAAGTAAATGTATATATATATATATATATATATATATATATATATATATATATATATATATATATATATATATATATATATATATATATATATATATATATGACCTTGGGGCTTGTTGAGGTGTTTTTGCTGATCTTGCCCATGCATCTTTCAACTTAATGTTGATGTGTATTGGTCATATATAAAACTGTGTGTTATTGTGTATAAATGTCCACATGAATTATTTATTTACATATTTATGTATATGCTCGATTTACTTTTACGTACATTTTTCTTTTTTGCACACAAATGTTTTAAATGTTTTACTGTGCCATCATTTAAAAAAATCTGAGCAGTTGTAACTTTTCAATGCTGTTGGGCTTATGCATATAACAACTATCCTGTGGATATTTGCAAAGTGTTGTGTAAGCTTTTTAACTAGCATCATTATGATACAAATCCCAAATACGAGCACCGTTTTATCAGTCTGGTGATTTGTAAAAACTTATTGTGCGTGGCCCTGTAGGGTTTAAAAATGTGAAAACTTTTATGAAGACAAATCTCCTTCATGCTCAATCCTATGTCTATATATGCAACTCTTGTGTTTGTCTGGAAAGGATTATTTTTTTAAAAATAAATTTTAATGCTTTTTGGAAATAACAGTTCTTTAGAACTTTTGTCATCTCTGCAAAGTTTGCCTCCTGTTTTTTAAAAGTGACTTTCGAATGCAGATGGTTTCAAGAACAAAAGGTGATTCCCAAACTTGGACCTAATTTATTTTATGTTGAATAGAGTCCTGACTATTAGGATTTAGTCTCTAAGCTATGATCTATTTAAAACTGGAAAAAATATACCTGTTCAAGCCTCAGAGAGGAACACTGACACGTGTATCTTTTAAATTCATGCTTACCATGCTGGTTGTTTAATGTTTTGGGATTGCAAGGTGTCTGATTTTTGCAGATGCAGGTTGGTGGGGGCTTGAACAGCGTATACATTTTAGCTTTCAAATAGGTCATCTCCATGACCTTCTAAGGGTATAGCGGCTGAACTGTTGGTTATGAAGCCAACCCAATTAAATAACTGATGATTAGGTCCAAGTTCGGTGAAGAATTCTCTTCATGTTCTGAAATGCGTCCTGTTAAAATGTTGTTTGGAAAAAACGTGGCAAACTTGGCACAAGCAGGCTACACCAGGTGTAATGAGCATTTGTGAATATGCAGGCACATTCCAGCTTTACATTAATATGTTCATGTACATGAATGTTTAAGAAATTTTTGGACAGTGTGCTGTTGCATTTTTGTTCAAGACTTCTCGACACCATTTATTGTATATAGTTGTGCAATGTCCCTGTTTTTTCTCCATATAGAAAAAGAACTTATCATACCACAATAACAATGCCATTTCCAGAAAATCTTAAGTGCTCTTCTTATTTGAGACCTAATATCTAGTCCGATTACAGTAGCCCTTTTAGTGCTCATGTATTTTGGCGAGTACTTGGCTTAATGCCAGATTTTACTATTGCACAGCTGGAGTGCACAGAGTTGAATGAAGCCAGACTTTGTGCATTATGTCGTAATAAAACATCACTGGTTTCCTCGCCTTTCGCGAAGTTGTGTATTGCTAACAAACAAAAAATGGAGAAAGAAACCAACTGAAAAAATCGTATTGAGCCTGTTCTGGCGTCAGATTATGCACCTTGGGGCCCCAAACAAGACTTGCATAGAAAAGCAAAATTTGACTATTGAATACAGTTCAAATGGAGAAAGCAGAGATGCCAACTCTTCCGGTTTCGCCGCATTTTCTTACGCCAAAATTAATTTCTTATGGTTTTACGGCCAAATAAATTATCTTCCATCCCAAAAAGCGCTGAAATTGTCCGCTAAAGATGTTGCCAATTTCTCGCTGACTTTGCTGCTCTTATCCCGCCGACCCATCACGTTTACCTCAAGATAAATAATGAGCCAATCAGAAGTGTCCTCTGATTAGCGCAACCAATCGGAATCCGAAATATACATGATCGGAAATAGTGTGATTTCAGTTCAGTAGTTTTTGGGATTTCGCTATCGCCCGATACTTCCGGTACCTTTAGGTCGCAGTACAAAATGGCGGTGAGAAAGGATATTGTTCAAAGACAGAGTGCTGTTTAGTGTGATCATCTGACCATGATCTGGTAAGCACACATTACATTTGTACAGGGCGGATCCCCCCCCCCCCCCCCCCCCCCCCCCCCGCCCCCTTGTTTGTTTGATACTCTGGCGACCCCCACCCCACCCACCCAAGGGACCTCCCGTCATTTGATTTTTCGGGTTTATGTTCACTTGATATCTTCCTGTCAAATTTTATTTCTTCCTGTCAAATTTTGAAAATGGTACGGTCAGGTAGTGAAAGGGGTTGGCATCTCTGAGAATGCAAGACAAGTTTTGAAGGCTGCTTGGGGGGAGGGGGGGAGGGGTGTGTAATCGATTCTGATTCATCCCACCCCCACCCGGGTCTGCCCTGGGGGACTTGGGTGGGGTTAGGTATTTTTTAGTTCCCAGGGTCACCCTGGTCAGCCCCACAGGGTGGGTTTTTCTCTCTATTCTGGGGCATGTGTTTCTGTCTACCCTTTGTCCATTCACCTTTATTTGCCTTTTTAAAACTCTCCCTACTGTCTGCACTGCCTGTAGCTCTTGATATTGGATGTGTGTTGCTAAATGGTCTTAGCTTTATTTAGGCCCCATGTTGTAGGTACCCCACCCGGGTTTGCCCTGGGGGACGTGGGTGGGGTTAGGTATTTTTTAGTTCCCAGGGTCACCCTGGTCAGCCCCACAGGGTGGGTTTATCTCTCTATTCTGGGGCATGTGTTTCTGTCTACCTTTTGTCCATTCACCTGTATTTGCCTTTTTAAAACTCTCCCTACTGTCTGCACTGCCTGTAGCTCTTGATATTGGATGTGTGTTGCTAAATGGTCTTAGCTTTATTTAGGCCCCATGTGTTAGGTTTATTTAATGTATTTGACCGGCTGGCGACATACATTCAATGTTCTGTTTAGTTTTTTCTTCACAAGCAGTGCAGACACGTCCTGAGAAAGCCTTGTTGCTGTCGGGACGTTAAGCAATGTACAATCAATCAATCAACCATGTTGTAGGTTTATTTAACGTATTTGACCGGCTGGCGACATACATTCAATTTTCTGTTTAGTTTTTTTTTCACAAGCAGTGCAGGCACGTCCTGAGAAAGCCTTGTTGCTGTCGGGACGTTAAGCAATGTACAATCAATCAATCAATCTGATTCATCCCAGCATGTTTGTTAGGTACAGTAATAGTGTATGCGCTGTTGTAACACTGAATCCTTGTACCCACACATAAGCATGAATCAACCCAGGCTTGAATCCCTCCATTTAACAGGCATGGGAATTGTCCGCGAAATTCCGCGGGGAAAAAGAAATCGTCCGTGAAATTAAAAAGGCGTTTCCGTGAAAAAACATTGAGGGTAGCAAAACGAGCAAAGCAATGGTTTTATTCCACGACAGAGTGTGGCGCGGCAGGCTATGTCCGTGGCCTGCCTGAGTGTGCGCTGCGCCAGTAAACTCAGAACTTAGGCGGGCAGAACCAAGGCGCCCCGTAACCCCCCCTCCCCCCTGACTGTTTGATTTTTCAGGCGCCCAGAAGCAAGGAAGGTCCGACGTCTACCTCCCCCTCCCACTGTTTGATCTTCCGGCGCCCAGAAGTAAGCAAGGTCCGTTGGCCATGCCCCCCCCCCCCCCCCCCCCCCCCCAACCAATTTGAATTTTCGGCCCTCGCGGAAACAAGATCTAGCGTGGTGGAGGCCTTGTTTTGTATCAGGTTGAAGGTCTCGTTTCAGATGATTTTTGCTTGGGCAGTTCCCATGCCTGATTTTTAAAAAACTGTGTGGAACAGCTGGGGCACGTCTACTGATGGATTCACACCTGGGTGGATTAACACTAGGTAGATACTTCCTGGGTAGATTCAAGTAGTTGGGAGTAGATTTATGCCTTTCTAATAAATTTGTGTCTCGTGTGCAATAACAAGTGTCCTTGGCCAGTGGTCATTCATCATTTATGGTAAATGTTAACCGTGGCAATTCTTTGGAGGGTATTGAAGCCACAGTCTCCAAACTTGGTGCAAGGATACTTTCTGAAATGACCTTTCCAAACATACCAATGTCCGTGACTTGTCAAAGGTGAAGGTCACAGGTAGTGTGGCAAGACCTATTTAAACATTCCATTTTAACTGTGAAGGTCACTCCCCAGTGAAGTCCATGTTTTGACTTTTTGGCTCACTTGCAAAGCAAAAGTGAGTCTCTGTTTTGGGCATGCAGTCGTCTGTTTGCCATGGTAAACTTTAATGTTGCCATTTTAAGCCACAGTCTAGAAATTTCGCCCAAGGATACTTTGTGGCAAGACCTTTCTAAACATACCAATTTGAGTGATCTCTCTCAAAGGTCAAGGTCACAGGGATCAGGAAATGGGTCAAAAATAGCTATATTTTGACAATTTCCTTTCTCAAATACTATTCACAACTTAAAAACCCAAACTTGGTACAAATATAACCTGGTGGTAAGACCTTTCTATGCATACTAATATGGTTGACCCCTTGGAAAGGTCAAGGGTCATGAGATTTGGTTCATTACAAAGGTAAAGGGTCATGGGAGGTTGATAGAAGTGAAAAATTGTCGTTTTTGAGAAAACATGACCTGTCAGAAAGGTCATAACAGTTGACCTGTTGGAAAGGTCATAACAGATTAAGTATGTTGATCAGTCGTTAATATGAGCCTTGAGGGCTTGGTACAGAGATGCCTGGGAGTAAACAGATCTACCTATTAAGCATTCCAATTTGGATAGACCTTCCAAGGTCGCAGGAAGTTGGCAGATGAGTGAAAAATGACTGTTTTGGGTAGAATTTAGGTTTTATCAATGTTTTTCTGTCATTTGGCACTAACACAGCTGCTGATTGAGACCCTTTTATGCATACTAATTTGGTTGGCTAAGGTCAATTCTCTTGGAAGATGTGTGAAATCCAACCATTATGTTTAACCATCATCCGGTATTTAATGGACTGTGAGTCATTTGAATGGTAGCTGTCGGCGTGAACATGTAGCGCTGCCTGCTCGGTGGCTGCCACCCAAAGGTACCCCTTCTGGACCTGACCCTTTAAGGCACTTGAGCACATCGGTGACGGAAAGGTGAAGGTCACAAAGTTTAGATTAATTTTGTTGTTTAAGTAACGCACTTTGGTCGTAGAGACTGTTGGCATTATATTTTGCTTGCAAGAATCTGAAATGTTTTTGGTCAGCTCAACTGATATGATTTCGTTATTTACCAGAGAAAAGCACATGGATTCAACATTTGCTGCAGCAAATTAACTGTGGCTTGGTTTGCTACAGCTTAGTATGAATCTAAAAGCGTTTGGTTTTTTTCTCGAGAAGAAAAAAACTTGCATCAGTCCTTCCATTGAGGAGTCTTGACAGCAGAAACTGTTTTCTTGGGAAAATTGCAAGTGTTGACACCCTCTTGTACTTGTCCGACTCTAAAACATTTAACATTTACAGATGGAATTGCTTGTGAAATGGTGCTTGCATGGATACACAATGTAGATCGATGTCTTTAAAGTTATTTTTTTGGAAGTTTTTTTTTATTGACCAATTAGAAAGCTAGCAACTCGTCCCCGCAAACTTAGTTTACACTGTATGGTCAAAATGTAAGTTTGTCTGTTGGATCAGAATTTTGTTCATGTAAATTGACAGAAAAGAAACTTTAAAACTCCCAAGAGGTGTCATGTTTTAGTTTTCACACAGCATCTCCACATTGACGGTTGGTAGCATACAGAGCATTTGGTGTTAACCTAGAGGTGCATACAGTTTAAGCTAGCAAGAGACGGATTCTCGTGAGCCCCCATGCCCTGGTGGCACAAGTATTTATGTCGGTGCTTGGTTATGCATGGTACACACGGCTCAGCTGACTCGCTGGCTGTGTGGTGGGTGACTGGAGATGGAGGGTCAATAAAATTTTTCAGGCTGCTATTGGTTGCCAGATTCATTTGATAAGGTTTTACTACCTGAACGGATGTCTAAAATGGCATTGGATAGCCTTGTATACACAATATCGGTCATCTATTCCACTCAATTTCTCAGGACATTTGGTGGTGCTTGAAACCAGGATGTGCCACACTACGATCACGACGCACTTGAGCCGCGAGATGGCCTTAGTTGCCTGCTCGGCGTTGAACCAAAGTAATTAACATGACCCACTTGCGGTAGGATCTATTTTATTTTATTGGCTCATGAGCGAAGCAAAAGTGAGATGTTCTGGGCCAGTGGTCGGTCACCCATCCGCCATTGTCGGTGGTAAACTTTAATGTTGGCATTTTCTTAGAGACTATTGAAGCTACAGTTTTCAAGCTTGGCTCGAGGATACTTTGTGGCAAGACCTTTCTAAACATACCAATTTCAGTGACCTCGCACGAAGGTCAAGGACCTAATTTAGTCCACTCGTCGCAAAGGTGAAGGGGGTTTCACAGACCTGTGAAAACTGATTACATTTTGAGAAAACATGGATTTTGTTTGTTTGTGTAGAAGCCATCCCTTATTGTCGGACGTGTGGATAGGTCATGCACGTGAGCCATAATTGCTTTGCCTTTCTTGTTTTTAATTGGTGGAAAGCTTAATTGCCTCTGAGTTTACAGAAATACTTAAAATTACACGATTTAGTATGCATAATTGCTGGCCAAAGAATGCGAACATCCGTCTGTGTACAACTGTCTTCCAAATCAAGCCGGAATCGGTGCAGGCACGTCCTGAGAAAGTCTTGTTGCTGTCGGGACGTTAAGCAATGTACAATCAATCGATCAATCAAATCAAGCCGGTCACATACAAGGGTACGTAACTAGCCATCGAATAACTAAAATTGAGGTTGCA
The DNA here is from genome assembly GCA_036245525.1 of Semisulcospira habei. Taxonomy (NCBI): domain Eukaryota; kingdom Metazoa; phylum Mollusca; class Gastropoda; family Semisulcospiridae; genus Semisulcospira; species Semisulcospira habei. The sequence continues at coordinate 260,399,626 of BTPG01000002.1, read as the reverse complement.
AATTAATTCCCGAACAGCGCAGCCAGAACATGAATACAATAAGCGTGCACACACTGCTGACCCATCGACACTTGAATGGGGCAGTTGACTGGGTGCTTGGCAGTATGATGGGTCATGAAAAATTTCTATGTAAATGACCAACCCGAAACCTAATAGCTGTGCTTACTCTGGTGACTTGTAAGTTTTAGTTGTATATGTGCTTTTAAAGAAAAAAAGTTTTGGGTATCTATACAATGTGAAGTCGTTGGGCGCAAGTTATGCCACCAGTCTCGACAGCATTTTACAGTTGCAATTTTTGGCTCGCGTGCGAAGCAAAGTATGTTCTGGGCCAGTGTTTATCTGTCCACCGTCGTCTGTGCACAACTTCAAAACCAAACTTGCCGAGATACCTGATGGGTAAGAAGACCTATCTATGCATACTAAACCTGATGGGTAAGACATAGCTGCCAACCCTCCTGATATTTGATTTTCCGTTTTTTTGTACATTTTTCCCTGATTTTCAGATTTTCAAGCTTTGTTTTAAAATTTGAGGCATTTTGGCTTGCCGCTCGGGGTCAAGCGCCTGTAGTTGAGAGCCTACCGCTATACTGTAAAAAAAAATTCTCAACGAATTTGCACCGATCTAAAAAAAATAACCAAAATGAAGGAAAAATTTCGGATTTCCCCAAAAATTGCGTGAAAACGACATTTGGGGGGGGGGGGGGGGGTAGGTTTTCATCAGCATTTTTGCTATCTTTTCAATCAAACTTGGCACAAAGGTTTTGATGATGAGACCTGGGGGAGGGGGGGGGGGGGCAGCACGGCAGGGCACAGCAGAAAAATGCATTGATGAGAAAAAGATTTTATTTTGACATGCTTTGATCATTTGCCGAGATCAGTCGGTCAACTGAACCCTAAAATGCTTTCTTTTAAAAAAAAAAAAAAAGTTTTTAACGAAGTATTGGTCTCTCGTACACTTCAGCCATAAGGGCTTTGCCGTGCTTGTTCAGTTTTTATTGACCACATCGCCAACATTTAAATAAAACTTGGCAATAGTATAATTGGAGATGATTTTCCTGTGTATGCAAGCTAGTTTGGCTGACCGCTGGGTATAGGAGATGTGAAGTCAGCACAGAATGGGACTTTAGCTTTGTAGCGACATAACAGAAGGAATCCACTAGCACTTTTAGGCTCGCGTGCAAAGCAAAAGCAAGTCCGTTCTGGGCCAGTTGTCCATGGTAAACTTTAACGTTGGCATTTTCTCGGAGACTTCAAATAACATCACACCGCAGTGTGAAAGTCACAAATTGAAAGTGAGCTTTTTAAAGTGCTCCGAATGGTGCACGAAACTGAACTTAAAAGACACCAGCCCTCCCTCCTTTCCCACCATGTTAGCTCTTGATACTGGATGTGTGCACAGCTGCCAACCCTCCTTTTTTTTTTTCAAGTCCCGATTTTCCGGGGGTTTTTTTTGTACATTTTCCCCGATTTTCAGATTTTTAAGCTTCGTTTTAAAATTTGAGGCATTTTGGCTTGCCGCTCGGGGTCAAGCGCCTGTAGTTGAGAGCCTGCCACTATACTGTTTCGCTAAGCTTTCGTGAACCCACAGCCAGTCTTGATTACGCATGCGCAGCAAATTTCCGTCCATTCTGTGTTTGTTCCGGTTCCTTCCAATTTACCCTGATCCGGAGCACATGCTTAGCGATTTTCACAAATCATGCCCCCAAAGAAGCAGAAGTGGTTGTTGAATTTCCATCCAGACTACAAGCTTCGACAAATGGAGAAAGGGCAAACACTTTGCCTTTCATAAAATGTGCCGGGCAGACATAAACATCGCTGCGCACTGGCACTGTGTTTGATTATTCGGCCGGAGCAAGGTGTCGCGTGAGTAACCCCCCTCCCCTTGTTTGATTTTTCGGCCAAGGTCTAGCGTCTGAATGTAATATATTAAGTGTCTCGGCAACTCCAGAATTTAGTTGCCTCAGGGTTGGCAGCTATGTGTGTGTTGCTAAATGGTCTTCGGTTTATTTAGCGCTGGCGACGACATACATTCAATATTCTGTTTAGTTTTTTTTTTCACAAGCAGTGCAGGCACGTCCTGAGAAAGTCTTGTTGGTGTCGGGATGTTAAGCAATGTACAACCAACCTTTCCCACCATATATAATGAGCCATTGCGGCAATCAAATAAGTTCAATATTTGCAAGGATTAATTTTGTCCCCTGAGAAGAATGGAGGCCAGTTTTCTGGAGAATATTTGAATATTGTTGATTTTTAAGACTTTCTTCAATATTCCAAATAATCCCCCTATATTGTTTTGACTTGACGTCCCCTTCGAGGTCGGAGGAGGTTGACAAATTCATGAAAAAATGCACATTGACAATATATAGGATTTTGCCAGTACTTGTTGCCAATTAATTGACTTCCTTAAAAATGACTTGTCTGTTCATGATCACTGGTCAGATAAATGAAGTGATCAGTAATGCATGCGAACCATGAGAGCTTTATGGTTATTTTATCCAGGGAAAAAGGACGGGCTTGTTCCATAGCATGTCCATTGAAATATCCTGGTAAATCAAAGTGCCACAGCTGCAGTGCGCCTGAATTGATCGGTGTTCAGTTCGTACTCCATAGGAAATAGATTTCCCTGTCCCCCATAAACCCGCCCATCGTGGCCATCCATTATCACTTCGGTGCCATGGACGTTTAAACCCCGAACTAACCATTTATGGTTGTTTTTTTTAAATAAGTGGTCGCTCGTCCGATATACAACGGTCTGAACCATGCCGAAGAGAAAGGCGCCCAAATCGAAAAGCGCACCGCCTGAAAGAAGAAAGTTTTTACCAGCCAGCCAAAGTTCAGATTACTATATACATATAAGGCAAATTTCTGTCATGCTTTGACAGATAATAAAGTTGTATTGTTGTATACTGAGAAATTTCCGTGCATTAAACATTCGGCGTTAAAGCGAACGGTAACTTGTGTGCTAAACTACTCTTGACATCTCCAAAACTACTACCACTTGTCCAAAATGATACTACTGTAACCGGACTGGGTGTAGGTCACTTAATTAAATAGTTGTCAGATAGACAAAAACTGCCCATATAATACAGTACTTGAGTGCCTACTGAGTTTAGTCCGCATCCCTTTTGTGGTCTAGGGAAGGGCTGGAGATGGCTGTGGAGAGTAAACTATAAATCTACCCTAGTCTCACATGCGCACAAAATCCGTGTTTATTTGCCTCGCGTTGTGTTCAAAATCAAATTATACCTGCGCAATGGACCGACCACAGTATCCAGAAAATCCCCATTTTGACTGGACTTCGTGTTTGTTGCTGTTAGCATTTCTACTGAGTTGCCAGCGTGCGCTCGCACGATCAGTCACACGGTCATACGTGCTCGCACGTACACGCGCTCGTCTAAGTCTTGCTCTCACTCTAGCTGAGTATCATAATATGGAAATAAGGTTCCAAGATTTATTTATACCAGGAAAAGTGTTCATGATGAAATAAACATGATCAAAATTAGTCAAACCAATACAAAGTCCTAATAACCTAACACCTTAGGCCTATACCTTCAAACACGATGCCCTAGCAAACCTAGCTCCTAAGCCTGACGCCTACAAAATTGAATACGATCCTATGAACCAAAACTATGCTAGGCTACACACTAGACATAACAACCAACACGATTAAAAACCAAATTCTAATAACTACAGGACTTCTAAACATGCCTTAATCTACCGTAACTGCTCACGCAGTTCGGTGCCCCTCTATACTGAGGAACTTTTAATAACTAAGTATTCCCTTACAGGAATTCTAAATAACTAGGTGCGAGTCCTTTGCAAGGATTCTAAATGCGTCTTAATATACCGTCACGGTGGACAGTATTAAATTCAAATTCTAATTAACTAAACAGGCAGACGAGAGAAAATCGTACAGAAAATCTAAGTGTACTCGGACAGTATAGATTCTAATTAACTAAGCATGCCTTAATATACCATCGCAGTGGTTAGTATAAATTCTAATTAACTAAGTGCGAGTCCTTTACAAGGATTCTAAATAAGTGCGCCTTAATATACCGTCGCAGTGGACAGTATAAATTCTAATTAACTAAAAGGAAGACGAGAGAGAAAACTTAACTATTCGTCCTGTGAAGGACGGAGGCTTCGCATGCAAGGAGGCCTGCCCGATTTTGCTAGGCACCCACTATTTATACTCTCACTCTTAAGAGTGTGTTTAGCGTGCGTCGTGCTGATTGGCCGACATACTCGCTCTTGACGCGTAGCTGTGTCACTAGCTTCTGAGTCTGTCGGCGTGCTGGGGAAAATATGTGCCACTGTACCGAAACACTGGGCTAAAATCGTCTACCCCGCTACACTACCATAGCTGTGTAGGGGTTGACCAGTCTGTCCGAGTATATTTTTATCCCGACTGCATGAGGTTTTGATCCCCATATTTATGTGATAAATTTGGATTTTTAAAAGTTTAAAATGAAGTTTGGCCCGTGAAAGATTTTTTGAGTGATAAATCCACATTTTTGGTTCAAGTGAGATAGCAAAGTGAGTGTGTGATGGGCCAGTGGTTGTTCATCCGTCATCTATGGTAAAGTTAGGCACAAGGGTACTTTGTTGCAACACCTTTCTAAATATGCCAATTTCAGTGACAGTACTCAATAGTCAAGGTTACAGGGTCCAGAAATAGAAAATAATAATAATAATATTAAAAATTGACATGTTATCTTGAACACTATTTTCAACTTAACCAATTGGTACAGAGATACTTGATGGCAAGACTTGTATGCATATATTTATTTGGCGGACCTTGGAAAGGTCAAGGGTCTCTCTGTAGGTCCCGAATTCTTAATAGCGATATTCACTCCTTCCTTCGACGCTGTTTTTCAACTTCAAACCTAGGCTGGGTACAGAGATGCTGATGGTAACACCTTTCTATGGATGCTAATGTGGATTACCCTTCAGAAAGGTCACAGGTCAAGAGGTTAACAAAAGTGCCATTTTGGGGGACAAAATTTAGTTTGAAGTCCCTTCTATGTATTGAAGGGACTTTTTAGGACGGGTCGCGGTGGGGCAAATTTAATAGCATGTCTATGATGTCAAAGGCAGGCAGGCTAAACCTCTAACAATTGCAGTAACAAGATAAAAATTACGTCATGTCTAGTTGCGCTAACCTCGCTGCTGAACGTACATTTTGCTTGAAGCGCCGTATGTATAGAATCCGATATTTCCTGTACACACAAGCTTGAAACTTTGCAAAATACTTAAGTGGATGGGTAAGGCCTCTGAGCATATTGTTATTGAATGTCTCATTGAAGACGTAAACAACCGTTTATAGGAAGTCGGTTGACCCAGATTAGAGTCCACAATTTGTCATTAACTTGAACTTTTTGCACATAGCTAGTTTGGAGAAAGACATTGGATGAGTTCGTTAGCCAGCTTTGTATCCTTTCAACTTTTTTTTTAGTAAAAATTATTTTCAGAAAAGAATTAAAACACTAAAAAAACCTTTACTTCTAGAGAAAGTCCGACAGTGGAGGTGACATAAAAGAGGCAACTCCGTCACAACGCAGACACTGACATAATACTCTAAATATGACGTCATTCTCTCTTTCTCTCGCGCGCGGCTATCTCTCCCTCACAAATATGCGTGCATCGACAGGAGGAATGGATCCTCGGGCGCATAAGCATCTATGCCTTGGAGATGTTTGGAGCGCGCGCGCACGCGCGCGCACACACTAATGCGCACACACACATCGATGCACTTTCAGAAGAGCACACAGGTGACCCGTGTACTTGGTATATCGTGTAGCTAAGTAAAGTCGGCCTACTTTCACACAAATTATAGCAATACTGAAATTGTACCGTGAAGTTCTAGTTTTGTCACCATTTTCTGAAGCCTATGAAGCGAAAGTGAAACTCGTATCGCGTAATATATAAAATTGCGTAAAAACTAAAACATCGTGACAAATAACATTTGACAAATCAACGATGCGTATGTCCTGCGCCCCTTGTAGAACTCGCTGACGCATTGGCAGATCTGCGAGACTTTTTCAATAGGAGATAATTCAACGTCAGAATCAGGTCAAAGACAAAAGGTAGAGACCATTGACAGCAAAAACAGCTCGTATAGAAGGGACCTTGTGGGTTATGGTTCACCCCATCTTGTTAGTTTTGAATCGGCCATACAAGTGACCCATACAGGCTTTGCTATTCTTGTTATGTAATGAGCTAATTGGGAGATTTTGTAACGTAAGTAAAGTATGCCACGCACTTCTTGCAAAGTTACTATTATGAAATTTGTATATGAGGACTTTCTACACTTTGTAAGATCATATACTGCACAACCCTGCTGGTTGTATCCACAACAACCCTGCTGGTTGTATGTGGATACTTTTTTGTGCGTAGTGTACACCTATCCACACTGGTTTGTTTTATATAGGACATTGGTTTTGAGGGTATTTGTGTACTGCTGTGGTTTATTGGTTGTGTGAAGCTTGATCAGGAGGAGTTGAGCTTCTATGCATTTGTTCACGCACAGCCAAAGAGACTTTGTCTAGTGTGATTGCCATGCCTGTGAATCCTTTAAGAATGCATGTCTTCAGGAGGGGACAAAAGCAGAAAATCTACTGCAAAGTAATTTTCATAAAAATTGTCCCATATGCCTGCTGCTGCTGCTGGTTTCAATTGTCAGATTGTGAGCTTACAAGGTATAGTTAATGGGATCTGCTCAAATATATCAACATAAAAAAATGAATAAAAGAAGGGGGTTAATAATTTGCAACATTTTCTTTACAACTTAGTATGTCTTGCAGTAATGTTTGCTACATAGGGGTCTTCCCGTTCCACACAAGGGGCAGTAGAGAACCTCTGCTGCATGTGCAAACTCGCAGATTGTGAAAGAAAGTATAGAAGAGACTATAGGTTGAGGCAAGACGACCGCACCAAGGAACCGTTGTATCAGCAAAGCCTGAACTGGGGCAGAATGCTTTAAGTATATTATAGATATTTGCTGATAAAATACTTTTTCTGATCCCCGCCTATAGTTTGTAAAGTTGAAGTATTGTGCTGAACAGTGTCCACCCTACAAAATGTACATAATGTTTGTGTCTTCGTGCAACTGTGGATGTGCTAGACATTTTCTGTTGCATCCCCTTGAGAGAGGAAATGAAAACTGAAAAATATCTTGATTCTCATGAATTGAGCTAGGTTCTTTCTATCGTACCCAAATATTATTTGAAGAATTTATTGCAGTAACAATTTTATGGGCATAGCACACGCACTATATGGTGGCAATGCTAGTAGTTGTCAGATAAATGAGGACCATGGATATTACCAGGGGAATGATAAAGTGCATGCAATAAAAATGTCTTCTTTGTCACTCCTCCTGAACAAGCACATTGCTATTGTTGTGAAATTAAGAAACGACAACTGAAAGTCCATTTACCCTATGGCCTTTTGGGCATTTTTCAGGGCAATGTGATACCAGTGGAGCAATCTTTGGCATCTCGCATGCACACCCCTGTCTCTGATGTAAACGCCAATGAGCAGACTTCGGTCTCTACGGTACCTGTGATACCCATGCAAACACCATCAACCAAAGCTGGTAGTGTTGTAACAAACTATAAGAAACAGTATGCACTGACTAGGAGGTCATTCACTGCCCCAACCATTCTTGTGAAACATGGTCATAAAGTGCAACGAGTTATGGTTTCAAGTAATACTCCTACAAATATGTACAATGGCCAGATTTTGAGCCCCAGTGACACAGGAGATGGGGATGGTTACATCAGATACACACAGCTACCTGGTCATTCAGGAACTAATTGACTACTTTAGTGAGACCAATGATTTTGTACGAGTCTTACACTGCTGTTTACAAAGAGTGGTTTTTCTATACTGTTGCTTGAAAGCTTTGGTGGCAAGGTCAGTGAAGATTAGTTTACAATAAGGGGCTTTATCAACTAGAACAGCAAGAATAGGTTTTTAGGGGAAATACAGAAAGATTATTTCATTGTGTATAAAGATTATTTAATCTAGAGAGTTTAGGCATCTGTTTCTTAAGGTCACAATCTAGATCTTGGGATTCCAGTGGATTGTGTTGGAGAATATGTCTGTATAATGTGTATATCAAATCCAAGTGCATACAGACTGCTTATAATGTGTTCAGTGGTTATTTTCATGCTCAATGAGGGAAAGGTATGCTTATCCAGATTTACATAAATGCATTGATGTGCACAATATTGATCTGGCATTATCCAACATTGTTTGGTTGTTAATATACAAATGTATTGTATATAGCTTTATTGTCTATTTATCCATTTTCATCTGAAGAGGTATTGTTACAGCACCATTCCAGAATGCATTAATTGTTTCTTTGACTCGACTTTCTCAGACTGAGTTTGTGCATGCGCAATGAAAAATGTGCGTTTTAACATCATGTAACTTTCTTTTCTGTCTCAAAATATTTTTGTACTTGAATATTCACAAGTCTGTCTTGGACTTGAAAGCTTGATTTTAAATTAGTCTTTTGTAGCTGTATCTGGATAGTCATTTTTGTCGCTGTATCTGGACATTGGTTCAGAATGTGAAAATGAATAGTTTATTTTATATTGCAAACGGTTGTGCAAGTCATTTCTTGTATATGTAAATGCTTTTTATTTTGTTTCATATTTCTGTGCGACTGTTTTTGTACAACAGCACACACGTAAAAATCAATGTGCTGGTCCATCTGTTCGCCCATGGCAAAGTTTTATTGTTCAACTTTTTAGCTCATGTGAAATGGTAAATGTGAGTGTTTACTGGGTCTGTGGTCCATCCCCCTTTCAGTGGTAATCTTTAGTTTTGCCATTTTTTTTGAAGACCGTTCAAACCATGGTCTTCAAATTTTGCCTGCAGATAATTGTGGCATTTCAGTGACTTCAGAGGTCTTAGAAATGGGCCTAAAATGTTCAATCTCACACCCAGACTTACTTTGTAAATATTAATTGGTACAAAAATACTTGATGGTATCACCTAACTATACATACAGATTTGGATGACCCCTCAAAAAGGTCAAGAGATGGCAAATTGGGGGGTTTATCAGCATTTTTGCAAAGTTCTTGTTCAAATTTGGCACAAAGGTAGCTGATGATGAGACCTTTGTGTGACCCCTCGCAAAGGTCACGGGTAAAAGGCGATGCACTTGTGTGTTCTCCGTCGCTTATTGTACACTTGAACATTTGGCGTTTTTGAGACTGTTGAAGCGTCCTCAAACTTGGGCCCAAAGATAAACTCTTGCAAGACATTTCTAAGCATATCAAATCCGTAACCTCGAAGGCTTTTTTTTCTCAAATGCAATTTTCAGCTAAAGACCTATGTAACTTGGCACACAGATACCTGATGATGGTAAGATCTTTGTATACTAATTTAGATGACCACTTGAAACAGTTGAAGGGTGTCGTGAGACCAACAAACGTGCTTTTCCTATTTTGGACACCTTTTTTTGCAAATGGTCACGGGTCAACAAATGTGAAGGAAAAGGTTTTTTTTTTTTTTTTTGAGGGGAGGGGGGGGGGGGGGGGGGGGGGAGGATAGAATTTCAGCTTTTATCATTTTTGCAAACTTTATAGAATTTAATCTTGCATAAAGGCAGCTGTGAGACCATTTTATGCATACTAATTTGGTTGACCCCTCTTAAAAAGTCTGGTCACAGGAGGTCAACGTCGGACATTTTGAGAAAACTTGCAAATGCCAACCCTTGCATCAAGACATTTGAACACATTCATTTCAATGACCCGTTGTAAAGTCACAAAATTCTGATTAAATTGGCTATGTCGATGGGCTATGGACACGTGCCATAGGGGCTTTACCATAATGGTCTGACCTGAAACTTTGGGATTTTTTTTGCATGTTTTTTCACACGAGTACTTTATAAAATAAAGTTTTGTGTGTGGCTGTACGTGATCTAGAAGGAAAGAAAAACCGTAATGTTGAATTTAAAATTCTAAAATTCACCATGTGCTCTGCTTGCAAACAAATATTTTTAACAAGGTTTTGGATGAGGTTGAATTTTTTCCCAATATACAGGGAGTTGATAATTCAACCATGGGAATTTTTTTAACAACCTGCAAACATGCCCCTTGGACACGGGTTAGGTGGTGTTGCGCTAATTCATGTATTTCATCCATCCTATTGCAGGAGTAAAGAATTTGTGGCAGGGCAGTTTGATTGACCTCGGGGGGTCAAAGTCGCAAACCTAAGGTCAAGGTCATAGGGTTGGTGAATTGAGAATTTACTGACGGTAAATGAGTGTACTCAACTTCAAAGTTGAACTGAATACAGGGATATGGTGTGATCTTTCTGCATATACCAATTTGAGTGAAGGTTTGTTACCAACCATTGTCTGAAATACAGTTTAGACTTGAGTCGGATTCCCATGGCACCCTTTCATTATGAACTATTTTAAAATCAAGTTGCACCTCAAATGTCTAGATCTTGATGACGATTGTTATCACTACTTTGAAGGTCGAGGCTGTGGTGCCAATTCTACTAGTCTGTTCATGACTATGCAATATCTCTGAGACCATTGGACTGACTTGGTTAGAACTGGAGTTGATAATAGCCTGTAGGGAAAGGGCATTTCATGAAAAGAGTAACATTGATACTTACCTCAGGAGTATGTACAGTGGCCATGTTTGTTTTGGTCTAATTATGTAAGATCTCCAATTGTATTTGATGGACATGCTTCAAATTTGGTATGTTCTTGGTAAATATTAATCAAAGAAAGTTTTTTTAAAAAATAAGTTGCAATCTTGATGGTCAAGGCAGTTGCAGCCACGTTTTTTTTCATGTATTTTTGTGCGGGCAACATCAACCACTTTATCTTGTTTTAGAGTTTCTAGCTTGTACATGTGTATTTGCGTACCCACATTTGAGTCTATTCACAAACTTACACTATTTGAGTCCCTGTACAGTTCTGGTGGAGAAAACTGTCCTGACTGTAGGCAGAGGTGAGTTGAACAGCAGTTCGAAGCACAAACCTTGTGTGCTAGTATTTGTATGTACGTAACTTTCATTGTGGGGAATATGGGCATGAAATTATGATCGTATGAAGAAATGTCATTACAATTGGCAAAATGTTGTAATATAATAATAAAGTGAAAATGCAACCCAAAAAAGTTTTTGTTTTTCTGTACACCTAATGGTAATTTAACCTTCACTGGATTTTGAACTGCACACAAACGATGTGGGTTCTACAGGCACCCCCCACCCCCACCCCCAGCCCCACAGGGTGGGTTTTTCCCTCTATTCTGGGGCAAGTGTTTCTTTCTACCCTTGGTCCCGTACCCCTCCCGGGCCTGCCCTGGGGGACTTGGGTGGGGTTAGGTATTTTTTAGTTCCCAGGGTCACCCTGGTCAGCCCCACAGGGTGGGTTTTTCTCTCTATTCTGGGGCATGTGTTTCTGTCTACCCTTTGTCCATTCACCTGTATTTGCCTTTTTAAAACTCTCCCTACTGTCTGCACTGCCTGTAGCTCTTGATATTGGATGTGTGTTGCTAAATGGTCTTAGCTTTATTTAGCCCCATGTGTTAGGTTTATTTAACGTATTTGACCGGCTGGCGACGTGCATTCAATGTTCTGTTTATTTTTTTTATTTTTTTTCACAAGCAGTGCAGGCACGTCCTGAGAAAGCCTTGTTGCTGTCGGGACGTTAAGCAATGTACAATCAATCAACCATTCACCCGTATTTTCCTTTTTTAAACTCTCCCTACTGTCTGCGCTGCCTGTAGCTCTTGATATTGGCTATGTGTTGCTAAATGGCCTTAGGTTTATATGGCGTATTAGACCGGCTGGCGATATACATTCAATATTCTGTTTTTTTCACAAGTAGTGCAGGCACGTCCTGAGAAAGTGGTGTTGCTGTCGGGACGTTAAGCAATGTACAACCGATCTGCAGGACCCTTTTTTTTTTTTTTTTATTTTTTTTTTTAAAAAGAGCATTTTAACTGGTTTTTCACATCCCAATGGCGTGCCGTGGGTCCTACAGTTCCCATTTTTTTTTCATGGAGCGATTTAACTGGTTATCCTTGTCCTGATGTGGGTCCTACAGGACCCATAGTGCCTCCCACCTCCTTCTTTAGCACCCCACCCGGGTCTGCCCTGGGGGACTTGGGTGGGGTTAGGTATTTTTTAGTTCCCAGGGTCACCCTGGTCAGCCCCACAGGGTGGGTTTTTCTCTCTATTCTGGGGCATGTGTTTCTGTCTACCCTTTGTCCATTCACCTGTATTTGCCTTTTTAAAACTCTCCCTACTGTCTGCACTGCCTGTAGCTCTTGATATTGGATGTGTGTTGCTAAATGGTCTTAGCTTTATTTAGGCCCATGTGTTAGGTTTATTTAACGTATTTGACCGGCTGGCGACATACATTCAATGTTCTGTTTCTTTTTTATTTTTTCACAAGCAGTGCAGGCACGTCCTGAGAAAGCCTTGTTGCTGTCGGGACGTTAAGCAATGTACAATCAATCAATCAATCCTTCTTTAGCACCTACTTTTTAGTTCCCAGGGTCACCCTGGTCAGCCCCCTCTATTTCGGAGCACGTGTTTCTGTCTACCCTTGGTCCATTCACCTGAATTTTTTTTAACTCTCCATTAATGTCTGCGCTGCCTGTGGCTCTTGATGTTGGATGTGTGTTGCTAAATGGTCTTGGGTTTATTTGGCGTATTGGACCGGCTGGCGACATGCATTCAATATTCTGTTTAGTTAATTTTTCACAAGCAGTGCAGGCACGTCCTGAAAAAGTGGTGTTGCTGTCGGGACGTTGAGCAATGTACAACCAACCAACCCCTCTTAGCATGCTGCAGGCACGATATCGCGCCATGAAGTCTTGTCCCCCCCAGCCACTGCTGGCACAGCACAGTATCCATAGAGACCACTGCCTCGTGGTCTACGGATTTCTGCAATCTTGTGGAGTGATTTGCCTCGTAAAAGATTTGTCGGTTTTTTTTTCGGGGGGGGGGGGGGGGGGGGGGGGGGGGGGGGGGGTTGCCTTTTTTTTTTTTTTTTTTAATTTTTTTTTTTTGTTTGCGTGCGAAGCAATAGTATATTCTGGGCCAGTGGTCGTCCGCCCGGCGTCTGTCGTCCGTCCGTGGTAACCATTAACGTTGACAATTTCTCCGACACTTCAAGCTACAGTCTTTAAACTTTGCCCAAGGATACTTTGTGGCAAGACCTTTCTAAACTTGCCAATTTTAGTGACCTCTCACAAAGGTCAAGGTATCGGGAAATGTATCAAAAATAGCTATTTTGAGACATTATTTTTTCTCAAATACTATTCACAACTTCAAACCCAAACTTTGTACAAAGATGCCCGATTGTAAGATCTTTATACGCACACAAATTTGGTTGAGCCATCGGAAAGGTCATGGGTCACAAGAGCTCAAGAAATGGGTACAAACAAAATGTTTTTTCTCAAATGCTATTCACAACTTCAAACCCGAACATTTTACAGAGATGCCTGATGGTAAGACCTATCTAAGCATACTAATTTGGATGATCCCTGGGAAAGGTCGAGGGTAACGAGAGCTCAGGAAATGGGTTTAAAAAATAGCCATAAACAATTTTTTTTTTATAACAATATTCACAACTTGAACGCAAATAATGATGCAGAGATACCTGATGAGAAGACCTATCTATGCATACTAATTTGGATGACCACTCGGAAACGATCAAAGAGGTCGACAAATGTTTATAAAATGCCAATAATATAAGTTTTTGGTCGGAGGGGTTCGCTACACGGACCTTTGTAGGTCTGAGGGAGGTCAAAGGAATCGTACCCCGAAGGCCTGAGGGGTACAATATGCTTCCTTTGACCTCCCGAAGGCCTACAAGGGTCCGTGCAGCGAACCGTCCCCTCCGACCAATAGCGTATTTATTTGTTTTCATTCCTCTACTATTTTCGTAAAAGAAATCGATCAGTTTATCTTGCGACCTGGATCACGCCAGACATGACTGACGTCAAATGAATATACCTTTATACATAATAGACTTATGACGTAATTTAAAATATGTCGTGGCGTTGCCGTCTCCAGTACTGAGTGTGCTTGTTTCGAACAACACTAAGTAACTTTGTACTTTAGAACGTTTGGCGATCTTTTATAGAAAAAAACAACAACTGGCATCCAAGATGCGTCATCGAGAGGGCTACAAAACGTCTGCCATTTTTCGCTACAGGGGTTTTTATATCGCGGTCACATAGTACGGTTTGCGCTAAAGCGACTGGTCGTCAGATGGCTGATGACATGACCTTCTTATAGTAACCTAATTTAGTTGACTCGTCCCAAAGATCAAGGGGGTTTCACAGATGTGTGAAAACTGATTAAATTTTTAGAAAACGTGACTTGTTCGTGCACAAGACATCCCTTTACTTGTCGGACGTGTGAATCGGTCGATACAAGTGAGCCATAAGGGTCTTTTTTTTTTTTTTTTTTTTTGAAGCAACAGAAATGGCAGACCACGATTTTCTGGTCCAGTTCATGGACTCGACGAGTTCTTCGGTTTCACTGAAGATGATATTCTGCCAAGACGCCGGCAAGAGGAACGAGATGCTGCTGTTGGTGTGATCGATGTGAACGTTAGAGATGTTTCATTGGACTCTGACAATGTCAATGAAAAGTAGGACTCGCTGCCGTTTTCCAGAAAAGACGAGAACAAAATGACTACACCTTATTATTTTGCTATGCACACAGAGTTTCACAAGATTCATCAGACGTACAAAGTCAGCTCCAGTAAGCATGCTAAACGGTAAAGGTTAAATGGCTATCCCTGTGCCAATGATGTGGGTCCTACAGGATTTACACTAGGGTACGCATCACCGGAAGCATCCTTGTATTTTTAGTCGTCATCGCGGAGAAAAAAAACTACAGGTAAAAGTTCACCATTTCCAAGAAACTGAACTGAAACTGGTCGATTTTGCATGGACTTTGATGCCCTTTAAATTTTAAAATAAAAAACAACGCACGCACAAAAAAACTAACAGAAAAAAAAATTGGGCGAGCTGGAATTCTGTCTTTTTACTCTTCACAAACTGAGGACCAACATCATCCGGACAAGAATATTTACCTTGCTCGCTCTTTAAAAAATATTGGTCCTGCACTAAGCACACCATCGTTTGTGTAAAGGAAAAATTCAGACTTTGTTTATATTTAATTTCTTCATGAATTTTAAACATATTTTGGTAAAATGTGAGGTTGGAGCAATTTTTAAAATTCATCTGACTTTTTTTTTTCTTCTTGGCTTGACTTCGCGAACGAAGATTTTATAGGAGTTGCCCACGACGTCTGCAGGCTTGTTCGTGGCTGCGGAGGCCAATCCGAGACAGGCAGGTTCGACCGCAGTGGCTGCAGGGGAAGGTATGGCCGGGGTTCTGAGCTGCGGCATCTCTGTTTTTTCTCCTGAGCCGCTTGTCCTTAAGGCTAGCTCTGTGAGAGTCCTCAAAGGAGACAGCTGCCTTGTAAATGGTGGAGCGCCAGGTGTCACGGTCCGCAGCAAGCGAAGACCACTGGTGGTGGTCGATTTGGCAGGCACTAAGTGACTTCTTGAGACAGTCTTTGTATCTCTTCTTTGGTGCCCCTCTGTCACGGTGTCCAGTA
Source organism: Semisulcospira habei (assembly GCA_036245525.1). Taxonomy (NCBI): domain Eukaryota; kingdom Metazoa; phylum Mollusca; class Gastropoda; family Semisulcospiridae; genus Semisulcospira; species Semisulcospira habei. The sequence goes on along the minus strand of BTPG01000002.1, from coordinate 260,384,008 downwards.
GCAAGCTCGCCGAACAGGGTGATCTTTGGTAGGCGATGATCCTCCATCCTGGAGACATGCCCCGCCCAGCGGAGCTGTGTCCGCAGCAGCAAAGCCTCGATGCTCACAGTTTCAGCCTGTTCAAGGACCTCGACGTTGGTGACATAGTCACTCCAGTGAATGCCCAGGATGGTACGCAGGCAGCGCTGGTGGAAGCGTTCGAGGAGTCGTAGTTGGCTGCGGTAGAGGGCCCAGATGACACAGGTGACTTTTTTTTTTATTTCTTCATCAATTGACATATTTTGGTAAAATGTAGTCTTGTGAGCTTGGAGCAAGTTTTAAAATACAACGTAAATATTCCCAGTAACACGGTAACGGTTAAATTGCCACCATTCAGATTGTTATAATAAAAGTTGCACTTTCTGATTGTACGTTTGTTTCCATGTCACGTCACCTGAAGAAGGATCTCTGATCCGAATCGTTTCTTGTTTCTATTTTAAAGGCTTTTCTACTTCTGTTTTTTTTTTTTTTTTTTTTTTTTTTTTTTTTTTTTTTTTTAAATATCACTTTTTAGTCTCCTCTATTTATCAGAGATAACCGAGGATGGGTTGTGTTGCAGAAAATTCAAATGAATCGGAATGCACAGGTGGGCAGATCTAAAAGTCTTGCTGATAAAGTAACCAGGTAAAAATTATGTCTAGTTGTGCTAACATCGCTGCTGAATGTACTTCTGGTGGGGAGCGCTGGGTGTGTGCACGCGTATGTATGTAAACACAATCTCCGACATTTGTTTACACACAAGCTTGAAACTTTTAGAAGTGCTTTGTTCAATGGGTGCATTGGAGAGTCTCCGAGCATATTAAAATTAGGCGTCTCGTTGAAGGGTTAAAAGACCGTTTATAGGAAGTCAGTTGTACAACATTGGGAGTCTAATTTATGTATTTGACTCTAAATTGTGGACATGGCTAGATTGGGGAAAATATATTCGATTGAGTTGGCATAAATGCAGCAACTTCATCGCCACCGAGAGAGACATCGACGCAATACTTTAGATATGATGCATCTCGACGAATGTCGGGTATGCACTGTGCCCTTTGTAGAGCTTGCTGACACATTGGCAAGTCTGCTAGGCTTTTTCAATAAGAGGAACATTTAAAAACCAGAATCGGGTCGAATAGAACAGGCAGAAACCCCTGACAGCAAGGACAACTCTCATATAGAAGGGACTTTGTGGGTTATGGCTCTCGTATAGAAGAGACTTGATATGGCTCATCCCATCCGATTGGGTTTTGCTATAGCAAAATTTTAAAAATGTATTGGGCCATCCAGTACCATTTGAAGTATGCGTCTTGAAATGGTCTGCAAAAACGCCAATGTTCAAGTTTACCACAAACTTGGCCTTCGGATTCATTACAAGATTTTTCAGTAACCTCTTAAAGGTGAAGGTCACGGGTGCAGAAGTAGGTACAGAAAAGGGTAATTTTAATTTTTTTAAAACTTTTTTTCTCAAATGTTATTTTTAGCTTCAAACCCAAACTTGATCAGACTGCCTGGCGACGTACATTCAATATTCTTTTCTTTTTCCAATTTGGAGGGCCATAAGGCGGGCTTTGTCTTGTTCCTGCTCGCCAGGGTCTTTTATTTTATTTATTTATTTATTTTATTTTTTTTTTTTGGGGGGGTAAGACATTATATATATATATATATATATATATATATATATATATATATATATATATATATATATATATATATATATATATATATATATATACACACACTAATGGTCAAAACTTGAGGGCCACTTTTTATCGCAGACGCATCGAGAACACCACACAATGTAACGATACTTGGGAGTCTGTATTTTGCTAATTTATTCAGTAACAATTTCATGTAAGTTTTGCGTAAATCGAGCAATTATAACAACAGCAGTACGTTCGAATGTTCACCCATCCCTCGTTTGAAAAGTCGCACAAGAGTGGTCCAGTCAGTAGCAAGTGTACCCACCGATTGCAGCCAAGCATTCAATGCAGCGTTGACGCATGGAGTTCACCAGGGTTCGGAGAACATGTGGGATCGCTTCCCACTCTTTATGCAGGAACCGAGTCGGCTGGGGGACGCCTTGATGTCGGGGGTAGTTGCCGACTACACGTTTGCCCCAGCACGTCCCAGAGGTGCTAAATGGGAGCCAGATCAGGTGAACGAGTTGGCCACTCCATCCTCGTGATGCCCCGTTGCTCGAGGTACTCGTCCACCACACGGGCGTGATGAGGTCGAGCGTTGTCGTCCTGCAGAACAGCATTTTCGCCTATGGCTTGGAGAGCTGACTGGATGAGGGGCTGCACAATCTCCTCCCGATAGCGCAGTCTAGTCAGGGTGCCTCGGATGACGTGGAGGGAGGTCCTGCCTTGCCTGCCCAGACCATGACCGAGTCTCTACCTTCGCGATCCACCTCTTGGACGCATCCATCCGTGAATCGCTCGCCCTGGTGTCTCCAGACCCTCGCCCTGCCGTCGCTGAAAGACACTGTGAACCGTGACATCAGTAAACAGAACTCGAGTCTACTGGAGTCTGTTCCACCTCGCATGTTGACGACACCAGGCAATCCGGGCTCTGCGATGAGCTGGAATGAGAGGTATTCTCAATGCTGCTCTGCATGAAGCCAGGCCAATTTCACGCAGACGTTCTGCAGACTGCTTGTGCAGACGTTGACGTTTGCAGCTTCCATCAGTTGACGTCGCAGAGTGGTTGGCGTGACAGTTCGGTCGCGCAGAACAGCCACACAGGTATCTGTCCTCTCTTCTGCTGGTGCAGCGCAGGCGTCCTGAGCAGGGTCGTCGTTCTGCCCTTCCAATTTCTTGGAATCGTCCCCACCCGGGTCTGCCCTGGGGGACTTGGGTGGGGTTAGGTATTTTTTAGTTCCCAGGGTCACCCTGGTCAGCCCCACAGGGTGGGTTTTTCTCTCTATTCTGGGGCATGTGTTTCTGTCTACCCTTTGTCCATTCACCTGTATTTGCCTTTTTAAAACTTTCCCTACTGTCTGCACTGCCTGTAGCTCTTGATATTGGATGTGTGTTGCTAAATGGTCTTAGCTTTATTTAGGCCCCATTTGTTAGGTTTATTTAACGTATTTGACCGGCTGGCGACATACATTCAATGTTCTGGTTTTTTTTTTTCACAAGCAGTGCAGGCACGTCCTGAGAAAGCCTTGTTGCTGTCGGGACGTTAAGCAATGTACAATCAATCAACAATCTTGGAATCGTGCCAGCAGCCTCTGGATCACTGAATGGGACACCCCAAGACGTCTCCCAACGTTTTGTTCGGAAATTCCATCCTGCAGCCATGCTAGCGCCCGGCTTTGATCTACTGGCGTTAGGCTTTGTCGTGGTGGCATGGCCAATTAATTATGCCCCTACTGTACCGGTATTTCTCGGTGTTCACGACCGACCCTTCAGCACGTGCATCACGACTTTACCGAGTTTTCCACCTGCCTGCCTTTGGTACGCTTGCCAATATCGCACAGCTTTTCACAAAAACTGACGATGTGACACTTGTGTTCGACACGTTCGTGGAAATTGATGAATTGTTGTCTATTGTTCCCTGTACAGTGGATTGTCTAAGGTCAACTTTTAACTCATTTGGATCGAAAGAACATTGTATTTTATTAGCGTATTTGCGACAATAAACGACACAAAAAGTGGGGTGGCCCTTAAGTTTTGACCATTAGTATACTAATTTGGTTGACCCCTCGGAAAGGTCAATCACAAGAGACCAGGAAATAGGCGAAAATGGCCATATTTTGACCAAAACGTTTTTTTCTAAAATACTATTAACAACTTTAAACTTGGTACAGAGTAAGTCACCTTTGCTCAGTGCAGTGGCGTAGCGATGGGCACAAAAATGGGACCCAGCTATGCTTGCCTTTTCATGGGTTTCCTTGAGCAACAGATTCTTCAGCAATACACTGGGCCTGTCCCTGAGATGTATAAACGCTACATCGATGACGGTTTAGGAGCTACTCACATGACCCAAGCTGCACTTTTAGACTTCATTCACTTCGTGCAGGACTTCCACCCATCCATCAAGTTCACTTACACTATATCAGCTACTTCAGTCGACTTTCTGGACATGAACATCAGGATTGACTGCGGAATGTTGAAAACTTCAATACATTACAAACCTACCGACTCACATTCCTACCTCGACTACCGATCTTCTCACAACCCCAAAACTAAAAACAGCATCCCTTATTCCCAGTTTCTTCGGCTAAAAAGAATATGTTCCGAAGAATCAGATTTTGATGTTCAATCCAAAGAAATGGCTGGATTTTTCATCGACAGACACTACCCACATACTGTTGTTCAAGGATCTCTCCAAACGGTTCAAAAACTTAGTCGCGCGAGTACACTGCAGACTAAACCTACCGCTGATAGTGACAGACCTATCGTAACCATGATCTACCATCCCCACACTAATCCGGTGCGTAAAATCCTTCTTTCTAACTGGGGTCTTTTGTCATCCAGTCAAGAATCTGCTGCTATCTTTTCTGAACCTCCGTTGGTAGCTTTCAAGAGGGATATTAATTTGCGGGACATGCTTGTTCGCTCTACTCTCAAGCCTCGTCATACCACCAGAGCCTCCGGCTCCACTCCGTGCAATGTTCCTAATTGCAAGACGTGTCCTTTTATTTGCCCTTCCACCGTGGTCAATGGTCCACGTTACAAATTCAACATAGACAGATACTTCACGTGTCAAACCACCAACGTGATTTATGTCATCTCCTGTGTTAAATGCGGCCAACTCTATGTTGGAGAGACGGAAAGAACCATCAACGACCGTTTCAAAGAACATCTTCAGTCTGTCAAGTACCAATACAACAGACCGGTCGGACGACATTTCAATCAGGCCGACCACTCCGTCTCAGACATTCGAGTTAAAGGCCTCTGGCTTATGCAAGCCAGTAATGTCTGGGCCAGGAAAGACCGTGAAAAATTTCTGATTAATAAACTGGGCACTGTGGCGCCACTCGGGATGAATATGAAAGATTAACATTGTTTACCTTGCTTGTGTCTGCTACTTTACCTCACTGATTTACTACTCACTAATCAGTTACGTGATGTTGGCGCTGGTTGATATGTACATTTCCCTTGGGGACTTTCTCAGCGCTGGCCGAACGTTTAGTTGGATCCCTTGCCCTTCCCTGTCGGGCACCGGGTCTCCGGCTCACGGTTTGATACGCGGTTTTGGGGCGGGGCGATCGTGTGCATCCCTTGGGGATGTATGTGGTCGTCTTGTTGCGTACCTGTGTGTTTTTCTGTGGGCTGGTGGGTGCCCGTTGGGTGGGGTTGGTGGCTCTGGCTGATTGTCTTCCGCCCCCCCCCCCCCCCCCCCCCCCCCTTTTTTTTTTTTTTTTTTTTTTTTTTTTTTTTTTTTTTTTCCTTACTCCTTCCCCCCTTCCCCCCCCCCCCCCCCCGCCCCCATCTCCCTCTCTCTCTCTCTCTCTCTCCCCCTTATTTTTTGAGTTACCCTTGAAGACGGTTTCACAACTACCTACTCTCCACTTATACCAATATTCTCTTACTGATTTTGATTCTTTGCTTTGTTTTCATGACTTATTACTTGTTGTGTACCGTGCTAAATGCTGGGGTTTTTTTCCCGGGGTCCTCCCGTTTTTCCCCGAGGTAGTCCTCAACTTGAAGGTGATATAAAGTTTGCCTTCGGGTTGGTGTTTAGCAGGCTTTGTGTATTAGACACTCAGCCTACTTCGTGCCCAAGGGTACTCCCCATTCGTTCTCTCTCTCTTTCTCTCTCTCCGTCTCTCTCTCTCTCTCTCTCTCTCTCTCTCTCTCTCTCTCTCTTTCTCTCTCTCTCTCTCTCTTTCTCTCTCTCTCTCTCTCTTTCTCTGGCCTCATCTACACGCCTTTTCTTTCGCTCGCTCCTGCACGTGCTTGCACACACTCTTGTCTCTCGTGTTCAGGTTCTTTCCGAGTCTCTCTCTTACGCGATTTTTCGTTGACGTCATTTTTACTTTTTCCGCACTTTTGTTCTTCCTTTTCTTTTCTTTTATTTTACGTCACCTCCTTCAGTTGCCACATTCCTTCTGCCATTGAAGATAAGTAGCGGCTAATCTCTATGTTTGTTTGTTTGTCTATTTTGACAAAGGGTATTTACCCGAAATATTAATAAATTGTGTTGTACCCGTCTTTTCTAAGCGTGTTTCTTTCTCCGTTGGGTACTTCTTTGCATATTACACGCTTGGCAGTCACCTTTTTGGTCTGGATAGAGTAAGTAGGTCCATTCCTATACAAACGGTGGGTAACATCAGTGGTGGGGAGCGTTATTTTGTATCAAGTGCTGCTGTCCACATATCTTTCTTAAAAATGCTTTAGATCATATTCAAATGCACATACCTTGGACGCCAATCAACATACAATTCTGATTTTTGCATGTGCACTTCTTTGAACATTTACTTCCGAGTGGTGCATTTGTTTGGTGGCAGTTTCTAGAAAAGAAAAAAAAAAAAAAACACAAGAAAGGCAAAGCCCTTATGGCTCCCTCGATAAATACGTCTGACAAAAAGTAAAGGGATGGCTTCTGCACTAACAAAATCCATATTTTCTCAAAATGTAATCTCACATCTGTGAAACCCCTATGATACTTTTGACCTTTGCGGTGAGTTGACTAAATTAGGATACATGGAAAGGTCTTACCATCGGCTACCTTTGTGCCAAATTTGATTGAAAAGTTTGCAAAAATGTTGATAATAACTACAAGTATTGGCATTTTATACACATTTGTTGACCTTGTGACCCTTGACTTTTTCCCAGGGGTCATCCAAATTCGTATGCATACAGGTCTTGCCATCGGGTATCTCTGTAGCAAGTTTGGGTTTGAAGTTGTGTATAGTAATTGAGAAAAACATTTCTTGTCAAAATATGGCTATTTTTCACCTATTTCCTGAGCTTGTGACCCTTGATCTTTCTGAGGGATCAACCAAATTAGTATGCATAGAAAGGTCTTACCATCAGGTATCTTTGTACCAAGTTTGGGTTTGAAGTTGCAAAAAGTGTTTGAGAAAAAACATCTTTTGTCAAAATATGGCTATTTTGAACCTATTTCCTGAGCTCTTCAGACCCTTGACCTTTTTGAGGTATCAACCAAATTAGCGTGACACCTTTGCAGTACGTTTGAGTTTGAAGTTGCGAATAGTATTTGAGAAAAAATAAATTATGTTCAAAAACAGCTATTTTTGATTTATTTCCTGATCCCCTTTGTGAGAGGTCACTGAAATTGGTATGTTTAGAAATGTCTTGCCACAAAGTATCCTTGGGCCAAGTTTGAAGACTGGTCTCCGAGAAAATGCCAACTTTAAAGTTGACCACAGACGACCACTGGCCCACAACATGGACTCGCTTTTGCTTCACATGTGAGAGTGGACTACCAATACAGAGATACCTGATGCTCAGACCTTTCTATGCATACTAATTTGGATGACCCTTGGTAAGGTCAAGGGTCACGAGGTCAGCAAATATGTAAAATGCCAATGTTTGGCTCGCGTGCGAAGTAAATGCCAATTTTTGGCTCAAGTGCTAAGCAACAGTGAGTATGCTTTGGGCCAGTGGTCATCCGTCTCTCGGACGTGGTCAACTTTAACGTTGGCATTTTCTCGGAGACTATTGAAACCACAGTCTTCAAACTTGGCCCAAGGATACTTTGTGGCAAGACCTTTCTAAACCTACCAATTTGATTGACCTCACAAAGGTCAAGGTCACGGGGGATCAGGAAATGGGTAAAAAAGAGATATTTTGACATAATGTATTTTTTCTCAAATATAATTCACACCTTCGAACCCACACTTGGTACAAAGGTACCTGATGGGAACACCTTTCTATATTATAATGTGGTTGATCCATCAGAAAGGTCAAGAGCCACGAGGTCAGCAAATGTGTTTAAAATGCCAATTTTTGAAAGAATTGTAGTTGCATGTATTATCAACAGTTTGCAATTTCAATCAAATTTGGCACAAAGGTAGCTGATGATGATAAGACCTTCCTATGTATACTAATTTAGTCACTCATTGAAAGCCTTTTTTGTTTAAAAATAGAATTGTAGTTTTTATCAACATTGTTGCAAACTTTTCAATCAAATTTGGCGGCAAAGGTAGCTAATGATAAGACCTTACTATACATACTACATTAGTCGACTCGTCACAAAGGGTCATGGGAGTTCACAAATGCTTAGAAAACATGGATTTTGCTGGTGCAGAAGCCAGCCCTTCTTGACAGAAAGATCGCGCAGGTAAATCGGTCAAACATGTAAGCCTTAAGGGCTTTGCCTTTCTTGCTATCAACTTTTCAATCAAATTTAGCATACAGGTTGCTGACGGCAAGACCTTCCTATGCATATTAATTTAATCAATCCATCGGGGGGGGGGGGGGGGGGGGGTGAAAAATGCTTTTGAGAAAACATGCATTTGCTGGTGCAGAAGCTAGCCCTTTTTGTTGCATGTGGGTTGGTCATGCTCGTGAGCCATAAGGGCTTTGCCTTTCTTGTTAGGTTTTGTCCCATCTCTGCAAACGTTTATGAAAGTTCATGAAAATATCGGATAACTGATTAAAGGCCCACTATCGCCGTAACTGTTGAAAGACACTCTTCTCTAACTGATGGTTACGAAACGCCACACACTGGTCAGTTCATTTAAACACGGGACAATCCAGTTCAGCACGCGTCGTCTTTATATCAAGTAACCTGACAATGACTTCACTCCGTTCGATAAATACAACGATATCAGTACGAGAGACAGCTAAACATAGATTGAAATGCTAACGGCTGCGCAGAGTAAATAAGCACGATTACGCGTACACTTGCGGCGTGTCTAAACTGCTCTTAAATTTCATGAGGTGTGTCAACAAGGCATAATAAACACAAATGGTGCTGAAATGTGTTTTCAAATTTACGCCTAATGGTACTTTAATGACTCTTGGTAGGTCCAACTGTTGTACTTTAAAATGGACTTGGGGTGGGGTGGGGAGGGCACCTATAGTGACCGATTCTGAAAAAAAGGATTTGATCCACTGCTTTACCTGTTGCAGTGACATACGTTTATATGCTTTACCTGTTGCAGTTACATATGTTCAATCTTCATAAAAACTAAATATAATATTTTTTTGATCTTTGAATCTTGGGGTCTCGGTCCCCCTTTTTGTGACCGGTATTGGGGAATGAGCCTTCTGACATGAAAAATAAGTAAATAGGCCGTTTGTCACTGGAATGCATGTTTTTGCCAAACATCTCCACAAAGAAAGACTTCCGTACCAAATTGACCTAATGTGGAATATTTTTGGTGACTCCTATAATTTGTAGATGTTGTTCTACAGTCGTAAAAATTTGGTGAAAAGACCAGAATAAGCCATTTTCAATACCCTAAATAGAGCCCCGGCAGATTTCAGTATCAATTTAGCATGCAGACTTCATGTATGCCTGCACTGTTTCAGGTTTGAAAACTTGGCCAGAAAATGGATCATTCATATACTGGGCTTAATATATCTGGGGCACATTTAGGGATGTAAAATCAGTCATTTAATGAAAATTTTTACGCCAGTACAGCAGAACGGACACGTTCTAATTTCTTAAAAGTAAATCATATTAATACTAATAGTCTAGCAGATGCCCTTCATAGACGGTCAGCCGTTTACAAGATAGTGATTTTTTTTCAGAGTAACAAAGGTAAGTCTAGTACGCCGTGAGTAAAAGCAGTGCGCACACCCGGCGTTTTAAACCGCCGGAGGATGGAGACATTTTTCTGTATCACATATTGTTTCCAGTACGTCTGCAGACGAAACCAGGACTGTCGCAGCCATGTTTTCTGGCGATCGGTAGTCACTTTACACTGGCCTCCTCGTTCCTGTATTCAGTTGTAGTATGCACTGTATTTAAAAGGATTTCAGTTTTATTTTTGTTACACTTAATTATATTAAAAGAAGAAACACTAATTACAAAAAAAGCATGCCATGAGCTCAAATATCGTTGCTCAACAATAAGGTATCCCAAATCACGTGATTTTCACATGATACACGATGCACGCGGACTCGTTGATGTGAATTTCGGTGTGCCGACGAGTTCTTTCGATTTGTTCTATGTAAGCTTTTTTTCCCCCAAGAAAAGCGAACGTGCAAAGTCACTTTTGTATTTTACGTTTTATTAAAGGTTTGTCACGTTTATTTCCACTAACTTTACCATCGATTTGCCCATTTTATTTCGACACCACAGCACCAAAACGCAACCCACAAAAACAAACGATATTTTCGAAACCGATGTCCGAAGTGCAACATGCTGTAAAAGAGAAAGATTGCCAGCTGAGTTCTGGACGACCGGCCAGAAGGGTGTTTAATTGCAAATATTTCATTAGTTACTGGGAATTGGGAATATTTCCGTGAAATTTTAAAAATGTTCCAAGCTCATAAAAGACATTTTACCAAATGTTAAAAATTGGTAAAGAAATTAAGAAACAATGTCTGAAATTTTCCTTCACAAAAAAGATGGTATGGGTCGTGCAGGACCCATACTTTTTGTCTACCGTATTGAAAATCAGTACGGTAGACTTTAGGACGGGGCTGGTCGGAGCACGTTCCGTAGAATGCAAAGGACATAACAGGCGGGCGGGGGCTCATGGTCTGGCAAAGAAGTAGCAAGATAAAAATGACGTCACGTCTAGCCACTCTAACCTTGCTGTTGAACGTCGATTTGGCGAACAGCAAGGTTAGTGTGTGTTCGTGCGTATGTATGTAAACACGAGAATCTCCGACTTTATTACTGTACGCACGAACTTGAAACTTGGGCAAAATACTTTATCAAGTGGGTGTATAAGAGAGCCCCCGAGTATTGTAATTGGATGTCTCGTTGAAGACCGTTTATAGAAAGTCCGTTGCGGACCCATGATTAGAGTCCGCAATTTTGATTATATGCACTTGAAATTTTGGATATGGCTAATTTTTCGAAAGACACTGGATGAGTTCGTTAGCCAGCTTTGTATCTCTTCAACGTTCATTTTTTTCGAAAATAAAAGTTCAATGCGGAAAAAAAATGTCAAAAGTAAGACTCCTTGATTTCATCACTGAGAAGAATCGGGCAGTGGTGGTGACGTAAAAGCACCAAAACGCGTCTGGGTTTCGTACAATGTTCCCAATTGACGCAAACCACCAGCACTTAAGTGTTTTACATGTGTATGAGCTGGCGCGATGGTCTCCTTCATTTAGCTTTGTATGATATTTGCGAACGTATTGTGGACGTATTAAGGGGTCGCTGCCGGACTCAAAAGGTGGGGGCCCCAGGGGACGAGTTGCGTTGGTGGTGCGGGTAGTGGGGAACTCTTACAGCGCCTCCCCCGGGATAACCCTTGTCTAGGGCCTCTTGGCCTTCGTGAGGCACCCTCGTGTGTAATCCCTCCGGACTAGCATAGCATCCCTCTATCCCAAGACCGCCCGTGCGTGGTCCCTGGCCACATCCTCTCCGAGGTGACCCCAAAAACTGGGCAGCACGAGCCCCCAGGCTAAACACGGCGGATCTAGAGGAGAGAACCTCGAAAATTAATCAACATTGTCCTGCTGCCTTTCAGGCCTGCCCGTTTGGCTGCCGAAAGGCTAAGGGAGGAAAACCCTGACTTCAAAGCCCCCGTGTCTCCGGGGAAGGTTTTTGAGCCAGAGACTAGGACAAGGACAGTCTGATATAAAACCTACGACCTGAGGACCTCGATGCCATCGTCCCAGCTTGCTAGGCCATGGCAGACGAACGAAGGGTTTAAAGGGTGGGGCCAGTACTGCGCACACTGCACTCCACCAAAAAGCTCCACCGCGCAGGCTTTAGGAAACGTCCACGGACCATGACACAGACCAGTCCAAGTCCTGTAGTGACGGGCGAGGGGCGAAACGGCAGGTGAAAGATGTCACTGGAAGCCGCAGTCTCAAACCTGCATGCAGGCGGTTCAGGATATTGGTCGCCTGATGTTGACCTGGGGATGACAACGTCACTCGGCACACCCTGAACGACCAAGCAGCCTTCTCTAGGGACAGCACTGCTTGCTTCACACGGAGAGTGGCCTAGAAAAGGTGGCCTAACCAAAGCTCGTCCCCTCACAACCCCAGTTGGCTAGCCGCGGTCAACGGGCATCTTCTCCTGCGGTCAGAAAACAAGTAAAAACAGCGGATCCAATCTAATGACGACCACGACAGAGATAATAGAAAGTACTTTCCAAAGACTTCGGATTACCCATTGTCTTAATTAACCCCAATAATTAACTAATTACGGTCGTTAACGTCCACACTGTCGTTTCTCTCAAATCAAACCAAAATCCTGACAGTGCAATCTATAATAGACTAATGACTTTTACACACCCCAAATAATTAAAAAATTACTCCTCATTGTCTCTCAATACTGACAGAGTCGATTTCCGAAAAACTCGCAAGCTCGCAAGCACATAACATTCCAGTTCACGCTTGACAAAACAAACTGACTCTTTTCAGTGCAGCCAGAGTGGGGGGGGGACAGGTCGCCGCGACTTATTAACAAAAGGTGGCTCAGTGCAGCTTTATTGAAAACCTCTTTGGAAACAGCTCTGCTCAGGTCGTGTTCAAAACTTGTCAATGCCTGCACATGTGCTGGAAAAGAGTTGTTCGTCTGACTTTTCAGAAAATCGATTAGGGACCATGTTAAATAGTGGGACCAGAAAATCTC